>OW052183.1:62766575-63425306 GCA_932526625.1 Rhingia campestris
TTGGAGGGTTGTTGCTACACCATGCTTCTCTGGTTGTGATCTCCGTTGAGAATCTTTTGTCGAAGCATAGTGTCTTTGGTAAGCGGTCTGTAACCGCACAGATCATGTCAAGTTCTGGAAGTTCGGAAAGAAGTTCAATTAGTTTTAGATGTTCACTAATGTTTAATTCTTCCGCTTGTGTCAAACTTGCTGAGCTGCGAATTGCCACTTTTTTTATATAAATGTGGAGAGGTGTTAGTCCTATTATGGCTTCCATAGCCGCCGTGGGACAGGTACGCATAGCTCCGGTAATGCCCAGACAGGCAAGCCGTTGTACCTTGTTTAATTTATTTATAGTTGTTTTTTGGGTGACTTTGTTCCACCATACTATTGAAGCGTATGTTATAATGGGCCTGACCATGATCGTGTAGATCCAGTGTGTGGTCTTTGGAGAGATTCCCCAGGTTTTGCCATACATGCTTCGGCAGGCCCAGAAAGCTTTGGTTGCTTTTTGAATTTTGTTGTTGATGTGGGAGTTCCAGCTTAGTGTTTTATCGAGGATCACTCCAAGATATTTTACTTCGTTGGAATACTCAATGTATGTACCATTAATTGAAATTTGGGTAAGATTTAATTTCCTCCTTTTTGTAAAAGGGACGATGATAGCCTTGCTGGGGTTTATTGAGAGACTTTCTTTATTACACCAGTCTATGACTATCTTAAGGGCGTTTTGCAAACGTGTTGTAACTTCGTTTGGTTCTTTGCCCTTTATTATGATGACTAGGTCATCGGCGTATCCAATTATATTGAAACCTGCATTACTTAGGTCTTGAAGTAGGTTATCGATAACCAGAGACCATAGTAGGGGTGAGAGTACTCCTCCCTGAGGGCAGCCTTTAACGGCTGTTACTGATACTGAGGTCTGTGCTGATGAAGCAGTTATTTTCGGACTTTCAAGCATCGCTTTGATCCATTTGATGGTGGGATGATCTATTCTTCTATGAGTCAAAGCATTTGATATGGAGTCATATCCAGTGTTGTCAAAAGCGCCCTCTATGTCTAGGAAGGCACATAAAGCTACTTCTTTGTTTTCGTATGCACTTTTTATTTGTGATGTTAAACTTAGAAGTGCTCCTTCCGTGGATTTACCTTTTTGGTAGGCGAATTGACATGGGTGCAGAGGAGTGCTTTCATTTAAGCACTCTCTAATGTGTACGTCAAGTATTCTTTCCATTGTTTTCAGGAAAAACGATGTTAAGCTTATTGGACGGTATGATTTAGGTAGTTCTATTGGTTTGCCTGGTTTGGGGATAAATACCACGTTTACCTCCCTCCAGGTTTGTGGTATGTAGCCCCAATTGAAACTAAACCTAAATAAGGCTACCATAGTGGGTAGGAAAAAGTCCAAGCCCTTTTGTATAAGAGCAGGAAAGATTCCGTCTGTCCCTGGTGCCTTGTACGGTTTAAATGAGTTGATCGCCCATTTGACCTTATCCGGAGTGAAAAGTTTGCCGGATAAACTATTAATCCTTTTCAGGTTTATAGGGGGTGAGTCATCTATCATGTGTTCATGAAACTCAGTTGTGATTGTAGAGCCTTGAAAGTGTACCTGAAGAAGTGTGGTCAACGTTTCTTCCCGGTCGCATGTGATTTTACCGTCAGCTTTGACTAGTAATCCCATGCAGTTTGTTTTATCTTTCGAGAGTGCCCTCTGGAGACGCGCCACCGCCGGAAGCTCTTCGAGTTCCTCACAGTATTTGCGCCAGGACGCTCTTTTTGATTTTCGCAACTCTATGTTGTATTGGGTAAGTAGAGATTTATATTGGTCCCACTTTCCGGTGCGCTTGGCTTTATTGAAAAGTTTTCTTACTCTTTTACGGAAACTTTCTAGGTTATCGTTCCACCATGGTGTGCACCTCTTTGCCACAGTGCGTTTAACCTTACAGCTATTTGTAAAAGATGAGATGATAATGTCATTTAGTTGACATTGTGCGACTTCCGCTTCACTTACACATGAAGGTTTTTCTGGAAGTATGTCACATTTAATCGATAGATTTTCTCGATACGTTCTCCAATTTGTGAGTTTGTTGTCGTATTTAATCGGCGCATCCTCGGTGTTGCATCTTAATTGGAAACTTATGTGCATGTGATCCGATAAAGATGCCTCACCAGAAACGTGCCAATTTTCGACGGTGTTTTGTACAAACGGAGAAGAGATGGTAAGGTCTAAAACTTCTTCTCTTAAAACGTTTCTAAACGTGGGTTTATTACCCTTATTTAGTATAACTAAATTGTTGCTGTATAGGTAATCTAATAAGAACTTACCTCTTTTGTTTGTATCTCGACTGCCCCATATTGTGTTATGCGCGTTGGCGTCGCAGCCGAAGATAAGATGAAGTTGCTGGGTCTGGCAGTACTGGACAAGTTCCTGTACTGGGCGAGGTGGTATTTCGTCATCTCCAGCAAAGTACGCCGATGCGCATACAATTTTTTGTAGCTCTCGGCCGTTGCGTCTTTCTAAAAGGACAGCCACCAGATCTTTGGTAATGAAACCTGGAATGGGAGAGAATTTTATATCTTTTGCAACTAAAAGAGCTGCCCTTGGTCTAAAATTTCCCCGGGCGAAGATGAGCTCTCTGGTTTTACTTTGTAAACCAAATATCTTACCCTCTGTTGCCCATGGCTCCTGGATTAAACCTAGAGCGATGTTCCCTTCGGCACATATTTGGTTGTAGGTGTCCGAGGCACCTATAGCTCGGTGCAGGTTTGCCTGCAGCACATTTAGTAGGGTGGTCATCGCTTCCTACCGTGCTCAGGGTTTCGTACCCTATAAGGCTTGTTATCGCCTCTTCTGCGTACGATACCCTGTTGAGAAAGACCTTCGTGTCTATCTCTCGGACCGTTTTTACGCTGTCCGTGTTTTTGCCGTTCACGCGCCCGTTCCGCAGCTAGCTTTGGTCTAAACTGTTGCTGGCTGATGTTAGCGTTGCTCGTACTAGGGGCGTTTGGCGATAATGTCGTAGGCAGTGAACCAGTCTTCTTTATATCGCTTCCGGCGGCAGTACTAATACTGGCTGCTGGTTGCGACGAGCTGGCGCTTGTTTTTTCTGACGACTTTTTCTTTTTATCAGTGTCATTTACACTATTTTTTCGGGTCTGAATTGCAGACTTGTCGGAACCTTTAAGGATGATCTTGATTTGTCCAAATCTGTATGATACCATCCCCTTTAGCTCCGCAAGCCTACGCATCGCACTCTCGTTTATTGCAAAGACCATGTGGACGACGTCTTTCTCGTCCGATCTTTGCAGAACTCTCCACGTTCTCGTATTTAGGTCTCTGTTTTGACCGTCTAGTATTGCCAGTATTCTCTCATTTGTAACTCCGGTACTCTGCGGGAAGAAAGCTCTGACAATATGTGGTTTCGGAAAGTCTTCCTCTCCCACAAGCATTACTTCCAACTCGCATTTCTCCTTTAGTCTGAGAAAGTTTGTTTTCATCCACTCTGAAGTGGTGATGTCCGCACATACTAACAAGAGCCATCCGGCTTTGAAAGTTGTCCCGCGGAAAGCTGGCTTTGCATCCCCGTCGCGCAGTTCGATCGTGATGTCCATAATCCTCTCTTGTATCTGAACCATTTGTTCATTCGTGAGAGGATTGCGATCGATATCGACTGGTACGACACCCAATCTGACATAGCTCGCTATATCTCTATAGGTGGTTCTGTCAGAGGTTGTTTTCCCAGTGCGAGCTCGCTTCGCTTCGGACTGAGGAGGTGTGTTGTCCTCAGATCTCATGCGTTTGGCTTCTTTGGCATCATCTTTTGTTTTTGCAAAGATGCGGGCTTGCTCTATGCTGCTACCCTGTTTCAGCGCTCTGTTGAAACGACGCTGTTCAGCTGGCGTGAACCTGATACGCTTGGAATCAGTTTGAGCCGTTTTGCCTGGGGTCCCTGGCGCTTCTGTATATTCTGCATGCAATTCATCCGAGAGTATACTGATGCTGTATACAGTACTTGATTCCGAGGCTGAGTCACTCAGATGAGACAATTTCTCTTCTAGGCTCATCATCTCGAAATCACTGATTTGTGACCCTTCCCGATTGGCAGGTGTCGTGTCGGTTTCGACAGGGTGTTCTGAAACATCCCTAGTTGTTGATGCATTTGTAGAGGCATCATTCTCTATGTTTTTTATTATTGGTACTTCAATTTTTCCCACGAGTAGGCGGGATTTATTGGTCGCCCGTGGTCTACCCGTCTAACCACAGGAAGGCTATTTTGAGATCGGAGGTAGCCCGGTATCCGAAATTCGCAAACTAGCGGCTTAAAACTCCCTTTTTAGCCATGCATCCTTCGGCGTTTGCTGTTCCACCTTGGATTTGGGTTTAAGGGTTTTCTCCCACCTCAAACTTATGGTTCCCGCTTGTACATTGATCGTGCGTTGCAACGTGTTACAGCGCACGGTCAATATCCAAGTGGGACCCTTGGCTGACCCTAATCAGGCATGCTGATTAGTCATTTTCAGGTGGGCGCCCGCGAGAAGGACTGAAAGATGAGGATTTTGCCCTTAATTGCCCTTAGTTGATCTTAATCACACTTTAGGAATACACCGTTTATTTGCAAATGTGGAGTATGTGCCTGTGCATTCTTACAACTACGGTAAGATGCGCTGGCCACGCTTTACTAACGCCTTATCAAGAGAACTACGCTCGAGGGACATACTACCACCAAACAACCGAAATCTGACAAACAACGAAATCGACAACTACTTACAACAAATGGACGAATCGATCCAAAGGACAATGAACAGGACGATTCCAAAATACAAAGAACGTGACATAACGTCTTCGTACAGAAACGCGACCATTGACGCACTGCACAGACAAAAAAGCGGACTTGTGACAAGACTAAAAAACTTGTACAGATGACTGACAAACCCACGTGACCCGGAGATTAGAACACTGAAGGCGTCGATCAAAAACATCAACCAATTGATCGAAGAGGACTATCGGTTGTCCATTAATTTGTTTTGGAATAACAGAATTCGGGCTGTAAATTCCAGCGACCCGAGTATGTTTCCACAAATTAATAAGATCTTTAGGAGGAAAGGTCATAACGACCTTCCGTGTATTAAGCTCCAACGAACAACTGACAATACAAACATACTTTTGACAGCAGGAATCGATCCAGGGGAAGCCATCTTCAACGACGATTTCTATGTTATTGAAGACCCTCAGGAGAAAGTGGAGGTAGTGGGGGCTGTTTTTCAGGAAGTGTATAAGGTGAATGATAGCATTCGCCCGAACCGCATCCTGGAAAACAATGCCCTGCTCCATCACTTCTACCTCAGAAACGACATAACGCAATGGCGATCTGAGAACCGCGGTTTCACGCGGTTCGATGACGAAAACTTGGCAAACGCCATAGTCGCCGAGCGAAGTGGGTCTAATCCCCTGTTAATTTCGAAGGTGGAACTCCAGACCATCTTCGATTCCATAAAGAAACATATGAGAAGAGTACAATCCCCTGTGCGGATCGTTTAATACCCTATCCCATCCCATCCTTAAAATTAATATCTCCAAAAAGTGGGATTTATTAGCCTATAATATAGAAAATGACATTGTCACAACACATTGTTCAAACAGTTTAGCAGAATCTTTTGTTGTTTGACAAAACACATCGTTTTCCTCCTGCATATGCTATGGGGTAGGGTATACAAACGGTTTTTGTAAGAAAACGCCCTCAAAAAGTGAGCGTGGGCTAAAATGATCTATAGACGAAATGTTTATATTAATATTACTAACTATTCTGCATCAAAAATTTTTTCGAAAATTTTAAAATTTGAACGTAAAACGTTTTTTATTAAAAACGCCCCCAAAAAGTGGGCGTGGCAAAAAACTTTATGCGAACGAAATATAGATATTACGATTGTCTAACTACGTTTCTCAGATACTTTTTTAAAATTCCTTATGGTTTAGCCAAAAAACACGTTTTCTAAAAAGGGGCGTGGCAGTGACGCATTTCAAAGTACCAAACTAATATACCCCTATGGGATAGGGTATAAACATATGAGAGGCTACAATCCGCTATGCGGATCGTTGAAAACCCTATCCCATCCCATCCTTAAAATTAATATCCTAAACATATGAGAAGGCTACAATCCGCTGTTCGGATCGTTGAATACCCTATCCCATCCTATATATAAAACTAAAATCCCCAAAAAACTGGGCATGGCTAAAACACGATGTGGATAAAATAGAAAAATGATATAGTGACAACAAATTCTTCGGACTGCTTACAAACCACTTTTACGGTTCTACAAAAGACAAGGTTTTCTCCTGCATATGCCCCCAAAAAGTGGGCGTGGCAAAAAACTTTGTACAGACGAAATATAGTCATTAAGATTGTCTAAATATGTTGTTCCGAAACTTTTTTCTTAAAAGGGGGCGTGGCAGTGTGCGGATTTCCAAAAATTTTTACACTTGTTCTGTAGGCACGGGAGTTGATCCTATATATACGGTTCTACAAAAGACAAGGTTTTTCCCCTGCATGTGTTATGGGGTAGTGTATAAAAAGGGTATTTGTATAAAAACGCCCCCAAAAAGGGGCGTGGGTGAAAATGGTCTATAGACGAAATGTTCATATTAATATTACTAATGATTCTGCATCAAAAGTTTTTTTTTCGAAAATTTGACCGAACATTTTTTATTAAAAGCGCCCTCAAAAAGTGGACGTGGCAAAAAACTTTATATGAACGAAATATAGATATTCAGATTGTCTAAATATGTTTTCCAGAAACATTTTCAAAATTCTTTATGGTTTGGTCAAAAACTAGGTTTTTCTAAAAAGGGAGCTTGGCAGTGGGCGGATTTCAAAAATGTTTACAATTGTTCTGCTGGGGGCAACAAAGACCCAAAAACTGGTGACGGACGGACGGACGGAAAGTGGGCGTATGTTAAAATGTTCTATAGACGAAATGTTTATATTAATATTACCAATGATTCTGAATCGAATTTTTTTTTCGAAAAATTTAAATTTGACCAGTTTTTTACTGAAAACGCCCCCAAAAAGTGGGGGATAAAAGAATTCGTGGCAGTGGGCGAATTTCAAAAATGTGTACACTTGTTCTGGTGGCATGGATAACCATCCTTTGTAACAGATTTTAATATCCTAGCTCAAAATTTTAGGCCCAACAATAAGTGACGAAAAGACAGACGGACGGACGGACGACTCAGCTAGCGATTCTGAGTTGATCCATATTCTTTGTGGTATATGTAGCTTAGTTATTTCTCTATGTTACAAACTATGTATCAAACCAAATGTTTGGGATAAATGGATAGGGTATAATAAATATTTTCGGGAGAGATAATTCAATTCAAATTCAGATTGTCTAAATATCTTGTTTAGAATTTTTTTTTAAATTCTTCACCGTTTAACCAAAATAACGTTTTTCTAAAAAGTGGGCGTGGCCGTGGGCGGATTTTGAAAAATTTTAAGGACATTCTCACAAAATATGGTTCAGATAGTTTTTCAAAACCTTTTTAGGTTCGACAAAAAACAACGTGTTTATATTGCTTATGCCTTGGGATGGGGTATACAAATTGTTTTTGTTGGAAAACGCCCACAAAAAGTGTTAGTGGGTGAATATGATCTATGGATAAAATGTTAAGTTTACCAATACGGAATTTCCATTAAAATTTTTTTTGAACATTTTCAAATTTAGACAAAAAGCGTTTTTTACTAAAACCGCCTCCAAAAAGTGGGCGTGGCAAAGTTAAATGAACGAAATATAGATAATCAGATTGTCTAAACATCTTCTTTAGAAAGTTTTTTTAAAATTCTTAACCGTTTAAGCAAAAATAACGTTTTTCTAAAAAGTTGGCGTGGCAGTGGGCTTATTTTGAAAATGTTTACACGTGTTTTGTAGCCTCGCACAAGGATCCTATTTGCAGTGAGTTTAAATAATTGAGATTTTGTTTCTTTTTTTGTTCTGGTTGGGTGCTGTAGAACGAGGGTAGACTCTGATTGGCGTTAACTTGGCAATGCCCAGTGTTGCAACTCTGACTACACATCAAATGTGCTTATCTTTACCTCCAAGTGGTAACCATCGGGTACTGGTCTCATCCAACCGGATTTGACTTGCTAAACGATAAGTGCGAGTGTTGATAACACGACGAAAAACAGCAACACTATAAACACCCTGGTGAGAATGGCACGGCCTGCTGTCCCAGGCGAACCTAGATGAGCTGCTCTGACATATTCGGACAACAGGTTGTCTAGGAATTTCAAGGGTTAGTCAGGCCCCTTGAACAGAGATGGTGGCGGATGAACCGAAAGGCCAACGGCAGCGCTCAATCCCGTAGTGGATACTGATGGCCCCGTGTCCTAGGGGTATCTAATAAATTGGAACTGGCCCTCCAGGTTGGGGGTTGTGCTTTGGGTTAACTACCCACCCACAGACATTACTGCCATCCAGGAAATACGATGGGATGGGCCGGGCAAAAAGAGGATGAAAAACTGTGACATATACTACGGACCGTGTTATAGTGAGCAGAAACAGCGACTATTCGGATGCGGATTTGTTATAAGTGCCAGACTTAGGCAAGAAGTCTTATGTTTCCAAGACATTAGCGAACGCATAGTAACAATCCGCATCAAGGCCAAATTCGCCAACATAAGCCTTATATGCGCTCACGCTCCGACGGAAGAAAAAGATGATATAGCTAAGGATTGCTTCTACGAGCTCCTCGACAAAACCTATGAGCGACTACCGAAGTACGATGTTAAAATCGTGCTGGGAGATCTTAACGCAAAGGTAGGAAGAGAAGACATCTTTAGAAGTATTGTCGGAAAACATAGCCTACACGACAACACGTCTGCTAACGGACTTAGGCTAATTGATTTCGCTACGGAACGAAATGCCACTATAGCCAGCACACGGTTTCCTCACCTCGATATCCATAAGGGGACATGGCGGTCTCCAGATCAACGAACGGTCAACCAAATTGATCACATTGCGATAGATAAGAGGCACGCATCCAGTATTTTGGATGTCCGAACATTCCGAGGAGCTAACATCGACTCGGATCACTACCTTGTAGCAGCCAAGGTAAGAATGCGGATATCCACCACGCCACAACAATCCAGAAATACTGTGAAAAAATTTAATGTTGGAAGACTGCAATCGCAAGAGACCGCCAAGACCTTCGCACAACGCGTATCCCTTAACCTCCCGATTAACACCATACCACCAGCATCGAATGTCGAAGAGCAATGGCAACGATGCCAACAGGCCATTAGATCAGCCGCAACTGATGTGCTAGGTTTCTCGCGCCCACCAGCAAGAAACCCCTGGTTTGATGAGGAATGCCGACAGATGCTCGCAGCCAAGAACGAGGCCTACAGGGCTAAGCTGCAGGTGAAGACGAGAGCTGCCATTGAGCTCTATAGGCAAAGAAGAAGGGAAGAACATCGGCTTTTCAGCAAGAAGAAAAAAGAGCAAGAAAAGCGCGCGATCGACGATATAGAGAGGTGCCACTCCAGGAACGATGTTCGCAAGTTTTACCAAAGTGTAAAGCGTCAAAGCCAAGGTACAAGGCTCGAACAGAATCCTGTCGAGATGAACAAGGAAATATTGTAGTTGAGACACAGTCGATGCTGAGGATATGGAAGAACCACTTCTGCAGACTGTTAAACGGTGATGACGAACAACATTCCGCTGTCAGGCAGAACGACCCATTCAAAATTGGCAACGACAGCGAAAACTGCCAACCACCCGACCTGAGTGAAGTGAGGATAGCAATATCTAAACTCAAGCTTAATAAGGCTGCCGGAAATGACGGCCTTCCCGCTGAGCTCTATAAGGCCGGCGGAGATGACTTGGTAAGTAACATCCACCAACTCATAAGCCAAATCTGGTCGGATGAAAATATGCCTGAAGAATGGAACCTCAGCATCGTTTGCCCGATCCACAAAAAAGGAGACCCTCTGAACTGCGCCAACTACAGAGGCATAAGTCTCCTCAACATCGCCTACAAGATCCTATCTGCCGTAATATGTGAACGCCTGAAACCGTTTACCAACAACCTGATTGGCCCTTATCAGTGTGGTTTTAGGCCAGGAAAGTCCACAACCGATCAAATTTTCACACTTCGGCAGATCCTGGAAAAAACTCAAGAAGTCCAAATCGATACCCACCACCTATTCATCGATTTCAAAGCCGCATATGACAGCATTTATAGAGACGAACTGTACATGTCTAGTTTTGGAATACCGCCCAAACTCGTCCGTTTGTGTAGGATGACGATGGAGAATTCTCGGTGCTCCATCAGGGTCGGAAACGACCTCACCGACACATTCGATACCAAAAAAGGATTTAGGCAAGGCGATGCGCTGTCATGTGACTTCTTTAATCTGATTCTTGAGAGAATTGTGCAAAACTACTAGCATACGCTGAGGATATTGACATCATTGGTAGGACTCAACGTGATGTCATAGCCACGTTTGCTAGTATAGAGAAGGAAGCGGCGAAAATGGGTTTAGCAGTAAATGAGGGTAAGACTAAGTATATGCTGTCAACACGAAAGGACACACAACATCGACGAATTGGACAGAACGTCACCATTGACAGATATAACTTCGAGGTAGTACGGGACTTTGTCTACCTCGGCTCCGCTATTAACTCTGACAACAACATCTCGTCAGAAATTAAACGAAGAATTACTCTTGCCAACCGCTGTTTCTTCGGGCTAAGAAGGCAATTTAGTAGTAAAGCCCTCACTCGAACTACTAAGGAGATCCTATATAAGACCCTGATCATCCCAGTCCTGCTCTACGGCGCTGAAGCATGGACCGTATCAAAAGCGGATGAAGAAATCCTTGGTAGATTCGAGAGGAAAATTCTTCGGAAAATCTTCGGTCCCGTTTGCGTTGACGGGCTATGGAGACGAAGATTCAACCAAGAACTATACGAGCTGTACAGCGACATGCCCCTGGTCAAAAAACTCCGCATTGGACGTTTAAGATGGCTAGGACATGTAGAACGAATGGACACCAATACTCCGGCTCGCAGCGTCTTCGATTCCCAGCCAGACGTCGGACGCAGTAGAGGAAGACCTCGCCTTAAGTGGCGCGCACAAGTGGAAACCGACCTCAACCAACTTGGAGTGCGCAACTGGAGGCAGTTAGCTAAGGACCGGGCTAATTGGAGAGGCATGTTGGTTGAGGCCCAGGTTCATTCCGGACTGTAGCGCCACTTAAGTAAGTAAGTAAGTTTCTTCTATATTATTATTAATATTTTTAAAGTTGGTTTGAAAAATATCGATTTTTTCTATTTGTTGATTATATGCTTCTGATTTGTGATTTCTGCTCTGTCATCTTTATCCATGATTCCATATAATAAATTGAAAATTGATCTTATTGGATTTAGTAATCCTATTTATACCCTATCCCATAGGGGGGTATATTGGTTTTGATACATAGTTCGTGTTTAAGGTATTTAAGGATAGTGATGCGATTACATGAGAACACAAGCGTTCTCATTCTAGCCTCTCACTATCAACTCCTACTTTCAACTCCACCCTGGTGACTGGTGGGTTCCTAGAACCTCGACTGGAGATGGGGTAGTAAACCCCTGTGGAAGGTCGTTGGTGGCAGCAAACGAGAGAGGGGGGACGAGTGTCCTCTCACTAAGGCACTCACACTCAGGTGGCAGCGGAGGAATTTCCTAGGTGGAGTCAACGGTGGCGCCTACAGCTCCAGTTTGATCGAACTGGTAGTGAAATCCCTATATGAGCTGCTTCCACATATTTGAACACCAGGTCTATAGGGATTACCAATACTGAGCCAGGGTGTTGGAAAAGAGTTGGTGGCGGAGGTGCCCTCAATGGGTCAACAGCAGCGCTCATATCCCAAAATGGGCTACTGACATCGGTATTTTTCCGGCCCGCTGTCCTAGGGTCAAAACAAGGGCCTGGCCCTCCAGGTTGGGGGTTGTGTTTTGGGTTAACTACCCATCCATAGAAAAAAAACGTATGTTACGAAGCAACCAATAGCCTCGGAAAGGACTGATATTATTGTTGACGACCATGCTAAACGAAATAAGGACATCGACGTTCTTATCTACACCTGGAATGTGAGAACATTAAACAGGAACATATGAGAAGGCTACAATCCGCTGTGCGGATCGTTTAATACCCTATCCCATCCCATCCTTAAAATTAATATCCCCAAAATGTGGTCTTTATGGGCATAAAGTATTGAAAATGGCGTTCTCACAACATATTGTTCAGAAGGTTTATATAATTCTTTTATGGTTCGACGAAGAACAACGTTTTTCTATTGCATATGCCTTGGGGCAGGGTATACAAATGTTTTTTTGTAAGAAAACGCCCCCAAAAAGTAGGCGTGGGTTAAAATGGTCTAAAGACGAAATGTTCATATTAATACTACCAATGATTTTGCATCCAAATTTTTTTCGAAAATTTTCAAATTGGGCCAAAAAAGGTTTTTTATAAAAAACGCCCCCAAAAAGTGGGCGTGGCAAAAAACTTTGTGTTGACGAAATATAGATATTACGATTCTCTTAATATGCCCAAAAATCGCTGACGAACAGACAGACGGACGGACGGACAGACAGACATGGCTAATTCGACTCAACTAGCGATTCTGAGTCGATCCATATACTTTGAGGTATATGTAGCTAAATTATTTCTCTATGTTACAAACTAAGTATCAAAACTAATATACGCCCCTATGGGATAGGGTATAATTATAAAGTGACAACAAATTCTTCAGACTGCTTACAAAACAATTTTACGGTTCTACAAAAGACAAGGTTTTCTCCTGCATATGTTATGGGGTAGTGTATAAAAATGTTTTTTATATAAAAACGCCCCCAAAAAGTGGGCGAGGGTTAAAATGGTATATAGACGAAATGTTCATATTAATAATGTTAATGATTCTGCATCAAACTTTTTTTCGAAAAATTTAAAATTTGACCGAAACAGTTTTTAATTGAAAACGCCCCCAAAAAGTGGGCGTGGCAAAAAACTTTATATGGACGAAATATAGATATTAATATTGTCTAAATATGTTGTTCAGAAACTTTTTTAAAATTCCTTACGGGTTGGTCAAAAACTGAGTTTTTGTTAAAAGGGGGCGTGGCAGTGGGCGGATTTCAAAAATTTTTACACTTGTTCTGTAGGCAGAGAAGGAGATCCTATATACCAAATTTCATTATCCTAGCTCAAAATTTAAGGCCTAAAAATCGGTGACGTACAGACGGACGGACGGACGGACGGACAGACAGACATGGCTTAATCGACTCAGCTAGCGATTCTGAATCGATCCATATACTTTTAGGTATATGTATCGAAATTATTTCTCTATGTTACAAACTTAATGTCAAAACTAATATACCCCCCTATGGGATAGGGTATAAATATAGGTTTTATGGCGATGAAATACAGGAAATGACATTGTCACAATATATTGCTCAGACTGTTTATCAAAATCTTTTGTGGTTCGACAAAAAACAACGGTTTTCTATTGCATATGCCTTGGGGTAAGGCATACAAATGGTTTTTGTAAGAAAACGCACCCAAAAAGTGGGTGTAGGTGAAAATGATATATGGACAAAATGTTTATATTACCATTGCGGAAGTATTTGCATCAAAATTTTTTTCGAAAGTTTTAAAATTTGGACATAAAACGTTTTTTTACTAAAAACGCCCCCAAAAAGTGGGCGTGGCAAAAAACTTTGTATGGACAAAATATAGATATTAGGATTGTCTAAATATGTTGCTAACACACTTTTTTGAAATTCCTTACGGTTTGGCTTAAAACTACGTTTTTTCTAAAAGGGGGCGTGGCAGTGGGCGGATTTTAAAAATTTTTACACTTGTTCTGGTGAGTCGGCCAAGGATCCTATATACCAAATTTCATTATCCTAGCTCAAAATTTAAGGCCCAAAAATCGGTGACGAACAGACAGACGGACGGACGGACAGACAGACATGGCTAATTCGACTCAGCTAGCGATTCTGAGTCGATCCATATACTTTGAGGTATATGTAGCTAAATTATTTCTCTATGTTACAAACTAAGTATCAAAACTAATATACCCCTATGGGATAGGGTATAAAGAAGTCAGCGGGAGTCGATGGTATATCCAACATTGTACTGCGACACTTACCCCCTGAAGCTGTGGACATTTACGCCACGCTGTTCAACAACGCGCTGAATAATGCATATTAGCCAGTGCGTTGGAAGACGGCGGTGGTTCAACCTCTCCCGAAAAAGGGAAAGGACAACTAAAATCCGGCAAATTTCCGGTCGATAAGTCTCCTTCCGAGTGTCAGCAAGGTATTCGAAAAGATTCTCAATCGGGCTCTGTTCAAGTGGTCTGAGGACAACAATATTATACCATAGAACCAGTTTGTATTCAAGGCCGGACATGACTGTATTCATGCCGCCTCCAAACTCGTCTCTGATATACAATGGAACAAAGCGAAAAAACAGTGCACGGGTGCATGTCTGGTTGATTTGGAGAAGGCTTTCGACACCGTATGGTTAGAGGGCCTCTATCTAAAGCTAACCAGACTTGGCATAAGTAAACCACTATTATATATGCTTCATGACATGTTGATTGGTAGAACGTTTGTTGTCAAAAGTGGCAATGTAACTTCTACCACCGATTTTTTCATTAAAAATGGTCTGCAACAGGGAGCGGTGAACTCGCCGCGATATGATAGGTAGTCTTACTCAGGCAATTGCGTATGCGGACGATCTTATCGCGTACAGATCAGCACCCACTGTCGAGGTCATCCGAACTCTTTTGCAGCGGGACTTCGATAAGATCCAGAGATATTATGATGACTGGAAGTTGAAAATCAACTTTCAGAAATCGGAAACTATCCTGTTTAGGACACCGTCGCCTAAGGCCTCTAGGGATACAAGAAAGAACTGGCACAAGCTGGTGATCGTTGGACCAAACGGACATCCACTGGCGAGTAAAAGTGTAGTAAAGTACCTTGGCATCTGGCTGGATCAGTATCTATATTTCGGAAGACATGTAGATGCTGCTCTGGCGAGAGCTAGGGGAGCATTTGCCCTGACAAGACGATTGTTTTATAGCAGCCGTCTTGATAGCAGGGTGAAGCTGATTTGCTACATGTCTCTTATCAGACCGATGATTGCCTATTGGTGCCCGGTGTGGTTCAACGTTGCCCCATCTCAAATGGAAAAGATATGGGTGTTTGAGAGGCAGTGTTTGAGAAGATGCCTTGGACTTCACAGAACACCAGTATCTGACTACACAAAATATTATTCCGTCCGAGTAGGTGGCAACAGGAGAACCTGTTGTGGTGGCTGCAAGTTTAGTTAAAGATAGTTGACTTTCATTTTGAAGTATGGCCGACTTGCATATATCTAAGGTTTCACTTAAGGTTAGGTTAATAATAACAGTAGTGGTGGCACAAAAAAAACAAAAAAACATATGAGAAGGCTACAATCCGCTGTGCGGATCGTTGAATACCCTATCCCATCCTATCCATAAAACTAAAATCCCCAAAAAAGGGGACATGGCTTAAAACACGATGTGGATAAATAGAAAAAATGATATAGTGACAACAAATTCTACAGACTGCTTACAAAACACTTTAACGGTTCTACATAAGACAAGGTTTTCTCTTGCATATGTTATGGGGTAGTGTATAAAAATGGTTTTTATATAAAAACGCCCCCAAAAAGTGGGCGTGGGTTAAAATGGTATATAGACGAAATGTTCATATTAATAATGTTAATGATTCTGCATCAAAATTTTTTTCGAAAAATTTAAAATTTAACCGAAAACAGTTTTTTATTGAAAACGCCCCCAAAAAGTGGGCGTGGCAAAAAACTTTATATGGACGAAATATAGATATTAATATTGTCTAAATATGTTGTTCAGAAACTTTTTTAAAATTCCTTACGGTTTGGTCAAAAACTGAGTTTTTCTTAAAAGGGGGCGTGGCAGTGGGCGGATTTCAAAAATGTTTACACTTGTTCTGTAGGCAGAGACGAGGATCCTATATACCAAATTTTAGTATCCTAGCTCAAAATTTAAGGCCTAAAAATCGGTGACGTACAGACGGGCGGACGGACGGACGGACAGACAGACATGGCTTAATCGACTCAGCTAGCGATTCTGAGTCGATCCATATACTTTGAGGTATATGTTGCAAAATTATTTCTCTATGTTACAAACTAAGTATCAAAACTAATATACCCCTATGGGATAGGGTATAAAAAATACAAAATGCTTGCTGTGGCTGTTCTAGTTATACCCTATCCCATAGGGGTATATTAGTTTTGATACATAGTTTGTAACATAGAGAAATAATTTAGCTACATATACCTCAAAGTATATGGATCGATTCAGAATCGATAGCTGAGTCGATTTAGCCATGTCTGTCCGTCCGTCCGTCCGTCCGTCCGTCCGTACGTCACCAGTTTTTGGGCCTTAAATTTTGAGCTAGAAGGATGAAATTTGGTACACGTGCTCTTTGTTGTTCCCAGCAGAACAAGTGTAAAAATTTTTGAAATCCGCCCACTGCCACGCCCCCTTTTTAGAAAAATGTATTTTTTGGCCAAACCATAAGGAATTTTGAAAAACTTTCTGAAAAGCATATTTAGACAATCTGAATATCTGTATTTCGTTCATATAAAGTTTTTTGCCACGCCCACTTTTTGGGGGCGTTTTTAATAAAAAACGTTTTTCGGTCAAATTTTAAATTTTTCGAAAAAACTTTTGATGCAGAATCATTAGTAGTATAATTATGAACATTTCGTCTATAGACTATTTCAACCCACGCCCACTTTTTGGGGGCGTTTTTTTATAAAAACCATTTTTACACACTACCCCATAACATATGCAGGAGAAAACCTTGTCTTTTGTAGAACCGTCAAAGTTTTTTGTAAACAGTCTGAACAATTTGTTGTCACCATGTCATTTTCTTAATTTTATCCACATCGTGTTTTTAGCCATGTCCACTTTTTGGGGATTTTAGTTTTACAGATAGGATGGGATAGGGTATTCAACGATCCGCACAGTGGATTGTAGCCTTCTCATATGTTTTTAAGTTATTTTTAAGTAGTTTTAATTAGTTCTAAGTAGTTTTAGTTAGTTCATAAGTAGTTTTAATTAGTAAGTTAGTTTGAATAAAAATAAAAAAAAAAACACACGAAACCAAGTTTTCTAAAAAATGTTTCTTGGTCAAGAAGAAAGATAAATATATGGTAAAATAATTAAATTAGATTTTAGGTCGAAAGGCATTAGTTTTTAAGTTGTTATGATTTAATTTAGGGTTTCCGCAGAGGAAAAGTAAGTTAGTTAAGTTAGTAGATAAGTAGGCTAGTTTTTATTAATTTTTGTGTAGCATGTAAGTTAGTTATAAGCTGAAGAAAAAATATAAATGAATAAAAAAAAACGCGTTTTATCAAATTTCCTTCGCCATCTTTTTGCTTTTGGTCTCGCTTGACAATGTTAACGGCATCTATGACTTTATATTGCCTATTTTTCAGATCGTTTACAATGTCATCCTTTAAGCACGACGCATGTAACCCTCTAGCTACAACGCGTAAAGACCTTTCAGATTTATTTTCAAATGAATACATTTCTATTTTATCGGTATTAAGCTTGCGAGATAAGAGACGGTAACTTTCAGGGTCTTTAACGCAGACTTTCCATGTATTTTTTTTTTAGCGAAGTTACTGGTAGCCCGATAATGGCAACGATTTTATCAAGGTATGCATTTGCAATAATTGGCTCTCCCCAGAATCCGTAGAGCCGACCTCCGAAGTGGGGAGATTTTCCAGTGAAACTGAATTGCCACCTGGGGTATTAAATATTTTTGTTGTACTCATTGCATTGTTCTTATTTGTATACGCTTTACACTCGGTATACGGGGAGTGGATTTTAGTCGCCTTCTACGACAGGCATGCCTTACCTCGGGTATATTCTGTCCCCTAACCCGAAGGGGTCAAGGGTCCGTTCATTACACACAATCAAACAGCCACAACAACAGCCGTCCGAAAATAAGTTTGGCTTCAAAGAAATCTGGTAAGCCAACAACATACGATCACCGGCATCAAGCAGCGTCGTACTTAGGTGGAAATCCGGATCCAAACACCGTCATCGTGACGTTTTATAAGATGCAATTCACACCGTCCCAAAAGAAGTTTCATTTCAAAACATATGAGAAGGCTACAATCCACTGTGCGGATCGTTGAATACCCCATCCTATCTGTAAAACTAAAATCCCCAAAAAGTGGACATGGCTAAAAACACGATGTGGATAAAATAAAGAAAATGACATCGTGACAACAAATTCTTCAGACTGCTTATAAAAAACTTTTACGGTTCTACAAAAGACAAGGTTTTCTCCTGCATATGTTATGGGGTAGGGTATAAAAATGGTTTTTATATAAAAACGCCCCCAATAAGTTGGCGTGGGTTAAAATGGTCTATTGACGAAATGTTCATATTTATATTACTAATGATTCTGCATCAAAAGTTTTTTAGAAAATTTTAAAATTTGACCGAAAAACGTTTTTTATTAAAAACGCCCGCAAAAAGTGGGCGTGGCAAAAAACTTTATATGAACGAAATACAGATATTCAGATTGTCTAAATATGTTGTTCAGAAAGTTTTTCAAAATTTCTTATGGTTTGGCCAAAAAATACGTTTTTCTAAAAAGGGGGCGTGGCAGTGGGCGGATTTCAAAAATGTTTACACTTGTTCTGCTGGGAGCAACAAAGAGCATGTGTACCAAATTTCATCCTTCTAGCTCAAAATTTAAGGCCCAAAAACTGGTGACGTACGGACGGACGGACGGACGGACGGATGGACAGACATGGCTAAATCGACTCAGCTATCGATTCTGAGTCGATCCATATACTTTGAGGTATATGTAGCTAAATTATTTCTCTATGTTACAAACTATGTATCAAAACTAATATACCCCTATGGGATAGGGTATAAAAAATATATCCTACAAAATGAAGAGTCTCTGCCTGAGACACTGCAGCCTTCCATCATCTACGATCCCGGGCTCGTTGCTTCTAGTTGTCTAAACCAAGCGCTCTGGCATCCGCGATGGCACTCGGCGCCATATAGCTGATCTGGCAGGATAAGGGTTTTGTAGATCACATATTTTGTCCTTCAAATAAGGAGTTTTGAAGCCAGTTGTTTAGCCAAACCGAAGTAGAAACGGTTTCCTTGGGAAATTCTTCTCCACTGGGGTGTCATTCGCGGAGTCTATGTTTATTGAACTTCTTAACTACCCCAAAATTGCTGAATTGAAATCCCCGAGTACAACTTTTGCATCAAAGGTTTTTCAGAACTTTTTAAAATTTGGATGCAAAATTAAAATGGAAGTCGCATGTAAAAAAGAAATGCGAAGAACTTAAGAATAAATATGAGAATAAATACTCCTACGAGACTTTCTACTTTGCCGCGGTGTAGGAGCTTAGTGCCGTGCCGATAATCACCCTGACTGGGGACCCACTCAAAAAATCTCGGCCTAGAACGGAGTATCCGAATACCTGGCGACCTTCGGATTAACTAGCCTTACCTGCGCACAGCGGATCTCTGTGCAGGCGGACCTCTTTTCTGCGCCACTCGTTGGACTCAACATGAACAATTCAAATAAAAACAAGTGTAAACATTTTTAAAATCCGCCCACTGCCACGCCCCCTTTTTAGAAAAACGTATTTTTTGGCCAAACCATAAGGAATTTTGAAAAACTTTCTGAACAACATATTTAGAACATATGGAAGGCTACAATCCGCTGTGGGGATCGTTGAATACCCTATCCCATCCTATCTGTTAAACTGAAATCCCCAAAAAGTGGACATGGCTAAGCACACGATGTGGATAAAATAAAGAAAATGTCATGGTGACAACAAATTCATAAGACTGCTTATAAAAAACTTTTACTTTTCTCCTGCATATGTATGTTATGGGGTAGTGTATAAAAAGGGTTTTTATATAAAAACGCCCCCAAAAAGTGGGCGTGGGTTAAAAAGGTTTATAGACGAAATGTTCATATTTATATTACTAATGATTCTGCATCAAAAGTTTTTTCGAAAATTTTGAAATTTGACCGAAAAACGTTTTTTATTAAAAACGCCCGCAAAAAGAGGGCGTGGCAAAAAACTTTATATGAACGAAAAATAGGGTATAAACATATGAGAGGCTACAATCCGCAGTGCGGCTCGTTGAATACCCTATCCCATCCCACCTTGAAATTAATATCCTCAAAATATAGGCCTCATGGCGATGAAATACAGAAAATGACATTGTCACAATATATTGCTCAGACGGTTTATCAAAATCTTTTGTGGTTCGACAAAAAACAACGTATTTCTATTGCTAATGCCTTGGGATGGGGAAATCAAATGGTTTTTGTAAGAAAACGCCCCCAAAATGTGGGCGTAGGTGAAAATGATCTATAGACAAAATGTTTATATTACCATTGCGGAAGTATTTGCACAAAATTTTTTTTCGAAAGTTTTAAAATTTGGACGAAAAGCGTTTTTTGCTAAAAACCCCCCCAAAAAGTGGGCGTGGCAAAAAACTCTGTATGGACGAAATATAGATAGTAGGATTGTCTAAATATGCTGCTCAGACACTTTTTTGAAATTCCTTACCGTTTGGCTTTTAACTACGTTTTTCTAAAAGGGGGCGTGGCAGTGAGCGGATTTCAAAAATTTTTACACATGTTCTGCTTCGTCGGCCAAAGAGTCTATATACCAAATTTCAACACTCTAGCTCAAAATTTAAGGCCCAAAAATCGGTGACACACAGACGGACGGACGGACGGACAGAGAGACATGGCTTAATCGACTCAGCTAGCGATTCTGAATCGATCCATATGCTTTGAGGTATATGTATCGAAATTATTTCTCTATGTTACAAACTTAATGTCAAAACTAATATACCCCCCTATGGGATAGGGTATAAACATATGAGAGGCTACAATCCGCTGTGCGGATCGTTGAATACCCTATCCCATCCTATCCATAAAACTAAAATCCCCAAAAAAGGGGGCATGGCTAAAAACACGATGTGGATAAAATAGAAAAAATGATATAGTGACAACAAGTTCTTCAGACTGCTTACAACACAATTTTGCGGTTCTACAAAAGACAAGGTTTTCTCCTGCATATGTTATGGGGTAGTGTATAA
Source organism: Rhingia campestris (assembly GCA_932526625.1). NCBI lineage: Eukaryota > Metazoa > Arthropoda > Insecta > Diptera > Syrphidae > Rhingia > Rhingia campestris. The sequence continues at coordinate 62,787,779 of OW052183.1, forward strand.
AAATGGTTTTTATATAAAAACGCCCCCAAAAAGTGGGCGTGGGTTAAAATGGTACATAGACAAAATGTTCATATTAATAATGTTAACGATTCTGCATCAAAATTTTTTTCGAAAAATTTAAAATTTGACCGAAAACAGTTTTTAATTGAAAACGCCCCCAAAAAGTGGGCGTGGCAAAAAACTTTATATGGACGAAATATAGATATTAATATTGTCTAAATATGTTGTTCAGAAACTTTTTTAAAATTCCTTACGGTTTGGTCAAAAACTGAGTTTTTCTTAAAAGGGGGCGTGGCAGTGGGCGGATTTCAAAAATTTTTACAGTTGTTCTGTAGGCAGAGACGAGGATCCTATATACCAAATTTCATTATCCTAGCTCAAAATTTAAGGCCTAAAAATCGGTGACGTACAGACGGACGGACGGACGGACGGACAGACAGACATGGCTTAATCGACTCAGCTAGCGATTCTGAGTTGATCTATATACTTTGAGGTATATGTAGCAAAATTATTTCTCTATGTTACAAACTAAGTATCAAAACTAATATACCCCCCTATGGGATAGGGTATAATGATGTATGGTATGATCTATGGAAAAAATTTTTATACCCTATCCCATAGGGGTATATTAGTTTTGATACTTAGTTTGTAACATAGAGAAATAATTTTGCTACATATACCTCAAAGTATATGGATCGACTCAGAATCGCTAGCTGAGTCGATTAAGCCATGTCTGTCTGTCCGTCCGTCCGTCCGTCCGTCCGTCTGTACGTCACCGATTTTTAGGCCTTAAATTTTGAGCTAGGATAATGAAATTTGGTATATAGGATCCTCGTCTCTGCCTACAGAACAAGTGTACACATTTTTGAAATCCGCCCACTGCCACGCCTCATTTTAAGAAAAACTCAGTTTTTGACCAAACCGTAAGGAATTTTAAAAAAGTTTCTGAACAGCATATTTAGACAATATCAATATCTATATTTCGTCCATATAAAGTTTTTTGCCACGCCCACTTTTTGGGGGCGTTTTCAATAAAAAACTGTTTTCGGTCAAATTTTGAATTTTTCGAAAAAAATTTTGATGCAGAATCATTAACATTATTAATATGAACATTTCGTCTATATACCGATTTAACCCACGCCCACTTTTTGGGGGCGTTTTTATATAAAAACCATTTTTATACACTACCCCATAACATATGCAAGAGAAAACCTTGTCTTTTGTAGAACCGTTAAAGTGTTTTGTAAGCAGTCTGAAGAATTTGTTGTCACTATATCATTTTTTCTATTTATCCACATCGTGTTTTTAGCCATGCCCCCTTTTTTGGGGATTTTAGTTTTATGGATAGGATGGGATAGGGTATTCAACGATCCGCACAGCGGATCTCATATGTTTATGTTACCATTGCGGAAGTATTTCCATCAAATTTTTCGAAAGTGTTAAAATTTGGACAAAAAGCGTTTTTTCCTAAAAACGCCCATAAAAAGTGGGCGTGGCAAAAAACTTTGTATGGACGAAATATAGATAGTGATATTACCATTACGGAAGTATTTCCTTCAAATTTTTCGAAAGTGTTAAAATTTGGACAAAAAGCGTTATTTACTAAAAAACGACCACAAAAATTGGGCGTGGCAAAAAACTATGTATATACGAAATATAGATATTGGGATTGTCTAAATATGCTACTCAGACACTTTTTTGAAATTCCTTACAATTTGGCTTAAAACTACGCTTTTCTAAAAGGGGGCTTGGCAGTGGGCGGATTTCAAAAATGTTAACACTTGTTCTGCTTCGTCGGCCATAGAGTCTATATACCAAATTTCAACACTCTAGCTCAAAATTTAAGGCCCAAAAATCGGTGACACACAGACGGACGGACGGACAGACAGACATGGCTTAATCGACTCAGCTAGCGATTCTGAATCGATCTGTATACTTTGAGGTATATGTATCGAAATTATTTCTCTATGTTACAAACTATGTATCAAAACTAATATACCCCTATGGGATAAGGTATAACAAATAAAACAAAAAACATATGAGAGGCTACAATCCGCCATACGGATCGTTGAATACCCTATCCCATCCCATCCTTTAAATTAATATCCTTAAAATATAGGCCTTTTGGCGATGAAATACAGAAAATGACATTGTCACAATATATTGCTCAGACGGTTCCTCAAAATCTTTTGTGGTTCGACAAAAAACAACGTATTTCTAGTGCTAATGCCTTGGGATGGGGTATACAAATGGTTTTTGTAAGAAAACGCCCCCAAAATGTGAGCGTAGGTGAAAATGATCTGTGGACAAAATGTTTATATTATTATTGCGGAAGTATTTGCATCAAAAAAATTTTCGAAAGTTTGAAAATTTGGACAAAAAGCGTTTTTTACTAAAAACGCCCCCAAAAAGTGGGCGTGGCAAAAAACTTTGTATGAACGAAATATAGATATTAGGATAGTCTAAATTTGCTGCTCAGACACTTTTTTGAAATTCCTTACGGTTTGGCCAAAAAATAAGTTTTCCTAAAAGGGGGCGTGGCAGTGGGCGGATTTCAAAACAGTTTACACTTGTTCTGGTGGCACGGACGAGGATCCTATATACCAAATTTCATTATCCTAGCTCAAAATTTAAGGCAAAAAATCGGTGACGAACAGACAGACGGACGAATGGACGGACAGACAGACATGGCTAATTCGACTCAGCTAGCGATTCTGAGTCGATCCATATACTTTGAGGTATATGTAGCAAAATTATTTCTCTATGTTACAAACTAAGTATCAAAACTAATATACCCCCCTATGGGATAGGGTATAAACATATGAGAGGCTACAATCCGCTGTGCGGATCGTTGAATACCCTATCCCATCCCATCATTAATATTAATATCCTCAAAATAAAGGCCTTATGGCGATGAAATACAGAAAATGACATTGTCACAATATATTGCTCAGACAGTTTATCAAAATCTTTTGTGGTTCGACAAAAAACAACGTATTTCTATTGCTAATGTCTTGGTATGGGGTTTACAAATGGTTTTTGTAAGAAAACGCCCCCAAAATGTGGGCGTAGGTGAAAATGATCTATAGACAAAATGTTAATATTACCATTTCGGAAGTATTTGCATCAAATTTTTTTTCGAAAGTGTTAAAATTTGGACAAAAAGCGTTTTTTACTAAAAACGCCCCCAAAAAGTGGGCGTTTCAAAAAACTTTATATAGACGAAATATAGATATTAGGATTGTCTAAATATACTGCTCAGACACTTTTTTTGAAATTCCTTATGGTTTGGCTTAAAACTACGTTTTTCAATAAGGGGGCGTGGCAGTGGGCGGATTTCAAAAATTTTTACACTTGTTCTGCTTCGTCGGCCAGAGAGTCTATATACCAAATTTCAACACTCTAGCTCAAAATTTAAGGCCCAAAAATCGGTGACATATGAGAAGGCTACAATCCGCTGTGCGGATCGTGGAATACCCTATCCCATCCCATCCTTAAAATTAATATCCTCAAAATGTAGACTTTATGGCGATGAAATACAGAAAATGACATTGTCGCAACATATTGTTCAGACAGTTTATCAAAACCTTTTGTGGTTCGACAAAAAACAATGTTTTTATACCCTATCCCATAGGGGTATATTAGTTTTGATACATAGTTTGTAACTTAGTATTCCTTGGTATTATAAGGGAATCGCTTGTTCGGATCAGAGATCGCATAATCTCCACCGCATAGCCATAGCCAAAATCGGCGAGGTGTGGCCTGGTTCAAGGTTAGAGGTGGTTGCGAAAGAGGACATTCCAAGTCGTCCACTCACGCGCACCTGGATTCCGGCTGAACCTTCGAACGCAGATGAAATTTTGCAAATCATTTCTTACTGCAACCCCACTCTTCCGACACATAATTGGAAGGTGGTAAAGTTGGACCCAGTTCAGGGACTCTATAGATGCGCGCTTTTCGTGAAAAACAAGGAATCCCTTGCTCCCCTCAAAGAGCGAAATGGATTTATTAGCTATGGTTTTGAGTATATCAAACTCAAGGTCTAACCGTAGCACAACTGGAAGTCATTTCACAGCAGTACTGGTTGGTCTCGGCCTATCTCTCCCACGACCATGTGGGACCCTTCCCTAAGGAAAGCCTGGGGAGGACGATCGCAGATGCGGAGAGACGAAAAACTGGACTCATCCTAGGAAGTGATGCTAACGCACACCACACAATCTAGGGCAGTTCTGACATTAACGAACGGGGTGAGTTACTTTTAGATTATCTTTTAAGCACAAATCTCTTGGTATGCAACAATGGAAATGAACCAACATTCAGCACCAGCAACGGACAAGAAGTCCTTGACATCACGCTTGTTTCAAATTACGTCCATCACAAAGACTGGAAGGTATCTAGTGAGCACTCTTTTTCTGACCACAGATGCATACAATTTGGTCTGGATGAAATTATCGTAAATCACAGGCTAAAATACAGGGAAACTATGAAAAGACTAGTGTCCCCCGCTCATCCTAGCCCTCCTAGAAGTACCTAAGAGCTTGATAACCTTGTTGATAAGCTAGCATCTGCTTTTAACCAATCACTGTCATCCTCTTGTCCACTAAGGAAACCTAGAGGAAAACAAAAACCTCCATGGTGGTCTGAGAATCTAGGTATGCTTAGGCAGAAATGTAGAAAACTATTCAATAAAGCTAAAAAGTTGAACGAATCCTCTGACTGGATCTCCCACAAAGAGACCTTGTCAATATACAAAAAGACCTTGTCAATATACAAAGCGTTCAGACTCCGAAAAATCCTATCCACTAGTCCAACTGTTCAAAGCTATCTCAAAAAAAAAAAAACAGATGGCACCTGGACGACCTCAAGCAAAGAATCCATAGAGCTACTAATGGACACCCATATCCCAGGTAGCACACCGGAAGCTTTTCAAGACGACTTCAATACAACCAATCTATTGACCGGCAGCTTACAAGATCTTATAACAAAAGATAAAATACTTTGGGCAATACATAGCTTCAAACCCTTTAAATCCGTTGGACCCGACGGCATTATACCAGCCGAGCTGCAGCGTACTTTGGATCTCATCCTACCATGGGTGGAAGACATCCTTAGGGGCTGCATCGAGCTGATTTATATTCCCTAGGTTTGGAGAGAAGTCAAAGTTGTATTCATACCCAAATCTGGTAAAAGTTGTCATGGCAATCCGAAAGACCTAAGACCTATAAGCTTATCATCATTCTTCCTGAAAACCCTGGAAAGACTGGTTGATATTCAACTTCGCAGTAGCATTGATGAAAATCAGCTATCTGCAACCCAACATGCGTACTGTAAGGAAAAATCTGTAGAAACAGCCCTGCACCCATTAGTGCGTATTATTGAAAAGTCGTTATGCTGCAAGGAGTATACTAAGGTTGCATTCCTGGACATCGAAGGCGCTTTTAACAACGTTAATTCGGGAGCGATCATTAAGGCGCTAACATGTCTGAAAGTCGATCACGCACTTGGAATGCTGATTAATTTGCTATAAAACAGCCGGATTATCAACACAAAACTGGGTGGTGCTTCGACCAGAAGACATGTCAGTAGAGGGACCCCGCAAGGTGGGGTCCTGTCCCCTCTTCTCTGAAACTCAGTGGTAAACGAGCTTTTACTTATCCTGGGAACAGAAAGAGTAAAGAAAGCTACGGTAGCACTTTCTTCCTGCAAGGTATTTTTTCCGGACCGCTGTCCTAGGGTCAAAACAAGGGCCTGGCTCTCCAGGTTGGGGGTTGTGCTTTGGGTTAACTACCCACCCACAGAAAAAAATATTGTTACGAAGCAACCAATAGCCTCGGAAAGGACTGATTTTATTGTTGACGAACCTGCTAAACGAAAAAAGGACAACGACGCGACGTTCGTATCTGCACCTGGAATGTGAGAACATTAAACAGGAGAGGTGCAGGCGAAAAACTAGCGGAAGCCCTAAACTGCTACAAAGCAGACATTACTGCCATCCAGGAAATACGATAGGATGGGCCGCGCAAAAAGAGGATGAAAAACAGTGACATCTATTACGGACCGTGTTATAGTGAGCAGAAACAGCGACTATTCGGATGCGGATTTGTTATAAGTGCCAGACTTAGGCAAGAAGTCTTATGTTTCCAAGACATTAGACATTATCGTGCTGAGAGATGTTAACGCAAAGGTAGAAAGAGAAGAATTTGTTGTCACTATATCATTTTTTCTATTTATCCACATCGTGTTTTTAGCCATGCCCCCTTTTTTGGGGATTTTAGTTTTATGGATAGGATGGGATAGGGTATTCAACGATCCGCACAGCGGATCTCATATGTTTATGTTACCATTGCGGAAGTATTTCCATCAAATTTTTCGAAAGTGTTAAAATTTGGACAAAAAGCGTTTTTTCCTAAAAACGCCCATAAAAAGTGGGCGTGGCAAAAAACTTTGTATGGACGAAATATAGATAGTGATATTACCATTACGGTAGTATTTCCTTCAAATTTTTCGAAAGTGTTAAAATTTGGACAAAAAGCGTTATTTACTAAAAAACGACCACAAAAATTGGGCGTGGCAAAAAACTTTGTATATACGAAATATAGATATTGGGATTGTCTAAATATGCTACTCAGACACTTTTTTGAAATTCCTTACAATTTGGCTTAAAACTACGCTTTTCTAAAAGGGGGCTTGGCAGTGGGCGGATTTCAAAAATGTTAACACTTGTTCTGCTTCGTCGGCCATAGAGTCTATATACCAAATTTCAACACTCTAGCTCAAAATTTAAGGCCCAAAAATCGGTGACACACAGACGGACGGACGGACAGACAGACATGGCTTAATCGACTCAGCTAGCGATTCTGAATCGATCTGTATACTTTGAGGTATATGTATCGAAATTATTTCTCTATGTTACAAACTATGTATCAAAACTAATATACCCCTATGGGATAAGGTATAACAAATAAAACAAAAAACATATGAGAGGCTACAATCCGCCATACGGATCGTTGAATACCCTATCCCATCCCATCCTTTAAATTAATATCCTTAAAATATAGGCCTTTTGGCGATGAAATACAGAAAATGACATTGTCACAATATATTGCTCAGACGGTTCCTCAAAATCTTTTGTGGTTCGACAAAAAACAACGTATTTCTAGTGCTAATGCCTTGGGATGGGGTATACAAATGGTTTTTGTAAGAAAACGCCCCCAAAATGTGAGCGTAGGTGAAAATGATCTGTGGACAAAATGTTTATATTATTATTGCGGAAGTATTTGCATCAAAAAAATTTTCGAAAGTTTGAAAATTTGGACAAAAAGCGTTTTTTACTAAAAACGCCCCCAAAAAGTGGGCGTGGCAAAAAACTTTGTATGAACGAAATATAGATATTAGGATAGTCTAAATTTGCTGCTCAGACACTTTTTTGAAATTCCTTACGGTTTGGCCAAAAAATAAGTTTTCCTAAAAGGGGGCGTGGCAGTGGGCGGATTTCAAAACAGTTTACACTTGTTCTGGTGGCACGGACGAGGATCCTATATACCAAATTTCATTATCCTAGCTCAAAATTTAAGGCAAAAAATCGGTGACGAACAGACAGACGGACGAATGGACGGACAGACAGACATGGCTAATTCGACTCAGCTAGCGATTCTGAGTCGATCCATATACTTTGAGGTATATGTAGCAAAATTATTTCTCTATGTTACAAACTAAGTATCAAAACTAATATACCCCCCTATGGGATAGGGTATAAACATATGAGAGGCTACAATCCGCTGTGCGGATCGTTGAATACCCTATCCCATCCCATCATTAATATTAATATCCTCAAAATAAAGGCCTTATGGCGATGAAATACAGAAAATGACATTGTCACAATATATTGCTCAGACAGTTTATCAAAATCTTTTGTGGTTCGACAAAAAACAACGTATTTCTATTGCTAATGTCTTGGTATGGGGTTTACAAATGGTTTTTGTAAGAAAACGCCCCCAAAATGTGGGCGTAGGTGAAAATGATCTATAGACAAAATGTTAATATTACCATTTCGGAAGTATTTGCATCAATTTTTTTTTCGAAAGTGTTAAAATTTGGACAAAAAGCGTTTTTTACTAAAAACGCCCCCAAAAAGTGGGCGTTTCAAAAAACTTTATATAGACGAAATATAGATATTAGGATTGTCTAAATATACTCCTCAGACACTTTTTTTGAAATTCCTTATGGTTTGGCTTAAAACTACGTTTTTCAATAAGGGGGCGTGGCAGTGGGCGGATTTCAAAAATTTTTACACTTGTTCTGCTTCGTCGGCCAGAGAGTCTATATACCAAATTTCAACACTCTAGCTCAAAATTTAAGGCCCAAAAATCGGTGACATATGAGAAGGCTACAATCCGCTGTGCGGATCGTGGAATACCCTATCCCATCCCATCCTTAAAATTAATATCCTCAAAATGTAGACTTTATGGCGATGAAATACAGAAAATGACATTGTCGCAACATATTGTTCAGACAGTTTATCAAAACCTTTTGTGGTTCGACAAAAAACAATGTTTTTATACCCTATCCCATAGGGGTATATTAGTTTTGATACATAGTTTGTAACTTAGAGAAATAATTTTGCTACATATACCTCAAAGTATATGGATCGACTCAGAATCGCTAGCTAAGTCGAATTAGCCATGTATGTCTGTCCGTCTGGCCGGCCGTCCTAAGGGGATCTAAACCCCGCCCACCGTCCCTTAAGGACTTCTCGGAGAAGTACCGTAAAGCCTCGAGCTCGCGGTCACTCTCTCCATTTAAATCAGTAAGAGTCTTGGAAACTAAGGACTGCAAAGCTACAAGCTCGCGGTCTAACTCCTCCAAGATTCTTTACAGAAAACGCCGCCCAGCGGCTAGGCAAATGGAATTTATCCAAAGGTTTCCGGAAGGAACCAGAACGGAGATACAAAAAGCTAAATTAGCCTGGTCAATTAAAGTTGCCAATGGAGTGTCCGCTGAAGAGAGCAAGGACACTACGTCCAAGTGACAGAGTTCTCGGAGGAGACCCCTTCAGTTTCCAAACGAGCCAAAGTGACAAGCAAATATAATAAATCGAAGCCCGCCAACACCGCATCCAAGTTCTTCAGTGAGGTGCTTAAAGGCAACATCACGATAGCTGTGATTGATCGCAGCGACATCGATGGTAAGATTTCACCTGAACGGTGGAAGTTGATACCTCCCAAGATGGCCACAGTATTCCTTGGTATTATAAGGGAATCGCTTGTTCGGATCAGAGATCGCATAATCTCCACCGCATAGCCATAGCCAAAATCGGCGAGGTGTGGCCTGGTTCAAGGTTAGAGGTGGTTGCGAAAGAGGACATTCCAAGTCGTCCACTCACGCGCACCTGGATTCCGGCTGAACCTTCGAACGCAGATGAAATTTTGCAAATCATTTCTTACTGCAACCCCACTCTTCCGACACATAATTGGAAGGTGGTAAAGTTGGACTCAGTTCAGGGACTCTATAGATGCGCGCTTTTCGTGAAAAACAAGGAATCCCTTGCTCCCCTCAAAGAGCGAAATGGATTTATTAGCTATGGTTTTGAGTATATCAAACTCAAGGTCTAACCGTAGCACAACTGGAAGTCATTTCACAGCAGTACTGGTTGGTCTCGGCCTATCTCTCCCACGACCATGTGGGACCCTTCCCTAAGGAAAGCCTGGGGAGGACGATCGCAGATGCGGAGAGACGAAAAACTGGACTCATCCTAGGAAGTGATGCTAACGCACACCACACAATCTAGGGCAGTTCTGACATTAACGAACGGGGTGAGTTACTTTTAGATTATCTTTTAAGCACAAATCTCTTGGTATGCAACAATGGAAATGAACCAACATTCAGCACCAGCAACGGACAAGAAGTCCTTGACATCACGCTTGTTTCAAATTACGTCCATCACAAAGACTGGAAGGTATCTAGTGAGCACTCTTTTTCTGACCACAGATGCATACAATTTGGTCTGGATGAAATTATCGTAAATCACAGGCTAAAATACAGGGAAACTATGAAAAGACTAGTGTCCCCCGCTCATCCTAGCCCTCCTAGAAGTACCTAAGAGCTTGATAACCTTGTTGATAAGCTAGCATCTGCTTTTAACCAATCACTGTCATCCTCTTGTCCACTAAGGAAACCTAGAGGAAAACAAAAACCTCCATGGTGGTCTGAGAATCTAGGTATGCTTAGGCAGAAATGTAGAAAACTATTCAATAAAGCTAAAAAGTTGAACGAATCCTCTGACTGGATCTCCCACAAAGAGACCTTGTCAATATACAAAAAGACCTTGTCAATATACAAAGCGTTCAGACTCCGAAAAATCCTATCCACTAGTCCAACTGTTGGACACCCATATCCCAGGTAGCACACCGGAAGCTTTTCAAGACGACTTCAATACAACCAATCTATTGACCGGCAGCTTACAAGATCTTATAACAAAAGATAAAATACTTTGGGCAATACATAGCTTCAAACCCTTTAAATCCGTTGGACCCGACGGCATTATACCAGCCGAGCTGCAGCGTACTTTGGATCTCATCCTACCATGGGTGGAAGACATCCTTAGGGGCTGCATCGAGCTGATTTATATTCCCTAGGTTTGGAGAGAAGTCAAAGTTGTATTCATACCCAAATCTGGTAAAAGTTGTCATGGCAATCCGAAAGACCTAAGACCTATAAGCTTATCATCATTCTTCCTGAAAACCCTGGAAAGACTGGTTGATATTCAACTTCGCAGTAGCATTGATGAAAATCAGCTATCTGCAACCCAACATGCGTACTGTAAGGAAAAATCTGTAGAAACAGCCCTGCACACATTAGTGCGTATTATTGAAAAGTCGTTATGCTGCAAGGAGTATACTAAGGTTGCATTCCTGGACATCGAAGGCGCTTTTAACAACGTTAATTCGGGAGCGATCATTAAGGCGCTAACATGTCTGAAAGTCGATCACGCACTTGGAATGCTGATTAATTTGCTATAAAACAGCCGGATTATCAACACAAAACTGGGTGGTGCTTCGACCAGAAGACATGTCAGTAGAGGGACCCCGCAAGGTGGGGTCCTGTCCCCTCTTCTCTGAAACTCAGTGGTAAACGAGCTTTTACTTATCCTGGGAACAGAAAGAGTAAAGAAAGCTACGGTAGCACTTTATTCCTGCAAGGTATTTTTTCCGGACCGCTGTCCTAGGGTCAAAACAAGGGCCTGGCTCTCCAGGTTGGGGGTTGTGCTTTGGGTTAACTACCCACCCACAGAAAAAAATATTGTTACGAAGCAACCAATAGCCTCGGAAAGGACTGATTTTATTGTTGACGAACCTGCTAAACGAAAAAAGGACAACGACGCGACGTTCGTATCTGCACCTGGAATGTGAGAACATTAAACAGGAGAGGTGCAGGCGAAAAACTAGCGGAAGCCCTAAACTGCTACAAAGCAGACATTACTGCCATCCAGGAAATACGATAGGATGGGCCGCGCAAAAAGAGGATGAAAAACTGTGACATCTATTACGGACCGTGTTATAGTGAGCAGAAACAGCGACTATTCGGATGCGGATTTGTTATAAGTGCCAGACTTAGGCAAGAAGTCTTATGTTTCCAAGACATTAGACATTATCGTGCTGAGAGATGTTAACGCAAAGGTAGAAAGAGAAGACATCTTTAGCAGTACTGTCGGAAAATATAGCCTACACGACAACACGTCTGGTAACGGACTTAGGCTAATTCACTTCGCTACGGAACGAAATGCCACTAAAGCCAGCACACGGTTTCCTCACCTCGATATCCACAAGTGGACATGGCGGTCTTCAGATCAACGAACAGTCAACCAAATTGATCACATTGCGATATACAAGAGGCACGCATCCAGTATTTTGGATGTCTGAACATTTCGAGGGCCCAACATCGACTCGGACTACTACCTTGTTATAGCCAAAGTAAGGATGCGGATATCCACCGCGCCACAAAAAAACATAAATACTGTGAAAAAATGTAATGTCGGAAGACTGCAATCGCAAGAGACCGCCAAGACCTTCTCACAACGCGTATCCCTTAACCTCTCGATTAACACCATACCACCAGCATCGAATGTCGAAGAGCAATGGCAACGATGCGTACAGGCCATTAGATCAGCCGCAACTGATGTGCTAGGTTTCTCGCGCCCACCAGCAAGAAACCCCTGGTTTGATGAGGAATGCCGACAGATGCTCGCAGCCAAGAACGAGGCCTACAAGGCTAAGCTGCAGGTGAAGATGAGAGCTGCCATTGAGCTCTATAGGCAAAGAAGAAGGGAAGAACATCGGCTTTTCAGAAAGAAGAAAAAAGAGCAAGAAAAGCGCGCGATCGAGGATATAGAGAGGTGCCACTCCAGGAACGATGTTCGCAAGTTTTACCAAAGTGTAAAACGTCAAAGCCAAGGATACAAGGCTCGAACGGAATCCTGTCGAGATGAACAAGGAAATATTGTAGTTGAGACACAGTCGATGCTGAGGATATGGAAGAACCATTTCTGCAGACTGTTAAACGGCGATGACGAACAACATTCCGCTGTCAGGCAGAACGAACCATTCAATATTGGCAACGACAGCGAAAACTGCCAACCACCCGACCTGCGTGAAGTGAGGATAGCAATATCTAAACTCAAGCATAATAAGGCTGCCGGAAATGACGGCCTTCCCGCTGAGCTTTATAATGCCGGCGGAGATGACTTGGTAAGTAACATCCACTAACTCATAAGCCAAATCTGGTCGGATGAAAATATGCCTTAAGAGTGGAACCTCAGCATCGTTTTCCCGATCCAAAAAAAGGAGACCCTCTGAAGTGCGCCAACTACAGAGGCATAAGTCTCCTCAACATCGCCTACAAGATCCTATCTGCCGTAATATGTGAACGCCTGAAACCGTTTACCAAGAACCTGATTGGCCCTTATCAGTGTGGTTTTAGACCAGGAAAGTCCACAACCGATCAAATTTTCACACTTCGGCAGATCCTGGAAAAAAACTCAAGAAGTCCAAATCGATACCCACCACTTATTCATCGATTTCAAAGCCGCATATGACAGCATTTATAGAGACAAACTGTACAGAGCCATGTCTAGTTTTGAAATACCGCCCAAACTCGTCCGTTTGTGTAGGATGACGATAGAGAATTCTTGCTGCTCCATCAGGGTCGGAAACGACCTCACCGACACATTCGATACCAAAAAAGGATTTAGGCAAGGCGATTCGCTGTCATGTGACTACTTTAATCTGATTCTTGAGAGGATTGTGCAAAACTCCAAAGCCAACACCAGAGGCACAATTTTCCAAAAGTCGGTGCAACTACTAGCATACGCTGACGATATTGACATCATTGGTAGGACTCAACGTGATGTCATAGCCACGTTTGCAAGTATAGAGAAGGAAGCGGCGAAAATGGGTTAAGCAGTAAATGAGGGTAAGACTAAGTATATGCTGTCAACACGAAAGGACACACAACATCGACGAATTGGACCAAACGTCACCATTGACAGATATAATTTTGAGGTAGAACGGGACTTTGTCTACCTCGGCTCCGATATTAGCTCTGACAACAACATCTCGTCAGAAATTAAACGAAGAATTACTCTTGCCAACCGCTGTTTCTTCGGGCTAAGAAGGCAATTTAGTAGTAAAGCCCTCACTCGAACTACTAAGGATACCCTATATAAGACCCTGATCATCCCAGTCCTGCTCTACGGCGCTGAAGCATGGACCGTATCAAAAGCGGATGAAGAAATCCTTGGTAGATTCTTCGAAAAATCTTCGGTCCCGTTTGCGTTGACGGGCTATGGAGACGAAGATTCAACTCAGAACTATACGAGCTGTACAGCGACATGCCCCTGGTCAAAAAACTCCACATTGGACGTTTAAGATGGCTAGGACATGTAGAACGAATGGACACCAATACTCCGGCTCGCAGAGTCTTCGATTCCCAGCCAGACGTCGGACGCAGTAGAGGAAGACCTCGCCTTAAGTGGCGCGCACAAGTGGAAACCGACCTCAACCAACTTGGAGTGCGCAACTGGAGGCAGTTAGCTAAGGACCGGGCTAATTGGACAGGCATGTTGGTTGAGACCCAGGTTCATCCCGGACTTTAGCGCCACTTAAGTAAGTAAGTAGACCATGCTAAGCGAAAAAAGGACAACGACGTTGGTAACTGCACCTGGATTGTGAGAACATTAAACAGGAGAGGTGCAGGCGAACAACTAGCGGAAACCCTTAACTGCTACAAAGCAGACATTACTGCCATCCAGGAAATACGATGGGATGGGCCGGGCAAAAAGAGGATGAAAAACTGTGACATCTACTATGGACCGTGTTATAGTGAACAGAAACAGCGACTATTTGGATGCGGATTTGCTATAATTGCCAGACTTAGGCAAGAAGTCTTATGTTTCCAAGACATTAGCGAACGCATTGTAACAATCCGCATCAAGGCCAAATTCGCCAACAAAAGCCTTATAGGCGCTAATGCTCCGACGGAGGAAGAAGATGACAAAACCTATGAGCGACTACCAAAGTACGATGTTAAAATCGTGCTGAGAGATGTTAACGTAAAGGTAGGAAGAGAAGACATCTTTAGCAGTACTGTCGGAAAATATAGCCTACACGACAACACGTCTGGTAACTGACTTAGGCTAATTGACTTCGCTACGGAACGAAATGTCACTATAGCCAGCACACGGTTTCCTCACATCGATATCCATAAGGGGATATGGCGGTCTCCAGATCAACGAACAGTCAACAATATTGATCACGTTCCGATAGACAAGAGGCACGCATCCAGTATTTTGGATGTCCGAACATTCCGAGGGGCTAACATCGACTCGGACCACTACCATGTTGTAGCCAAATAAGGATGCAGATATTCACCACGCCACAAAAAAACTGAAATACTGTAAAAAATTTAATGTCGAAAGACAGCAATCGCAAGAGTCCGCCAAGACCTTCGCGCAACGCGTATCCCTTAACCTCTCGACTCACAACACACCACCAGCATCGAATGTCGAAGAACAATGGCAACGATGCCAACAAGCCATTAGATCAGCCGCAACTGATGTGCTAGGTTTCTCGCGCCCACCAGCAAGAAACCCCTGGTTTGATGAGGAATGCCGACAGATGCTCGCAGCCAAGAACGAGACCTAGACCTAGGTGAAGACGAGAGCTGCCAGGCATGTCTAGAAAAGAGAGCAAAAAAAGCGCGCGATCGAGGATATAGAGAGGCGCCACTCCAGGGACGATGTTCGCAAGTATCGTTGTCGAAGCCAAGAATACAAGGCTCGAACAGAATCCTGTCGAGATGAACAAGAAAATATCGTAGTTGAGACACAGTCTATGCTGGGGATATGGAAGAACCACTTCTGCAGACTGTTAAACAGCGATGACGAACAACATTCCGCTGTCAGGCAGAACGAACCATTTAATATTGGCAACGACAGCGAAAACTGCCAACCACCCGACATAAGTGAAGTGAGGATAGCTATATATAAACTCAAGCTAAATAAGGCCGCCGGAAAAGACGGCCTTCCCGCTGAGCTTTAGAAAGCTGGCGGAGATGACTTGGTAAGCAAAATCCACCAACTCATAAGCCAAATCTGGTCGGGTGAAAGCATGCCTGAAGAATGGAACCTCAGCAAGGTTTGCCCTATTCACAAAAAAGGAGACCCTCTGAACTGCGCCAACGACAGAGGCATAAGTCTACTCAGCATCGCTTACAAGATCCTATCCGCCGTAATATGTGAACGCTTGAAACCGTTTACCAACAACCTGATCGGCCCTTATCAGTGTGGTTTTAGGCTGGGAAAGTCCACAATCGATCAAATTTTCACACTACGGCAGATCCTGGAAAAAACCCAAGAAGTCCAAATCGATACCCACCACCTATTTATCGATTTTAAAGCCGCATACGACAGCATTTATAGAGACGAACTATACAGAGGCATGTCTAGTTTTGGTATACTGCCCAAACTCGTCCGTTTGTGTAGAATGACGATGGAGAATTCTCGCTGCACCATCAGGGGCGGAAACGACAAGGCAAGGCGATTCGCTGTCACGTGACTTCTTTAATCTGATTCTTGAGAGGATTGTGCAAAACTCCAAAGCCAACACCAGAGGCACAATTCTCCAAAAATTGGTGCAACTACTAGCATACGCCGACGATATTGACATCATTGGCAGGACTCAACCTGATGTCATAGCCACGTTTGCTAGTATAGAGAAGGAAGCGGCAAAAATTGGTTTAGCAGTAAATGAGGGTAAGACTAAGTACATGCTGTCAACACGAAAGGACACATCGACGAATTGGACAGAACGTCACCATTGACAGATATAACTTTGAGGTAGTACGGGACTTTGTCTACCTCGGCACCGCTATTAACTCTGACAACAACATCTCATCAGAAATCAAACGAAGAATTACTCTTGCCAATCACTGTTTCTTCGGGCTAAGAAATCAATTTAGTAGTAAAACCCACACTCGAACTACTAAGGAGATGCTATATATGACCCTGATCATCCCAGTCCTGCTCTACGGCGCTGAAGCATGGACCGTATCAAAAGCGGATGAAGAAATCCTTGGTCGATTCGAGATAAAAATTCTTCGGTAAATCTTCGGTCCCGTTTGCGTTGACGGGCTATGCAGACGAAGATTCTACCACGAGCTATACGAGCTGTACACCGACATACCCCTAGTCAAAAAAAAAACTCCGCATTGGACGTGTAAGATGGCTGGACATGTAGAAAGAATGGACACCAATACTCCGGCTCGCAGAGTCCTCGATTCCCAGCCAGTCGTCGGACGCAGTAGAGGAAGTCCTCGCCTTAAGTGGCGCGCACAAGTAGAAACCGACCTCAACCAACTTAGAGTGCGCAACTGGAGGCAGTTAGCTAAGGACCGGGCTAATTGGACAGGCATGTTGGTTGAGACCCGACGAAGCAGAACAAGTGTAAAAATATTCAAAATCCACCCACTGCCACGCCCACATTTTAGAAAAACGTTGTTTTTGGCGTTGTTTTTAGACAATACCAATGCCTATATTTTGTCTTTACAAATTTGTTTGCCACGACAACTTTTTGGGGGCGTTTTCATTAACCCTAGAATACTAATGTTCGCCTGTGGGGTGGAACGTATTCGAATTTCCCCTGATATATCATGATCCCTTGTAAATATCAACCTACGGGTTCGTGCCAATTCAGCATTGCGCTGTCCGAGCTTGCGAGCAGTACCACGTCAAATTTCGCTTTGCGGTTGCTAAGTAACGGATCATCATGTCATTACACCTGTGAAGCGAACATTAATTTAAAAGGTAATCAATGACGCGCTCGATACATCTGTCAACCAGCCAGCGAATACTGACAAACCAGCAATAAAGTAAGGAAATGATCACTGTACATAGTTTGCCATTCGAAGAGAAGAGTGTTTACTAATGCAAAAAAAAAACATATGAGAAGGCTACAATCCGCTGTGCGGATCGTTTAATACCCTATCCCATCCCATCCTTAAAATTGATATCCCCAAAATATGGTCTTTATGGTCATAAAGTACTGAAAATGACGTTGTTACAACATATTGTTCCGAAGGATTATAATTCTTTTGTGGTTCGACAAAAAACAACGTTTTTGTATTGCATATGCCTTGGGGTAGGGCATACAAATTGTTTTTGTATGAAAACTCCCCCAAACAGTGGGCGTGGGTTAAAATGGTCTATTGACGAAATGTTCATATTAATACTACCAATGATTTTGCATCAACATTTTTTTCGAAAATTTTCAAATTTGGCCAAAAAAGGTTTTTTTATGAAAAACGCCCCCAAAAAGTGGGCGTGGCAAAAAACTTTGTATTGACGAAATATAGACATTACGATTCTCTAAATATGCATCTCGGACTTTTTTTTAAAATTCCTTACGGTTTGGCCAAAAACTGAGTTTGTCTTAAAAGGGGGCGTGGCAGTGGGCGGATTTCAAAAATTTTTACACTTGTTCTGTAGGCACGGGCGAGGATCCCTTATACCAAATTTCATTATCCTAGCTCAAAATTTAAGGCCTAAAAATCGGTGACGTACAGACGGACGGACAGACAGACATGGCTTAATCGACTCAGCTAGCGATTCAGAGTCGATCCATATACTTTGAGGTATATGTAGCTAAATTATTTCTCTATGTTACAAAATAAGTATCAAAACTAATATACCCCTATGGGATAGGGTATAAAAACATATGAGGAGGCTACAATCCGCTGTGCGGATCGTTGAATACCCTATCCCATCCTATCTGTAAAACTTAAATCCCCAAAAAGTGGACATGGCTAAAAACACGATGTGGACAAAATAAAGAAAATGACATGGTGGCAACAAATTCTTCAGACTGCTTATAAAAAACTTTTACGGTTCTACAAAAGACAAGGTTTTCTCCTGCATATGTTATGGGGTAGTGTATAAAAATCGTTTTTATATAAAAACGCCCCCAAGAAGTGGGCGTGGGTTAAAATGGTCTATGGACGAAATGTTCATATTTTTATTACTAATGATTCTGCATCAAAAGTTTTTTCGAAAATTTTAAAATTTGACCGAAAAACGTTTTTTATTAAAAACGAACCCCCCCCCCCCCCCCCCCCAACAGTGGGCGTAGCAAAAAACTTTATATGAACGAAATACAGATATTCAGTTTGTCTAAATATGTTGTTCAGAAAATTTTTCAAAATTCCTTATGGTTTGGCCAAAAAGTACGTTTTTCTAAAAAGGGGGCGTGGCAGTGAGCGGATTTCAAAAATGTTTACAATTGTTCTGCTGGGAGCAACAAAGAGCACGTGTACCAAATTTCATCCTTCTAGCTCAAAATTTAAGGCCCAAAAACTGGTGACGTACGGACGGACAGACATGGCTATATCGACTCAGCTATCGATTCTGAGTCGATACATATACTTTGAGGTATATGTAGCTAAATTATTTCTCTATGTTACAAACTATGTACCAAAACTAATATACCCCTATGGGATAGGGTATAAACATACTGCCTAGATCATTGATTACCAAATTGCTTTCAATGTGACAAATAAACATATGAGAAGGCTACAATCCGCTGTGCGGATCGTTGAATACCCTATCCCATCCCATCCTTAAAATTAATATCCTCAAAATGTAGGCTATATGGCGATGAAATACAGAAAATGACATTGTCACAACATATTTTGTGGTTCGACAAAAAACAACGTTTTTCTATTGCATATGCCTTGGGGTAAGGCATACAAATGGTTTTTGTAAGAAAACGCCCCCAAAAAGTGGGTGTAAGTGAAAAAGATATGTGGACAAAATGTTTATTTTATCATTACGGAAGTTTTTGCATCAATAGTTAGTTCGAACTTTTTAAACTTTGGACAAAAAGTGTTTTTTACTAAAAACGCCCCCAAAAAGTGGGAGTCGCAAAAAACTTTGTATGGACGAAATACAGATAAACACATCTAAATATGTTGCTCAATATTTTGAAATTCCTTACGGTTTGGCTTAATACTACGATTTTCTTAAAGTGGGCGTGGCAGTGGGCGGATTTCAAAAATTTTTACACTTGTTCTGCTTCGTCGGCCAGAGAGTCTATATACCAAATTTCAACACTCTGGCCCAAATTAAAGGCCCAAAAATCGGTGACACACGGACGGACGCACGGACGGACGAACAGACAGACTTGGCTTAATCGACTCAGCTAGCGATTCTGAATCGATCCATATGCTTTGAGGTATAAGTATCGAAATTATTTCTCTATGTTACAAACTTAATGTCAAAACTAATATACCCCTATGGGATAGGGTATAAAAAGGCTAAATTAATTTTACTGTGGAAGCCATAATATGAAAATTAGGGTTTTAAGATTTTCTGCATATGAAAGCACGTAGAAATAACTTTAGGACTGTTTATGATTTTTTTAAAAAAATTTTTTGTGTTAATATATATATATATATTTTTTTTAAGACCCCAAAATCAAAAAAATTAATAAAAAATCCTTTTAAAAATGAATTGTTTATAAATAAACTATATATGTAATTATTTTCTTATTTCAATTTCTTATTAATATCTCCAAAAAGTGGGCTTTATGGGCCTATTATATAGAAAATGACATTGTCACAATATATTGTTCAAACAGTTTATCAGAATCTTTTGCTGTTTGACAAAAAACATCGTTTTTCTACTGCATTAAACCTTGTCTTTTGTAGAACCGCAAAAGTGTTTTGTAAGCAATCTGAAGAATTTGTTGTCACTATATCATTTTTTCTATTTTATCCACATCGTGTTCTTAGCCATGCCCACTTTTTTTGGGGATTTTGGTTTTATGGATAGGATGGGATGGGGTATTCAACGATCCGCACAGCGGATTGTAGCCGTCTCATATGTTTATACCCTATCCCATAGGGGTATATTAGTTTTGATACATAATTTATAACATCGAGAAATAATTTAGCTACATATACCTCAAAGCATATGGATCGACTCACAATCGATAGCTGAGTCGATTAAGCCATGTCTGTCCGTCCGTCCGTCTGTACGTCACCAGTTTTTGGGCCTTAAATTTTGAGCTAGAATGATGAAATTTGGTACACGTGGGCTTTGTTGCTCCCAGCAGAACAAGTGTAAAAATTCTTGAAATCCGCCCACTGCCACGCCCCCATTTCAGAAAAACGTAATTTTTGGCCAAACCGTAAGGAATTTTAAAAACGTGTCTGAAAAGCTTATGGATAATCGTAATATCTATATTTCGTTCATATAAAGTTTTTGCCACGCCCACTTTTTGGGGGCCTTTTTAATAAAAAACGATAGGGTATAAAAATTGTTATACCCTATCCCATAGGGGTATATTAGTTTTGATACTTAGTTTGTAACATAGAGAAATAATTTTGCTACATATACCTCAAAGTATATGGATCGACTCAGAATCGCTAGCTGAGTCGATTAAGCCATGTCTTTCTGTCCGTACGTCACCAGCTTTTGGGTCTTAAATTTTGAGCAAGAATGAGGAAATTTGGTACACGTGCTTATGTTGCTCCCAGCTTAACAAGTGTAAACATTTTTGAAACCCGCCCACTGCCACGGCCTCTTTTAAAAAAAGTCTTTTTTCGCCAAACCGTAAAGAATTTTAAAAAAGTGTCTGGAAAGCATATTTAGAGAATCAGAATATCTATTTTCGTCAATATAAAGTTTTTTGCCACGCCCAGTTGATATGCAATACAAGTCATATTGCATATGCAAGTCATATGCAATACAAAAACGTTGTTTTTTGTCGAACCACATAAGGTTTTGATAAAATGTCTGAGCAATATATTGTGACAATGTCATTTTCCGTATTTTATCGCCATAAAGCCCACATTTTGAGGATATTATATTAAAGATGGGATGGGATAGGGTATTCAACGATCCGCACAGCGGATTGTAGCCTTCTCATATGTTCTCAAAATTTAATTTTCTAATATTATCCCCATAACGTTTTTAGCCACGCCCACTATTTGGGGATATTAGTTTTAAATATAGGATAGGATAGGTTAGGGTATTCAACGATCCGCACAGTGGATTGTCAGAATCACTAGCTGGGTCGATTAAGCCATGTCTGTCTGTCCGTCCATCCATATGTCACCGATTCTTAGGCCTAAAGCTAGAAGGCCTTTGAGATAGGAGAATGAAATTTTGTGTACAGGATTCCTGTGCGTTGGAACAAAACAAGTGCAAAATTTTTAAAATCCTCCCACGGCCACGTCCCCTTTTTAGAAAAACGTAGTTTTTCCGTAAGGAATTTTACAAAAGTATCTGAGCAATTTATTTAGACAATCTCAATATATATATTTTGTAAATATAAAGTTCTTTGCCACGCCCACTTTTTGGGTTGTTTTTAGTAAAAATAATTTTTGAGTAGGTACTTTCTTCAAATATTTGAAACAAATATGCAGGATCATTGGTTATGATAATATAAACATTTCGTTCTTAGATCATTTTAAACCACGCACACTTTTTGGGGAGGGGTTTTCCTACAAAAACCGTTTGACCTTATTTTTTGTCGAAACATAAAATATTTTGATTAACTGTCTGAAAAAAAATTTCATCGCCATAAAGCCCACATTTTGGGGATATTAATGTTAAGGATGGGATGGGACTAGCATTGCCAGATGTCCTGGTTTGCCCGCGACGTCCCGGATTAAAGACATAATTTCGGTTGTCCTGCCGGAAAAGCTTTTGTCCCGGGTAGCGCACTTAGTCACAAAAAAAGAAAACTAGCGCAAGCATCTTTTATTGTTGACAATACACTGACTGCATTGTCATTTGTCCTTAACAAATTGTCAAGCACACCTAGCATAATAGAATATCATTTTTGCAACGCTACAAATCAAGTTTCAAAGGTATTAGCGGAAACTTTACAAAAAATGAACTTTCCATAGCTATTTTCTGCTGATAACACAAATGTGAACTTGGACAAAAACCATTTCATTTACACAATTTTAGCTGCGAAAAAACTATAAAATAATAATAGCAGAAAAATCTCTCTGTTGTCGTTTGACCAGCAGCGTTCTCGAAAAAAAAATGGCCGATGACTCGTCCAGCGTGAAAAGCGCACCATGCAGTAGCTTTTAGCGGGTGTAATGGATCCTCGTGCATTACTCGTGGATTTTCGGTGCCCCAGAAGCGATAGTTTTGCTTGTTCACGTAACCGCTGAGGTGGAAATGAGCCTCATCGCTCATTATGATTTTGGTCGAAAAATCGTCCACTTCGTCCTCATGATTGAGGATGGCTTGGGCGTAGGTTAAACGCGTTTGGCGGTCGACAGGCAGCAGCTGATGCACGGACTGGACTTTGTACGGGAACATGCGCAAGTCTTTGACCAAAATTCGCCTTATTGACGACCGGCTGATGGCTTATTGCGAGGCACGGGGTCTGATCGATATTTCCGGCGACAGCTCGACATCCTCCCAACAGCGGCGACATTCTTGGCACAACGGGCGCTCCGGGGCCGGCCAACCTAGGCAACGTCTCGTGTGGTCCCATAAATTCAAGTTTGGTGGCCAAACGGCGCAGTGTTTGCGCAGTCGGTGTCGGAAGTCCAGGGAATCGTCAACGGAATTCGCGCTGCGCCAACACTACAGACGAATTGTTACGCAAAAAAATAGACACGATTATTCCGCGTTCTTGGGAATTGTATCGCTCCATGGCTTGTTCACTTGTATTCTACATCTGTCTAGTCCACAAATGTCAAATCAATAGGGTGATCTCTTTTGGCCTACCTTGTATTACACAACGCTGCGAAATTTTCCACAGCTAAATTAGAATACGACACATGTAGAAAGAATAAAAAATATGCAGTGACTTCAGCCGATCGGCTTAAAGAAAAGCCGATTTGCAAGAACAGTTTGAAGCTTAAGAACTGGAGTGGAGTTCTTCTCACTCCAGTAACTTCTTAATTCATATCTTTAGAGGCAGCAGTTAAGAAAATAATTAAAATATGGTCTGCACTTAAGTCACATTTTTTTGCTTTTGTTTTTGTAAGAAAACGCCCCCAAAATGTGGGCGCAGGTGAAAATGATCTATGGACAAAATGTTTATATTACCATTGCGAAAGTATTTGCATCAACATTTTTTTCCCCAAAAAGTGGGCGTGGCAAAAAACTTTGTATGAGCGAAATATAGATATTAGGATTGTCTAAATATGCTGCTCAGACACTTTTTTGAAATTCCTTACGGTTTGGCTTTAAACTACGTTTTTCAAAAAGGGGGCGTGGCAGTGGGCGGATTTCAAAAATTTTTACACTTGTTCTGCTTCGTCGGCCAGAGAGTCTATATACCAAATTTCAACACTCTAGCTCAAAATTTAAGGCCCAAAAATCGGTGACACACAGACGGACGGACGGACGGACAGACAGACATGGCTTAATCGGCTAGCGATTCTGAATCGATCCATACTTTGAGGTATATGTATCGAAATTATTTCTCTATGTTACAAACTTAATGTCAAAACTAATAAACCCCCCTATTGGATAGGGTATAAACATATGAGAGGCTACAATCCGCTATGCGGATCGTTGAAAACCCTATCCCATCCCACCATTAAAATTGATATCCTCAAAATATAGGCCTTATGGCGATGAAATACAGAAAATGACATTGTCACAATATATTGCTCAGACAGTTTCTCAAAATCTTTAGTGGTTCGACAAAAAACAAGTATTTCTATTGCTAATGCCTTGGGATGGGGTATACAAATGGTTTTTGTAAGAAAACGCCCCCAAAATGTGGGCGTAGGTGAAAATGATCTAAAAACAAAATGTTTATATTGCCATTGCCATTGTACGTCACCAGTTTTTGGGCCTTAAATTTTGAGCTAGAATGATGAAATTTGGTACACGTGGGCTTTGTTGCTCCCAGCAGAACAAGTGTAAAAATTCTTGAAATCCGCCCACTGCCACGCCCCCATTTCAGAAAAACGTAGTTTTTGGCCAAACCGTAAGGAATTTTAAAAACGTGTCTGAAAAGCTTATGGATAATCGTAATATCTATATTTCGTTCATATAAAGTTTTTGCCACGCCCACTTTTTGGGGGCCTTTTTAATAAAAAACGATAGGGTATAAAAATTGTTATACCTGGGATACATAGGGGTATATTAGTTTTGATACTTAGTTTGTAACATAGAGAAATAATTTTGCTACATATACCTCAAAGTATATGGATCGACTCAGAATCGCTAGCTGAGTCGATTAAGCCATGTCTTTCTGTCCGTACGTCACCAGCTTTTGGGTCTTAAATTTTGAGCAAGAATGAGGAAATTTGGTACACGTGCTTATGTTGCTCCCAGCTTAACAAGTGTAAACATTTTTGAAACCCGCCCACTGCCACGGCCTCTTTTAAAAAAAGTCTTTTTTCGCCAAACCGTAAAGAATTTTAAAAAAGTGTCTGGAAAGCATATTTAGAGAATCAGAATATCTATTTTCGTCAATATAAAGTTTTTTGCCACGCCCAGTTGATATGCAATACAAGTCATATTGCATATGCAAGTCATATGCAATACAAAAACGTTGTTTTTTGTCGAACCACATAAGGTTTTGATAAAATGTCTGAGCAATATATTGTGACAATGTCATTTTCCGTATTTTATCGCCATAAAGCCCACATTTTGAGGATATTATATTAAAGATGGGATGGGATAGGGTATTCAACGATCCGCACAGCGGATTGTAGCCTTCTCATATGTTCTCAAAATTTAATTTTCTAATATTATCCCCATAACGTTTTTAGCCACGCCCACTATTTGGGGATATTAGTTTTAAATATAGGATAGGATAGGTTAGGGTATTCAACGATCCGCACAGTGGATTGTCAGAATCACTAGCTGGGTCGATTGAGCCATGTCTGTCTGTCCGTCCATCCATATGTCACCGATTCTTAGGCCTAAAGCTAGAAGGCCTTTGAGATAGGAGAATGAAATTTTGTGTACAGGATTCCTGTGCGTTGGAACAAAACAAGTGCAAAATTTTTAAAATCCTCCCACGGCCACGTCCCCTTTTTAGAAAAACGTAGTTTTTCCGTAAGGAATTTTACAAAAGTATCTGAGCAATTTATTTAGACAATCTCAATATATATATTTTGTAAATATAAAGTTCTTTGCCACGCCCACTTTTTGGGTTGTTTTTAGTAAAAATAATTTTTGAGTAGGTACTTTCTTCAAATATTTGAAACAAATATGCAGGATCATTGGTTATTCGGGTTAGGGGTCAGAATATACCCGAGGTAAGGCATGCCTGTCGTAGAAGGCGACTAAAATCCACTCCCCGTATACCGAGTTTAAAGCGTATACATACAACAAAAATGCAATGAGTACAACGAAAAGATTTACTACCCCAGGTGGCAATTCAGTTTCACTGGAAAATCCACCCTCTACGGAGGTCGGCTCTACGGATTCTGGGGAGAGCCAATTATTGCAAATGTGTAACCCTTTCGGGAAAAGTTCAAGGGTAACGAGGTCACCTACATCAGGATCTCAAAAAAATATATGTGTCTCAAAGAGCTCGACAACACCAGAAGTGTCAGCCCACGAAAAACGAGACTCAGTGAAAAATAAGAGCCTAAAGGAAGAAAACGACGTTCTTCGAACAAGGCTTAACAATGTCGAACTGCTCTGCGAAGAGCTTCGTAAAGAAATTCTCCATCTAAAGGAAGAAAATATGACTCTGAAGAGTTCATTTAAAATACCAAAAACAAGTTCAAACGGCCCCGTGAATTCGGAATACCACACGGATGAAGAAGAACTCAGTCGCGAAACTGACTGGATCTTAAAGAAAAGACCAGTTAAAAAGAGGAAAGCTGTATCCTCTCCTGAAATAATAAA
The DNA here is from genome assembly GCA_932526625.1 of Rhingia campestris. Classification (NCBI taxonomy): domain Eukaryota; kingdom Metazoa; phylum Arthropoda; class Insecta; order Diptera; family Syrphidae; genus Rhingia; species Rhingia campestris. The sequence continues at coordinate 62,814,177 of OW052183.1, forward strand.
CCGCGACAAAGAGATTATTAACAAAGCGAAACAGCTAAAACAACGTCCCCCACCGCCAATTAATGTGATCGGTATTGACGACTTTAACAAGTTGCATACCTTGCTAAAATCGTTGCCATTATCGGGCTACCAAGTAACTTCGCTAAGAAAAAATACATGGAAAGTCTGCGTTAAAGACCCTGAAAGTTACCGTCTATTATCTCGCAAGCTTAATATCGATAAAATAGAATGGTATTCTTTTGAAAATAAATCTGAAAGGCCTTTACGCGTTGTAGCTAGAGGGTTACATGCGTCGTGCTTAAAGGATGACATTGTAAATGATCTGAAAAACAGGCAATATAAAGTCATAGATGCCGTTAACATTGTCAAACGAGACCAAAAGCAAAAAGATGGCGAAGGAAATGTAATAAAACGCGGCCTTCCTTTATTTATACTCACTTTCGATAAAACAGAAAGTTTGAACAAAATTTATGAAATAAAAACAATACTTAATATTGTTGTAAAAATAGAGCCTATGCGTAAGGATTCCAAACTAGTTCCCCAGTGCAAGCGCTGCCAAGGATACAATCATACGCAAAGCTATTGTCAAAAAGAACCGCGGTGTGTAAAATGTGCCGGCAATCACCTGACGGTAGATTGTATGTCAGATAAGAAAGCTCTTGCTATCTGCATTAACTGTAAAGGCAATCATCCGGCAAATTATCGCGGTTGCGAAGTAGCTAAAGAGTTGCAAAAAAGACGGACGAAATTTAATAGTATTAATTCACAGAAATTAAATTTAAACAAGCAACAGCCTAAAATTCCGATTAAAAATATGTCGAAGAAAAAGCAGGCCATAATCGAAGAACCTAAATGTCCACAAACTACGCGGCCATCAGATATCCGTTCGGATCTTGTACATCCAAAACCAAATGTACAAACGTATGCTCAAGCTACAGTATCCAATAACGCCCAAAAAAATATCTCACCTGACCCAGTTTCAAATGTATTTTCGATTATTCTTTCAAAACTTGAGGAACAAAGCAAAACGAATAAACTTATTTTTGACAGGCTCGTTAAGCTCGAAAATAGTATTCGCAATAGAAGTACTCCACCTTTAACATGAATAGATTGCTTAAAATTCTTACTTGGAATGCCAATGGACTTTGGCAAAAACTTGGAGAGCTTGAATTATTTATGCAGGAAAAAGACATAGACATCTGTTTAATATCCGAAACTCACGCAAAGAGTAATTCGAACTTAAAAATTAAAGGTTACCTCGACTATCATGCTCTACATCCATCTAATAAGGCTAGAGGTGGAGCCTCACTATATATAAAAGAGTGTATCGAACATTCGATTGAATTTAAACTAGAAATCGAAACAATGCAAGTTAGCTCTATACAAGTCAAAAGCAGACAATCCTTTCTGAAGATATCGTCTATTTACTGCCCACCACGATGCAAGGTTGAGAAAATTGACTTTGAAAACTTGCTTAATTCCCTTGGACAACGTTTTGTCATCGGAGGGGACTTTAATGCAAAACATACATTCTGGGGATCTAGATGCATATCACAGAAAGGTAGGATGCTTTATGATATAGGTAGAAAGTACAATACCGAATTTCATTCTACGGGAAAACCAACTTACTGGCCAACTGATGCTAGAAAAATACCGGATTTGATCGATTTTTTCATTGTAAAAGGTCTGCCGTCCAATCGAATCAAAGTTGAAGAATGCTTTGATCTTTCCTCTGATCATTCTCCAGTCATTTTAACAATGAGCGAGTCACTGATTATAAATGAAAAACCACCCAGATTAACAAACGCGAAAACCAACTGGGAAGGTTTCAAAAACGATATTGAAAATAATATCCGACTGGGTGTATCGCTTAGAACCCCATTGGAACTCGAAGTCGCTGTTGACTCTTTTATCAATACCATCCAAAAAGCAGCATGGAATAATACTCCTCAACAGAACAAATTTGTGAGCTATAGTAAAATTAATTACCCCCGAGAAATACAAGATTTAGTAAGACAAAAAAGAAAAGCTCGTAAAAGATGGCACCAAACTCGTGCCCCGCAAGATAAAACACATCTCAATCGGTTGAGTAATTTGCTATCAAATTCGATTAAATATTTTAAAAACCATTCAGTAGAAACTTATCTGCAAAGCCTAACCGCTGGAAAGGAATCGAATTATTCGCTCTGGAAAGCAATTAGAGTCATAAAACGGCCAAAAATCGCTGTGCCGCCGATTAGGGTAACTCAAGACGTTTGGGCAAAGAGCGATAAGGAAAAAGCTGACGTTTTTGCCTCACATCTTGAGGAAACATTTAAGCCATTTGATGGTCCGGCGCAAAATGAAAACATTAATATATTCGAGAGTACAACCGATAATAACATAGTAAGATATGCAAGTATTGCCGAGCTTAAACGGGAAATACGGAAACTAAAGCCTAAAAAAGCTCCGGGTTATGACCTGATTACAGGAGAACTTCTTAAAATGTTGCCTCGGAAAGCATTAACTAAGCTTCTTTTTATTATAAATGCAGCAATCAGATTAGAATACATACCAAGACAGTGGAAAGTCGCGGAAGTGATTATGGTTCTAAAACCAGGGAAATCACCGAATGAAATAAAATCTTACAGGCCTATTTCACTTCTTCCAATAATTTCAAAAGTTTTTGAACGGATATTACTCGGTCGCTTACACCCCATAATTGAACAGAAACGTCTTTTACCTGACCATCAATTTGGGTTTAGAAGTAAACATTCAACGGTGGACCAAGTACATCGAATTACAGATGTAATTGAGAAAGCTTTCGAAGAAAAGAAAATTTGTTCAGCCGTATTTCTTGACGTGTCGCAAGCTTTTGACAAGGTGTGGCACAAAGGCCTTACTTATAAACTAAGTCAAGTTTTGCCAGAACAATTATATAAAATCCTCGTGTCGTATCTTGAGCATAGACTCTTCTGTGTTAAACTTGGAAGCGAATATTCCGAGTTCAAAGAAATAATGGCAGGTGTATCGCAAGGAAGCGTCCTTGGACCAATCCTGTACCTCCTATTCACTCGTGATATCCCACAAACAAACGATACAATAGTTGCAACGTTTGCTGACGATACTGCTATACTAGCAGTTGGCACAACAATAGAGGAAACAAATATCAAATTACAAAACGCTCTTAACGAGGTTAATGAATAGACTAAATCCTGGCGGATTGCACTTAATGAGAGCAAATCGATCCATGTAGATTTTTCATATAAACGGACAAACAATTTGCCTGTATTTCTAAATACGGTTCGAGTCCCGTTTGCAAATGAAGCGAAATATCTCGGTATGACACTCGATGCAAAATTAAAATGGAAGTCGCATGTAAAAAAGAAATGCGAAGAACTTAAGAATAAATACAGAGAACTGTACTGGTTGCTCGGAAAATATTCGAAGCTTAACCTTGATAACAAGCTGCTATTATACAAGCAAGTGCTAAAACCGGTTTGGACATATGGTATACAACTATGGGGTTGTACCAGTGAAACGAATCTAAATATTTTACAAACTTTTGAAAACAAAATGTTAAGATCATTCGTCAATGCGCCGTGGTACATAAGGAACGAAGATCTACGCAGAGATCTGGGTATTCCCGCGGTTAAAGATGAAACAAAAAATTTTGCACGAAAACATAAAAAACGTTTATTAGGACACGTTAACACAACAGTCCTCCAAATTCTGGACGAAACAAATATATTGCGGCGTCTTCAAAGAACTAAACCCTTAGATTTGGCCCGATAATAACAAACCGCGCTATAATTGCGGAAAAGCAGGAACTCTCAAAGGAAAGTTACCTGCCAAACATATTATATAATCGTGATAAAAAAATTGCTGGATAAGTCGAATACTTAGTTGCAATAGAAATACCAAATGGGTTGTGGTTTTAGTGAGTAAAAATCTCACACTACTTTGGGCACGTGCTCATCGTGTCTATGAAGATTTCCACCAGCCCACGGAAAAAAAAAAAAAAAAAAAAAAAAAAAAAAAAAAAAAAAAAAAAAAAAAAAAATTGGTTATGATAATATAAACATTTCGTTCTTAGATCATTTTAAACCACGCACACTTTTTGGGGAGGGGTTTTCCTACAAAAACCGTTTGACCTTATTTTTTGTCGAAACATAAAATATTTTGATTAACTGTCTGAAAAAAAAATTTCATCGCCATAAAGCCCACATTTTGGGGATATTAATGTTAAGGATGGGATGGGACTAGCATTGCCAGATGTCCTGGTTTGCCCGCGACGTCCCGGATTAAAGACATAATTTCGGTTGTCCTGCCGGAAAAGCTTTTGTCCCGGGTAGCGCACTTAGTCACAAAAAAAGAAAACTAGCGCAAGCATCTTTTATTGTTGACAATACACTGACTGCATTGTCATTTGTCCTTAACAAATTGTCAAGCACACCTAGCATAATAGAATATCATTTTTGCAACGCTACAAATCAAGTTTCAAAGGTATTAGCGGAAACTTTACAAAAAATGAACTTTCCATAGCTATTTTCTGCTGATAACACAAATGTGAACTTGGACAAAAACCATTTCATTTACACAATTTTAGCTGCGAAAAAACTATAAAATAATAATAGCAGAAAAATCTCTCTGTTGTCGTTTGACCAGCAGCGTTCTCGAAAAAAAAATGGCCGATGACTCGTCCAGCGTGAAAAGCGCACCATGCAGTAGCTTTTAGCGGGTGTAATGGATCCTCGTGCATTACTCGTGGATTTTCGGTGCCCCAGAAGCGATAGTTTTGCTTGTTCACGTAACCGCTGAGGTGGAAATGAGCCTCATCGCTCATTATGATTTTGGTCGAAAAATCGTCCACTTCGTCCTCATGATTGAGGATGGCTTGGGCGTAGGTTAAACGCGTTTGGCGGTCGACAGGCAGCAGCTGATGCACGGACTGGACTTTGTACGGGAACATGCGCAAGTCTTTGACCAAAATTCGCCTTATTGACGACCGGCTGATGGCTTATTGCGAGGCACGGGGTCTGATCGATATTTCCGGCGACAGCTCGACATCCTCCCAACAGCGGCGACATTCTTGGCACAACGGGCGCTCCGGGGCCGGCCAACCTAGGCAACGTCTCGTGTGGTCCCATAAATTCAAGTTTGGTGGCCAAACGGCGCAGTGTTTGCGCAGTCGGTGTCGGAAGTCCAGGGAATCGTCAACGGAATTCGCGCTGCGCCAACACTACAGACGAATTGTTACGCAAAAAAATAGACACGATTATTCCGCGTTCTTGGGAATTGTATCGCTCCATGGCTTGTTCACTTGTATTCTACATCTGTCTAGTCCACAAATGTCAAATCAATAGGGTGATCTCTTTTGGCCTACCTTGTATTACACAACGCTGCGAAATTTTCCACAGCTAAATTAGAATACGACACATGTAGAAAGAATAAAAAATATGCAGTGACTTCAGCCGATCGGCTTAAAGAAAAGCCGATTTGCAAGAACAGTTTGAAGCTTAAGAACTGGAGTGGAGTTCTTCTCACTCCAGTAACTTCTTAATTCATATCTTTAGAGGCAGCAGTTAAGAAAATAATTAAAATATGGTCTGCACTTAAGTCACATTTTTTTGCTTTTGTTTTTGTAAGAAAACGCCCCCAAAATGTGGGCGCAGGTGAAAATGATCTATGGACAAAATGTTTATATTACCATTGCGAAAGTATTTGCATCAACATTTTTTTCCCCAAAAAGTGGGCGTGGCAAAAAACTTTGTATGAGCGAAATATAGATATTAGGATTGTCTAAATATGCTGCTCAGACACTTTTTTGAAATTCCTTACGGTTTGGCTTTAAACTACGTTTTTCAAAAAGGGGGCGTGGCAGTGGGCGGATTTCAAAAATTTTTACACTTGTTCTGCTTCGTCGGCCAGAGAGTCTATATACCATATTTCAACACTCAAGCTCAAAATTTAAGGCCCAAAAATCGGTGACACACAGACGGACGGACGGACGGACAGACAGACATGGCTTAATCGGCTAGCGATTCTGAATCGATCCATATACTTTGAGGTATATGTATCGAAATTATTTCTCTATGTTACAAACTTAATGTCAAAACTAATAAACCCCCCTATTGGATAGGGTATAAACATATGAGAGGCTACAATCCGCTATGCGGATCGTTGAAAACCCTATCCCATCCCACCATTAAAATTGATATCCTCAAAATATAGGCCTTATGGCGATGAAATACAGAAAATGAAATTGTAACAATATATTGCTCAGACAGTTTCTCAAAATCTTTAGTGGTTCGACAAAAAACAAGTATTTCTATTGCTAATGCCTTGGGATGGGGTATACAAATGGTTTTTGTAAGAAAACGCCCCAAAAATGTGGGCGTAGGTGAAAATGATCTAAAAACAAAATGTTAATATTGCCATTGCGGAAGTATTTGCATCAACATTTTTTTGGAAAGTTTAAAAATTTGGACAAAAAACGTTTTTTACTAAAAACGCCCCCAAAAAAAGGGCGTGGCAAAAAACTTTTTATGGACGAAATAAAGATATTAGGATTGTCTAAATATGTTTTTTGAAATTCCTTACGGTTTGGCCTAAAACAACGTCTTGTCTAAAAGGGGGCGTGGCAGTGGGCGGATTTTAAAAATTTTTACACTTGTTCTGGTGACTCGGCCAAGGATCCTATATACCAAATTTCATTATCCTAGCTCTAAATTTAAGGCCCATAAATCGGTGACGAACAGACAGACGGACGGACGGACGGACGGACAGACAGACATGGCCAATTCGACTCAGCTAGCGATTCTGAGTCGATCCATATACTTTGAGGTATATGTAGCTAAAGTATTTCTCTATGTTACAAACTAAGTATCAAAACTAATATACCCCTATGGGATAGGGTATAAACATATGCGAGGCTACAATCCGCTATGCGGATCGTTGAATACCCTATCCCATCCTTTCCTTTAAATTAATATCCTCAAAATATAGGCCTTATGGCGATGAAATACAGAAAATGACATTGTCACAATATATTGCTCAGACAGTTTCTCAAAATCTTTTGTGGTTCGACAAAAAACAACGTTTTTCTATTGCATATGCCTTGGGGTAAGGCATACAAATGGTTTTTGTAAGAAAACGCCCCCAAAATGTCGGCGCAAGTGAAAATGATCTATAGACAAAATGTTTATATTACTATTGCGGAAGTATTTGCATCAAAATTTTCTTCGAAAGTTTTAAAATTTAGACAAAAAGCGTTTTTTACTAAAAACGTCCCCCAAAAAGTGGGCGTGGCAAAAAACTTTGTATGAACGAAATATAGATATTAGGATTGTCTAAATATGCTGCTCAGACACTTTTTTGAAATTCCTTACGGTTTGGCCATAAAATAAGTTTTCCTAAAAAGGGGGCGTGGCAGTGGGCGGATTTAAAAAATGTTTACAGTTGTTCTGGTGGCACGGAAGAGGATCCTATATACCAAATTTCATTATCCTAGCTCAAAATTTAAGGCCCAAAAATCGGTGACGAACAGACAGACGGACGGACGGACAGACAGACATGGCTAATTCGATTCTGCGTCGATCCATATACTTTGAGGTATGTGTAGCAAAATTATTTCTCTATGTTACAAACTAAGTATCAAAACTAATATACCCCCCTATGGGATAGGGTATAAACATATGAGAAGGCTACAATCCGCTGTGCGGATCGTTTAATACCCTATCCCATCCAATCCTTTAAATTGATATCCCCAAAATATGGTCTTTATGGTCATAAAGTATTGAAAATGACGTTGTTACAACATATTGTTCCGAAGGATTATCAATTTCTTTTATGGTTCGACAAAAAACCACGTTTTTATACCCTATCCCATAGGGGGGTATATTAGTTTTGACATTAAGTTTGTAACATAGAGTAATAATTTCGATACATATACCTCAAAGTATATGGATCGATTCAGAATCGCTATCTGAGTTTTGTCAAACAACAAAATATTCTGATAAACTGTTTGAACAATATATTGTTGTGACAATGTCATTTTCTATATTATAGGCTACTAAAGCCCACTTTTTGGAGATATTAATTTTAAGGATGGGATGGGATAGGGTATTCAACGATCCGCACAGCGGATTGTAGCCTCTCATATGTTTGTATTGCATATGCCTTGGGGTAGGGCATACAAATGGTTTTTGTAGGAAAACGCCCCCAAAAAGTGAGCGTGGGTTAAAATGGTCTACCGACGAAATGTTCATATTAATACTACCAATGATTTTGCATCAACATTTTTTTCAAAAATTTTCAAATTTGGCCAAAAAAGGTTTTTTATGGAAAACGCCCCCAAAAAGTGGGCGTGGCAAAAAACCTTGTATTAACGAAATATAGATATTACGATTCTCTAAATATGCTTCTCAGACACTTTTTTAAAATTCCTTACGGTTTGGCCAAAAACTGAGTTTATCTTAAAAGGGGGCGTGGCAGTGGGCGGATTTCAAAAATTTTTACACTTGTTCTGTTCCACGGGCGAGGATCCCATATACCAAATTTCATTATCCTAGCTCAAAATTTAAGGCCTAAAAATCGGTGACGTACAGACGGACGGACGGATAGACAGACATGCCTTAATCGACTCAGCTAGCGATTCTGAGGCGATCCATATACTTTGAGGTATATGTAGCTAAATTATTTCTCTATGTTACAAACTTAATGTCAAAACTAATATACCCCCCTATGGGATAGGGTATAAATACTTTGGATGCAAATATTTCGAGAATAATACTGTGAATTTTTCGTCTAAAGATCATTGTGAAATCCTCCCATTTTTGGGGACATTATTTACCTACAACAATGTCGTTTTTTGTCGAACCATAATAGATTTAGATACACCGACCACTTTTGGAGACATTTATAATAAGGATGGGATGGGATAGGGTATTCAATGATCTGCACAGCGGATAGTAGCGTTCTCATAAGTTTTTATACTAGATTTGTAAATTCTACCCCGCTAAATACTAAGGCGTGCCTAACTGGGCAACTTCTGAGAGAGGGATTGTCTAAATATGCTGTTCAGATACTTAATTCGAAATGTCTTATGTTGTGACCCATTGTTTCTAAAAAGTGGGCGTGGCAGTGGGTGGATTTTAAAAATTGTTACACTCGTTCTTTTGGGAGCAACAAAGAGTGTGTACCGAATTCCATTATTCTAGCTCAAAATTTAAGGCCAAAAAACAAGTAACGTAAGTACGGGCGGACGGACAAACATGGCTAAATAGCTTCAGTTTGCGATTCTAAGTCGATCCCATTAGCGAACCAGCTTAACTATGTATCAGGACTAAAATAGGGATAGGGTATAATAAGTGTAAGTAAATTAGTTTGTGTTGTATGTATTTTTCTTACCTCAGCCGAAATTTTTATAACAGCGGCATTACCGTACGTATCCCATTTAGTTCCAGTTCCAATTACAAATCCAGTCATATTAAAGTCAATTGAAAAGTCTCCTTGTGGGCATTCCCTATTCCGGTTGTAGCAATCTCCAGCGGATCCAAATGCTTGTGGAGATCCTAAGCTATCAGCGAAAGTGAAGTCATTTTCAATAACTTTCAAGTTTGTTATATTAACTCTAACTTTTCGAAAATTGGTTCGACCATATCGTATGCTAAAATCTTTATATTCAATATCTCTTGAGTTTGGGGGACACTTGTCCGGATTTTTGGTTTTGTTATCATAGTATATTGAATAATTTTCATCTGGATTTATTGAAATATATTCCTCTGGGTTTGCACTCATATTATGACAGTATATTTTTACTGGCTTTTGCTTGATAAAAATAGTATACTCTTTATCATTAAATATTTTGGAAGACCGCTTAATTTCAGCACACGATTTGGGTAAACATTCTTCAGGAAGGCGGCATTTTTCTTTTAATATTTTTTGTTTGTTGGGACATGCAATTCTTATTCCCTTCGTGTCACTGCAAATAACACGCCGTTTTCGAAATCCTTCACAGCTACACTAAAATAAATAATAAATTTTAATTACTTAAATTGATTTATAAGGATAAGTATTTTCGATAATAAGTACCTTTGTTATTTTATATTCTCGACGCACACAATGTGAACACATTTTCTTAATAAGTGGCTTTTTACTTGATTCACAGTACTTGGCTGATATTTGGCGCCCATTTACAGTTTCGCAGCTAACAGATCTGACTTGAAATTTGTTTCTACAATCACTGCCACAGGTTGACCAATCGTCTGCAACCCATTTGCAACTTACTTTGCAAGTCTTCTTTGACCGCTTCGGTGTTGGCAGACTAAGTTTACTACAGTACTTAGAGTCAATGGGAAATCTCGAACGCCGAGAACCCTTTTGTTCAGATTTGTAAACACGAGCACAATAAAACTCTTTCTTACGAGTACCAACGCCGCACTCCACAGAACACTAAAAAGCAAAAATAATGGTATAGTTATATTCATATATAAAGAGTAATAAAATAAATTGTTAACTTTCTAGTACAAGACAAACGCGTATCCCTTAACCTCTCGAATGTTTATAAAATATTTATGGTTCTACAAAAAAAAGGTTTTTCTCTTGCAATGTTATGGAGTAGGGTATAAAAATGTTTTTTATATAAAAACGCCCCTAAAAAGTGGGGCGTAGGTTAAAATGGTCTATAGACGAAATGTTCATACTAATATTACCAACGATTCTGCATCGAAATTGTTTCCAAAAGTTTTTTTTACTGAAAACGCCCCCAAAAAGTGGGAGTGGTAAAAACTTTATATAGACGAAATATACATATTGCGATTGTCTAAATTTGTTGTTCAGAAACTTTTTCTATATTCTTTACGGTTTGACCAAAAACTACGTTTTTCTTAAAAGGGGCCTGGCGGTGGGCGAATTCCAAAAATGTTTACACTTCTTCTGCAGGGATCAACAAAGAGCACGTGTGCCAAATTTCATTCTTCTAACTCAAAATTTAAGGCCCAAAAACTCGTGACGTACCGGGTGGACGGACAGACATGGTTAAATCGCCTCAGCTAGCGATTCTGAGTCGATCCATAGACGTTGAGGTATATCTAGCTAAATTATTTCTCTATGTTACAAGCTAAGTATCAAAAGTAATATACCCCCTATGGGATAGGGTATGAACATATGAGTAGGCTACAATTCTCTGTGCGAAATAACTTTTGATACTTAGTTTGTAACATAGAGAAATAATTTAGCTACATATACCTCAAAGTATATGGATCGACTCAGAATCGCTAGCTGAGTCGATTAAGCCATGTCTGTCTGTCCGTCCGTCCGTCCGTCCGTCTGTACGTCACCGATTTTTAGGCCTTAAATTTTGAGCTAGGATAATGAAATTTGGTATATAGCATCCTCGTCCGTCTCGAAATCTAGAACGCCGAGAACCCTTTTGTTCAGATTTGTAAACTCGAGCACAATAAAACTCTTTCTTACGAGTACCAACGCCGCACTCCACAGAACACTAAAAAACAAAAATAATGGTATAGTTATATTCATATATAAAGAGTAATAAAATATATTGTTAACTTTCTAGTACAAGACAAACGCGTATCCCTTTACCTCTCGAATGTTTATAAAATATTTATGGTTCTACAAAAAAAAAAAGGATTTTCTCTTGCAATAATATGGGGTAGGGTATATAAATGTTTTTTATATAAAAACGTGGGGCGTAGGTTAAAATGGTCTATAGACGAAATGTTCATATTAATATTACCAACGATTCTGCATCGAAATAGTTTCCAAAAATCTTTAAGTTTTTATACCCTATCTCATAGGGGTATATTAGTTTTGATACTTAGTTTGTAACATAGAGAAATAATTTAGCTACATATACCTCAAAGTATATGAATCGACTCAGAATCGCTAGCTGAGTCGATTAAGCCATGTCTGTCTGTCCGTCCGTCCGTCTGTCTGTTCGTCACCGATTTTTGGGCCTTAAATTTTGAGCTATGATAATGAAATTTGGTATATAGGATCCTTGTCCGTGCCACCAGAACAAGTGTAAAAAATTTTTGAAATCCGCCCACTGCCACGCCCCCTTTTAATAAAACCGTTGTTTTTGACCAACCCGTAAGGAATTTCAAAAAAGTTTCTGAACAACATATTTGGACAATCGAAATATCTATATTTCGTCAATATAAAGTTTTTGGGGGCGTTTTCAATAAAAAACTGTTTTCGGTCAAATTTTAAATTTTTCGAATTGTTTGATGCAGAATCATTAACATTATTAAAATAAACATTTCGTCTATACAAAATTTTAACCCACGCCCACTTGTTGGGGGCGTTTTATATAAAAACCATTTTTATACACTACCCCATAGCATATGCAGGAGAAAACCTTGTCTTTAGTAGAACCGTAAAAGTGATTTGTAAGCAGTCTGAAGAATTTCTTGTCACTATATAATTTTTATACCCTATCCCATAGGGGGGTACATTAGTTTTGACATTAAGTTTGTAACATAGAGAAATAATTTCGATACGTATACCTCAAAGTATATGGATCGATTCAGAATCGCTAGCTGAGTCGATTAAGCCATGTCTGTCTGTCCGTCCGTCCGTCCGTCTGTGTGTCACCGATTTTTGGGCCTTAAATTTTTAGCTAGAGTGTTGAAATTTGGTATATAGACTCTCTGGCCGACGAAACAGAACAAGTGTAAAAATTTTTGAAATCCGCCCACTGCCACGCCCCCTTTTTAGAAAAACGTTGTTTTAAGCCAAACCGTTAGGAATTTCAAAAAAGTGCCTGAGCAGCATATTTAGACAATCCTAATATCTATATTTCGTCCACACAAAGTTTTTTGCCACGCCCACTTTTTAGGGGCGTTTTTAGTAAAATACGTTTTTTGTCCAAATTTTAAAACTTTCGAAAAAAATTTTGATGCAAATACTTCCGCAATGGTAATATAAACATTTTGTCCATAGATCATTTTCACCTACGCCCACATTTTGGGGGCGTTTTCTTACAAAAACCGTTTGTATACCTTATCCCATAGCATATACAGGAGGAAAACGATGTGTTTTGTCAAACAACAAAATATTCTGATAAACTGTTTGAACAATATATTGTTGTGACAATGTCATTTTCTATATTATAGGCTAATAAAGCCCACTTTTTGGAGATATTAATTTTAAGGATGGGATGGGATAGGGTATTCAACGATTCGCACAGCGGATTGTAGCCTCTCATATGTTTTTTTAATAAAAACATACCCAAAAAGTGGGCGTGGCAAAAAAGGTTATATCAACGAAATTAATTATTAAGATTGTCTAAATATGTTGTTCAGAAACATTTACAAAATTCCTTATGGTTTGGCCAAGAACTTACTGACTTACTTATCGGGCTCCCAACCCGTGAAGATCCTCTGCCTGAGACACTGCAGCCTTCCATCCTCTACGATCCCGGGCTCGCTGCTTCCAGTTGTCTAGACCAAGTGCTCTGGCATCCGCGATGGCTTGGTCTATGAAACGGAGGTTCGGTCTTCCTTGCCTTGTCGAACCTGGGGGCTGGGGCTTGTCCATTCGCTCGATGTGGCCGAGCCAATGCAGTCGACGTGTTTTGGCTTTTTGGACTACATCCACATCTTGATACAGCTCATAGAGTTCGAGGTTGTATCTTCTCCTCCATTCGCCGTCCTCGTGCACAGGACCAGAAATCCGCCGAAGTATTTTTCTTTCCAAGGAGCCCAATATCAGCTCTCCCTTCTTGCTTATCGTCCAGCACTCGGCACCAAAAAGCAGAACTGGCAGGATGAGGGTTTTGTAGAGCACTCATTTATTCCTTTCGTTTTGAACCCAGTTGTTTCGCCAATCCGAAGTAGCAACGGTTTCTAAGGTATTTCTTTGACGGATCTCCACTAGGGTGTCATTCGTGGAGTTTATGTTTACTCCGAGGTATGTGAACTCCTTAACTACCTCGAAATTGCTGCTATCAATAGTGATGTTTTGTCCTAGGCGGTGGACAGATGCATGTTTGTTTGTTGATAGCATGTACTTAGTCTTGTCCTCATTTACTTCAAGGCCAACGGATTTCGCCTGTTCTTCAATCTCCGTGAACGCTTTTATTTCGGCATGTTGGGAGCACGGACGGATGACGTCAATATCGTCCGCAAAGCCCTGCAGCTGGACGGACCTGTTGAATAGTGCCTTCCGTATTAACATCTGCCCTGCGCACTATCTGCTCCAGTACGAGATTGAAGAAGTCACATGATAGCGTGTCTTTTTGCCAAAATCAGTTCGGAGGAGCTATTTCCATACTGCACGTTGCAGCGCATGTTTTCCAGCGTCACGCGACACAGCTGAATCAGTTTTGCCGGGATTCCTAATTCGGCCATCGCCATATAGAGCTCCTGAGGATGTATGCTATCATACGAGGCTTTGAAGTCGATGAATAGGTGGTGAGTTTAGCCACTCTGGTACGTTCCAATTAGTGTGTTGCAGAACGGATTTAGAAGTTCCACAGTACGTTGGATAGGCTCTTGTATGCGACATTTAGCAGGGATATGCCTCGATAGTTCTGGCAAGACATAGGATCGCTTTTTTTATAGATGGGGCATATGAAGCTGATAGTCCAGTCATCGAGCATGTTTTCTTCCACCCATACTTAGTTGATGATTCGGTGCATGCTCCCTACCAAAATATCACCACCGTGATTTAAAAGCTCCGCTGATAAGCCATCAGAACCTGCGGCCTTGTTGTACTTAAGCTTTTTTATAGCTAGGCCAACTTCTTCTATAATAGGTGGTGGAACTAGTTCTTCTGGACGTGGGTTCTCTTCTTGCCCTATCACTCTCTCTACATGATGTCCATTTAGCAGCTGTTGGAAATGCTATACTATTCCCTGCGCTTCGTTGACTAGGTTTCCTTTGCTGTCTCGAAGAGCCTGCGTTCCGGTTTTGTAGCCAGCAGCCAGTTGCTTGGCTTTTTATACCCTATCCCATAGGGATATATTAGTTTTGATACATAGTTTGTAACATAGTGAAATAATTTAGCTAGATATACCTCAAAGTATATGGATCGACTCAGAATCGATAGCTGAGTCGATTTAGCCATGTCCGTCCGTCCATCCGTCAGTCCGTCCGTACGTCACCAGGTTTTGGGCCTTAAGTTTTGAGCTAGAACGATGAAATTTGGTACACGTGCTCTTTGTTGCTCCCAGCAGAACAAGTGTTAACATTTTTGAAATCCGCGTACTGCCAACCCCCTTTTTAGAAAAACGTAGTTTTTGACCAAACCATAAGGCATTTTGAAAATGTTTCTGAACAACATATTTAGACAATCTGAGTATCTATATTTCGTTTATATAAAGGTTTTTGTAAATAATAACAATAAATTTGTAATAATTTTGTAATTAGTACTATTACTATGAACATTTCGTCCACCATTTTAACCCACGCCCACTTTTTAGGGGCGTTTTTATATAAAAACCAGTTTTATAAACTTCCCCACAGCATATTCAGGAGAAAAACCTTAGAACCGTAAAATTTGCTGTGACAATGTCATTTTCTATATTTAATCCCCATCGTGTTTTAAGCCCTCCAGGTTGGGGATTGTGCTTTGGGCTAACTACCCACCCGATTCCAATAACGCTATTTTTGCCTGTTATGGACCATGTGGAAAAATGTTTCATGCAAAATGCGTTGGATCTACTAACGCATTTATGGATAAAATAAACGCAATTGAAGGCGCTTTCTGGTATTGCAATGCGTGCGTAAGTTATCCATATCAAGTCTTGCTTTTAAGATGTCTGCTTTGAAAGCTGACATTGTTAAGCTGTCGAAAGGCTTTAAGGACTTGTAAGACAATTTTAATCATACAGTATCCACAGTGTCTGCATTTTCTAACCCATGTCTGTCCGTCGACACTTCCACGTCTACAGAGCCTTTGCAAACATTTGACCATAATACTTCCAAAAAAGGAGCTCATATCATTAACCATCCTGAAACTCCGTCCGTACAATCTGTCCCGTCCCATGCAGCCAGTGATAAAATTGTTACCCTTAAAGGAAAGCGTAAGCGTGACACCAACTCATCAACGGCTCATCCGACAGCTAAAACAAAAATAATTTGGTTCTAAATCTGTCTGTTGGGTCGCCTCCAACCAATACTTCTCCTACTGCCCGATCATCTAGGGTAGTTCCAACAGTGACTGCATCTGCTTCTTCAATTGAATCGATACCAAAACCTAAATCGATCTTTATATCACGCCTGAAACCAAGCACTTCCTCCGAAGATGTTATTAGTAACATGGTTTCAAAAAATCTAGTCCCTACAGGTACTTCTATTAAATGTACAAAAATTAGTAAACAGGATAGTTTCGTTTCATCGTTTAAAATAGTAGTACCTCCAAATGTATTTGATAAAGTATGCGACACTGACTCATGGCCTTTAAACACTATTGTCAATGAGTTTAGGCCACGTAGAGCTAATCGCGGAATTAGCATCAAAAAACTTTACCGACTGTCCCTCTACTACCAAAATGTAAGAGGGCTCCGAACAAAAACTAAAACATTTTTTCTTAATTCCCAAGCCTTTTCCCATGACATATTCTCCTTGACAGAAACGTGGCTTAACGCCAGTATACTTGACTCGGAACTCTTTAATCATGAGTTCTCAGTATATAGGAGTGACCGCCATATAAATGACCTAAAAGCGCTTGGTGGAGGTGTTCTTACTTCAGTTCGCAGTCATCTTACCTCTGAGAAAATAGAATTTCCATTCCCTCTTAACATTGAAATAATCTGTGTTAAGATTGGAAATAAATATCTTTATGTTGCAAATGCGTACATTCCTTCATATCGTCTATGCATTCTGTATTCTGAGCTATCGAAGGCTGGAGAATACATCTTTGACTTATCTTGTTGTGACAGTACTATTTTGTTGCTCGGCGATTTCAACTTACAACACATAGAATGGGTGCCTTCAGAGGGAGAACCTCATTTTATACCATCAGAAGTTTCTGCACAGCAAGAGCTATTATTACTTGACTCGTATGGTCGTTCGTACTCTTTTGCCTTTCGGAAAGCAAACTTTAAAAGGCTATCCGAAGAAATTATTATTTTATATTATATTTCGAATATGAAGATTGACGGCTTCTCCTACTTAGAAGAAGCTGTTAAAAATTTCTATTTTGTAATAAAAGATTGCATGGATAAGACTATCCCAGTCAAGCATTCTCAAAATGTCCAAATCCAGCACCCGTGGTACACGAAAGAGCTTAAATCTCTTCGAAACAGACGAAACCGGGCCTGGAATAATTTGTTAAAAGCCAGAATCATTACGACTATGATAAGTACCTGAATTACGTTAATGAATTCTGTGCGATGTCTAGTAGTTTATAAATATAATGGCTATATAGTCAATATATGGAGAACGCTTTTAATAGTAACCAAAAACGCTTTTGGGGATTTGTCAATTCGAAGAGAAAAACGGATGGATATCCACCCAACTTTTCTTCCAATAATTCAAAAACATCGAGCTCTCTAGTTGTGTCAAACTTATTCGCAGAGAACTTCAGTAAATCATTTATTGATACCCCTCCAGTCTTAGACGAGGATTATTTCAGTTATATCAATGACTGTCCTCAAGTAAGTTTCAGCAATGTTACATTTGACGATGAGACACTGCTTAAATATATATCTTCATTAAACAATGATTATTCTGCGGGAATCCAACCAATAGTCGTAAAGCAATGCAAAGATGCTCTTTTGCCAACCCAATGGAAAAGTGCATTTATAACACCTGTTTTTAAAAAAGGCAAGCGAGGAGATATCTCTAATTATAGACCTATCTCAAAACTATCTTGCATTCCTAAGTTATTTGAACATATTATTTGTGATAAATTGGTATTCCTGTGTGAAGACCAGCATGGCTTGGTTAAACATCGATCCACTGTAACAAATCTATTAACTTTTATGCATCATTGTTCCAATAGTTTGGAAAATAAAAAAGATTGTATATGCACTGACTTCTCCAAAGTCTGTGACCAGTTTTCACATAACAACATGATTTTTAAACTTAATGCGTATGGATTCCCTCCAGGTTTCATAAATTGGGTTAAATCATATCTCTCATTGAGAACATACCAAGTAAAAATTAGAGGTTCCAAGTCCAACCCTTTTGTTGCTCAATCTGGAGTACCTCAAGGTAGTCATTTAGGGTCAATTTTATTTATACTTGCAATTAACGATGTAAAAGCTTGTATTCGAGATAGCAAAATATTGATATATGCTGATGATATGAAAATGTTCAAATGTGTAGGAGATTCAAACGATTCACTTTCACTACAAACCGATTTGAATAGTTTTACCATATGGTGTCTTAAAAACGGTTTGAATCTGAACCCTACAAAGTGCCAGCATATGTCATTTTCACGAAAACGCGCTCCATGTAATTTAAATATACTATGCCCGGCACAGTCTCTGTCGTGTAGAGAGTTTTAAAGATCTTGGTGTTTATTTCGATCCCAAAATGGAGTTTAATAAACACATTTACGTTATCGTCAATAAATCCAACTCTATGTTAGGATTTATAAAAAGATGGTCAAAAGAGTTTAATGACCCATATGTCACTCTTTCACTCTATAATTGTCTAGTTCGCCCTCACTTGGAGTATGCCTCACAAGTTTGGACACCCTTTTTTGTAGTTCATTCGAATATAATTGAATCAGTCCAACGTAAATTCATAAGATTTGCTTTGAGAGGACTTCCATGGGATGATTCCATGGGATGATCTACACAATTAATGTGATCGGTATTGAAGACTTTAACAAGTTGCATACCTTGATAAAATCGTTGCCATTATCGGGCTACCAAGTATCTTCGCTTAGATAAAAAAAAAACATATGAGAAGGCTACAATTCGCTTCGCGGATCGTTGAATACCCTATCCCATCCTATCCATAAAACTAAAATCCCCAAAAAAGTGGGCATGGCTAAAAACACGATGTGGATAAAATAGAAAAAATGATATAGTGACAACAAATTCTTCAGACTGCTTACAAAACACTTTTACGGTTCTACAAAAGACAAGGTTTTCTCCTGCATATGTTATGGGGTAGTGTATAAAAATGGTTTTTATATAAAAACGCCTTCTCATATGTTTCTATTGCATATGCCTTGGGGTAGGGCATATAAATGGTTTTTGTAGGAAAACGCCCCCAAAAAGTGGGCGTGGGCTAAAATAGTCGATCGACGAAATGTTCAAATTAATACTACCAATGATTGTACATCAAAATTTTTCTGGAAAATTTTAAAAATTGGCCAAAAAACGTTTTTTATTAAAAACACCCCCAAAAAGTGGGCGTGGCAAAAAACTTTATATAGACGTTATATGGATATTAAGATTGTCTAAATATGTTGTTCAGAAACCTTTTTAAAATTCCTTACGGTTTGGCCAAAAACTTAGTTAGGGGCGTGGCAGTGGGCAGATTTTGAAAATTTCTACACTTGTTCTGTAGGCGCGGGCGTTGATCCTATATACCAAATTTCATTATCCTTGCTCAAAATTTAAGGCCTTAAAATCGGTGACGA
Source organism: Rhingia campestris (assembly GCA_932526625.1). Taxonomy (NCBI): domain Eukaryota; kingdom Metazoa; phylum Arthropoda; class Insecta; order Diptera; family Syrphidae; genus Rhingia; species Rhingia campestris. The sequence continues at coordinate 62,833,725 of OW052183.1, forward strand.
ACAGACAGACGGACGGACGGACAGACAGACATTGCTAATTCGACTCAGCTAGCGATTCTGAGTCGATCCATATACTTTGAGGTATATGTAGCTAAATTATTTCTCTATGTTACAAACTAAGTATCAAAACTAATATACCCATATGGGATAGGGTATAGGGTATGAGAAGGCTACAATCCGCTGTGCAGTTGTTGAATACCCTATCCCATCCTTAAAATTAATATCTACAAAAAGTAGGTTTTATGGGTCTATCATATAGAAAATGAAATTGTCACAACATATTGTTCAAACAGTTTATCAGAATCTTTTGTTGTTTGACAAAAACATCGTTTTTCTCCTGCATATGCTATGGGGTAGGGTATACAAACGGTTTTTGTAAGAAAACGCCCCCAAAAAGTGGGCATGGCCTAAAATTATCTATGGACGAAATGTTTATATTAGTATTACTAATTATTCCGCCTCAAAATTTTTTTCGAAAATTTAAAAATTTGAATGTAAAACGTTTTTTAGTAAAAACGCCATAAAAAGTGGGCGTGGCAAAAAACTTTATATGCACGAAATAAAGATTTTACGATTGTCTAACTACGTTTCTCTGGAAAGTAAACATGGAAAGTCTGCGTTAAAGACCCCGAAAGTTACCGTCTATCATCTCGCAAGCTTAATACCGACAAAATAGAATGGTATTCCTTTGAAAATAAATCTGAAAGCTAGAGGGTAACATGCTACGTGCATAAAGGATGACATTGTTAACGATCTGAAAAACAGGCAATATAAAGTCATAGATGGCGTTAACACTCTCAGGCGAGAAAAAAAGCAAAAAGACGGGGAAAATGTGGTAAAACGCGGTCTTCCTTTATTTATACTCACTTTCGATAGAACAGAAAGTTTGAACAAAATTTATGAAATAAAAACAATACTATATATTGTTGTAAAAATTGAGCCTATGCGTAAGGATTTCAAACTAGTTCTAAAGTGCAAGCCCTACCAAGCATACAATCATACGTAAAGCTATTGTCAAAAAGAACCGCGGTGTGTAAAATGTGCCGGAAATCATTTGACGGTATGTCAGATAAGGAAACTCCTGCTATCCGCATTAACTGTAAAGGCAATCATCAGGCAAATTATAGCGGCTACGAAGTAGGTAAAGTGTTGCAAAAAAGACGAAAGATATAGACATCTGTTTAATATCTGACATTCACGCAAAGAGTAATTCGAACTTAAAGATTAAAGGCTACCCCGACTATCATGCTCTGCATCCATCGAATAATGCTAGAGGTGGAGCCTCACTATATATAAAAGAGTGTATCGAACATTCGATTGATCTTAAATTAGAAATCGAAACATTGCAAGTTAGCTCTATACAAGTCAAAAGCAGACAATCCTTTCTGAAGATATCGTCTATTTACTGCCCACCACGATGCAAGGTTGAGAAAATTGACTTTGAAAACTGGCTTAATTCCTTTGGACAACGTTTTGTCATCGGAGGGTACTTTAATGCAAAACATACATGTGGGATATGGTGGTCCCGTAACACGATCACGCCACCCGAAGTAATGCACACCAACATGCTCGTCATTTACTCTCCTCATTCTCGCACACAGCTGCACATCTGCACTTTTTCCCTTTTCGCTATTCCATCCTTCCCGTGTTGAGTTAGTTAGAATTGTACCGCCGAGAAGGCAAGTTGATCGACCAGCGTGTACGCCACTACCTTTTATGTGTCCTATCATTTGAATTTTAATCGTTTCTTTTATAATCATTTAATAAATCATTAAGTAAACTTACACCGTTGTTTTCCTGAAACCCACAAACTTGGGGGCTCAACCGGGATTCGGTTAAACAAAATTAAAATTAAATAATTAATTGCGAGTGCGACGACGCATAGGTAGTGGTGCAGTGCGAAAAAAAAACGTTGAAGACTTGAGACGTGAGTGTGCTACAGCGTCATCAACCGCTACAGCACAAAGTGAGAAGAACAAAAAAAAAAAAAAAAACGTTTTAAGACAAAGAAGTGTGAGTGTGCTACAGCGTCGTAAAACGCTGCAGCAAAGAAAAAACAATAAGAGACGAGTGCGAGAAGAGGGGCCAGCAGCACAGTTCGAAGTAGTGGTGAAGCAGTGCCCAGAAGAAGAGAGAGAGTGACGCAGAAGAGAGAGAGCAGACGACGAAGACAACGGCAGCAGAAGAAAACAACGCAATTTTTGTAAAGTGAGTACACCCTGGTCAATAGAAAAAATAATAGTAATTATTAAATTGTGAGAATTTAAAATTGTGAGGGGAAGATGGATAGGGAAATTCGGAATATGAGTAGGGACGAGCTGCGTGAGAGGTTGAGGGGAGTAGGTTTGACAACATCAGGTGATAAGCAGGAGTTGCTAAATCGCCTGAGTACGCATTTGAACTCACTTTGCGCCAACGAAGATGAGGGAAAATCCAGCGTATCACTTACAGCGGCTATACGAGTAGAGGACCATGTTGTTGTTAGCGAGAATGACGACTCAAAAACAGAACTAGGTGGCGGGGCACAAGCGGTGATACCTACGTATGCGGGTGATGGTAGTAGAAGGGCAGAGCAGCGTAGTGAATCGCGGACATTGTTTTCCTTCAAGGACATCGAGGAAAGCCTAACAATATTCACTGGCGAGGAATCGCAAAATGTTCGTAAGTGGATAGGGGAATTTGAAGATGCTGGTCAGCTTGTTCAATGGAACGCGCTGCAGCATTACATTTACGGCAAACGATTGTTGTCCGGGTCAGCGAAATTGTTCGTGATGAGTGCGTCTGGCATCCGAGATTGGCGTTCCTTAAAAACAGCGCTTACAAGGGAATTCGGTGACAACGTCAGTTCAGCCGAAATCCACAAACGTTTGCGGAATGCGCGCAAGCAACCAGGGGAAACATTGCGTGAATTTTTGTATCGGGTCATTGAGATGGCAAAACCAATTGCGGTAGATGAGGAATCGATAGTAGAATACTTTGTCGATGCGCTAAAAGACGACAAAGTAAACAAAATTATTTTGTATGATGCAACTACGATTGAGGAGCTCAAAAGTAAACTGAGGGTTTATGAAAAAATAAGAGGTCAGCCATCTTCCTCCATTCCATCGGAGAGGCGTGCGCCAATGCGGAGTCAAACCAGCGAAAGATCTACGGGACGTCAGTGTTTCAATTGCGGAGAGTCGACACATTTGGCAAGAGACTGTACCAAGCAAGTGAAATGCTTTAAGTGTCAGGGGTTTGGGCATCGTTCGTTCGAATGCGGAGTGAGCGTTGCGAAAAATACTCGTGCAGACGCAAAGAAGGAGACTATCATCAACGCCAAGTTCGGACTGCGAACAAAACATCTCCTTAAGGACGTGAAGGTGAATGACGTAGAGGTTGCCGCGCTAGTAGACACGGGATGCGACGTATGTCTCGTTAGACAAGATCTCTTGCTGCAGTTAGGGAGGGCAAATATTGAACCAGAGGTAATTGTTTTGTCTGGGTTGGGTAATCACCAAGTTATCACTCAGGGATTCATCATGGCGACAGTTATCATAGATGCCATTGAGTTCGACACCAAACTGTATGTAGTGAAAGAGGCAGAGTCGCCGTTTACCCTAGTGTTAGGTAACGATTTGTTGAGAGAGGCGGTCATAGTAATCGCAGATGGAGAAGTGCGGTTCCGCAGAAAGAAGACCGAGGAAGAGCAAAAAATAAACAGCGAAGAAGATTTGAAACAACCCGATAACAAGGATGTTGTCCGAGCCTTGACGCCGAGCATTTCACCCATCAAGGAGCCTTGTGAGGCGGAAAGAAGCGGACGAGCGGACGTGAGTTCAGGGGATAATGATCAAATCCGTGAACTTTATCAGGAATTTTCCGGATTGTGTTGCACTACCGTGGTTGAAAGTGAGGTGAATGTGACCGATGGCATGGATTTTTCTTCCCTGTCAGCAACAGCTAAGGGCCAGGTCAAGCAAATGATCTTGTCCTACCTGCCTAAGATGGAGGTCGAGTCACCAATCACCATGAAAATCATACTCAAGTGTGAGACACCAGTGTACGAGCATCCTAGAAGGTTGTCATTTCCGGATCGAGATGTTGTTGAGCGGCAAATACGCGTATGGCTAAACGATGGAATCATTCAGCCAAGTCAGTCGGAGTTTGCTTCACCTGTCGTTTTGGTTGCAAAAAAGGACGGTACTAAGCGGTTGTGTTGCGACTTTAGACGTATCAATCATCAAATTGTAAAGGACCATTTCCCAATGCCGAACATTGACGACTTGTTGGATCGGTTACAGCAGGCCAAGGTATTCACGACGCTGGACTTGATTAATGGATTTTTTCACGTTCCGGTCGAGCAAGGGTCTAGGAAGTATACGTCGTTTATCATTCACAACGGGCAGTACGAATTCCTCAAAGTCCCGTTTGGACTTTGCAATTCGCCAGCAGTTTTTACACGATTCGTCAATGCCGTGTTTAAGCACTTGGTGAATGAAGGAATAATGGTGATGTACATGGACGACATCGCAATCTTAGCCCAGAATGAGCAAGAAGCGATTGAAAGGTTGAAGAGAGTACTGGAAGTAGCGAGCGAGAATGGATTGAAATTGAAGTGGTCCAAATGCCAATTTCTGAAAACTAAAATCGAGTTTCTGGGCTACGTAGTCGAAGGAGGGACCATACGGCCATCAGCGGAGAAGACGAAAGCCGTTAGTAACTTTCCGCTGCCTACAGACAAAAAATCGTTACAGCGATTTTTGGGACTGACAAGTTATTTCCGCAAGTTTATAGCCAATTACGCGGCCATCGCCAAACCGTTAACTGATTTACTGCGGAAGGATGCTAGTTATGTGATGGGCACGGAAGAAAAAGTAGCATTTGAATTGTTGAAAGGAGCGTTAGTGAAGTCGCCAGTCCTCAAACTGTTCGACCAACATGCAATCACGGAAGTGCATACCGACGCGAGTCAGATAGCTTATGGAGCGGTGATGTTACAAAAGGACAACGACGATCAGCAGTTTCATCCCGTGCAATATATGAGCAGGAAGACGACACCACAAGAAGAAAAGTACCATTCCTACGAGTTGGAAGTGCTGGCTGTAGTCAAAGCACTTGAGAAATGGAGGATATATTTGCTAGGGAAGTCGTTCAAGATTGTGACCGACTGTAAGGCGCTCACTATGAGAATAAATAAGAAGGAAGTCCCGTTACGTGTGTCGCGATGGGCTATGTACCTTCAGGACTTCAACTACCAGATACTCCATCGGCCAGAGGCGCAGATGAAACATGTTGATGCGCTAAGCCGCGTTGCAATGCTGATAGTTGATACCATGAGTCACCGGATCAGAGAGGCACAGTTGCAGGATCCATGCGTAAGGGCTGTGCGAAAGGTGCTGGAATATGCCCAGTATGAGGATTTCTTTTTAAAGAACGGTATCCTCTTTAAGGATGAAGCCAAGGAGTTAGTCGTCATACCAACTGCCATGGCAGAGGAAATCATCGCGCTTGCTCACAAGGAGGGTCATTTCTCGGCAAAGAAAACCGCTGAGGTGGTAGAAAAGACCTACTACATTCCTCAATTGTCAACGAAGGCGGGTAGCATCGTAGGTAGCTGTGTAGAGTGTATCATGGCGGAGAGGAAGGCCGGGAAGCAGGAAGGATTTCTGTCGCCTATAGAGAAAGAAGATCGCCCACTGCAGACATTCCACATTGACCACGTTGGTCCCATGGACATTACCAAAAAGAAATACAATCACATATTGGTTGTCGTGGATGCGTTTTCCAAGTTCGTCTGGTTGTACCCCACTAAGAGTACAACTAGCGAAGAGGTGGTAGACAGGTTGCAGAAACAAGCGTCTATATTCGGGAATCCAAGACGCATAATAACGGACAGGGGTACCGCTTTCACCGCGGGTGCCTTCGAGCAGTATTGTCGAAGGGAGGACATCACACACCTGGTAATCACCACAGGTATTCCACGGGGTAACGGACAAGTTGAGAGGATGAACCGTTTACTAATCCCAATGCTCACGAAGATGACACTAGAAGACCCGTCATGTTGGTACAAACACGTTGAGCGGATTCAGCAGATCATCAACAGTACCGCATCAAGGAGCACCAAGCATTCTCCTTTTCGAATCCTCACTGGACTCGAGATGAGAATTCCCCATAGGCCGGAGGTTCAGGCGATATTCCATCAAGAGATCGTTGCAGAACTGGAGCAGGAGAGAGACGCCGTTCGCGATCAGGCCCGCGAGAACATTAGCCGGATACAGAGTGAAAACATCCAGCAATACAATCGGCATCGGAAGCAGGCAAAAACCTACAAGTTGGGAGAGTTGGTGGCGATACGTAGAACCCAGTTTGGCCCAGGGCTTAAGCTGAAGCCAAAGTACCTCGGACCATACAAGGTAACGAAGCTCTGCAAGCATGAACGCTATGAAGTGGAGAAGGTAGGGGACCACGAAGGGCCGCGAGCAACATCTTCAGCCGCAGACAGTATGAAACCGTGGTGTAGGTCAATCGGGGCGAATGACCAGTCAGGAGGGCCGAATGTGGGATATGGTGGTCCCGTAACACGATCACGCCACCCGAAGTAATGCACACCAACATGCTCGTCATTTACTCTCCTCATTCTCGCACACAGCTGCACATCTGCACTTTTTCCCTTTTCGCTATTCCATCCTTCCCGTGTTGAGTTAGTTAGAATTGTACCGCCGAGAAGGCAAGTTGATCGACCAGCGTGTACGCCACTACCTTTTATGTGTCCTATCATTTGAATTTTAATCGTTTCTTTTATAATCATTTAATAAATCATTAAGTAAACTTACACCGTTGTTTTCCTGAAACCCACATACATTCTGGGGATCTAGATGCATATCACAGAAAGGTAGAATGCTTTATAATGTAGGTAGAAATTATAATACCAAAATTTATTCATCGGGAAAACCAACTTACCGGCCAATTGGCCAATTAGGGTAACTTAAGACATTTGGGCAAAAAGCTGAAGTTTTTGGCGCACATCTTGAGGAAACATTTAAGCCATTTGATGGTCCAGCGCAAAATGAAAATATTAATATATTCGAGAATACAACCGATAATAATATAGTAAGATATGCAAGTATTGCAGAGCTTAAACGGGAAATATAGAAACTAAAGCCTAAAAAAGCTCCGGGTTATGACCTTATTACAAGAGAACTTCTTAAAATGTTGACTCGGTTAACGCTAAGCTTCTTTATACCCTATCCCATAGGTGGGTATATTAGTTTTGATAATTAGTTTGTAACATAGAGAAATAATTTTGCTACATATACCTCAAAGTATATGGATCGACTCAGAATCGCTAGCTGTGTCGATTAAGCCATGTCTGTCCGTCCGTCCGTCCGTCCGTCCGTCCGTCTGTACGTCACCGATTTTAAGGCCTTAAATTTTGAGCTAGGATAATGAAATTTGGTATATAGGATCCTCGTCTCTGCCTACAGAACAAGTGTAAAAATTTTTGAAATCCGCCCACTGCCACGCCCCCTTTTAAGAAAAACTCAGTTTTTGACCAAACCGTAAGGAATTTTAAAAAAGTTTCTGAACAACATATTTAGACAATATTAATATCTATATTTCGTCCATATAAAGTTTTTTGCCACGCCCACTTTTTGGGGGCGTTTTCAATTAAAAACTGTTTTCGGTCAAATTTTAATTTTTTCGAAAAAAATTTTGATGCAGAATCATTAACATTATTAATATGAACATTTCGTCTATAATCCATTTTAACCCACGCCCACTTTTTGGGGGCGTTTTTATATAAAAACCATTTTTATACACTACATCGTGTTTTAGCCATGCCATCGTGTTTTTAGCCATGCCCCCATGCTACGATCCGCACAGCGGATTGTAGCCTTCTCATATGTTTTTGTTATAAATGCAGCAATCAAATTAGAATACATACCAAGACAGTGGAAAGGATATTACTCGGTCGCTTACCCCCCATAATTGACCAGAAACGTCTCTTACCTGACCATCAATGTTGGTTTAGAAGTAAACATTCGACGGTGGACAAAGTACATCGAATTACAGATGTAATTGAGAAAGCTTTAGAAGAAAAGAAAATCTGCTCAGCCCTATTTCTTGACGTGTCGTAAGCTTTTGGCAAGGTGTGGCACAAAGGCCTTAAGTATAAACTAAGTCAAGTTCCACCAGAACAACTAAACAAAATCCTCGTGTCGTATCTTGCGCATAGACTCTTATGTGTGAAACTTGGAAGCAAATATTCCGAGTTCAATGAAATAATGGCAGGTGTACCGCAAGGAAGCGTCCTTGGACCAATTCTGTACCTGCTATTCACCCGTGATACCCACAAACAAACGATTCAATAGTTGCAACGTTTGCTGACGACACTGCTATACTAGCAGTTGGCATAACAATAGAGGACAGACAACAAATATCAAATTACAAAATGCTCTTAACGAGGTTAATAAACGGACTAAATCTTGGCGGATTGCACTTAAAGAGAGCAAATCGATACATGTAGATTTTTCGTATAAACGGACAAACAATTTGCCTGTATTTCTAAATACGGTTCGAGTCCCGTTTGCAAATGAAGCGAAATATCTCGGTATGACACTCGATGAATATTAAAATTGAAGTCGCATGTAAAAAAGAAATGCGAAGAACTTAATAATAAATACAGAGAACTGTACTGGTTGCTCGGAAAATATTCGAAGCTTAACCTTGATAACAAGCTGCTATTATACAAGCAAGTGCTAAAACCGGTTTAGACATATGGTATACAACCAGTGAAACGAATCTAAACATTTTACAAACTTTTGAAAACAAAATGTTAAGATCATTTTTCAATGCGCCGTGGTACGTAAGGAATAAAGATCTACCTAGAGATCTGCGATTACCAGTACGATTTTAACGCAAAGGTAGGAAGAGAAGGCATCTTTAGCAGTATTATCGGAAAATATAGCCTATACGACAACACGTTTGGTAACGGACTTAGGCTAATTGACTTCGATACGGAACGAAATGCCACTATAGCCAGCATACAGTTTCCTCACCACGATATCCATTAGGGGACATGGTGGTCTCCAGATCAACGAACAGTCAACCAAATCGATCACATTGCGATAGACAAGAGACACGCATCCAGAATTTTGGATGTCCGAACATTCTGGGGGGCTAACATCGACTCGGACCACTACCTGGTTGCAGCCAAGGTAAGGATACCACGCCACAACAAACCAGAAATACAGTGAAGAAAATTAATGTCGAAAGATTGCAATCGCTAGAGACCGCCAAGGCCTTCCCGCAATGCTCGCAGCCAAGAACGAGGCTACAAGGCTAAGCTGCAGGTGAAGACGAGAGCTGTCATTGAGTTCTATAGGCAGAGAGGAAGGGAAGAGCACCGACTTCTCAGAAAAAAAGAGCTAGAAAAGTGCGCGATCGAGGATATAGGAACGATGTTCGCAAGTTTTACCAAACTTTTAAACGTCAAAGCCAAGGATACAAGGCTCGAAAGGAATCCAGTCGAGATGAACAAGGAAATATCGTAGTTGATAAGGAAATATCGATGCTGAGGATATGGAAGAACCACTCCGCAGACTGTTAAACAGTGGTAAAGAACAAAATTCCGCTGTCAGGCAGAATGAACCATTTAATATTGGCAGCGGCAGTGAAAACTGACAACCATCCGATCTAAGTGAAGTGAGAATAGCAATATCTATACTCAAGCTTAATAAGGTAGCCGGAAATGACGTTTTGCCACAAAAAGGTTACCCTCTGAACTTCGCTAACGACAGAGGCATAAGTCTCCTTTACATCGCCTACAAGATCCTATCGGCCGTAATATGTGAACGCCTGAAACCGTTTACCAACAAGCGTTTGTGTAGGATGACGATGGAGAATTATCGCTGCTCTATCAGGGTTGGAAACAATCTCACCGACACATTCGATACCAAAAAAGGATTTGGGCAAGGCGATGCGCTGTCATGTCATTTCTTTAATTTGATTCTTGAGAGGATTGTGCAAAACTCCCGAGCCAACACCAGAGGCATAATTTTCCAAAAATCGGTTCAACTACTAGCATAGGCCGACGATATTGACATCCTTGGTAGGACTCAACGTTATGTCATAGCCTGGTTTTCTAGTATAGAGAATAAAGCGGTAAAAATGGGTTTAGCAGTAAATGAGGGTTAGACAAAGTATATGCTGTCAACACGAAACGACACACAACATCGACGCATTGGGCAGAACGTCACCATTGCAGATATAACTTTGAGGTAGTACGGGACTCTGTCTAACTTAGCTCCGCTATTAACTCTGACAACAACATCTCGTCAGAAATCAAACGAAGAATTACTTTTGCCAACCGCTGTTTCTTTGGGCTAAGAAAGCAATCTAGTAGTAAAGACCTCACTCGAACTACAAAGGAGATCCTATATAAGACCCTGATCAATCCAGTCCTGCTCTACGGCGCTGGAGCATGGACCGTATGAAAAGCAGATGAATAAATCATTGGTCGATTTGAGAGAAAAATTCTTCGAAAAATCTTCAGTCCCGTTTGAGTTGACGGACTATGGAGACGAAGATTCAACCAAGAACTATACGAGCTATACAGCGACATAACCGTGGTCAAAAAATTTCGCATTGGACGTTTAAGATGGCTAGGGCATGTAGAACGATTGGACGCCGATACTACGGCTCGCAGAGTCTTCGATTCTCAGCCAGACGTCGGAAGTAGTAGAGGAAGAACTCTCCTTAAGTGGCACGCACAAATAGAAACCAACCTCAACCAACTTGGAGTGCTCAACTGGAGGCAGTTAATTAAGTACCGGAGTTATTGGAGAGGCATGTTGGTTGAGGCCCAGGTTCATCCCGGAGTGTAGCGCCACGTAAGTAAGTAAGCCCACAATTTGGGGATAATTATTTTAAGAATGGGATGGGATAGGGTATTAAACGATCCGCACAGGGGATTGTAACCTTCTCATGTTCATGTTTCTATTCCATATGCCTTGGGAGTAGGGTATAAAAATGTTTAAACGCTATCCCATAGGGGTATATAAGTTTTGATACATTGTTTGAAACATAGAGAAAACATATGAGAAGGCTACAATCCGCTGTGCGGATCGTTGAATACCCTATCCCATCCTATCCATAAAACTAAAATCCTCAAAAAAGTGGGCATGGCTAAAAACACGATGTGGATAAAATAGAAAAAATGATATAGTAACAACAAATTCTTAAGACTGCTTACAAAACACTTTTACGGTTCTACAAAAGACAAGGTTTTCTCCTGCATATGTTATGGGGTAATGATTAAAAATGTTTTTATATAAAAACGCCCCCAAAAAGTGGGCGTGGGTTAAAATGGTATATAGACGAAATGTTCATATTAATAATGTTAATGATTCTGCATAAAATTTTTTTTCGAAAAATTTAAAATTTGACCGAAAACATATGGAAAGCTACAATCCGCTGTGCGGATCGTTGAATACCCTATCCCATCCTATCTGTAAAACTCAAATCCCCAAAAAGTGGACATGGCTAAAAACACGATGTGGATAAAATAAAGAAAATGACATGGTGACAACAAATTCTTCAGACTGCTTACAAAAAACTTTTACGGTTCTACAAAAGACAAGGTTTTCTCCTGCATATGTTATGGGGTAGTGTATAAAAATGGTTTTTATATAAAAACGCACCCAAAAAGTGGGCGTGGGTTGAAATAGTCTATTGACGAAATGTTCATATTTATACTACTAATGATTCTGCATCAACATTTTTTTCGAAAATTTTAAAATTTGACCGAAAAAACGTTTTTTATTAAAAACGCCCCCAAAAAGTAGGCGTGGAAAAAAACTTTATAAAAACGAAATACAGATATTTAGATTGTCTAAATATGTTGTTCAGAAAGTTTTTCAAAATTCCTTATGGTTTGGCCAAAAAATACGTTATTCTAGAAAGGGGGCGTGGCAGTGGGCGGATTTCAAAACTTTTTACACTTGTTCTGCTGGGAGCAACAAAGAGCACGTGTACCAAATTTCATCCTTCTAGCTAAAAATTTAAGGCCCAAAAACTGGTGACGTACGGACGGACAGACATGGCTAAATCGACTCAGCTATCGATTCTGAGTTTTGATACTTAGTTTGTAACATAGAGAAATAATTTTGCTACATATACCTCAAAGTATATGGATCGGCTCAGAATCGCTAGCTGAGTCGAATTAGCCATGTCTGTCTGTCCGTCCGTCCGTCCGTCCGTCTGTCTGTTCGTCAGCGGTTTTTGGGCCTTTAATTTTGAGCTAGGATAAAGAAATTTGGTATATAGGATCCTCGTCCGTGCCACCAGAACAAGTGTAAAAATTTTTGAAATCCGCCCACTGCCACGCCCCCTTTTTAGGAAAACTTATTTTTTGGCCAAACCGTAAGGAATTTCAAAAAAGTGTCTGAGTAGCATCTTTAGACAATCCTAATATCTATATTTCGTTCATACAAAGTTTTTTGCCACGCCAACTTTTTGGGGGCGTTTTTAGTAAAAAACGCTTTTTGTCCAAATTTTAACACTTTCGAAAAAAATTTTGATGCAAATACTTCCGAAATGGTAATATTAACATTTTGTCTATAGATCATTTTCACCTACGCCCACATTTTGGGGGCGTTTTCTTACAAAAACCATTTGTATACCCCATCCCAAGGCATTAGCAATAGAAATACGTTGTTTTTTGTCGAACCACACAAGATTTTGAGAAACTGTCGGAGCAATATATTGTGACAATGTCATTTTCTGTATTTCATCGCCATAAGGCCTATATTTTGAGGATATTAATTTAAAGCATGGGATGGGATAGGGTATTCAACGATACGCATATCGGATTGTAGCCTCTCATATGTTTCTATTGCATATGCCTTGGGGTAAGGCATACACATGGTTTTTGTAAGAAAACGCCCCCAAAATGTGGGCGTTCACCTACGCCAAATTTCAACACTCTAGCTCAAAATATAAGGCCCAAAAATCGGTGACACACAGACGGACGGACGGACAGACAGACATGGCCTAATCGACTAAGCTAGCGATTCTGAATCGATCCGTATACTTTTAGGTATATGTATCGAAATTATTTCTCTATGTTACAAACTTAATGTCAAAACTAATATACCCCTATGGGATAGGGTATAATCATATGAGAAGGTTACAATCCGCTGTGCGTATCGTTGAATACCCTATCACATCCCATCCTTAAAATAAGTATCCTCAAAATGTACAGTAAATTACATTTTCGCAACATTGCTATTGTTCAGACAGTCTATCAAAACCATTTGTGGTTCGACAAAAAAAAACGTATTTCTATTGCTAATGCCTTGGGATGGGGTATACAAATGGTTTTTGTAAGAAAACGCCTTCTTAAAATTTGGACAAAAAGCGTGTTTTATAAAAAACGCCCCCAAAAAGTGGGCGTGGCAAAAAACTTTGTATGGGCGAAGTATAGGTATTAAGATTGTCTTAATATGCTACTCAGAAACTTTTTTGAAATTCGTTACGGTTTGCTAAAAAGATGGCGTTTCAGTGGGCGGATTTCAAAAATGTTTACATTTGTTCTGCTTCGTCGGCCAGAGAGTCTATATACCAAATTTCAACACTCTGGCTCAAAATATAAGGCCCAAAAATCGGTGACACACGGACGGACGGACGGACAGACAGACTTGGCTTAATCGACTAAGCTAGCGATTCTGAATCGATCCATATACTTTTAGGTATAGGTATCGAAATTATTTCTCTATGTTACAAACTTAATGTCAAAACTAATATACCCCTATTGGATAGGGTATAAAAAGGATGAAACTAGCTTGGATTCCAGGACATGCTTTGATAAAAGGCAATGCAATAGTTGACAAGACTGCTAAATCAGCTCTAAACGAACCGCTCTTTATCTTTCATCGTTTTAACAAAAATGATACCAAAAAGCTAATTATAAAAGCGTAAAAAAAACTAACTGGAAATAATACATTCACCATTATTCCTCGATGAATCCTCGGCAACAAATCCCATCTACCCAACAAACTCATCTATACACATGCTCCGCATTTTCATACGACTGCGTCTAGGTCACACCAATTTAACTCACAGTCATATCATCTCTAAAAATGAGCCACCAATTTTTCAATGCCGTCCGAGCAAAATATAAAAATGTTTATAAAATTGCATGTCTTCTCCAAATTGATATGAAAATATAAGTACAATCTGTGTATCATCTTAATAACAACAATCTTCACTTGTCTAATAAAAATTATAACAGTTATTTTAAATTTAAATATATTTCTTTTATCAAATAGCCGCAGACTCTGGGTAGTTAGTGCTATAATCTAAGTTGATATTGTAATATCAAACAAATATCAATCTCACATTACTTTGGGCACGTGCTCATCGTGTCAAGATTTCCACCAGCCCACGAAAAAAAAAACAATAAAAGGATGCTCTTTTGCCATACCTTAAGTATATGTTTAAAAGCTCCTTTGCAACAGGGATATTACCAACTCAATGGAAAAACGCACTTATTACACCTGTTTTTAAAAAAAGGTGAGCGAGGAGTTGTTTCTGATTATAGTACTTGCTTAAGTTACGATACAGTCCGGGATAAACCTGGGCCTCAACCAACATGCCTCTCCAATTAGCCCGGTCCTTAGCTAACTGCCTCCAGTTGCGCACCTCAAGTTGGTTGAGGTCGGTTTCTACTTGTGGGCGCCACTTAAGGCGACCACTACTCTACTGCGTCCGACGTCTGGCTGAGAATCGAAGACTCTGCGAGCCGCAGTATTGGTGTCCATTCGTTCTACATGTCCTAGCCATTTTAAACGTCCAATGCGGAGTTTTTTGACCAGGGGTATGTCGCTGTACAGCTCGTATAGTTCTTGGTTGAATCTTCGTCTCCATAGCCCGTCAACGCAAACGGGACCGAAGATTTTTGGAAGTATTTTTTCTCAAATCGACCAAGCATTTCTTCATCCGCTTTTGATACGATAGAGCAGGACTGCAATGATCAGGGTCTTATATAGGATCTCCTTAGTAGTTCGAGTGAGAGCTTTACTACTAAATTGCCTTCTGAGCGCGAAGAAACAGCGGTTTGCAAGAGTAATTCTTCGTTTGATTTCTGACGAGATGTTGTTGCCAGAGTTAAGAGCGGAGCCGAGGTAGACAAAGTCCCGTACTACCTGAAAGTTATATCTGCATTGGTGACGTTCTGCTTGACAGCATATACCCATTGTTCGTGTTGACAGCATATACTTAGTCTAACCCTCATTTACTGCTAAACCCATTTTTACCCCTTCCTTCTCTATACTAGCAAACGAGGCTATGACATCACGTTGAGTCCTTCCAATAATATCAATATCGCCGGCGTTAGCTAGTATTTGCACCGATTTTTTGGAAAATTGTGCCTCTGGTGTTGGATCAAATCAAATTAAAGAAGTCACATGAGAGCGCATCGCTTTGCCTAAATCCTGTTTTGGTATCGAATGTTACGGTGAGGTCGTTTCCGACCCTGATGGAGCAGCAAGAATTCTCCATCGTCATTATGCACTCCTACCGAGTTTGGGTGGTATACCAAAACTAGACATGGCTCTGTATAGTTCGTCTTTGTAAATGCTGTCGTACGCGGCTTTGAAATCAATAAATAGGTGGTGGGTATCGCTTTGGATTTCTTAGGTTTTTTCACAGGATCTGTCGAAATGTTGAAATTTTATCGGTTGTGGACTTTCCTGGCCTAATACCACACTGATAAGGGCCGATCAGGTTGCTGGTAAACGGTTTCAGGAGTTCATATATTGCGTCAGATAGGATCTTGTAGGCGATGTTGATTAGACTTATGCCTCTGTAGCTCAATGGCATCTCTCGTCTTTATCTGCAGCTTAGCCTTGAAGGCCTCGTTCTTTGCTGTGAGCATCTGTCGGCATTTATTATCAAGCCGGGTTTCTTGCTGGAGGCCGCGAGAAACCTAGCACATTAGTTGCGGCTGATCTAAGGCTTGTTGACATCGTTGCCATTGTTCTTCGACATTATATGCTGGTGGTATGGTGCAAATCAAAAGGTTAAGGGATACGCGTTGCGCGAAGGCCTTGTCGGTCTCTTGCGATTGCAGTCTTTCGACATTAATTTTTATACCCTATCCTATAGGGGTGTATATTAGTTTTGATACTTAGTTTGTAACATAGAGAAATAATTTAGCTACATATACCTGTAAGTATATGGATCGACTCAGAATCGCTAGCTGAGTCGAATTAGCCATGTCTGTCTGTCCGTCCGTCTGTCTGTTCGTCACCGATTTTTGGGCCTTAAATTTTGAGCTAGGATATTGAAATTTGGTATATAGGATCCTTGTCCGTGCTACCAGAACAAGTGTAAATTTTTTTTATATCCGCCCACTGCCACGCCCCCTTTTTAAGAAAACGTATTTTTTGGCCAAATTGTAGAGAATTTTGAAAAAGTGTCTGAGCATATTTAGAGAATCAAAAAATTCCAATAATTTCAAAAGTTTTTGAACGGATATTACTCGGTCGCTTACACCCCATAATTGAACAGAAACGTCTTTTACCTGACCATCAATTTGGGTTTAGAAGTAAACATTCAACGGTGGACCAAGTACATCGAATTACAGATGTAATTGAGAAAGCTTTCGAAGAAAAGAAAATTTGTTCAGCCGTATTTCTTGACGTGTCGCAAGCATAGACTCTTCTGTGTTAAACTTGGAAGCGAATATTCCGAGTTCAAAGAAATAATGGCAGGTGTACCGCAAGGAAGCGTCCTTGGACCAATCCTGTACCTCCTATTCACTCGTGATATCCCACAAACAAACGATACAATAGTTGCAACGTTTGCTGACGATACTGCTATACTAGCAGTTGGCACAACAATAGAGGAAACAAATATCAAATTACAAAACGCTCTTAACGAGGTTAATGAATAGACTAAATCCTGGCGGATTGCACTTAATGAGAGCAAATCGATCCATGTAGATTTTTCGTATAAACGGACAAACAATTTACCTGTATTTCTAAATACGGTTCGAGTCCCGTTTGCGAATGAAGCGAAATATCTCGGTATGACACTCGATGCAAAATTAAAATGGAAGTCGCCTGTAAAAAAGAAATGCGAAGAACTTAAGAATAAATACAGAGAACTGTACTGGTTGCTCGGAAAATATTCGAAGCTTAACCTTGATAACAAGCTGCTATTATACAAGCAAGTGCTAAAACCGGTTTGGAAATATGGTATACAACTATGGGGTTGTACCAGTGAAATGAATCTAAACATTTTACAAACCTTTGAAAACAAAATGTTAAGATCATTCGTCAATGCGCCGTGGTACGTAAGGAACGAAGATCTACGCAGAGATCTGGGTATTCCCGCGGATAAAGATGAAACAAAAAATTTGCACGAAAACATAAAAAACGTTTTTTAGAACACGTTAACACAACAGTCCTCCAAATTCTTGACGAAACAAATATATTGCGGCGTCTTCAAAGAACTAAACCATTAGATTTGGCCCGATAATAACAAATCGCGCTATAAATTGCGGAAAAGCAGGAACTCTCAAAGGAAAGTTACCTGCCAAACATATTATATACTCGTGATAAAAAAATTGCTGGATAAGTCGAATACTTAGTTGCAATAGAAATACAAAATGGGTGGTGGTTTTAGTGAGTAAAAATCTCACACTACTTTGGGCACGTGCTCATCGTGTCTATGAAGATTTCCACCAGCCCACGGAAAAAAAAACTTATGAGAAGGATACAATCCGCTGTAGGGATCGTTTAATACCCTATCCCATCCTTAAAATCAATATCCCCAAAATATGATCTTTATGGTCATAAAGTTTATCAAATTCTTGTATGGTTCGACAAAAAAACAACGTTTTTCTTCGCATATGCCTTGGGGTATACATTTTAACCTACGTCCACTTTTTGGGGGCGTTTTCTTACAAAAACCATTTGTATGCCCTACCCCAAGGCATATGCAATAGAAAAACGTTGTTTTTTGTCGATCCATAAAAGAATTTGATAATCCTTCGGAACAATATGTTGTAACAACGTCATTTTCAATACTTTATGACCATAAAGACCATATTTTGGGGATATCAATTTTAAGGATGGGATGGGATAGGGTATTAAACGATCCGCACAGCGGATTGTAGCCTTCTCATATGTTTTAAAAACGGTTTGAATCTGAACCCCACTAAGTGCCAGCAAATGTCATTTTCACAAAAACGTGCTCCATCCAATTTTAATTATACTCTGGCGGGCGCACTCTCTGTCATGTAGACAGTTTTAAAGATCTTGGTGTTTATTTTGATCCGAAATTGGAGTTTAACAAACACATTAACGTTGTTATCAATAAATCCAACTCAATGTTGGGATTTATAAAAAAGTGGTCAAAAGAGTTTAATGACCCATATGCCATCCTTTCGCTATATAATTGTTTAGTTCGCCCACACTTGGAGTATGCCCCATAAGTTTGGACACCATTCTATGTAGCTCATTCGAATGGAGTTGAGGCAGTCCAACGTAAATTAACATATAGATACATAGTTTGTAACATAGAGAAATAATTTATCTAGAAATAATTTATCTATAAAGTATATGGATCGACTCATAATCGCTAGCTGAGTCGATTTAGCCATGTCTGTCTGTCCGTCCGTCCTTGTGTAGGCCACCGGTTTTTAGGCCTTAAATTGTATGCTAGGATAATGAAATATGGTATATGTGATACTTGTTCGTGCTGTTCGAACAAGCGTAAACATTTGCAAAATCCGCCTACTGCCACGCCCTCTATCTAAAAAAAACCTTATTGTTATTCAAGCGGTTAAGAATTTTGAAAAAATATCTGAACAGGATATTTACACAATCTTAATATCTATATTTCGTCTATATAAAGTTTTTTGCCACGTTTTCTTACAAAAACCATTTGTATAGCCTAGTAAAGACCATATGCTATAGAAAAAGTATTTTAATGCCATAAAAGATTTTGATCAACTGTGTGAACAGTATGTTGTCACAATGTCATTTTCTAATTTCATCCTAATAACGTTTTTAAATACAACCACTTTTTGGGGATATTAGTTTTAAGAATAGGATGGGATGGGTTAGGGTATTCAACGATCCGCACATCGGAATGTAGCCTTCTCATATGTTTATACTCTATCCCATAGGGGTATATTAGTTTTGATACTTAGTTTGTAACATAGAGAAATAATTTTGCAACATATACCTCTAAGTATATGCATCGACTCAGAATCACTAGCTGAGTATATTAAGCCATGTCTGTCTGTCCGTGTCCGTCCGTCCGTCTGAATGTCACTTTGGCGTAACCGTAAAGAATTTTGGAAAAGTGACTGAACAACATATTTACAGAATCTCTATATCTATATTTCGTCTTTCTAAAGTTTTTGAAACGCTTAGGTACTTTTTGGGGCGTTTTTAGTAAAAAAAAAACATTTTTCGGTATAAAGACATGGCTTAATCGACTCAGCTAGTGATTCTGAGTCGAAATGACATATAGTTCAGGCAGACATATAGTTCAGGCAGTTTATCAAAATCAAATATGGTTCCTGCGTATTCAATGGCTTAGGGCATACAAATGGTTTTTGTATGAAAACGCCCCCAACATTTAGCCGTGGGTTAAAATAATCTAGGGACGAAATGTTTATATTATAGTAACCAATGATCTTGCATCGAAAGTTTATTCAAATATTTAAAAAAAACATATGAGAAGGCTACAATCCGCTGTGCGGATCGTTGAATACCCTATCCCATCCTATCCATAAAACTAAAATCCCCAAAAAAGGGGGCATGGCTAAAAACACGATGTGGATAAAATAGAAAAAATGATACAGTGACAACAAGTTGTTCAGACTGCTTACAAAACAATTTTGCGGTTCTACAAAAGACAAGGTTTTCTCCTGCATATGTTATGGGGTAGTGTATAAAAATGGTTTTTATATAAAAACGCCCCCAAAAAGTGGGCGTGGGTTGAAATAGTATATAGACGAAATGTTCATATTAATAATGTTAATGATTCTGCATCAAAATTTTTTTCGAAAAATTTAAGATTTGACCGAAAACAGTTTTTAATTGAAAACGCCCCCAAAAAGTGGGCGTGGCAAAAAACTTTATATGGACGAAATATAGATATTAATATTGTCTAAATATGTTGTTCAGAATTTTTTTAAAAATTCCTTACGGCTTGGTCAAAAACTGAGTTTTTCTTAAAAGGGGGCGTGGCAGTGCGCGGATTTCAAAAATTTTTACACTTGTTCTGTAGGCAGAGACGAGGATCCTATATACCAAATTTCATTATCCTAGCTCAAAATTTAAGGCCTAAAAATCGGTGACGTACAGACGGACGGACGGACGGACGGACAGACAGACATGGCTTAATCGACTCAGCTAGCGATTCTGAGTCGATCCATATACTTTGATGTATATGTAGCAAAATTATTTCTCTATGTTACAAACTAAGTATCAAAACTAATATACCCCCCTATGGGATAGGGTATAAAAAACATATGAGAAGGCTACAATCCGCTGTGCGGACCGTTGAATACCCTATCCCATCCTATCCATAAAACGTTTTGATGCAGAATCATTAACATTATTAATATGAACATTTCGTCTATATACCATTTTAACCCACTCCCACTTTTTGCGGGCGTTTTTTTTTCGAAAAATTTAAAATTTTAACGAAAACAGGCAAAAATCTTTATGTGGACGAAATATTGGCGGATAAATAAACCAAATTTCATTATCCTAGCTCAAAATTTAAGGCCTAAAAATCGGTGACGTACAGACGGACGGACGGACGGACAGGCTTAATCGACTCAGCTAGCGATTCTGAGTCGATCCATATGCTTTGAGGTATATGTAGCTAAATTATTTCTCTATGTTACAAACTAAGTATCAAAACTAATATACCCCTATGGGATAGGGTATAAAAAATATGAGAGGCTACAATCCGCTATGCGGATCGTTGAATACCCTATCCCATCCCATGCTTAAAATTAATATCCTCAAAATATAGGCTTTATGGGGATGAAGTTGAATGGGGATGAAGTACAGAAAATTACATTGTCACAATATATTGCTCAGACAGGTTATCAAAATCTTTTGTGGTTCGACTAAAAACAACGTTTTTCTATTGCATATGCCTTGGGGCAAGGCATATAAATGGTTTTTGTAAGAAAACGCCCCCAAAAAGTGGGTGTAGGTGAAAATGATATGTAGACAAAATGTTTATTTTATCATTACGGAAGCATTTGCATCAAAAGTTTTTTTTCGAATTTTTTGAAATTTGGACAAAAAGCGTTTTTTACTAAAAACGCCCCCAAAAAGTAGGTATGGACGAAATTTAGATATAAGGATTGTCTAAATATGTTGCTAACACACTTTTTTGAAATTCCTTACGGTTTGGCTTCAAACTATGTTTTTCTAAAAGGGGGCGTGGCAGTGGGCGGATTTCAAAAATTTTTAAACTTGTTCTGGTGACTCGGACAAGGATCCTATATACCAAATTTCACTATCCTAGCTCAAAATTTAAGGTCCAAAATTCGGTGACGAACAGACAGACGGACGGACGAACACACGGGCGGACGGACGGAAAATTTAAAGCCTAAAAATCGGTGACGTACAGACGGACGGACGGACGGACAGGCTAATTCGACTCAGCTAGCGATTCTGAGTCGATCCATATACTTTGAGGTATATGTAGCAAAATTATTTCTCTATGTTTCAAACTATGTATCAAAACTAATATACCCCTATGGGATTGGGTATAAAAAAGTGCCAAAAAACGTTTTTTAATGGAAAAAAATGGGTGTGGCAAAAAACTTTTAAAAGACTAAATATATATACTGAGATTCTCTAAATATTTAGTTCAGACACTCTTTCAAAATTCATTATGGTTTGTCCAAAAACTACTTTTTTCTATAAAGGGGGCGTGGCAGTGGGCGGATTTCAAAAATGTTTACACTTGTCCTTCTATGATTCATCATTTCATTATTCAGCTAAAAAGGTAAGGACCAAAAATATGTCTACATAATAAGCAGCTGGTAGATCCTACTTGCATTAAACTCGCTACGACACAGATTTGATAGTGTTAAAAAAAATCTTACTGGTGACCATGTTGCTATGTATTTTATAGTACAACACTTTTTCTTCTGGATTGGTTTTTTCCCCGTTGAGCACATATAACCAATAGAACATTCTACTGTCCTTGTTCTTTCACAATTGTCATCACAAGATCCCCATTCCTCTATTCTCCAGTGTTGATTGCGTTTGTCCTGTAAAAAAAGGTGAGCTGTAAGTTTCTATTTATGTAAATACAGGTATTATCAATCAAACCTCAATATCTTCATTATTCGGCCAATCAGGGCAAGGTCTTAGATTGCAAGAACGAAGTCTTATATTATAACTGGACAACTTTTTTGAGTTGCAAAACGAATCGTCCACTCGCGATTCGTTAAGATAACAAGCTACGCTTCTCACTTGCTGTCCAGTGCCACAAGTCTGAGAACACTATAAATAATTAAAAAAAAAAATACATTCTTAATTGGTCGACAAATAGAAACATAAAAATTTATAACTATTAGAAATTGCAAACAAATAATTTATTAATCGTAATTATTTTTCTTATGTATATAAGTGAACATTGCATAAATAGTTTTTCTTACAAAAACGAGGTAGTATGCGGGTTTTGGAAATATTAAGGCTTGTTCTCTTACATCAAAAATAAGTCTTTATACTAAATTTCACATAGCTCAAAATTTAACGACTGTGCAAATAATTGAATACTCTATGAGTCTATGCCAAACCATTTTCTAAAATCCCAAAAAATGTAGGTGTGGCATAAAAGTATATATCTTCTTCATATACATTTTCAAAATTCTTTACGGATTTACCCAAAACGTGGCAGTGGTTTCATTTTTCAAACAATTCAGTTGCGACTTTCAAAGCGACAACAATAATTGCGATAAAAGAAATAATTGAAGTGAAATTATTATTCTTTTTCCTTTCCTTATAATTACATATGTAGCAGAGCTTATCTTAAGTTTTATATACCCTAAAAATATCCAACACCAAATTATATGATTAAACACATTAAAGTAAACTTTGAGGTTAAACAGTAAAATTCACACTCTTACTTACTTACTTAAGTGGCGCTACAGTCCGGAATGAACCTGGGCCTCAACCAACATGCCTCTCCAATTAGCCCGGTCCTTAGCTAACTGCCTCCAGTTGCGCACTCCAAGTTGGTTGAGGTCGGTTTCCACTTGTGCGCGCCACTTAAGGCGAGGTCTTCCTCTACTGCGTCCGACGTCTGGCTGGGAATCGAAGACTCTGCGAGCCGGAGTATTGGTGTCCATTCGTTCTACATGTCCTAGCCATCTTAAACGTCCAATGCGGAGTTTTTTGACCAGGGGCATGTCGCTGTACAGCTCGTATAGTTCTTGGTTGAATCTTCGTCTCCATAGCCCGTCAACGCAAACGGGACCGAAGATTTTTCGAAGAATTTTCCTCTCGAATCTACCAAGGATTTCTTCATCCGCTTTTGATACGGTCCATGCTTCAGCGCCGTAGAGCAGGACTGGGATGATCAGGGTCTTATATAGGGTCTCCTTAGTAGTTCGAGTGAGGGCTTTACTACTAAATTGCCTTCTTAGCCCGAAGAAACAGCGGTTGGCAAGAGTAATTCTTCGTTTAATTTCTGACGAGATGTTGTTGTCAGAACTAATAGCGGAGCCGAGGTAGACAAAGTCCCGTACTACCTCAAAGTTATATCTGTCAATGGTGACGTTCTGTCCAATTCGTCGATGTTGTGAGTCCTTTCGTGATGACAGCATATACTTAGTCTTACCCTCATTTACTGCTAAACCCATTTTCGCCGCTTCCTTCTCTATACTAGCAAACGTGGCTATGACATCACGTTGAGTCCTACCAATGATGTCAATATCGTCAGCGTATGCTAGTAGTTGCACCGACTTTTGGAAAATTGTGCCTCTGGTGTTGGCTTTGGAGTTCTGCACAATTCTCTCAAGAATCAGATTAAAGAAGTCACATGACAGCGCATCGCCTTGCCTAAATCCTTTTTTGGTATCGAATGTGTCGGTGAGGTCGTTTCCGACCCTGATGGAGCAGCGAGAATTCTCTATCGTCATCCTACACAAACGGACGAGTTTGGGCGGTATACCAAAACTAGACATGGCTCTGTACAGTTCGTCTCTATAAATGCTGTCATATGCGGCTTTGAAATCGATGAATAGGTGGTGGGTATCGATTTGGACTTCTTGAGTTTTTTCCAGGATCTGCCGAAGTGTGAAAATTTGATCGGTTGTGGACTTTCCTGGCCTAAAACCACACTGATAAGGGCCAATCAGGTTGTTGGTAAACGGTTTCAGGCGTTCACATATTACGGCAGATAGGATCTTGTAGGCGATGTTGAGGAGACTTATGCCTCTGTAGTTGGCGCAGTTCAGAGGGTCTCCTTTTTTGTGGATCGGGCAAACGATGCTGAGGTTCCATTCTTCAGGCATATTTTCATCCGACCAGATTTGGCTTATGAGTTGGTGGATGTTACTTACCAAGTCATCTCCGCCGGCCTTATAGAGCTCAGCGGGAAGGCCGTCATTTCCGGCAGCCTTATTAAGCTTGAGTTTAGATATTGCTATCCTCACTTCACTCAGGTCGGGTGGTTGGCAGTTTTCGCTGTCGTTGCCAATATTGAATGGTTCGTTCTGCCTGACAGCGGAATGTTGTTCGTCATCGCCGTTTAACAGTCTGCAGAAGTGGTTCTTCCATATCCTCAGCATCGACTGTGTCTCAACTACAATATTTCCTTGTTCATCTCGACAGGATTCTGTTCGAGCCTTGTATCCTTGGCTTTGACGTTTTACACTTTGGTAAAACTTGCGAACATCGTTCCTGGAGTGGCACCTCTCTATATCCTCGATCGCGCGCTTTTCTTGCTCTTTTTTCTTCTTGCTGAAAAGCCGATGTTCTTCCCTTCTTCTTTGCCTATAGAGCTCAATGGCAGCTCTCGTCTTCACCTGCAGCTTAGCCTTGTAGGCCTCGTTCTTGGCTGCGAGCATCTGTCGGCATTCCTCATCAAACCAGGGGTTTCTTGCTGGTGGGCGTGAGAAACCTAGCACATCAGTTGCGGCTGATCTAATGGTCTGTTGGCATCGTTGCCATTGCTCTTCGACATTCGATGCTGGTGGTATGGTGTTGATCGAGAGGTTAAGGGATACGCGTTGTGCGAAGGTCTTGGCGGTCTCTTGCGATTGCAGTCTTCCGACATTAAATTTTTTCACAGTATTTCTGGATTGTTGTGGCGTGGTGGATATCCGCATTCTTACCTTGGCTGCTACAAGGTAGTGATCCGAGTCGATGTTAGCTCCTCGGAATGTTCGGACATCCAAAATACTGGATGCGTGCCTCTTATCTATCGCAATGTGATCAATTTGGTTGACCGTTCGTTGATCTGGAGACCGCCATGTCCCCTTATGGATATCGAGGTGAGGAAACCGTGTGCTGGCAATAGTGGCATTTCGTTCCGTAGCGAAATCAATTAGCCTAAGTCCGTTACCAGACGTGTTGTCGTGTAGGCTATGTTTTCCGACAATACTTCTAAAGATGTCTTCTCTTCCTACCTTGGCGTTAAAATCTCCCAGCACGATTTTAACATCGTACTTCGGTAGTCGCTCATAGGTTTTGTCGAGGAGCTCGTAGAAGCAATCCACAGCTATATCATCTTTTTCTTCCGTCGGAGCGTGAGCGCATATAAGGCTTATGTTGGCGAATTTGGCCTTGATGCGGATTGTTACTATGCGTTCGCTAATGTCTTGGAAACATAAGACTTCTTGCCTAAGTCTGGCACTTATAACAAATCCGCATCCGAATAGTCGCTGTTTCTGCTCACTATAACACGGTCCGTAGTATATGTCACAGTTTTTCATCCTCTTTTTGCCCGGCCCATCCCATCGTATTTCCTGGATGGCAGTAATGTCTGCTTTGTAGCAGTTTAGGGCTTCCGCTAGTTGTTCGCCTGCACCTCTCCTGTTTAATGTTCTCACATTCCAGGTGCAGATACGAACGTCGTTGTCCTTTTTTCGTTTAGCAGGGTCGTCAACAATAAAATCAGTCCTTTCCGAGGCTATTGGTTGCTTCGTAACCATGTTTTTTTTCTGTGGGTGGGTAGTTAACCCAAAGCACAACCCCCAACCTGGAGGGCCAGTTCCAATTTATTAGATACCCCTAGGACACGGGGCCATCAGTATCCACTACGGGATTGAGCGCTGCCGTTGGCCTTTCGGTTCATCCGCCACCATCTCTGTTCAAGGGGCCTGACTAACCCTTGAAATTCCTAGACAACCTGTTGTCCGAATATGTCAGAGCAGCTCATCTAGGTTCGCCTGGGACAGCAGGCCGGGTATTCATCCGTGCCATTCTCACCAGGGTGTTTATAGTGTTGCTGTTTTTCGTCGTGTTATCAACACTCGCACTTATCGTTTAGCAAGTCAAATCCGGTTGGATGAGACCAGTATCCGATGGTTACCACGTGGAGGTAAAGATAAGCACATTTGATGTGTAGTCAAAGTTGCAACACTGGGCATTGCCAAGTTAACGCCAATCAGAGTCTACCCTCGTTCTACAACACCCAACCAAATTCACACTCACTTGAGTAGGAAATTATCATGAAGTGAAGAAGAAAAATTTTAGAGAAAAGTTCGGTTTCATAATTGATAAGCGAATTACATACATGCACTACTTTAAGGCGATTCATCGAAGGGTACATGGTGAATTCGACTTATCATATCAATCATCTAAATCTTATCAGTTTGATTTTTTTTCTTAAAACGTTAAATGTTTTTCCTTTGTTAAACATTAAAACCAAATTGAATAAAAAACATATGAGAGGCTACAATCCGCTGTGCGGATCGTTGGATACCCTATCCCATCACATCGTTATTATAAATATCCTCAAAATATTGGCCTTATGGCGATGAAATACAGAAAATGACATTGTCACAATATATTGCTCAGACAGTTTATCAAAATCTTTTGTGGTTCGCCAAAAAAACAACGTATTTCTACTGCTAATGCCTTGGGATTGGGTATACAAATGGTTTTTGTAAGAAAACGCCCCCAAAATGTGCGCGTAGGTGAAAATGATCTATGGACCAAATATTTATATTACCATTGCGGAAGTATTTGCATCAAAATTTTTTTCGAAAGTTTTAAAACTTGGACAAAAAGCGTTTTTTACTAAAAACGCCCCCAAAAAGTGGGCGTGGCAAAAAACTTTGTATGAACGAAATATAGATATTAGGGTTGTCTAAATATCCTGCTCAGACACTTTTTTGAAATTCTTTACGGTTTGGCCAAAAAATGAGTTTTTCTAAAAAGGGGGCGTGGCAGTGGGCGGATTTCAAAAATTTTTACACTTGTTCTGGTGGCACGGACGAGGATCCTATATACCAAATTTCATTATCCTAGCTCAAAATTTAAGGCCCAAAAATCGGTGACGAACAGACAGACGGACGGACGAACGGACGGACGGACGGACAGACAGACATGGCTAATTCGACTCAGCTAGCGATTCTGAGTCGATCCATATACTTTGAGGTATATGTAGCAAAATTATTTCTCTATGTTACAAACTAAGTATCAAAACTAATATACCCCCCTATGGGATAGGGTATAAACATATGAGAAGGCTACAATCTGCTGTGCGGATCGTTGAATACCCTATCCCATCCTATCCATAAAACTAGAATCCCCAAAAAAGTGGGCATGGCTAAAAACACGATGTGGATAAAATAAAAAAAATGATATAGTGACAACAAATTCTTCAGGCTGCTTACAAAACACTTTTACGGTTCTACAAAAGACAAGGTTTTCTCCTGTATATGTTATGGGGTAGTGTATAAAAATGGTTTTTATATAAAAAACATATGAGAGGCTACAATCCGCTATGCGGATCGTTGAATACCCTATCCCATCCCATCCTTTAAATTAATATCCTCAAAATATAGGCCTTATGGCGATGAAATACAGAAAATGACATTGTCACAATATATTGCTCAGACAGTTTCTCAAAATCTTGTGTGGTTCGACAAAAAACAACGTATTTCTATTGCTAATGCCTTGGGATGGGGTATACAAATGGTTTTTGTAAGAAAACGCCCCCAAAATGTGGGCGCAGCTGAAAATGATCTATGGACAAAATGTTTATATTACCATTGCGGAAGTATTTGCATCAAAAATTTTTTCGAAAGTTTTAAAATTTGGACAAAAAGCGTTTTTTACTAAAAACGCCCCCAAAAAGTGGGCGTGGCAAAAAACTTTGTATGAACGAAATATAGATATTAGGATTGTCTAAATATGTTGCAAAGACACTTTTTTGAAAATCCTTACGGTTTGGCCAAAAAATAAGTTTTTCTAAAAAGGGGGCGTGGCAGTGGGCGGATTTCAAAAATTTTTACACTTGTTCTGCTTCGTCGGCCAGAGAGTCTATATACCAAATTTCAACACTCTAGCTCAAAATTTAAGGCCCAAAAATCGGTGACACACAGACGGACGGACGGACGGACGGACGGACGGACGGACGGACGGACAGACAGACATGGCTTAATCGACTCAGCTAGCGATTCTGAATCGATCCATATACTTTGAGGTATATGTATCGAAATTATTTCTCTATGTTACAAACTTAATGTCAAAACTAATATACCCCCCTATGGGATAGGGTATAAACATATGAGAAGGCTACAATCCGCTGTGCGGATCGTTGAATACCCTATCCCATCCTATCCATAAAACTAAAATCCCCAAAAAAGGGAGGCATGGCTAAAAACACGATGTGGATAAATAGAAAAAATGATATAGTGACAACAAATTCTTCAGACTGCTTACAAAACACTTTAACGGTTCTACAAAAGACAAGGTTTTCTCTTGCATATATTATGGGGTAGTGTATAAAAATGGTTTTTATATAAAAACGCCCCCAAAAAGTGGGCGTGGGTTAAAATGATATATAGACGAAATGTTCATATTAATAATGTTAATGATTCTGCATCAAAATTTTTTTCGAAAAATTTAAAATTTGACCGAAAACAGTTTTTTATTGAAAACGCCCCCAAAAAGTGGGCGTGGCAAAAAACTTTATATGGACGAAATATAGATATTAATATTGTCTAAATATGTTGTTCAGAAACTTTTTTAAAATTCCTTACGGTTTGGTCAAAAACTGAGTTTTTCTTAAAAGGGGGCGTGGCAGTGGGCGGATTTCAAAAATTTTTACACTTGTTCTGTAGGCAGAGACGAGGATCCTATATACCAAATTTCATTATCCTAGCGCAAAATTTAAGGCCTAAAAATCGGTGACGTACAGACGGACGGACGGACGGACGGACGGACGGACGGACGGACGGAC
Source organism: Rhingia campestris (assembly GCA_932526625.1). Taxonomy (NCBI): domain Eukaryota; kingdom Metazoa; phylum Arthropoda; class Insecta; order Diptera; family Syrphidae; genus Rhingia; species Rhingia campestris. Next base: position 62,863,182 of record OW052183.1, read on the forward strand.
AGACAGACATGGCTTAATCGACTCAGCTAGCGATTCTGAGTCGATCCATATACTTTGAGGTATATGTAGCAAAATTATTTCTCTATGTTACAAACTAAGTATCAAAACTAATATACCCCTATGGGATAGGGTATAAACATATGAGAAGGCTACAATCCGCTGTGCGGATCGTTGAATACCCTATCCCATCCTATCCATAAAACTAAAATCCCCAAAAAAGGGGACATGGCTTAAAACACGATGTGGATAAATAGAAAAAATGATATAGTGACAACAAATTCTACAGACTGCTTACAAAACACTTTAACGGTTCTACATAAGACAAGGTTTTCTCTTGCATATGTTATGGGGTAGTGTATAAAAATGGTTTTTATATAAAAACGCCCCCAAAAAGTGGGCGTGGGTTAAAATGGTATATAGACGAAATGTTCATATTAATAATGTTAATGATTCTGCATCAAAATTTTTTTCGAAAAATTTAAAATTTGACCGAAAACAGTTTTTTATTGAAAACGCCCCCAAAAAGTGGGCGTGGCAAAAAACTTTATATGGACGAAATATAGATATTAATATTGTCTAAATATGTTGTTCAGAAACTTTTTTAAAATTCCTTACGGTTTGGTCAAAAACTGAGTTTTTCTTAAAAGGGGGCGTGGCAGTGGGCGGATTTCAAAATGTTTACACTTGTTCTGTAGGCAGAGACGAGGATCCTATATACCAAATTTTAGTATCCTAGCTCAAAATTTAAGGCCTAAAAATCGGTGACGTACAGACGGACGGACGGACAGACAGACATGGCTTAATCGACTCAGCTAGCGATTCTGAGTCGATCCATATACTTTGAGGTATATGTAGCAAAATTATTTCTCTATGTTACAAACTAAGTATCAAAACTAATATACCCCTATGGGATAGGGTATAAACATATGAGAAGGCTACAATCCGCTGTGCGGATCGTTGAATACCCTATCCCATCCTATCCATAAAACTAAAATCCCCAAAAAAGGGGACATGGCTTAAAACACGATGTGGATAAATAGAAAAAATGATATAGTGACAACAAATTCTACCGACTGCTTACAAAACACTTTAACGGTTCTACATATGACAAGGTTTTCTCTTGCATATGTTATGGGGTAGTGTATAAAAATGGTTTTTATATAAAAACGCCCCCAAAAAGTGGGCGTGGGTTAAAATGGTATATAGACGAAATGTTCATATTAATAATGTTAATGATTCTGCATCAAAATTTTTTTCGAAAAATTTAAAATTTGACCGAAAACAGTTTTTTATTGAAAACGCCCCCAAAAAGTGGGGGTGGCAAAAACCTTTATATGGACGAAATATAGATATTAATATTGTCTAAATATGTTGTTCAGAAACTTTTTTAAAATTCCTTACGGTTTGGTCAAAAACTGAGGTTTTCTTAAAAGGGGGCGTGGCAGTGGGCGGATTTCAAAAATGTTTACACTTGTTCTGTAGGCAGAGACGAGGATCCTATATACCAAATTTTAGTATCCTAGCTCAAAATTGAAGGCCTAAAAATCGGTGACGTACAGACGGACGGACGGACGGACGGACGGACGGACGGACAGACAGACATGGCTTAATCGACTCAGCTAGCGATTCTGAGTCGATCCATATACTTTGAGGTATATGTAGCAAAATTATTTCTCTATGTTACAAACTAAGTATCAAAACTAATATACCCCTATGGGATAGGGTATAAACATATGAGAGGCTACAATCCGCTGTGCGGATCGTTGGATACCCTATCCCATCACATCGTTATTATAAATATCCTCAAAATATTGGCCTTATGGCGATGAAATACAGAAAATGACATTGTCACAATATATTGCTCAGACAGTTTATCAAAATCTTTTGTGGTTCGCCAAAAAAACAACGTATTTCTACTGCTAATGCCTTGGGATTGGGTATACAAATGGTTTTTGTAAGAAAACGCCCCCAAAATGTGGGCGTAGGTGAAAATGATCTATGGACCAAATATTTATATTACCATTGCGGAAGTATTTGCATCAAAATTTTTTTCGAAAGTTTTAAAACTTGGACAAAAAGCGTTTTTTACTAAAAACGCCCCCAAAAAGTGGGCGTGGCAAAAAACTTTGTATGAACGAAATATAGATATTAGGGTTGTCTAAATATCCTGCTCAGACACTTTTTTGAAATTCTTTACGGTTTGGCCAAAAAATGAGTTTTTCTAAAAAGGGGCGTGGCAGTGGGCGGATTTCAAAAATTTTTACACTTGTTCTGGTGGCACGGACGAGGATCCTATATACCAAATTTCATTATCCTAGCTCAAAATTTAAGGCCCAAAAATCGGTGACGAACAGACAGACGGACGGACGGACGGACGGACGGACGGACAGACAGACATGGCTAATTCGACTCAGCTAGCGATTCTGAGTCGATCCATATACTTTGAGGTATATGTAGCAAAATTATTTCTCTATGTTACAAACTAAGTATCAAAACTAATATACCCCCCTATGGGATAGGGTATAAACATATGAGAAGGCTACAATCTGCTGTGCGGATCGTTGAATACCCTATCCCATCCTATCCATAAAACTAGAATCCCCAAAAAAGTGGGCATGGCTAAAAACACGATGTGGATAAAATAAAAAAAATGATATAGTGACAACAAATTCTTCAGGCTGCTTACAAAACACTTTTACGGTTCTACAAAAGACAAGGTTTTCTCCTGTATATGTTATGGGGTAGTGTATAAAAATGGTTTTTATATAAAAAACATATGAGAGGCTACAATCCGCTGTGCGGATCGTTGGATACCCTATCCCATCACATCGTTATTATAAATATCCTCAAAATATAGGCCTTATGGCGATGAAATACAGAAAATGACATTGTCACAATATATTGCTCAGACAGTTTATCAAAATCTTTTGTGGTTCGCCAAAAAAACAACGTATTTCTACTGCTAATGCCTTGGGATTGGGTATACAAATGGTTTTTGTAAGAAAACGCCCCCAAAATGTGGGCGTAGGTGAAAATGATCTATGGACTAAATATTTATATTACCATTGCGGAAGTATTTGCATCAAAAATTTTTTCGAAAGTTTTAAAACTTGGACAAAAAGCGTTTTTTACTAAAAACGCCCCCAAAAAGTGGGCGTGGCAAAAAACTTTGTATGAACGAAATATAGATATTAGGGTTGTCTAAATATCCTGCTCAGACACTTTTTTGAAATTCCTTACGGTTTGGCCAAAAAATGAGTTTTTCTAAAAAGGGGGCGTGGCAGTGGGCGGATTTCAAAAATTTTTACACTTGTTCTGGTGGCACGGACGAGGATCCTATATACCAAATTTCATTATCCTAGCTCAAAATTTAAGGCCCAAAAATCGGTGACGAACAGACAGACGGACGGACGGACGGACGGACGGACGGACGGACAGACAGACATGGCTAATTCGACTCAGCTAGCGATTCTGAGTCGATCCATATACTTTGAGGTATATGTAGCAAAATTATTTCTCTATGTTACAAACTAAGTATCAAAACTAATATACCCCCCTATGGGATAGGGTATAAACATATGAGAGGCTACAATCCGCTATGCGGATCGTTGAATACCCTATCCCATCCCATCCTTTAAATTAATATCCTCAAAATATAGGCCTTATGGCGATGAAATACAGAAAATGACATTGTCACAATATATTGCTCAGACAGTTTCTCAAAATCTTGTGTGGTTCGACAAAAAACAACGTATTTCTATTGCTAATGCCTTGGGATGGGGTATACAAATGGTTTTTGTAAGAAAACGCCCCCAAAATGTGGGCGCAGCTGAAAATGATCTATGGACAAAATGTTTATATTACCATTGCGGAAGTATTTGCATCAAAAATTTTTTCGAAAGTTTTAAAATTTGGACAAAAAGCGTTTTTTACTAAAAACGCCCCCAAAAAGTGGGCGTGGCAAAAAACTTTGTATGAACGAAATATAGATATTAGGATTGTCTAAATATGTTGCAAAGACACTTTTTTGAAATTCCTTACGGTTTGGCCAAAAAATAAGTTTTTCTAAAAAGGGGGCGTGGCAGTGGGCGGATTTCAAAAATTTTTACACTTGTTCTGCTTCGTCGGCCAGAGAGTCTATATACCAAATTTCAACACTCTAGCTCAAAATTTAAGGCCCAAAAATCGGTGACACACAGACGGACGGACGGACGGACGGACAGACAGACATGGCTTAATCGACTCAGCTAGCGATTCTGAATCGATCCATATACTTTGAGGTATATGTATCGAAATTATTTCTCTATGTTACAAACTTAATGTCAAAACTAATATACCCCCCTATGGGATAGGGTATAAACATATGAGAGGCTACAATCCGCTGTGCGGATCGTTGAATACCCTATCCCATCCCATCCTTAAAATTAATATCCTCAAAATATAGGCCTTATGGCGATGAAATACAGAAAATGACATTGTCACAATATATTGCTCAGACAGTTTATCAAAATCTTTTGTGGTTCGACAACAAACAACGTATTTCTATTGCTAATGCCTTGGGATGGGGTATACAAATGGTTTTTGTAAGAAAACGCCCCCAAAATGTGGGCGTAGGTGAAAATGATCTATGGACAAAATGTTTATATTACCATTGCGGAAGTATTTGCATCAAAAATTTTTTCGAAAGTTTTAAAATTTGGACAAAAAGCGTTTTTACTAAAAACGCCCCCAAAAAGTGGGCGTGGCAAAAAACTTTGTATGAACGAAATATAGATATTAGGATTGTCTAAATATGCTACTCAGACACTTTTTTGAAATTCCTTACGGTTTGGCCAAAAAATAAGTTTTCCTAAAAATGGGGCGTGGCAGTGGGCGGATTTCAAAAATTTTTACACTTGTTCTGGTGGCACGGACCAGGATCCTCTATACCATATTTCATTATCCTAGCTCAAAATTGAAGGCCCAAAAACCGCTGACGAACAGACAGACGGACGGACGGACGGACGGACGGACGGACGGACAGACAGACATGGCTTATTCGACTCAGCTAGCGATTCTGAGTCGATCCATATACTTTGAGGTATATGTAGCAAAATTATTTCTCTATGTTACAAACTAAGTATCAAAACTAATATACCCCCCTATGGGATAGGGTATAACGACCCCAAAAAGTGGGCGTGGGTTAAAATGGTATAAAGACGAAATGTTCATATTAATAATGTTAATGATTCTGCATCAAAAATTTTTTCGAAAAATTTAAAATTTGACCGAAAACAGTTTTTTATTGAAAACGCCCCCAAAAAGTGGGCGTGGCAAAAAACTTTATATGAACGAAATATAGATATTACGATTCTGTAAATATGCTGTTCAGACACTTTTTTAAAATTCTTTACGGTTTTGCCAAAAATTACGTTTTTCTAAAAAGGGGGCGTGGCAGTGGGCGGATTTCAAAAATTTTTACACTTGTTCTGGTGACTCGGACAAGGATCCTATATACCAAATTTCATTATCCTAGCTTAAAATTTAAGGCCCAAAAATCGGTGACGAACAGACAGACGGACGGACGGACGGACGGACGGACGGACGGACAGACAGACAGACATGGCTAATTCGACTCAGCTAGCGATTCTGAGTCGATCCATATACTTTGAGGTATATGTAGCAAAATTATTTCTCTATGTTACAAACTAAGTATCAAAACTAATATACCCCCCTATGGGATAGGGTATAAACATATGAGAAGGCTACAATCCGCTGTGCGGATCGTTGAATACCCTATCCCATCCTATCCATAAAACTAAAATCCCCAAAAAAAGGGGCATGGCTAAAAACACGATGTGGATAAATAGAAAAAATGATATGGTGACAACAAATTCTTCAGACTGCTTACAAAACACTTTAACGGTTCTACAAAAGACAAGGTTTTCTCTTGCATATGTTATGGGATAGTGTATAAAAATGGTTTTTATATAAAAACGCCCCCAAAAAGTGGGCGTGGGTTAAAATGGTATAAAGACGAAATGTTCATATTAATAATGTTAATGATTCTGCATCAAAAATTTTTTCGAAAAATTTAAAATTTGACCGAAAACAGTTTTTTATTGAAAACGCCCCCAAAAAGTGGGCGTGGCAAAAAACTTTATATGAACGAAATATAGATATTACGATTCTGTAAATATGCTGTTCAGACACTTTTTAAAATTCTTTACGGTTTTGCCAAAAATTACGTTTTTCTAAAAAGGGGGCGTGGCAGTGGGCGGATTTCAAAAATTTTTACACTTGTTCTGGTGACTCGGACAAGGATCCTATATACCAAATTTCATTATCCTAGCTCAAAATTTAAGGCCGAAAAATCGGTGACGAACAGACAGACGGACGGACGGACGGACGGACGGACGGACAAACAGACATGGCTAATTCGACTCAGCTAGCGATTCTGAGTCGATCCATATACTTTGAGGTATATGTAGCAAAATTATTTCTCTATGTTACAAACTATGTAAACATATGAGAGGCTACAATTCGCTGTGCGGATCGTTGAATACCCTATCCCATCCCATCCTTAAAATTAATATCTCCAAAAAGAGGGCTTTATTAGCCTATAATATAGAAAATGACATTGTCACAACAATATATTGTTCAAACAGTTTATCAGAATATTTTGTTGTTTGACAAAACACATCGTTTTCCTCCTGTATATGCTATGGGATAAGGTATACAAACGGTTTTTGTAAGAAAACGCCCCCAAAATGTGGGCGTAGGTGAAAATGATCTATTGACAAAATGTTTATATTACCATTGCGGAAGTATTTGCATCAAAATTTTTTTTCGAAAGTTTTAAAATTTGGAAAAAAAAACCTATTTTACTAAAAACGCCCCTAAAAAGTGGGCGTGGCAAAAAACTTTGTATGGACGAAATATAGATATTAGGATTGTCTAAATATGCTGCTCAGGCACTTTTTTGAAATTCCTTACGGTTTGGCTTAAAACTACGTTTTTCTAAAAAGGGGGCGTGGCAGTGGGCGGATTTCAAAAATTTTTACACTTGTTCTGCTCCGTCGGCCAGAGAGTCTATATACCAAATTTGAACACTCTAGCTCAAAATTTAAGGCCCAAAAATCGGTGACACACAGACGGACGGACGGACGGACGGACGGACGGACAGACAGACATGGCTTAATCGACTCAGATAGCGATTCTGAATCGATCCATATACTTTGAGGTATATGTATCGAAATTATTTCTCTATGTTACAAACTTAATGTCAAAACTAATATACCCCCCTATGGGATAGGGTATAAACATATGAGAGGCTACAATCCGCTGTGCGGATCATTGAATACCCTATCCCATCCCATCCTTAAAATTAATATCCTCAAAATATAGGCCTTATGGCGATGAAATACAGAAAATGGCATTGTCACAATATATTGCTCAGACAGTTTATCAAAATCTTTTGTGGTTCGACAAAAAACAACGTATTTCTATTGCTAATGCCTTGGGATGGGCTATACAAATGGTTTTTGTAAGAAAACGCCCCCAAAATGTGGGCGTAGGTGAAAATGATCTATGGACAAAATGTTTATATTACCATTGCGGAAGTATTTGCATCAAATTTTTTTTCTATTTTTTTCATTGTTCAAACAGTTTAGCAGAATCTTTTGTTGTTTGAGAAAACACATCGTTTTCCTCCTGCATATGCTATGGGGTAGGGTATACAAACGGTTTTTGTAAGAAAACGCCCTCAAAAAGTGGGCGTGGGCTAAAATGATCTATAGACGAAATGTTTATATTAATATTACTAACTATTCTGCATCAAAATTTTTTTCGAAAATTTTAAAATTTGAACGTAAAACGTTTTTTATTAAAAACGCCCCCAAAAAGTGGGCGTGGCAAAAAACTTTGTATCAACGAAATATAGATATTAGGATTGTCTAAATATCCTGCTCAGACACTTTTTTGAAATTCCTTTGAATTTGTTGTCACTATATCATTTTTTCTATTTATCCACATCGTGTTTTTAGCCATGCCCCCTTTTTTGGGGATTTTAGTTTTATGGATAGGATGGGATAGGGTATTCAACGATCCGCACAGCGGATTGTAGCCTCTCATATGTTTTTATATTTATACCCTATCCCATAGAGGGGTATATTAGTTTTGATACTTAGTTTGTAACATAGAGAAATAATTTAGCTACATATACCTCGAAGTAAATGGATCGACTCAAAATCGCTAGCTGAGTCGAATTAACCATGTCTGTCTTTCTTTGGAAAAACAGGAAATTCAAGAACTATTGCAAAAATATAGAAGCCTCCTATACAAACATGGAGATCAACCTACAAATTCCGAAAGCATAGTACATTAAATAACATTAACTACAGATCAACAAATAAACGCCAGACTGTACCGTCTCCCTAAGAAACATGAGGAAGAAGTCAGGAAACAAATTAATGATATGGAAAGGCAGGGCATAGTCCGAAAATCGAATAGTCGATATGCCTCACCAATCGTAGTTGTGGCCAAGAAACCTGATAACGAAGGAAAAAACATATGAGAGGCTACAATCCGCTATGCGGATCGTTGAATACCCTATCCGATCCCATCCTTTAAATTAATATCCTCAAAATATAGGCTTTATGGCGATGAATGTCTGTCTTTCCGTCCGTCCGTCCGTCCGTCTGTCTGTTCGTCACCGATTTTTGGGCCTTAAATTTTGAGCTAGGATAATGAAATTTGGTATATAGGTTCCTCGTCCGAGTTACATATCTGTATGGTGACCTCCACAAATAAACATGTACAACAACCTTAAGTTGTTGCAACATAATATTATTATTATTTTTTTTGTCTACACATGGCGAGCAATAACCTTAAGTCATTGCCCCATTCAATTGTAACAACGGATGCGAATATGAGTAGCATATCCGATTGCAACTATAGCATTTCCATTTGCGGAAAATGCACTAGTATGCATTATTTATGTAAATAAAATCGATAAACAGAAAATAAAAGTTGGTCAGCTGAAGACACTTAAGCAAGGCATTTTTACATTTATTTAATTGGCGCAGTCGTACAGAATTTTTTTTTTGCTCTTGATAAAGAAAAGAAATGTAACCGAAACAAAGTGAACATTAATGAACTAAAAATCAGTCGTTAGTGAAACTATATAATATAAAAATAAAGTTCAAGTGTTGTTGCGGACTAAAAATCAGTCGCAGCATATATAAAAGTGTATGTTAAAAGTGCCCTTCGAACGAACCAAAGTGAACATTAATGAACTAAAAATCAGTCGTTAGTGAAACCATATAATATAAAAATAAAGTTCAAGTGTTGTTGCGGACTAAAAATCAGTCGCAGCATATATAAAAGTGTATGTTAAAAGTGCTCTTCGAAAAATAAAAATTTCGCGTCAAGCAATCCACGATTCCAGAAGGAATCTACAACAACAAGAAGAGGAAATGGCAGCCGACCCGAACGCGATATTGGCTACGATGGCGCAAATTCTCGCCAGACTAGAGAATAACACACAACAAGCTGATAGCCGAGCCCTAGTGCTAATGAAAGAGATTGCATACATAAAAGAATTCTCTGGAAATAGAGAAGAACTTACACAATTCTTAAATGTAGTAGACAATCATATACATTTAACACCAGAAGATAGAAGACCAGCTACATGGACAGCGATATTACAATACTAGGTGGTGGGAAGAGCAAAGGAGCTACTGCTGACTAATGCAACGACAACGTGGGATGAAGCGAAGAATCTACTAGGATTGACCTTTAGACCAATAATCGACCAAGGAGAAATTACAAGGAAAATTAATAGTTTACGAGTAAGTTCTATTTTAGATCTGAATAATAAAATCGAGTTCGTATTAACCGATATCCATACGATAATAATGTATGCAAATAAGAAGGATCTTTTGTATAATTTAGTAGTAAATAAGATCAGAGAATTAGCAACAGGAAATTTAGCTAGAGAAATTAGGGATGAATATGATCTACATAAAATAAAAACGATATTGTATTCATATGTAGGGTTTGATGAAGGAAACTTAATCACGGACAGTAGTAATAATCGGGCATATAAAAATTACAGAGATAAAGACAGAAAGGATATTCCTAATAGCCAATCAAGACGTAATCGTAACGTTAATACTAACAATTCTGAACAGGCCCATGAAGAAAGACAATACACTTACTACAATAATCCACGACAGACAAACCAACTACAACGAAATTCGAACTTTAATAGTTATAGACAAACCAACCAAGAGAGGCAAAATAATAATTACAATAACTCTGTACAGCGACGAGGTACTAATGTCAATAACTCTGGACAATTCAATCAAGAAAGGCAACAAAATAATTACAACAACTCTGGACAGACCAACCAACACCAACGAGCTGCAAACAACTATAGTAATTCCAGGCAATCACATTATAGGCAAAACAACGAACCAATGGATATCGATAACATAGCTCATTTAAACTCAGAACAATACCAAAATAATATCGAGGAACAGATTAACATTCCAGAACAAACCCATTCAATAGAAGCTCCGGTTTTTTCTGAATCCAGCCTCACTGGTAGAAAGACACAAATAGCATTTTCTATAGGAAATGAAAAACATATATGTCTAATAGATACAGGATCTACAATAACTATAGTAAATACAAGTAAAATAGATTGTAGTGCATATAAAATTCTAAACGAAGTAACGATAAAACTTTCGACAGTAAATAATCAGACTGCCGAAAAATTAAAGATCTATCAAGTCCCAGTCCCTAAGGAATTCGGATATAGATCTAATGTTTTTATCCAAGCATATGGCAAATCATTAGGGGAAAAATCATACAGTCTTTTGTTAGGTATGGATGTCATAGGTAATATGGTAGAGAGTCTAAATATAAAAAAAAGAGAAGTGCTATTACAAAATAAAACCATAATCCCAATTGTTTTTGAAGTTGAGCCATATATAGAATGTTACGAATTAGGGGGAACAATGAAGTGAAGTTAGACCATTTAAAAACTTTGGAAAAACAGGAAATTCAAGAACTATTGCAAAAATATAGAAGCCTCCTATACAAAGATGGAGATCAACCTACAAATTCCGAAAGCATAGTACATTAAATAACATTAACTACAGATCAACAAATAAACGCCAGACTGTACCGTCTCCCTAAGAAACATGAGGAAGAAGTCAGGAAACAAATTAATGATATGGAAAGGCAGGGCATAGTCCGAAAATCGAATAGTCGATATGCCTCACCAATCGTAGTTGTGGCCAAGAAACCTGATAACGAAGGAAAAAACATATGAGAAGGCTACAATCCACTGTGCGGATCGTTGAATACCCTATCCCATCCTATCTGTAAAACTAAAATCCCCAAAAAGTGGACATGGCTAAAAACACGATGTGGATAAAATTAAGAATATGACATGGTGACAACAAATTCTTCAGACTGCTTATAAAAAACTTTTACGGTTCTACAAAAGACAAGGTTTTCTCCTGCATATGTTAGGGGGTAGGGTATAAAAATGGTTTTTATATAAAAACGCCCCCAAAAAGTGGGCGTGGGTTAAAATGGTCTATTGACGAAATGTTCATATTTATATTACTAATGATTCTGCATCAAAATTTTTTTAGAAAATTTTAAAATTTGACCGAAAAACGTTTTTTATTAAAAACGCCCCCAAAAAGTGGGCGTGGCAAAAAACTTTATATGAACGAAATACAGATATTCAGATTATCTAAATATGTTGTTCAGAAAGTTTTTCAAAATTCCTTATGGTTTGGCCAAAAAATACGTTTTTCTAAAAAGGGGGCGTGGCAGTGGGCGGATTTCAAAAATTTTTACACTTGTTCTGCTGGGAGCAACAAAGAGCACGTATACCAAATTTCATCCTTCTAGCTCAAAATTTAAGGCCCAAAAACTGGTGACGTACGGACGGACGGACGGACGGACGGACGGACGGACGGACGGACAGACATGGCTAAATCGACTCAGCTATCGATTCTGAGTCGATCCATATACTTTGAGGTATATATAGCTAAATTATTTCTCTATGTTACAAACTATGTATCAAAACTAATATACCCCTATGGGATAGGGTATAAACATATGAGAGGCTACAATCCGCTATGCGGATCGTTGAATACCCTATCCGATCCCATCCTTTAAATTAATATCCTCAAAATATAGGCTTTATGGCGATGAAATACAGAAAATGACATTGTCACAATATATTGCTCAGACAGTTTCTCAAAATCTTTTGTGGTTCGACAAAAAACAACGTATTTCTATTGCTAATGCCTTGGGATGGGGTATACAAATGGTTTTCGTAAGAAAACGCCCCCAAAATGTGGGCGTAGGTGAAAATGATCTATGGACAAAATGTTTATATTACCATTGCGGAAGTATTTGCATCAAAATTTTTTTCGAAAGTTTTAAAATTTGGACAAAAAGCGTTTTTTACTCAAAACGCCCCCAAAAAGTGGGCGTGGCAAAAAACTTTGTATGAACGAAATATAGATATTAGGATTGTCTAAATATGCTGCTCAGACACTTTTTTGAAATTCCTTACGGTTTAGCCAAAAAAATAAGTTTTTCTAAAAAGGGGGCGTGGCAGTGGGCGGATTTCAAAATTTTTTACACTTGTTCTGGTGGCACGGACGAGGATCCTATATACCAAATTTCATTATCCTAGCTCAAAATTTAAGGCCCAAAAATCGGTGACGAACAGACAGACGGACGGACGGACGGACGGACGGACGGACAGACAGACAGACAGACATGGCTAATTCGACTCAGCTAGCGATTCTGAGTCGATCCATATACTTTGAGGTATATGTAGCAAAATTATTTCTCTATGTTACAAACTAAGTATCAAAACTAATATACCCCCCTATGGGATAGGGTATAATTAAGTTTAGAGTATGTGTTGATTATCGAGCACTTAATGACATAACAGTGGATGATAAATACCCACTACCAAATATCGAGAGTATTCTTGATAAGTTAGGAAGGTCACAGTATTTCTCTACCCTTGATTTAGCCAAGGGTTATCATCAAATTAAGGTGCATCCGGAAGATATACATAAGACTGCATTTGTGACGCCAAATGGTCTATATGAATATACCAGAATGCCTTTTGGGCTAAAAAATGCCCCAGCGACGTTTCAACGTCTAATGAACGATATTCTCAGAGAGTACATAGGACAAATTTGTACAGTATATCTGGACGATATACTAATTTTTTCCACTTCCTTAGAAGAGCACATATCATCATTAAATAAGATATTCCAAAGATTAGCAGAGAGGGCTCAGTGGCGCGATGGTTAGTGCGATGAACTGCCGCGCAGAAGGTCTGGGTTCGATTCCCAGCCGTAGCAACACCTAAATGATTTTTCACTGGCCCTCCTCTCGTGATGAACTGACAAATTATCCGAGTAGTATCAATTGTCAAGAATAGCTTATCTCAACATAGCCGTTCGGAGTCGGCATAAAACAGGAGGTCCCGCCATCGTGCAAGAAGTACACACGCACACATGAATGGTTGTGAGAAAGCTAGGCCCTGGGTACTAACGAGCCTGTTGCGCCAAAAATTTGTATTTGTTTGTAAAGATTAGCAGATCATAATTTAAAAATCCAACTAAATAAATGCTCTTTTCTTAAGAACAACACGGAATACCTAGGGCATATACTGACTTCAGAAGGAATGAAACCAAACCCGAATAAAATAGAAGTAATTCAGAAATATTCTCTACCCTTGACAACAACTCAATTGAAAGGATTCCTAGGTAGCACCGGGTATTATAGGAAATTTATTATGGATTACGCTAGAATAGCATACCCGATGGTAAAATACTTAAAAAAGAATATGAAAATCAATAGCAATGACACTGAATATATTCAAGCCTTTGAAAGATTAAAAGAAACTCTGGTTAACCATCCCATACTAAAATTCCCAAACTTTAATAAACCATTTTCACTTTTCACTGATGCAAGTAATTTCGCTTTGGGAGCCGTACTTACTCAAGAAGGACAGCCAGTATGCTATGCTTCCCGAACATTTAATGACCATGAGAAAGATTACTCAGTAACCGATAAAGAATTCTTAGCAGTGGTTTGGGCTACCTCATATTTTAGACCATATCTTTGGGGACAGAAATTCAAAATAATCACTGATCATATGCCCATAAAATATTTGGCTAAAAAATATAATGGAAAAGAATTCAGTCAACGAGTTCAAAGAGGACTTCTTAAACTACAAGAATTCGAGTTCGACATCGAGTATATAAAAGGCAAGGAGAATAAAATTGCAGATTTCCTAAGCAAAAATCCAAACGAAATAAACGAAACATCAGAAACTGCACACTCAGCAGATGAACAATTGTTGGATCATATACCAATCAAAGAAGGAATTATAAATACATATCAGACTCAGTTCATACTAACTTACTCAGTTCAAAATGAAATAAGAACATATGAGAAGGCTACAATCCACTGTGCGGATCGTTAAATACCCTATCCCATCCTATCTGTAAAACTAAAATCCCCAAAAAGTGAACACGATGTGGATAAAATAAAGAAAATGACATGGTGACAACAAATTCTTCAGACTGCTTATAAAAAACTTTTACGGTTCTACAAAAGACAATGTTTTCTGCTGCATATGTTATGGGGTAGGGTATAAAAATGGTTTTTATATAAAAACGCCCCCAAAAAGTGGGCGTGGGTTAAAATGGTATAAAGACGAAATGTTCATATTAATAATGTTAATGATTCTGCATCAAAATTTTTTTCGAAAAATTTAAAATTTGACCGAAAACAGTTTTTAATTGAAAACGCCCCCAAAAAGTGGGCGTGGCAAAAAACTTTATATAGACGAAATATAGATATTAATATTGTCTAAATATGTTGTTCAGAAACTTTTTTAAAATTCCTTACGGTTTGGTCAAAAACTGGGTTTTTCTTAAAAGGGGGCGTGGCAGTGGGCGGATTTCAAAACTTTTTACACTTGTTCTGTAGGCAGAGACGAGGATCCTATATACCAAATTTCATTATCCTAGCTCAAAATTTAAGGCCTAAAAATCGGTGACGTACAGACGGACGGACGGACGGACGGACAGACAGACATGGCTAATTCGACTCAGCTAGCGATTCTGAGTCGATCCATATACTTTGAGGTATATGTAGCTAAATTATTTCATTTCATTTCATTATCCTAGCTCAAAATTTAAGGCCTAAAAATCGGTGACGTACAGACGGACGGACGGACGGACAGACAGACATGGCTAATTCGACTCAGCTAGCGATTCTGAGTCGATCCATATACTTTGAGGTATATGTAGCTAAATTATTTCTCTATGTTTATACCCTATCCCATAGGGGTATATTAGTTTTGATACTTAGTTTGTAACATAGAGAAATAATTTTGCTACATATACCTCAAAGTATATGGATCGACTCAGAATCGCTAGCTGAGTCGATTAAGCCATGTCTGTCTGTCCGTCCGTCCGTCCGTCTGTACGTCACCGATTTTTAGGCCTTAAATTTTGAGCTAGGATAATGAAATTTGGTATATAGGATCCTCGTCTCTGCCTACAGAACAAGTGTAAAAATTTTTGAAATCCGCCCACTGCCACGCCCCCTTTTAAGAAAAACTCAGTTTTTGACCAAACCGTAAGGAATTTTAAAAAAGTTTCTGAACAACATATTTAGACAATATTAATATCTATATTTCGTCCATATAAAGTTTTTTGCCACGCCCACTTTTTGGGGGCGTTTTCAATAAAAAATTGTTTTCGGTCAAATTTTAAATTTTTCGAAAAAAATTTTGATGCAAAATCATTAACATTATTAATATGAACATTTCGTCTTTATACCATTTTAACCCACGCCCACTTTTTGGGGGCGTTTTTATATAAAAACCATTTTTATACACTACCCCATAACATATGCAAGAGAAAACCTTGTCTTATGTAGAACCGTTAAAGTGTTTTGTAAGCAGTCTGAAGAATTTGTTGTCACTATATCATTATACCCTATCCCATAGGGGGGTATATTAGTTTTGATACATAGTTTGTAACATAGAGAAATAATTTTGCTACATATACCTCAAAGTATATGGATCGACTCAGAATCGCTAGCTGAGTCGAATTAGCCATGTCTGTCTGTCCGTCCGTCCGTCCGTCCGTGTGTCCGTCCGTCCGTCTGTCTGTTCGTCACCGATTTTTCGGACTTAAATTTTGAGCTAGGATAATGAAATTTGGTATATAGGATCCTTGTCCGAGTCACCAGAACAAGTGTAAATATTTTTGAAATCCGCCCACTGCCACGCCCCCTTTTTAGAAAAACGTAATTTTTGGCAAAACCGTAAAGAATTTTAAAAAAGTGTCTGAACAGCATATTTACAGAATCGTAATATCTATATTTCGTTCATATAAAGGTTTTTGCCACGCCCACTTTTTGGGGCGTTTTCAATAAAAAACAATTTTCGGTCAAATTTTAAATTTTTCGAAAAAATGTTTGATGCAGAATCATTAACATTATTAATATGAACATTTCGTCTTTATACCATTTTAACCCACGCCCACTTTTTGGGGGCGTTTTTATATAAAAACCATTTTTATACACTACCCCATAACTTATACAGGAGAAAACCTTGTCTTTTGTAGAACCATAAAAGTGTTTTGTAAGCAGCCTGAGGAATTTGTTGTCACTATATCATTTTTTTTATTTTATCCACATCGTGTTTTTAGCCATGCCCACTTTTTTGGGGATTCTAGTTTTATGGATAGGATTGGATAGCGTATTCAACGATCCGCACAGCGGATTGTAGCCTTCTCATATGTTTTTTTCTATTTATCCACATCGTGTTTTTAGCCATGTCCCCTTTTTTGGGGATTTTAGTTTTATGGATAGGATGGATAGGGTATTCAACGATTCGCACAGCGGATTGTAGCCTTCTCATATGTTTTTTTCTATTTATCCACATCGTGTTTTTAGCCATGCCCCCTTTTTTGGGGATTTTAGTTTTATGGATAGGATGGGATAGGGTATTCAACGATCCGCACAGCATATTGTAGCCCTCTCATATGTTTTCTTCTGATGTTGTTTCAATTTGATGATGACATAACAGGCGACAAAGAAGGCGGAAGTCACGCAGCAAGCCAGGACTGGATACGTTGTTAATTTCGTCTTTATCTCTTTGATGGTGCGCAGGTTATCTTCATTCATTCTATGTAGAAATGGCAAGCTTAGTATCTCGTGGTGACCGGTGATATTAATAAATGCTAACGCTGCAGTGCCTGGCCGTCTTGTCTGGATGCTGTTGCGATTAACAAATATAGAGCCATTGACCCAAACCCTATCGTCGAAAGTGAGTAAGTATGTGCCATTGATGGTTTCTTCGACAATATTCGCCTCTCTCACCTTGGCTGGTCTGTCATTGATTATGATGATGCCTTCATCGACCACCACCACGGGATCTAGATGGTTTGGTTGAGTGTCGCAGTGTGCCACACCCCCAGAGTGCAGTTGTTGGGCGCACGTCTTACTTGGAACCTCTTTGCAAAATGTTGATGTTGTTGTTGAAGTACAATCGCCAACCGCCAGCACTTGATTACCGCATTCTGCTACTATGTTGTTGTCAGTGAGGTCGAGAATCGTTCCGCCATGCGAGACGGGGAAAATGCTTACTTTTCTACAAACTAACTTAGGTCTAGGATATTTTATAAGAAAATGCAAGGCTTCATCATTTTGTAAAATCTTAACGCTAGCTACTTCCATTAGTTCTGTTACACTTATATTTGTGAATTGCTCATTAATTACTGATTTTAAATCATTATCATCAAGAATTGTCGGATTTATTACGTTTATTTTAGCAAGTGTTATAGACAGCATTAAATGTTCTACTTCAGTGATCATTATTCTATTTCTTGCCAATAAGGTTTCATAAAGGTGAGCAGTTTCAATATGCTTATTTTTATACCCTATCCCATAGGGGTATATTAGTTTTGATACATAGTTTGCAACATAGAGAAATAATTTAGCTACATATACCTCAAAGTATATGGATCGACTCAGAATCGATAGCTGAGTCGATTTAGCCATGTCTGTCCGTCCGTCCGTACGTCACCAGTTTTTGGGCCTTACATTTTGAGCTAGAAGGATGAAATTTGGTACACGTGCTCTTTGTTGCTCCCAGCAGAACAAGTGTAAACATTTTTGAAATCCGCCCACTGCCACGCCCCCTTTTTTGAAAAACGTGGTTTTTGGCTAAACCATAAGGAATTTTAAAAAAGTGTCTGAGAAACGTAGTTAGATAATCGTAATATCTATATTTCGTTCATATAAAGTTTTTTGCCACGCCCACTTTTTGGGGGAGTTTTTAATAAAAAAACCTTTTACGGTGAAATTTTAAAATTTTCGAAAAAAATTTTGATGCAGAATAGTTAGTAATATTAATATAAACATTTCGTCCCTAGACCATTTTAGCCCACGCCCACTTTTTGAGGGCGTTTTCTTACAAAAACCGTTTGTATACCCTACCCCATAGCATATGCAGGAGGAAAACGATGTGTATTGTCAAACAACAAAAGATTCTGATAAACTGTTTGAACAATGTGTTGTGACAATGTCATTTTCTATATTATAGGCTAATAAAGCCCACTTTTTGGAGATATTAATTTTAAGGATGGGATGGGATAGGGTATTAAACGATCCGCACAGGGGATTGTACTCTTCTCATATGTTTAGAACTTGCTAGAATAATATTAACTGTGTCTGTTAACTTATTTATTTGATCCTGTGTTTTTGTATTTATCAATATCTGCCTATTGTTTGATTCTTTGAGTTGAGCCTGTGTGAATTTCAATTGTTCGAAGTCTTCGAAATCGGGGTTCCAGCTATTACTTTTAATACCGTGCCTAAAATGTTTATGCTTCTCGCGTGTCTATGGTGTATGTTTAGGGTGTTGAGGAGTGTTTCCAAATGCCTGGTATCTATTTCTAAAATGTTCCTCATGTGTGTCTGTGGGAAAAGTTCAAACATGTTGATCGTCTCATCCCTCATTTCTAAGTACGCAGTCAGGTTAGTTGTGTGTCTAAGATAGCCATAGTCCTGCCATAGAATAACGTCTCCGTCCACTATTGGAATATAGTCCGAATGGGTGTAGTCCGTCAGTCTTGCGGTCACTATTGTCATGGTTGAGATCAGCGCAATCAAGATCCTGAAAATGACTTGTTTCTCTTATAAAAAGTTAAAATAAGACTTAAAGATAAAAAAATAAAAATATTACTCTACTCTATTCTATTTTACCTAAGGTTGTCCTTGTGGACCACTCTCCCTATAATTAGAACAGTTGACCCCAAATCTGCTTCCACTTTTTCTTCCACGTACAGTGGTGTGAGTTTATTACCTAACCTTCTATTGGTCTTTACCAATACCTTTTCTCCGACTCGGAAGGTCCTATTCTGTTTTGATTCATTGTGTCTTTGTAATGACTTTTCCTGTGCCTTTTGAACCTTATTCTTTATTTCCTCCCTAAACTCTGCCGGGGCCGAGTGAATTATATCAAGTGGTTTGTAGTTAGTGATTGAATGGATAGTTCTGTTATATTCTACGGTAGCCTGAAGTATCAAGTCGATCGTGTTTTCGATTTTTCTTTCAAGTTTGAGACATCTTGCAATTTCTATTAGAGTGCTGTGCAATCTCTCTACTTGACCATTAGACGCGCTATGTAAAGGGGGAGCGTTGACTATGTGGACGTTAAAATGGTTTAACAGAATTGACCTTATTGTCTCGGAATTCAACGATGCCTCACTGTCACAGAAAATTGTTTTTGTCTGAGGAAAAATGTTCATTAGCTGTAAGATCGGTGATTTGACGTCCGTAATTGTACGGGACAGTATCGGTTGTACCACCGCAAATTTAGAAAATTTGTCGATACAAGTTAGGAAATATTTTTTATCCGTGGAGAATATGTCCCATCATACGCAGGCGAGATACTGCATCTCGCCTGCGTATGATGGGATTGGCGTCTCATCGATTAGTTGTCTCTGTGGGTGTCGGTCATACTTGGCTTTTGAGCATATTTTGCAATTTGTGACAACCTCGTTTGCCAGCTTGGTCATTTTTGGAAAAAAATAGTCTTGTAAAATTTGTTTAACGTTCTCTTGAGCAGCTCGGTGTGCCCGGTTATGTTCTGTAACTGTAATTTCCTTTTGCTCAGTTTTGTCAAAAATATCTACTACGAATTTTATAGAATACCAAAACTTTGTAGTTGGGAACAACTCAACGAGCGTGTGCTGAATGTGGGCCAGGATTGGTAGTTCGCAATGAATTGCGTTGACCACATCTGGCTTTACCATATCTTGTATTGTTTCTATAAGTGTGTCTCTATCTGAGAAATATATGAAGTGTCGGCTTTTCGTTCCGAAAATTATGAAAGTGCGAGTTGAGGCGACTGATGCCTGCTCTATAAGTATTTGATTTCTATAACAGTTTATTGGATTTTGTGTTGTCTCGATCGCGTAGGTCAAGGACTGTTCGCTGTGAATTGTGACAACATCGGAGACTACTTCGTCCTCTAAAGCGTGAACGTTTTGTCGCGACAGTGCATCAGCGACATGGTTTTCCTTTCCTGGTTTGTAAAATATGTGAGCGTTATGCTCGTCAATAAAAGCTTTCCACCGCTTTATCTTTGCATTCGGGTTTCGGTCTGAAACCGCAAATGTAAGAGGTTGGTGGTCCGTAAAAATGTTAAGAGTTTTTACTCCGTAAAGGTAATTACGCAAAGACTTTAAGGCCCATACTATGGCCAGGAGTTCCCTTTCGTTGGTTGCAAAATGCAATTCTCTATCTTTGAGAGTTCTTGAAATCATAGTTATCGGTTTCCCGTCTTGGGACAAAACCGCTCCCAGTCCAGATGACGAAGCATCGGTCGTTAGAACAAAAGGCTTCCTAAAGTCTGGGTACAATAATGTGACGTTTTCTGATATCAAAATTTCCCTCAATTTGTTGAAAGATTGTAGTTCTTTGTCATTTAGTTTTATCTTAATGTTTTTGGACTGGTGGGCACTCACCCTACCGTTTTCGCCTTTTAAGATGTCAGACAGTGGTCTAGCTATTGATGCGAAATCTTTAATAAAGCACCTATAATAGCTAGCTAGACCTAAAAAGGATCTTACTCCAAACAATGTCGAGGGCTCTATGTAGTTTTGAATTGCCTCCACCTTTGACGGACTTGATTTGATACCCCCTCTTGACACCGTGAAACCGAGGTATTCCACATTTTCTTTGAAAAAATTTGACTTTTCGCGTGAGACCCTCATGTTAGCCTCGTATAAAGCTCGTAAAACCCAGTCAATGTGCTTGACATGGTCCGCTTCAGTCTCAGAGAAGATGATTACGTCGTCGACGTAAACGTAGCAAGTCTTTCCAATTTGCTCACGAAGGACATCATCTATTGCCCTCTGAAAAATACTGGGCGCGTTCTTCAATCCTAATGGGAGTCGGCAGAATTCGTATTTTCCGCCGTTTACGGAAAATGCTGTTTTTTCCCGATCCCGATCTGCGAGTTCGATTTGGTGAAACCCTGACTTTAAGTCAAGGGTTGTAAAATACTTAGCTTTACCCAAATTTGATAAAATAACCATAATGTTTGGTATAGGATACTTGTCGTCAATCGTTTTTTGGTTGAGCTTTCGAAAGTCAATTACTAGGCGTTTCTTTTTATTGCCCAAGTCGTCAGTACCTTTTTTGTCGACAACCCAGACAGGGTTGTTGTAAGGTGACCTGGATGGCCTGATGATGCCATTCTTTAAAAGGTCCCTTATTTCGTTATTAACGAAATCAGCTACACCCATGGGATATGGGTACAGTTTTGAATAAATTGGGTCGTTACTTTCGGTGCGGATAGTAGCGACAACGCTTGTGTTAAAAGGTAGCAACTCGTTAGAGTCTGCAAATACCTTAATTCGATTCTTCATTATTTTTTGAAAATCAGCCCTCACCGATGAGGGAACCTCTATATCCTCAACTGCTGAAAAATTCACATTCTCGCATTTGTAGAATTTAATTGCCTCTAACCCAGAATTAAAGCATATTTTTTTTTTAAACAAATTGTGGCATCCACTTGCGTAAGCAGATCAAGACCAATTATCCCATCAAAGGTCGTAAGACCAGGGAGTATAAAAAAAGGACTGCTTATTCCGAATACTGTTATGAAGCATTTATACTTAATATTATCAAAGCCATGAATTGACTTTACCATAAAGGGAGCGTCAACCGGGATGAAATTTCCTATCTCCTGCAGAGGTTTGATATAATTTTTCGAAGCCCCGGTATCAATCAAAAATTTCATTGGCCTCCCCGCTATTGTTCGTTGTATGAACGGCAGCAGGGAGTTACCCCTAAAAAATGAACGTAATCGGAGGCCGATGCTTCTGCTTCCGCTGCCTCCGACTCCGCCCAGGTCTCATAGTCATACCGGTCTTGATTTTGTGGGAGATTTTTCTGATTTATGTTGTTTACTCTTTGTCGTCTCTGCCCCGACTGTCTTTCGGAGCTGTTCGACCTCTTAAATCCGTGTCCTTGGTTGTAGGTATTATTACTGATGTTTTGATGTGGGTAGTTAGTCGACTGTCGAAAGCGAGATGATGTAGGGTCAACATCCATTTGTTCGACCGGTTCACGCCTGTTAGGACCCTGATTACCATTTCCCTTGAATTGATTGTCATAACTATGCTGCCTATTATAGTAGGGGTTTTTCCCTTGATTAACTGGGTTGTTATAACTATTACTATCGTTTCTATGGTTGCCATTTGCTTTATTTTGCAGTTGGTTTTCCGATCGCTGAGCCTCAAACCTATGTACTTTTCCCTCCGTATTCCTGGCATAGTTTGTTGCGAACATATACCTCTCATGATTAGACTCGACTTCTTGAGCTAATGCTAGAGCAGTAGGTAAATAAGACGGACGGGCAGAAAACAGGACGTCGCTGAGAGTTTTTTTTTAAACCAGATATGAACACGCGAAGCGCATCAACTCTATATTTCTCGTTAATAGAGCTAGCTAAAACACTTTCGTATGTCATTATAGTTTTGTTTGTCAGTAGTATGAGCTTCCTCTCAACTTCGTCGTAGTACTGAATAATGGTTAGATTACCCTGTCTTAGAGTACTTAGTTCTTGTTCGATTAAATAAATTGGCCGTTTGTCAGCGTATGTAAAATCTAATCTAGCTATAATTGCTTTAAAATTCAATACCGTATTGAATGAGGCTAAAACGGCTTCGGCCGGTCCCCTAATCTTATTTCTTACTATAGCTATTGCTTGGTAGTGTTTTGAACTACCCCTATATTTTTCGAACATTTTATATGCGGAATGTGCCGCCTGTCGCCAAGACACGTAGTTTTCCTGTTTGCCATCGAACTCTGGCAATGATTTTACAATATCAAGGGTCTCGTCGCATTTTACACTTTCCACTATTTCAGTTTCTTTGTAAACTTCCACTTCTGGTTGGTTTACATTTGTGGCTGACAATTTTCGAGCTACCTCATCTATTTATACCCTATCCCATAGGGGTATATTAGTTTTGATACTTAGTTTGTAACATAGAGAAATAATTTTGCTACATATACCTCAAAGTATATGGATCGACTCAGAATCGCTAGCTGAGTCGATTAAGCCATGTCTGTCTGTCCGTCCGTCCGTCCGTCTGTACGTCACCGATTTTTAGGCCTTAAATTTTGAGCTAGGATAATGAAATTTGGTATATAGGATCCTCGTCTCTGCCTACAGAACAAGTGTAAAATTTTTTGAAATCCGCCCACTGCCACGCCCCTTTTTAAGAAAAACTCAGTTTTTGACCTAACCGTAAGGAATTTTAAAAAAGTTTCCGAACAGCATATTTAGACAATATTAATATCTATATTTCGTCCATATAAAGTTTTTTGCCACGCCCACTTTTTGGGGGCGTTTTCAATAAAAAACTGTTTTCGGTCAAATTTTAAATTTTTCGAAAAAAATGTTGATGCAGAATCATTAACATTATTAATATAAACATTTCGTCTATATACCATTTTAACCCACGCCCACTTTTTGGGGGCGTTTTTATATAAAAACCATTTTTATACCCTACCCCATAACATCTGCAGGAGAAAACTTTGTCTTTTGTAGAACCGTAAAAGTGTTTTGTAAGCAGTCTGAAGAATTTGTTGTCACTATATCATTTTTTCTATTTTATCCACATCGTGTTTTTAGCCATGCCCACTTTTTTGGGGATTTTAGTTTTATGGATAGGATGGGATATGGTATTCAACGATCCGCACAGCGGATTGTAGCCTTCTCATATGTTTTTTTATCGAACTCCTCTCGCTGAGCATCGAGTGCGCTGCGCACTGCGGCTTCTACAACTCTTTGTAAATTTTCAGCGTTCATGTTTTCGCTGATACGTAGGTTCGTAAGAACTCGACTTAGATCACTATCACTACTCGTATCACTTTCACTCATCGATTTCGGTTTAAAAACACCAACACTTTACTACCTCCGATTGACAAGAATAATTTTTAGATACAAAAAAAAAACTTGCTGTTCCGACGATTCTTGACATAAGATTGTTTATGTTTATTTATTTAGTAATGAGCAATTCACTTACATTTTTTCCAAATAAATAATCAGCTACTTTTGCCGCCGGTCTCGTGTTGATATTGGTGTGTGTTGTTTTTGTTGTTTTCTTAATTTTAATATGGTCGTGAGGTTTACAAATAAGTCCACACGCGTATGGGCGCCAGTTCGAATAAAATACTTGTTTGCACAAATGTATTATTTAATATTTATTTAACTTGCTCTGTGCGAGCTTAAGCGAGAAGTGAAGTAGTAAAAACTTAAATTCTAAACTAACCCTACTGTGTGACACTCGAACGATGTGCTTATCTTGCCGCTTGTGCAAGATATCATGTAACGAGGTCCCATGCTGTTACGCTATTCCTCCGTACATCGCTGACTACGATGATTTCCTCAAGGTTAGGGGGTCTGGTGGCGACGATGACCGCTGGTGAGATGCTTGGTCATCTATAATTTTCATCGCGTTAACTTATACTACCCCATAACATATGCAAGAGAAAAACCTTGTCTTTTGTAGAACCGTAAAATTTGTTCTGACAATGTCATTTTCTATATTTAAATCCCCATCGTGTTTTAAGCCATGTCCACTTTTTGGGGATATTAGTTTTACAGATGGGATGGGATAGGGTATTCAACGATCCGCACAGTGGATTGTAGCCTTCTCATATGTTTTTTATATAAAAACGCCCCCAAAAAGTGGGCGTGGGTTAAAATGGTATATAGACGAAATGTTCATATTAATAATCTTAATGATTCTGCATCAAAATTTTTTTCGAAAAATCTAAAATTTGACCGAAAACAGTTTTTAATTGAAAACGCCCCCAAACAGTGGGCGTGGCAAAAAACTTTATATGGACGAAATATAGATATTAATACTGTCTAAATATGTTGTTCAGAAACTTTTTTAGATTTCCTTACGGTTTGGTCAAAAACTGAGTTTTTCTTAAAAGGGGGCGTGGCAGTGGGCGGATTTCAAAAATTTTTACACTTCTTCTGTAGGCAGAGACGAGGATCCTATATACCAAATTTCATTATCCTAGCTCAAAATTTAAGGCCTAAAAATCGGTGACGTACAGACGGACGGACGGACGGACGGACGGACGGACAGACAGACATGGCTTAATCGACTCAGCTAGCGATTCTGAGTCGATCCATATACTTTGAGGTATATGTAGCAAAATTATTTCTCTATGTTACAAACTAAGTATCAAAACTAATATACCCCTATGGGATAGGGTATAAAAATAACTTTTGATAGGTATAGGTAGTTATAAGTAGGTAGTATAGTTTCAAATTTGAAGTTAGACAATAGATTAAAAAAAAAACTCAATTAATAAAACTTAGTTAAACTTAGAGAAATATGTTTGAGAACGTTTCTATGAATTAAGATTCACTATTCGGCACTCGGAATTCGGCTTCTTGATCTTGATGAGGTACTGCCAATTAGGTGGTTATTTGTAAAACGAGCGTGACTTCAACCTTGTGTGGAGCACGGAGATTTTGCGAGAGATTTTGTTGTTGTTTGCTGCACTGCGCTGGTTACTCGAACTGTGTACATACAAGTTATGCTGGACCAAAAGCGACGCAGCTTATGCTTCTGTGGACACGTGTAGCATGCGTCTGATAGCAGAATTTTTGTGTGACTCAGCAAGGCTCTGTGCTCTCCAAGCTGAATTGGTGGTGTGGTCGATCGTTAGTAGGGTAGAGTTGGGGCTTTTTATGGCCGCATGCATAAATTCGCAAGCGTATTTCGAAGAGCACATAACTAACACTTCACCTACTCCGATCACCAAAACGTAAATTAAGTTGACTTAAACAAAAAAACATATGAGAAGGCTACAATCCGCTGTGCGGATCGTTGAATACCCTATCCCATCCTATCCATAAAACTAAAATCCCCAAAAAAGTGGGCATGGCTAAAAACACGATGTGTATAAAATAGAAAAAATGATATAGTGACAACAAATTCTTCAGACTGCTTACAAAACACTTTTACGGTTCTCAAAAGACAAGGTTTTCTCCTGCATATGTTATGGGGTAGGGTATAAAAATGGTTTTTATATAAAAACGCCCCCAAAAAGTGGGCGTGGGTTAAAATGGTATATAGACGAAATGTTTATATTAATAATGTTAATGATTCTGCATCAACATTTTTTTCGAAAAATTTAAAATTTGACCGAAAACAGTTTTTTATTGAAAACGCCCCCAAAAAGTGGGCGTGGCAAAAAACTTTATATGGACGAAATATAGATATTAATATTGTCTAAATATGCTGTTCAGAAACTTTTTTAAAATTCCTTACGGTTTGGTCAAAAACTGAGTTTTTCTTAAAAGGGGGCGTGGCAGTGGGCGGATTTCAAAAATTTTTACACTTGTTCTGTAGGCAGAAACGAGGATCCTATATACCAAATTTCATTATCCTAGCTCAAAATTTAAGGCCTAAAAATCGGTGACGTACAGACGGACGGACGGACAGACAGACATGGCTTAATCGACTCAGCTAGCGATTCTGAGTCGATCCATATACTTTGAGGTATATGTAGCAAAATTATTTCTCTATGTTACAAACTAAGTATCAAAACTAATATACCCCTATGGGATAGGGTATAAAAAATATAATCTCAATAGGACAATTAATTCGATGATTCGATTTGAATTGAACATACCTTAAATCAAAATTTGTCCGTATAAAAAAAAAACATATGAGAAGGCTACAATCCGCTGTGCGGATCGTTGAATACCCTATCCCATCCTATCCATAAAACTAAAATCCCCAAAAAAGGGGACATGGCTAAAAACACGATGTGGATAAATAGAAAAAATGATATAGTGACAACAAATTCTTCAGAGTGCTTACAAAACACTTTAACGGTTCTACAAAAGACAAGGTTTTCTCTTGCATATGTTATGGGGTAGTGTATAAAAATGGTTTTTATATAAAAACGCCCCCAAAAAGTGGGCGTGGGTTAAAATGGTATATAGAAGAAATGTTCATATTAATAATGTTAATGATTCTGCATCAAAATTTTTTTCGAAAAATTTAAAATTTGACCGAAAACTGTTTATTATTGAAAACGCCCCCAAAAAGTGGGCGTGGCAAAAAACTTTATATGTACGAAATATAGATATTAATATTGTCTAAATATGTTGTTCAGAAACTTTTTTAAAATTCCTTACGGTTTGGTCAAAAACTGAGTTTTTCTTAAAAGGGGGCGTGGCAGTGGGCGGATTTCAAAAATTTTTACACTTGTTCTGTAGGCAGAGACGAGGATCCTATATACCAAATTTCATTATCCTAGCTCAAAATTTAAGGCCTAAAAATCGGTGACGTACAGACGGACGGACGGACGGACGGACGGACGGACGGACGGACGGACGGACAGACAGACATGGATTAATCGACTCAGCTAGCGATTCTGAGTCGATCCATATACTTTGAGGTATATGTAGCAAAATTATTTCTCTATGTTACAAACTATGTATCAAAACTAATATACCCCTATGGGATAGGGTATAATTATGTAATAGGTACAAGAATTTATATAGCTATTGGTACTTAGCAAAATTATGTAATAGGTACAAGAATTTATATATCTATTGGTACTTAGCACTAGCTTTCTTAGTTGATGCACCAATCTTTGCTGCTTGAGTGTCAGAAGCCAAAAGAGAACGATTATCTCTATTTGCCTATTTGGTTGGTTAGCGGAAATAGATACTTGGTGATCGTGATCTAAACACAATTTTTGTCAGTATGCCATCTATTTGTCAGTGTAATTATTATCTTGAGCTTAGCGCCATCAGCATCATTAAATCGTTATTGGTTTAAACAAAATATTGAATGGTCAATCGGTATGCACGGTATGCTTCAAAATGCCCCTGCTACATTTCAGAGGCTCATTGACCGATTGAGGGCAGGACTCGGTGATATCCTGTGGCCTACCTGGATGGCATCATCATTTGTTCCCGACTTTTGATCAACATATTGAGGATCTCAGAAAAGTGTTTAAAAAACTACATCAGTTTGAGCTACGTGTGAACAGAGATAAATGCCGACTTTGCTGCGAAGAGGTAAAGTACTTGGGCCACATTTTGAATTCCAATGGCATCAGTACCGATTCAGAAAAAAATACATTGGAAATCGACCAGAGCTAAGAAATGTTAAACAGGTACTTTCCTTTCTTCAAACGTGTTCCTGGTATCGTCGATTCATCCCTAATTTTGCTGACGTGTCAAAACCATTAAGCCAGCTAACAAAATTAAGAGTAAAATGGTCTTGGACAGATGAACATCAAAAAGCCTTCACTAAGCTTAAAGAGCTTTTGACGACTGAACCCATACTAAGACAAGCCGACCCGAAACTACCTTTTTTCCTCAAAACAGATGCCAGGGGCAGTTTTACTCCATGGGGAGGGAGCCGACGAACACCCAATTGAGTACGCTCCACGCCGGAGTACTACTCCACGCCGGAGTACTACTCCACGCCGGAACGAGAAGCCCTGGCAATCGTATGGTCAACTCTAAAGTTCCGAGGATACATTGAAGGGTCAGAAGTGACCTTAACCACGGACCACCAGCCCCGTAAGTGGCTTATGACCCTCAAATCCCCAGCGGGTGGATTAGCCAGATGGGCCCTTCAGCTGCAGCCATTCAATCTTCAAATACAGTACAAACCAGGACGTACCAATGTGATCGCGGACGCACTATCCAGACCACCTTGCCAAGAGGAACATAGAAAATTGCGAGATATGTTCATATGAAATCGACATGCACAGGAAGGGATCTAAAGAACTACGAACAGAACAACTTAGTGACCCTAAACTGAAAACCATTATCAACTCATTGGAATCTTTGGACGAAGACTTCATCCAATGGTCAAAACGGGGATATATGATAAATGACGGTGTCTTAAACTGTTACCAAGAGAGTGAGGAAGATAACGAAGAAGCTCAACTTGTAATCCCAGAAAAGAACGACCCTACATTCTTCAAACATACCACGACGATGCGACTGCCGGCCATTACGGTGTAAAACGGACCATAGCGCGAATTACCAGCAGATACTTTTGGGCTGGTATGCGTTCGGATATAGCCAATTACATCAAGAATTGCATAACGTGCCAACGATACAAAAGCAGCAACTTGAAACCCGTAGGACTTCTTCAAACGATCCCGAGTAGCCAACGCTTTGAGATCATCGCAATCGATCTGGTAGGACCACTTCCGATGACCACCGATGGATTCCAGTGGATTTTTATCATAGAGGACATAGCTAGTAGATGGATCGAATTGTTCAAATTAAAAGAAGCGACCTCCGAGGCCTGCTCTAAGATATTGATAGATGAAATATTTTTTCGATATGGACTTCCAACGCGTATAATCAGTGCCAATGGTGTTCAATTCATATCCGCCATTATGCAAAAATTTACTTTTTGTTTCAACATAAAACAAACTTTTACTGCTGTTTACCACCCACAAGCTAATCCAGTGGAAAGAAAAAATAGAGACCATAAGACCCAACATTCTATTCTCGTGGAGAAAGACCACTCTTCTTGGTCACATCGACTGGCAGCTATAAGATTTGCCATGAATACTTCGCTTTGTCAAAGCACAGGTTATTCAGCGGCCGACTTAACCTTTGGCCGA
This sequence comes from Rhingia campestris, assembly GCA_932526625.1. Taxonomy (NCBI): domain Eukaryota; kingdom Metazoa; phylum Arthropoda; class Insecta; order Diptera; family Syrphidae; genus Rhingia; species Rhingia campestris. Next base: position 62,893,458 of record OW052183.1, read on the forward strand.
GAACTTCGCACCTTCGATGACATACAACATGACCTAAAGGCGATTGTTGAATCCGAAAATTTTATTCCGCAAATCACGCCATATTTAAAATCATTAACTGAAACACTCAAAAACGCAAAAAGAGCAGAAATACATCAGCAAGACCGAAACAAACAGTATGCCGACCAGAAGCTAAGACGACAACCCTCCCTAGCTGTAGGAGATAAAGTAACGGTTACTACCCACGTTTTGAGCAACACTGCAAAAGGTATCAGCTCCAAATTCATACCCAAACGAAACGGACCATACACCATTATCAGGAAAATTGGTTCCTGTAGCTATGAAGTCGCCAACGAAAATAAACCAACAATCCCACTTGGTATATTTCATTCCTCCAATTTAACCCCATTCATAGGTGACCAAAGCTCTACCCCACTGATGACCCTAAGAAAGCGAGGACGACCAAAGAAGACATAACAAAACATATGAGAGGCTACAATCCGCTGTGCGGATCGTTGAATACCCTATCCCATCCCATCCTTAAAATTAATATCTCCAAAAAGTGGGCTTTATTAGCCTATAATATAGAAAATGACATTGTCACAACAATATATTGTTCAAACAGTTTATCAGAATATTTTGTTGTTTGACAAAACACATCGTTTTCCTCCTGTATATGCTATGGGATAAGGTATACAAACGGTTTTTGTAAGAAAACGCCCCCAAAATGTGGGCGTAGGTGAAAATGATCTATGGACAAAATGTTTGGGGGGTATATTAGTTTTGACATTAAGTTTGTAACATAGAGAAATAATTTCGATACATATACCTCAAAGTATATGGATCGATTCAGAATCGCTATCTGAGACGATTAAGCCATGTCTGTCTGTCCGTCCGTCCGTCCGTCCGTCTGTGTGTCACCGATTTTTGGGCCTTAAATTTTGAGCTAGAGTGTTCAAATTTGGTATATAGACTCTCTGGCCGACGAAGCAGAACAAGTCTAAACATTTTTGAAATCCGCCCACTGCCACGCCCCCTTTTTAGAAAAACGTAGTTTTAAGCCAAACCGTAAGGAATTTCAAAAAAGTGCCTGAGCAGCATATTTAGACAATCCTAATATCTATATTTCGTCCAAACAAAGTTTTTTGCCACGCCCACTTTTTAGGGGCGTTTTTAGTAAAATACGTTTTTTGTCCAAATTTTAAAACTTTCGAATTTTGATGCAAATACTTCCGCAATGGTAATATAAACGTATTCAACGATCCGCACAGCGGATTGTAGCCTCTCATATGTTTATACCCTATCCCATAGGGGGGTATATTAGTTTTGATACTTAGTTTGTAACATAGAGAAATAATTTTGCTACATATACCTCAAAGTATATGGATCGACTCAGAATCGCTAGCTGAGTCGAATTAGCCATGTCTGTCTGTCCGTCCGTCCGTCCGTCCGTCTGTCTGTTCGTCACCGATTTTTGGGCCTTAAATTTTGAGCTAGGATAATGAAATTTGGTATATAGGATCCTCGTCCGTGCCACCAGAACAAGTGTAAAAAATTTTGAAATCCGCCCACTGCCACGCCCCCTTTTTAGAAAAACTTATTTTTTGGCCAAACCGTAAGGAATTTCAAAAAAGAGTCTGAGCAGCATATTTAGACAATCCTAATATCTATATTTCGTTCATACAAAGTTTTTTGCCACGCCCACTTTTTGGGGGCGTTTTTAGTAAAAAACGCTTTTTGTCCAAATTTTAAAACTTTCGAAAAAAATTTTGATGCAAATACTTCCGCAATGGTAATATAAACATTTTGTCCATAGATCATTTTCACCTACGCCCACATTTTGGGGGCGTTTTCTTACGAAAACCATTTGTATACCCCATCCCAAGGCATTAGCAATAGAAATACGTTGTTTTTTGTCGAACCACAAAAGATTTTGAGAAACTGTCTGAGCAATATATTGTGACAATGTCATTTTCTGTATTTCATCGCCATAAAGCCTATATTTTGAGGATATTAATTTAAAGGATGGGATCGGATAGGGTATTCAACGATCCGCATAGCGGATTGTAGCCTCTCATATGTTTATACCCTATCCCATAGGGGGGTATATTAGTTTTGATACATAGTTTGTAACATAGAGAAATAATTTTGCTATATATACCTCAAAGTATATGGATCGACTCAGAATCGCTAGCTGAGTCGAATTAGCCATGTCTGTCTGTCCGTCCGTCCGTCCGTCCGTCTGTCTGTTCGTCACCTATTTTTGGGCCTTACATTTTGAGCTAGGATAATGAAATTTGGTATATAGGATCCTTGTCCGAGTCACCAGAACAAGTGTAAAAATTTTTGAAATCCGCCCACTGCCACGCCCCCTTTTTAGAAAAACGTAATTTTTGGCAAAACCGTAAAGAATTTTAAAAAAGTGTCTGAACAGCATATATAGAGAATGGTAATATCTATATTTTGTTCATATAATGTTTTTTGCCACGCCCACTTTTTGGGGGCGTTTTCAATAAAAAACTGTTTTCGGTCAAATTTTAAATTTTTCGAAAAAAAATTTGATGCAGAATCATTAACATTATTAATATGAACATTTCGTCTTTATACCATTTTAACCCACGCCCAGTTTTTGGGGGCGTTTTTATATAAAAACCATTTTTATACACTACCCCATAACATATGAAGGAGAAAACCTAGTCTTTTGTAGAACCGTAAAAGTGCTTTGTAAGCAGTCTGAAGATTTAGTTGTCACTATATCATTTTTTCTATTTTATCCACATCGTATTTTTAGCCATGCCCACTTTTTTTTTTGGGATTTTAGTTTTATGGGTAGGATGGGATAGGGTGTTCAACGATCCGCACAGCGGATTGTAGCCTTCTCATATGTTTTTTATATAAAAACGCCCCCAAAAAGTGGGCGTGGGTTAAAATGGTCTATTGACGAAATGTTCATACATAATTGATAAGCGAATTACATACATCCACTACTTTAAGGCGATTCCTCGAAGGGTAGATGGTGAATTCGACTTATCATATCAATTATCTAATGGCGTTTTCCTTTGGGAAATCTTGATTTTGATCTGAAATTTGATCTTTTTGAGTATCCTGCATATGTTATGGGGTAGGGTATAAAAATGGTTATACCCTATCCCATAGGGGGGTATATTAGTTTTGACATTAAGTTTGTAACATAGAGAAATAATTTCGATACATATACCTCAAAGTATATGGATCGATTCAGAATCGCTATCTGAGACGATTAAGCCATGTCTGTCTGTCCGTCCGTCCGTCCGTCCGTCTGTGTGTCACCGATTTTTGGGCCTTAAATTTTGAGCTAGAGTGTTCAAATTTGGTATATAGACTCTCTGGCCGACGAAGCAGAACAAGTGTAAAAATTTTTGAAATCCGCCCACTGCCACGCCCCCTTTTTAGAAAAACGTAGTTTTAAGCCAAACCGTAAGGAATTTCAAAAAAGTGCCTGAGCAGCATATTTAGACAATCCTCATATCTATATTTCGTCCAAACAAAGTTTTTTGCCACGCCCACTTTTTAGGGGCGTTTTTAGTAAAATACGTTTTTTGTCCAAATTTTAAAACTTTCGAAAAAAATGTTGATGCAAATACTTCCGCAATGGTAATATAAACATTTTGTCAATAGATCATTTTCACCTACGCCCACATTTTGGGGGCGTTTTCTTACAAAAACCCTTTGTATACCTTATCCCATAGCATATACAGGAGGAAAACGATGTGTTTTGTCAAACAACAAAATATTCTGATAAACTGTTTGAACAATTATAACCTTTTTACGTCAGACTTCCCAAATTTACCAAATTGTGATGCAGGCATTTTCGCAGATGATACTGCAATACTTTCATCCCATAAATTCGCTCTTAATATTGAGAGGAATCTAAAAGATGCGATGGAAATATTAAAAAGTTATTTCACAAAATGGAAAATAAAACTAAACGAAGGGAAGATGCAAGCGATCTTTTTCACTCGAAAAAGAAATCCTTGCTTCCTTCCTAGTAGAAATTTACAGGTAAATGGAATAAATATTAGTTGGGAACCTTCCGTAAAATATCTGGGTATATACCTGGATCAAAAACTTACATTTAAAGAGCATATATGTAGGACTTTAAAAAAAATCGGTATTGCCATCAAGACTCTATACCCGTTTATTAATCGAAAATCATCGCTTTCAATGGAAAACAAAATAATAATACATAAAGTTATTTTTCAAGCAATTATGCTGTATGGATGCCAAGTCTGGGGAAAATGCGCAAAATGTCACACACAAAAATTGCAAGTTTCTCAAAATAAACTATTGAAAATGATGTTAAAATTGCCTTGGCATCACTCAACGCGAGATATTCATGTTAAAGCGAATGTTGAATTGATTTCCACTAGAATCCAAAAACTAACAAATCAATTTTTAGATCGTTGCAGTTTTGCTGAAAATCCTCTTGTTAACGCATTAAATGTACACTTAGATACCTGAAATTGTTTTGATTATATGTTCGTCATATTATTTATCTAATTGTTAATTTATTTACTTATATATACATATTTATATTTATTAATCAACTTTTGTCTTATTTTGTTCAAATTCGTTTATTTTTGTTACTTATTTCAATAATTTTGTACTTATCCATTTTATCATGTATTTTTTTTTATTTGTTCATTTTTTTATTTGTTCATTTTTTTTTGTTATTTTTTTTTAACTAATTTGTTATTCTAGTTATTTATTTTTTTTTTATTTATTTATTTATTTATTTACTTATTTATTTATTTATTTACTTATTTATTTATTGTTTATTTATTTATTTATTTATTTATTTATTTGTTTTATTTATTTATTTATTTATTTATTTATTTATTTATTTATTTATTTATTTATTTATTTATTTATTTATTTATTTATTTATTTATTTATTTATTTATTTATTTATTTATTTATTTATTTATTTATTTATTTATTTATTTATTTATTTATTTATTTATTTATTTATTTATTTATTTATTTATTTATTTATTTATTTATTTATTTATTTATTTATTTATTTATTTATTTATTTATTTATTTATTTATTTATTTATTTATTTATTTATTTATTTATTTATTTATTTATTTATTTATTTATTTATTTATTTATTTATTTATTTATTTATTTATTTATTTATTTATTTATTTATTTATTTATTTATTTATTTATTTATTTATTTATTTATTTATTTATTTATTTATTTATTTATTTATTTATTTATTTATTTATTTATTTATTTATTTATTTATTTATTTATTTATTTATTTATTTATTTATTTATTTATTTATTTATTTATTTATTTATTTATTTATTTATTTATTTATTTATTTATTTATTTATTTATTTATTTATTTATTTATTTATTTATTTATTTATTTATTTATTTATTTATTTATTTATTTATTTATTTATTTATTTATTTATTTATTTATTTATTTATTTATTTATTTATTTATTTATTTATTTATTTATTTATTTATTTATTTATTTATTTATTTATTTATTTATTTATTTATTTATTTATTTATTTATTTATTTATTTATTTATTTATTTATTTATTTATTTATTTATTTATTTATTTATTTATTTATTTATTTATTTATTTATTTATTTATTTATTTATTTATTTATTTATTTATTTATTTATTTATTTATTTATTTATTTATTTATTTATTTATTTATTTATTTATTTATTTATTTATTTATTTATTTATTTATTTATTTATTTATTTATTTATTTATTTATTTATTTATTTATTTATTTATTTATTTATTTATTTATTTATTTATTTATTTATTTATTTATTTATTTATTTATTTATTTATTTATTTATTTATTTATTTATTTATTTATTTATTTATTATTACAATCTTAATTTTTTTTTTTTTGCACTTAAATTGGAGGTTTTGCTCGTGTTTCCTTCAAACTGTTTATTTAATTCAAATCACTTTAATTTAAATTATAAAAAAAAATGTTTCAGTAGAAAGATATAACGTATCAAATCTCTGTAAAATGTAAAATGTGCGGTAACAAACCAAATGTATATTATACGAAAATAAATTTATCTATCAAACCCATCGCTTGCTGGGCAAAAACTATGGAGGAATATTAGAGAAATTGGTATAGGAAAACAGAAAAACATTACAGATTGTGACTTTGATTGTGATGAGTTGAATAAAAAATTCGCATCTGTGACCACTGCTGACTCCACTGACCAGTGGAATTCCTACTCACGCTCCCATATCCATATTCAAAATGATCAACGCCTAAACACCTTTCAATTTTCTGCAACTGATGAAACCAAAGTGCTCGAGAGTTTTCTAGGCACAAAATCAAACTCCGTTGGCTTTGATGAAATCCATCCGACTTTTTTAAAAGCAATACTCCCATATTGCTTAAAATATATCACATATGCTTTCAACTCGATTCTCACGACCGGCATTTTTCCTTATGTATGAAAACAGTCTAAAATTATACCCATTCCAAAAAAGGGCACTAAAGAAGAGTATATACCGATTGCAATTCTACCCCTCCTCTCGAAAATCCTAGAAAAAATATTGAACTCCCAGATTCGTGAATACCTTGATACTAATAGTTTGCTCTGCCCTGAACAGTCCGGTTTTCGTCCAAAACACAGCTGCACGACAGCTTTAATAAAAGTAGTAGAAGATATCAGGCAGGCCGTAGATGAAAATAATCTAACTTTTCTTACCCTGCTTGATTTTTCGAAGGCTAAGGCATTTGATACTGTTAATCACGGCCACTGCCACGCCCCCTTTTAGAAAAAACGTAGTTTTAAGCCAAACCGTAAGGAATTTCAAAAAAGTGTGTTTGCAACATATTTAGACAATCCTAATATCTATATTTCGTCCATACAAACGTTTTTTGTCCAAATTTTAAAACTTTCGAAAAAAATTTTGATGCAAATACTTCCGCAATGGTAATATAAACATTTCGTCAATAGATCATTTTCACCTACGCCCACATTTTGGGGGCGTTTTCTTACAAAAACCATTTGTATACCCCCTCCCAAGGCATTAGCAATAGAAAACCGTTGTTTTTTGTCGAACCACAAAAGATTTTGATAAACTGTCTGAGCAATATATTGTGACAATGTCATTTTCTGTATTTCATCGCCATAACATTAAATTTGTAACATAGAGAAATAATTTCGATACATATACCTCAAAGTATATCGATCGACTCAGAATCGCTAGCTGAGTCGATTAAGCCATGTCTGTCTGTCCGTCCGTCCGTCCGTCTGTGTGTCACCAATTTTTGGGCCTTAAATTTTGAGCTAGAGTGTTGAAATTTGGTATATAGACTCTCTGGCCGACGAAGCAGAACAAGTGTAAAAATGTTCGCCCACTGCCACGCCCCCTTTTAGAAAAACTTAGTTTTAAGCCAAACCGTAAGGAATTTCAAAAAAGTGTCTGAGCAGCATATTTAGACAATCCTAATATCTATATTTCGTTCATATAAAGTTTTTTGCCACGCCCACTTTTTGGGGGCGTTTTTAGTAAAAAACGCTTTTTGTCCAAATTTTAACACTTTCGAAAAAAATTTGATGCAACTACTTCCATAATGGTAATATGAACATTTTGTTTATAGATCATTTTCACCTACGCCCACATTTTGGGGGCGTTTTCTTACAAAAACCATTTGTATACCCCATGCCAAGGCATTAGCAATAGAAATACGTTGTTTTTTGTCGAACCACAAAAGATGTTGATAAACTGTCTGAGCAATATATTGTGACAATGTCATTTTCTGTATTTCATCGCCATAAGGCCTATATTTTGAGGATATTAATATTAAGGATGGGATGGGATTGAAGCCTCTCATATGTTTATACCCTATCCCATAGGGGTATATTAGTTTTGATACTTAGTTTGTAACATAGAGAAATAATTTTGCTACATATACCTCAAAGTATATGGATCGACTCAGAATCGCTAGCTGAGTCGATTAAGCCATGTCTGTCTGTCCGTCCGCCCGTCTGTACGTCACCGATTTTTAGGCCTTAAATTTTGAGCTAGGATAATGAAATTTGTTATATAGGATCCTCGTCTCTGCCTACAGAACAAGTGTAAACATTTTTGAAATCCCCCCACTGCCACGCCCCCTTTTAAGAAAAACTCAGTTTTTAACCAAACCGTAAGGAATTTTAAAAAAGTTTCTGAACAACATATTTAGACAGTCTTAATATCTATATTTCGTCTATATAAAGTTTTTTGCCACGCCCACTTTATGGGGGCGTTTTAAAAAAAAAACTGTTTATACCCTATCCCATAGGGGTATATTAGTTTTGATACACAGTTTGTAACATAGAGAAATAATTTAGCTACATATACCTCAAAGTATATGGATCGACTCAGAATCGATAGCTGAGTCGATTTAGCCATGTCTGTCCGTCCGTACGTCACCAGTTTTTGGGCCTTAAATTTTTAGCTAGAAGGATGAAATTTGGTACACGTGCTCTTTGTTGCTCCCAGCAGAACAAGTGTAAAAAGTTTTGAAATCCGCCCACTGCCACGCCCCCTTTTTAGAATAACGTATTTTTTGGCCAAACCATAAGGAATTTTGAAAAACTTTCTGAACAACATATTTAGACAATCTAAATATCTGTATTTCGTTCATATAAAGTTTTTTGCCACGCCTACTTTTTGGGGGCGTTTTTAATAAAAAACGTTTTTTCGGTCAAATTTTAAAATTTTCGAAAAACCTTTTGATGCAGAATCATTAGTAGTATAAATATGAACATTTCGTCTATAGACTATTTCATCCCAAGCCCACTTTTTGGGGGCGTTTTTATATAAAAACCATTTTTATACACTACCCCATAACATATGCAGGAGAAAACCTTGTCTTTTGTAGAACCGTAAAAGTTTTTTGTAAGCAGTCTGAAGAATTTGTTGTCACCATGTCATTTTCTTTATTTTATCCACATCGTGTTTTTAGCCATGTCCACCTTTTGGGGATTTGAGTTTTACAGATAGGATGGGATAGGGTATTCAACGATCCGCCCAGCGGATTGTAGCCTTCCATATGATTATACCCTATCCCATAGGGGTATATTAGTTTTGACACTGAGTTTGTAACATAGAGAAATACTTTAGCTACATATACCTCAAAGTATATGGATCGACTCAGAATCGCTAGCTGAGTCGAATTAGCCATGTCTGTCTGTCCGTCCGTCCGTCCGTCCGTCCGTCCGTGTGTCCGTCCGTCTATCTGTTCGTCACCGATTTATGGGCCTTAAATTTTGAGCTAGGATAATGAAATTTGGTATATAGGATCCTTGGCCGAGTCACCAGAAAAAGTGTAAAAATTTTTAAAATCCGCCCACTGCCACGCCCCCTTTTAGAAAAAACGTAGTTTTAAGCCAAACCGTAAGGAATTTCAAAAAAGTGTGTTAGCAACATATTTAGACAATCCTAATATCTATATTTCTTCAATGCAAAGTTTTTTGCCACGCCCACTTTTTGGGGGCGTTTTTAGTAAAAAACGTTTTTTGTCCAAATTTTAAAACTTTCGAAAAAAAATTTGATGCAAATACTTCCACAATGGCAATATAAACATTTCATCGCCATAAGGCCTATATATTGAGGATATTAATTTTAAGGATGGGATGGGAAAGGGGTTTTCAACGATCCGCATAGCGGATTGTAGCCTCTCATATGATTTTTTTATATATATATGTGGGATATGGTGGTCCCGTAACACGATCACGCCACCCGAAGTAATGCACACCAACATGCTCGTCATTTACTCTCCTCATCCTCGCACACAGCTGCACATCTGCACTTTTTCCCTTTTTCGCTATTCCATCTTTCCCGTGTTGAGTCAGTTAGAATTGTACCGCCGAGAAGGCAAGTTGATTGACCAGCGTGGACGCCACTACCTTTTATGTGTCCTATCATTTGAATTTTAATCTTTTTTTATACCCTATCCCATAGGGGGGTATATTAGTTTTGACATTAAGTTTGTAACATAGAGAAATAATTTCGATACATATACCTCAAAGAATATGGATCGATTCAGAATCGCTATCTGAGTCGATTAAGCCATGTCTGTCTGTCCGTCCGTCCGTCCGTCCGTCTGTGTGTCACCGATTTTTGGGCCTTAATATTGAGCTAGAGTGTTCAAATTTGGTATACAGACTCTCTGGCCGGCGAAGCAGAACAAGTGTAAACATTTTTGAAATCCGCCCACTGCCACGCCCCCTTTTAGAAAAAACGTAGTTTTAAGCCAAACCGTAAGGAATTTCAAAAAAGTGTGTTAGCAACATATTTAGACAATCCTAATATCTATATTTCTTCTATGCAAAGTTTTTTGCCACGCCCACTTTTTGGGGGCGTTTTTAGTAAAATACGTTTTTTGTCCAAATTTTAAAACTTTCGAAAAAAATTTTGATGCAAATACTTCCGCAATGGTAATATAAACATTTTGTCAATAGATCATTTTCACCTACGCCCACATTTTGGGGGCGTTTTCTTACAAAAACCGTTTGTATACCTTATCCCATAGCATATACAGGAGGAAAACGATGTGTTTTGTCAAACAACAAAATATTCTGATAAACTGTTTGAACAATATATTGTTGTGACAATGTCATTTTCTATATTATAGGCTAATAAAGCCCACTTTTTGGAGATATTAATTTTAAGGATGGGATGGGATAGGGTATTCAACGATCCGCACAGCGGATTGTAGCCTCTCATATGTTTTTATATTAATAAATCATTCTGTAAATTAACAAATGGTTGGGTGTTGTAGAACGAGGGTAGACTCTGATTGGCGTTAACTTGGCAATGCCCAGTGTTGCAACTCTGACTACACATCAAATGTGCTTATCTTTACCTCCAAGTGGTAACCATCGGGTACTGGTCTCATCCAACCGGATTTGACTTGCTAAACGATAAGTGCGAGTGTTGATAACACGACGAAAAACAGCAACACTATAAACACCCTGGTTTTTTTTTTTAAATTTTAAAATTTGACCAGAATAAACTTTATATTGACGAAATATAGATATTACGATTCTCTAAATATGCTGCTCAGACACTTTTTTAAAATTCCTTACGGTTTGGCCAAAAAATACTTTTTCCTAAAAAGGGGGCGTGGCAGTGGGCGGATTTCAAAAATTTTAACACTTGTTCTGGTGGCACGGACGAGGATCCTATATACCAAATTGCATTATCCTAGCTCAAAATTTAAGGCCCAAAAAGACGGACGGACGGACGGACGGACGGATAGACAGACATGGCTAATTCGACTCAGCTAGCGATTCTGAGTCGATCCATATACTTTGAGGTATATGTAGCTAAATTAGTGCTCTATGTTACAAACTAAGTATCAAAACTAATATACCCCCCTATGGGATAGGGTATAAACATATGAGAAGGCTACAATCCGCTGTGCGGATCGTTGAATACCCTATCCCATCCCATCTTTAAAATAATATCCTCAAAATGTGGGCTTTATGGCGATAAAATACAGAAAATGACATTGTCACAATATATTGCTAAGAGAGTTTATCAAAACCTTTTGTGGTTCGACAAAAAACAACGTTTTTGTATTGCATATGCCTTGGGGTAGGTAATACAAAAGGTTTTTGTAGGAAAACGCCCCCAAAAAGTGGGCGTGGGTTAAAATGGTCTACTGACGAAATGTTCATATTAATACTACCAATGATTTTGCATCAAAATTTTTTTCGAAAATTTTCAAATTCGGCCAAAAAAGGTTTTTTATAGAAAACGCCCCCAAAATGTGGGCGTGGCATAAATCGTGTATTGACGAAATATAGATAATACGATTCTCTAAATATGCTTTTCAGACAATTTTTTAAAATTCTTTACGGTTTGGCCACACACTGAGTTTTTCTTAAAAGGGGGCGTGGCAGTTGGCGGATTTTAAAAATTTTTACACTTGTTCTGTAGGCAAGGGCGAGGATCCTATATTCCTAATTTCATTATCCTAGCTCAAAATTTAAGCCCTAAAAATCGGTGACGTACAGACGGACGGACGGACAGAGAGACATGGCTTAATCGACTCAGCTAGCGATTCTGAATCGATCCATATACTTTGTGGTATATGTATCGAAATTATTTCTCTATGTTACAAACTTAATGTCAAAACTAATATCCCCCCTATGGGATAGGGTATAATAACAAAGAACATTCACGCCGTCTTTATACCCTATCCCATAGGGGTATATTAGTTTTGATACATAGTCTGTAACATAGAGAAATAATTTAGCTACATATACCTCAAAGTATATGGATCGACTCAGAATCAATAGCTGAGTCGATTTAGCCATGTCTGTCCGTCCGTCCGTCCGTACGTCACCAGTTTTTGGGCGTTAAATTTTGAGCTAGAAGGATGAAATTTGGTACACGTGCTCTTTGTTGCTCCCAGCAGAACAAGTGTAAAAATTTTTTAAATCCGCCCACTGCCACGCCCCCTTTTTAAAAAACGTGTTTTTTGGCCAAACCATAAGGAATTTTGAAAAATTTTCTGAACAACATATTTAAACAATCGGAATATCTGTATATTGTTTTTATAAAGTTTTTTGCCGCGCCCACTTTTTGGGGCGTTTTTAAAAAGAAACGTTTTTCGGTCAAATTTTAATATTTTCGAAAAAACTTTTGATGCAGAATCATTAGTAATATAAATATGAACATTTCGTCTATAGACCATTTTAACCCCCGCCCACTTTTTTGGGGCGTTTTTATATAAAAACATATGAGAGGGCTACAATCCACTGTGCGGATCGTTGAATACCCTATCCCATCCCATCCTTAAAATTAATATCCTCAAAATATAGGCCTTATGGCGATGAAATACAGAAAATGACATTATCACAATATATTGCTCAGACAGTTTATCAAAATCTTTTGTGGTTCGACAAAAACCAACGTATTTCTATTGGATGCCTTGGGATGGGGTATACAAATGGTTTTTGTAAGAAAACGCCCCCAAACTGTGGGCGCAGGTGAAAATGATCTATGGACAAAATGTTTATATAACCATTGCGAATATTTTTTCGAAAGTTTTAAAATTTGGACAAAAAGCGTTTTTTACTAAAAACGCCCCCAAAAAGTGGGCGTGGCAAAAAACTTTGTATGAACGAAATATAGATATTAGGATTGTCTAAATATGCTGCTCAGACACTTTTTTGAAATTCCTTACGGTTTGGCTTTAAACTACGTTTTTCAAAAAGGGGGCGTGGCAGTGGGCGGATTTCAAAAAATTTTACACTTGTTCTGCTTCGTCGGCCAGAGAGTCTATATACCAAATTTCAACACTCTAGCTCAAAATTTAAGGCCCAAAAATCGGTGACACACAGACGGACGGACGGACGGACGGACGGACGGACAGACAGACATGGCTTAATCGACTCAGCTAGCGATTCTGAATCGATCCATATACTTTGAGGTATATGTATCGAAATTATTTCTATATGTTACAAACTTAATGTCAAAACTAATATACCCCCCTATGGGATAGGGTATAAAAAACCATTTTTATACACTACCCCATAACATATGCAGGAGAAAACCTTGTCTTTTGTAGAACCGTAAAAGTTTTTTATAAGCAGTCTGAAGAATTTGTTGTCACCATGTCATTTTCTTTATTTTATCCACATCGTGTTTTTAGCCATGTCCACTTTTTTGGGATTTTAGTTTTACAGATAGGATGAGATAGGGTATTCAACGATCCGCACAGTGGATTGTAGCCTTCTCATATGTTTATACTCTATCCCATAGGGGGGTATATTAGTTTTGATACTTAGTTTGTAACATAGAGAAATAATTTTGCTACATATACCTCAAAGTATATGGATCGACTCAGAATCGATAGCTGAGTCGAATTAGCCATGTCTGTCTGTCCGTCCGTCCGTCCGTCTGTCTGTTCGTCAGCGGTTTTTGGGCCTTAAATTTTGAGCTAGGATAATGAAATTTGGTATATAGGATCCTCGTCCGTGCCACCAGAACAAGTGTAAACATTTTTGAAATCCGCCCACTGCCACGCCCCCTTTTTAGGAAAACTTATTTTTTGGCCAAACCGTAAGGAATTTCAAAAAAGTGTCTGAGAAGCATATTTAGACAATCCTACTATCTATATTTCGTTTATACAAAGTTTTTTGCCACGCCCACTTTTTGGGGGCGTTTTTAGTAAAAAACGCTTTTTGTCCAAATTTTAAAACTTTCGAAAAAAAATTTTGATGCAAATACTTCCGAAATGGTAATATAAACATTTTGTCCATAGATCATTTTCACCTACGCCGACATTTTGGGGGCGTTTTCTTACAAAAACCATTTGTATACCCCATCCCAAGGCATTAGCAATAGAAATACGTTGTTTTTTGTCGAACCACACAAGATTTTGAGAAACTGTCTGAGCAATATATTGTGACAATGTCATTTTCTGTATTTCATCGCCATAAGGCCTATATTTTGAGGATATTAATTTAAAGGATGGGATGGGATAGGGTATTCAACGATCCGCATAGCGGATTGTAGCCTCTCATATGTTTATACCCTATCCCATAGGGGTATATTAGTTTTGATACTTAGTTTGTAACATAGAGAAATAATTTTGCTACATATTCCTCAAAGTATATGGATCGATTCAGAATCGCTAGCTGAGTCGATTAAGCCATGTCTGTCTGTCCGTCCGTCCGTCCGTCCGTCTGTACGTCACCGATTTTTAGGCCTTAAATTTTGAGCTAGGATAATGAAATTTGGTATATAGGATCCTCGTCTCTGCCTACAGAACAAGTGTAAAAATTTTTGAAATCCGCCCACTGCCACGCCCCCTTTTAAGAAAAACTCAGTTTTTGACCAAACCGTAAGGAATTTTAAAAAAGTTTCTGAACAACATATTTAGACAATATTAATATCTATATTTCGTCCATATAAAGTTTTTTGCCACGCCCACTTTTTGGGGGCGTTTTCAATAAAAAACTGTTTTCGGTCAAATTTTAAATTTTTCGAAAAAAATTTTGATGCAGAATTAACATTATTAATATGAACATTTCTTCTATATACCATTTTAACCCACGCCCACTTTTTGGGGGCGTTTTTATATAAAAACCATTTTTATACACTACCCCATAACATATGCAAGAGAAAACCTTGTCTTTTGTAGAACCGTTAAAGTATTTTGTAAGCAGTCTGAAGAATTTGTTGTCACTATATCATTTTTTCTATTTATCCACATCGTGTTTTTAGTCATGTCCCCTTTTTTGGGGATTTTAGTTTTATGGATAGGATGGGATAGGGTATTCAACGATCCGCACAGCGGATTGTAGCCTCTCATATGTTTATACCCTATCCCATAGGGGTATATTAGTTTTGATACATAGTTTGTAACATAGAGAAATAATTTAGCTACATATACCTCAAAGTATATGGATCGACTCAGAATCGATAGCTGAGTCGATTTAGCCATGTCTGTCCGTCCGTCCGTCCGTCCGTCCGTCCGTCCGTACGTCACCAGTTTTTGGGCCTTAAATTTTGAGCTAGAAAGATGAAATTTGGTACACGTACTCTTTGTTGCTCCCAGCAGAACAAGTGTAAACATTTTTGAAATCCGCCCACTGCCACGCCCCCTTTTTAGAAAAACGCATTTTTTGGCCAAACCATAAGGAATTTTGAAAAACTTTCTGAACAACATATTTAGACAATCTGAATATCTGTATTTCGTTCATACATTTTTGGGGGCGTTTTTAATTAAAAACGTTTTTCGGTCAAATTTTAAAATTTTCGAAAAAACTTTTGATGCAGAATCATTAGTAATATAAATATGAACATTTCTTCCATAGACCATTTTAACCCACCCCCACTTTTTGGGGGCGTTTTTATATAAAAACCATTTTTATACACTACCCCATAACATATGCATGAGAAAACCTTGTCTTTTGTAGAACCGTAAAAGTTTTTTGTAAGTAGTCTGAAGAATTTGTTGTCACCATGTCATTTTCCTTATTTTATCCACATCGTGTTTTTAGCCATGTGCACTTTTTGGGGATTTTAGTTTTACAGATAGGATGGGATAGGGTATTCAACGATCCGCACAGCGGATTGTAGCCTTCTCATATGTTTTTTTATATAAAACAAGGAGACATCCACGCTACAAGATAAGCGAATTACATGCACCACTTTAAGGCGATTCCTCGAAGGGTACATGCTGAATTCGACTCATCATATCAATTTGATCTTCCTTTTTTTTTAAAAACGAGATATCCACGCTACACATAATAAGGGTATTCATGCAACGTCGTAATTTTATTACGCGCGAAAGATTATAATTTTACGACGACGTTTCATAAACGACCCTAAAACTGCACCACTAAATAATGCGGTAACCCAATGAATTCAATCTCATTTTAGTAATTTACTTATTGATAGAATTTTGTTCATATTGTTCTCTTTCCGTTCTCGATAATTTTTTTCAGTTTAGCGTTTACGTTTGATGTGTGAAAGTGACTGATTAAATGTCAAAAGAGCATTCCAAAAGTTTACAACGTTTAACATCTCAGTTTACGCACCCAATTCCTGTGAGAAAATTCCGATATTGTTGGAAAAGATTTCCCATACAAATTTTGACAGTTCATTTATCACGTCGTAATTTTATCACGTCGTAATTTTATCACGTTTACAACGTTTACGACGACTTTCCGACGTTGCCCTAATAAATATAGATAATAAATAATAATAAATAATAATAAATATAGATAATACGATTCTCTAAATATGCTTTTCAGACAATTTTTTAAAATTCTTTACGGTTTGGCCACAAACTGAGTTTTTCTTAAAAGGGGGTTTTTTGGCAGTTGGCGGATTTTAAAAATTTTTACACTTGTTCTGTAGGCAAGGGCGAAATTAAAATGTTATTACAAATTTGATGAACTGTGATGGTATATACAGCCAAATTTGTCATGGTGATGTGATTATTGCTCTATATGAAACAATTACAATATTATGGCTGAAACACAATCACGCTTTGGTGCGTTGCGTTGGCTGACGCACCTAGTTCAACCATATGAAATCAATGTTACCTATCCCAATTTAGCTTTGCCTGGCGTTGAGTTTCCACCTCAAAATGAAAAACGTAAAATCTAAACGTAACGTTGCTGTAAAGCGCCATGGACAAAGCAAAGGTTGGAAAAAGTGTGAATTGTCAAAATATTTGTTGTTGTTTTCTGGATTATTTTCTGAGAAGGTTGTGGAATACGATATTTTAAGCAAAGATTTTAATCATTTCCCCCATTTTTATACCCTATCCCATAGGGGTATATTGGTTTTGATACATAGTTTGTAACATAGAGAAATAATTTAGCTACATACACCTCAAAGTATATGGATCGACTCAGAATCGATAGCTGAGTCGATTTAGCCATGTCTGTCCGTCCGTCCGTACGTCACCAGTTTTTGGGCCTTAAATTTTGAGCTAGAAGGATAAAATTTGGTACACGTGCTCTTTGTTGCTCCCAGCAGAAAAAGTGTAAAAATTTTTCAAATCCACCCACTGCCACGCCCCCTTTAAGAAAAACGTGTTTTTTGGCTAAACCATAAGGAATTTTAAAAAAGTGTCTGAAAAACATAGTTAGAGAATCATAATATCTATATTTCATTCATATAAAGTTTTTTGCCACGCCCACTTTTTGGGGGCGTTTTTAATAAAAAACGTTTTACGATCAAATTTTAAAATTTTCGAACAAAATTTTGATGCAGAATAGTTAGTAATATTAATATAAACATTTCGTCTATAGATCATTTTAGCCCACGCCCACTTTTTGAGGGCGTTTTCTTACAAAAACCGTTTGTATACTCTACCCCATAGCATATGCAGGAGGAAAACGATGTGTTTTGTCAAACAACAAAAGATTCTGATAAACTGTTTGAACAATGTGTTGTGACAATGTCATTTTCTATATTATAGGCTAATAAAGCCCACTTTTTGGAGATATTAATTTTAAGGATGGGATGGGATAGGGTATTAAACGATCCGCACAGGGGATTGTACTCTACTCATATGTTTGTAGCAGAAGTTTAAACTGCTGAGAAAATAAATATGCCAAAGCGTGCGTAAAGCAGTTGGGCGTAACGTTGGTAAAGCGAAGCTCCAAAGCGTGATTGTGTTTTAGCCATTAAGGGACTGACCACAAAAGTTCTTACTGAAATATCTTATATCCAAAACAGCATCAATTTAATTGTTCATGCTCCACCTAAAACCACCACGTCCAACGAACAAGATGAGAAAAACATATGAGAAGGCTACAATCCGCTGTGCGGATCGCTGAATACCCTATCCCATCCTATCCATAAAACTAAAATCCCCAAAAAAGGGGGCATGGCTTAAAACACGATGTGGATAAAACAGAAAAAATGATATAGTGACAACAAATTCTTCAGACTGCTTACAAAACAATTTTACTGTTCTACAAAAGACAAGGTTTTCTCCTGCATATGTTATGGGGTAGTGTATAAAAATGGTTTTTATATAAAAACGCCCCCAAAAAGTGGGCGTGGGTTAAAATAGTATATAGACGAAATGTTCATATTAATAATGTTAATGATTCTGCATCAACATTTTTTTCGAAAAATTTAAAATTTGACCGAAAACAGTTTTTAATTGAAAACGCCCCCAAAAAGTGGGCGTGGCAAAAAAACTTTATATACACGAAATATAGATATTAATATTGTCTAAATATGTTGTTCAGAAACTTTTTTAAAATTCCTTACGGTTTGGTCAAAAACTGAGTTTTTCTTAAAAGGGGGCGTGGCAGTGCGCGGATTTCAAAAATGTTTACACTTGTTCTGTAGGCAGAGACGAGGATCCTATATACCAAATTTCATTATCCTAGCTCAAAATTTAAGGCCTAAAAATCGGTACAGACGGACGGACGGACAGACAGACATGGCTTAATCGACTCAGCTAGCGATTCTGAGTCGATCCATATACTTTGAGGTATATGTAGCAAAATTATTTCTCTATGTTACAAACTAAGTATCAAAACTAATATACCCCTATGGGATAGAGTATAAACATATGGAAATTCAATTTTTTTACAAATGATCTGCTTCGTCGAATAGAGAGTCTATATACCGAATTTCATAATTCAAGCCCAAAAGACATGGCTCAAGCGACTCAAGTAGCGATTCTTATTCGATCCTTATACTTTGAGGTATATTTAGATAAATAATTTCTCTATGTTGCAAACCATGTATGAAAACTTAAATAATTTTATGTTTAACAAACATATGACAAGTCTACAATCCGCTGTGCAGACTCACGGAAAATGAGATCCAACCAAATTGAAATCTTAACGAAAGAAACCAGTTTCGATGAAGAGAGATCGTTTCGTGTGGTGGTGATTGCTGTGTGAGATGAACGTGAATGTATGTTTTATTTTTATCCGTCGTCACACAGATGTTGCACTTACTTACTTACTTACTTACTTAAGTGGCGCTACACCGGGATGAACCTGGGCCTCAACCAACATGCCTCTCCAATTAGCCCGGTCCTTAGCTAACTGCCTCCAGTTGCGCACTCAAGTTGGTTGAGGTCGGTTTCTACTACTGCGTCCGACGTCTGGCTGTGAATCGAAGACTCTGCGAGCAGGAGTATTAATGTCCATTCTTTCTAGCCATCTTAAACGTCCAATGCAAAGTTTTTTGACTAGGGGTATGTCGCTGTACAGCTCGTATAGTTCGTGGTTGAATCTTCGTCTCCATAGCCCGTCAAGGCAAACGGGGCCGAAGAATTTTTCTCTCTCACGAGATGTTGATGTCAGAGTTAATTGCGGAGCCAAGGTAGACAACGTTCCGTACTACCTCAAAGTTATATCTGTCAATCGTGACGTTCTGTCCAATTCGTCAATGTTGTGTGTCCTTTCGTGTTGACAGCATATACTTAGTCTTACCCTCATTTACTGCTTAACCCATTTTGCCGCTTCCTTCTCTATACTACCAAACGTGGCTATGACATCACGTTGAGTCCTACCAATGATGTCAAAATCGTCGGCGTATGCTAGCAGTTGCACCGGGAGTTTTGCAAAATCCTCTCAAGAATCAGATTGAAAAAGTCACATGACAGCGCATCGCCTTGCCTAAATCCTTTTTTGGTATCGAATATTACGGTGAGGTCGTTTCCGACCCTGATGGTGCGGCGAGAATTCTCCATCGTCATCCTACACAAACGGACGAGTTTGGACGGTAAACCAAAACTAGACATCGCTCTGTATAGTTCGTCTCTATAAATGCTGTCGTATGTGGCTTTGAACTCGATAACTAGGTGGTGGGTATCGATTTGGACTTCTTGGGTTTCTTCCAGGATCTGCCGAAGTGTGAAAATTTGATCGATTGTGGACTTTCCTGGCCTAAATCCACACTGATAAGGGCCGATCAGGTTGTTGGTAAACGGTTTCAGGCGTTCACATATTACGGCAGATTGTGAAAATTTAATCGATTGTGGACTTTCCTGGCCTAAAACTTCACTGATAATTGCCGATCAGGTTGTTGGTAAACGGTTTCAGGCGTTCACATATTACGGCAGATAGGATCTTGTAGGCGATGTGAGGCAGACTTATGCCTCTGTAGTTGGTGCTCAGAGTGTCTCCTTTTTGTGGATCGGGCAAACGATGCTGAGGTTCCATTCTTCAGGCATGCTTTCAACCGACCAGATTTGGCTTATGAGTTGGTGGATGTTACTTACCAAGTCATCTCCGCCAGCTTTATAAAGCTCAGCGGGAAGGCCGTCATTTCCGGCGGCTTTATTTAGCTTAAGTTTAGATATTGCTATTCTCACTTCACTTAGGTCGGGTGGTTGGCAGTTTTCGCTGTCGTTGCCAATATTAAATGGACGGAATGTTGTTCGTCATCGCCGTTTAACAGTCTGCAGAAGTGGTTCTTTCATATCCTCAGCATCGACTGTGTCTCAACTACGATATTTCATTGTTCATCTCGACAGGATTCTGTTCGAGCCTTGTATCCGTGGCTTTGACGTTTTACACTTTGGTAAAACTTGCGAACATCGTTCCTGGAGTGGCACCTCTCTATATCCTCGATCGCGCGCTTTTCTTGCTCTTTTTTCTTCTTTCTGAAAACCCGATGTTCTTCCCTTCTTCTTTGCCTATAGAGCTCAATGTCAGCTCTCGTCTTCACCTGCAGCTTAGTCTTGTAGGCCTCGTTCTTGGCTGCGATCATCTGTCGGCATTCCTCATCAAACCAGGGGTTTCTTGCTGGTGGCCGAGAGAAACCTAGCACATCAGTTGCGGCTGATCTCATGGCTTATTGGCATCGTTGCCATTGTTCATCGACATTAGATGCTGGTAGTGTGTTGTGAGTCGAGAGGTTAAGGGATACGCGTTGCGCGAAGGTCTTTGCGGTCTTTGGCGATTGCAGTCTTTCAACATTAAATTTTTTCACAGTATTTCTGTTTTTTTTTTTGTGGCGTGGTGCATATCCGCATCCTTACCTTGGCTACAACAAGGTAGTGGTCCGAGTCGATGTTGGCCCATCGGATTGTTCGGACATCCAAAATACTGGATGCGTGCCTCTTGTCTGTCGCAATGTGATCAATTTGGTTGACTGTTCATTGATCTGGAGACCACCATGTCCCTTATGGATATCGAGGTGAGGAAACCGTGTGCTGGCTATAGTGGCATTTCGTTCCGTAGCGAAGTCAATTAGCCTAAGTCCGTTACCAGACGTGTTGTTGTGTATGCTATATGTTCCGACGGTACTGCTAAAGATGTCTTCTCTTCCTACCTTTGCGTTAAAATCTCCTAGCACGATTTTAACATCCTACTTTGGTAGTCGTTCATAGGTTATGTCGAGGAGCTCGTAGAAGCAATCCTTAGTTATAACATCTTTTTCCTCCGTCGAAGCATGAGCGCATATAAGGCTTATGTTGGCGAATTTGGCCTTGATGCGGATTGTTACAATGCGTTTGCTAATGTCTTGGAAACATAAGACTTCTTGACTAAGTCTGGCACTTATAACAAATCCACATCCAAATAGTCGCTCTTTCTGCTCCCTATAACACGGTCCATAGTAGATGTGACAGTTTTTCATCCTTTTTTGACCGGCCCATCCCATCGTATTTCCTGGATGGCAGTAATGTCTGCTTTGTAGCAGTTAAGGGCTTCCGCTAGTTGTTCGCCTGCACTTCTCCTTCAATGTTCTCACATTCCAGGTGTAGATACGAACGTCGTTGTCGTAGAGTGAGTGCCTTAGAGAGAGGACACTCCTCCCCCTCTCTCATTTTCTACCACCAACGACCTTCCACAGGGGTTTAATACCCCATCTACAGTCGAGGTACCAGCGTGGAGGTGAGAGTAGGAGTTGATAGTGAGAGGCTAGAGTGAGAACGCTTGTGTCCTCATATAATCGCATCACTATCCTTAAGCACCGGCTGATGTTGCACTGCAAACGAAGAAATGGTCTATGGCTGGTCGTGCTAGATTGTTATTTTTTTATACCCTATCCCATAGGGGGGTATATTAGTTTTGATACTTAGTTTGTAACATAGAGAAATAATTTTGCTACATATACCTCAAAGTATATGGATCGACTCAGAATCGCTAGCTGAGTCGAATTAGCCATGTCTGTCTGTCCGTCCGTCTGTCTGTTCGTCACCGATTTTTGGGCCTTAACTTTTGAGCTAGGATAATGAAATTTGGTATATAGGATCCTCGTCCGTTCCCCCAGAACAAGTGTAAAAAAATTTGAAATCTGTCCACTGCCACGCCCCCTTTTTAGGAAAACTTATTTTTTGGCCAAACCGTAAGAAATTTGGAAAAAGTGTCTTAGAAGCATATTTAGACAATCCAAATATCTATATTTCGTTCATACAAAGTTTTTTGCCACGCCCACTTTTTCGGGGCGTTTTTAGTAAAAAAACGCTTTTTGTCCAAATTTTAAAATTTGGAAAAAATTTTTGATGCAAATACTTCCGCAATGGTAATCTTAACATTTTGTCCATATATCATTTTCACCTACGCCCACATTTTGGGGGCGTTTTCTTACAAAAACCATTTGTATACCCCATCCCAAGGCATTAGCAATAGAAATACGTTGTTTTTTGTCGAAACACAAGAGATTTTGATAAACTGTCTGAGCAATATATTGTGACAATGTCATTTTCTGTATTTCATCGCCATAAGGCCTATATTTTGAGGATATTAATTTAAAGGATGGGATGGGATAGGGTATTAAACGATCCGCATAGCGGATTGTAGCCTCTCATATGTTTATACCCTATCCCATAGGGGGGTATATTAGTTTTGATACTTAGTTTGTAACATAGAGAAATGATTTTGCTACATATACCTCAAAGTATATGGATCGACTCAGAATCGCTAGCTGAGTCGATTAAGCCATGTCTATCTGTCCGTCCGTCCGTCCGTCTGTACGTCACCGATTTTTAGGCCTTAAATTTTGAGCTAGGATAATGAAATTTGGTACATAGGATCCTCGTCCGTGCCACCAGAACAAGTGTACAAATTTTTGAAATCCGCCTACTGCCACGCCCCCTTTTAAGAAAAACTCAGTTTTTGACCAAACCGTAAGGAATTTTAAAAAAGTTTCTGAACAACATATTTAGACAATATTAATATCTATGTTTCGTCTATATAAAGTTTTTTGCCACGCCCACTTTTTGGGGGCGTTTTCAATTAAAAACTGTTTTCGGTCAAATTTTAAATTTTTCGAAAATATGTTGATGCAGAATCATTAACATTATTAATATGAACATTTCGTCTATATGGTTGGGTGTTGTAGAACGAGGGTAGACTCTGATTGGCGTTAACTTGGCAATGCCCAGTGTTGCAACTCTGACGACACATCAAATGTGCTTATCTTTACCTCCAAGTGGTAACCATCGGGTACTGGTCTCATCCAACCGGATTTGACTTGCTAAACGATAAGTGCGAGTGTTGATAACACGACGGAAAACAGCAACACTATAAACACCCTGATGGCCCCGTGTCCTAGGGGTATCTAATAAATTAGAACTGGCCCTCCAGGTTGGGGGTTGTGCTTTGGGTTAACTACCCACCCACAGAAAAAAACATGGTTACGAAGCAACCAATAGCCTCGGAAAGGACTGATTTTATTGTTGACGACCCTGCTAAACGAAAAAAGGACAACGACGTTCGTATCTGCACCTGGAATGTGAGAACATTAAACAGGAGAGGTGCAGGCGAACAACTAGCGGAAGCCCTAAACTGCTACAAAGCAGACATTACTGCCATCCAGGAAATACGATGGGATGGGCAGGGCAAAAAGAGGATGAAGAACTGTGACATATACTACGGACCGTGTTATAGTGAGCAGAAACAGCGACTATTCGGATGCGGATTTATTATAAGTGCCAGACTTAGGCAAGAAGTCTTATGTTTCCAAGACATTAGCGAACGCATAGTAACAATCCGCATCAAGGCCAAATTCGCCAACATAAGCCTTATATGCGCTCACGCTCCGACGGAAGAAAAAGATGATATAGCTAAGGATTGCTTCTACGAGCTCCTCGACAAAACCTATGAGCGACTACCGAAGTACGATGTTAAAATCGTGCTGGGAGATTTTAACGCAAAGGTAGGAAGAGAAGACATCTTTAGAAGTATTGTCGGAAAACATAGCCTACACGACAACACGTCTGGTAACGGACTTAGGCTAATTGATTTCGCTACGGAACGAAATGCCACTATAGCCAGCACACGGTTTCCTCACCTCGATATCCAGTAGGGGACATGGCGGTCTCCAGATCAACGAACGGTCAACCAAATTGATCACATTGCGATAGATAATAGGCACGCATCCAGTATTTTGGATGTCCGAACATTCCGAGGAGCTAACATCGACTCGGATCACTACCTTGTAGCAGCCAAGGTAAGAATGCGGATATCCACCACGCCACAACAATCCAGAAATACTGTGAAAAAAATTAATGTCGGAGAACTGCAATCGCAAGAGACCGCCAAGACCTTCGCACAACGCGTATCCCTTAACCTCTCGATTAACACCATACCACCAGCATCGAATGTCGAAGAGCAATGGCAACGATGCCAACAGGCCATTAGATCAGCCGCAACTGATGTGCTAGGTGTCTCGCGCCCACCAGCAAGAAACCCCTGGTTTGATGAGGAATGCCGACAGATGCTCGCAGCCAAGAACGAGGCCTACAAGGCTAAGCTGCAGGTGAAGACGAGAGCTGCCATTGAGCTCTATAGGCAAAGAAGAAGGGAAGAACATCGGCTTTTCAGCAAGAAGAAAAAAGAGCAAGAAAAGCGCGCGATCGAGGATATAGAGAGGTGCCACTCCAGGAACGATGTTCGCAAGTTTTACCAAAGTGTAAAACGTCAAAGCCAAGGATACAAGGCTCGAACAGAATCCTGTCGAGATGAACAAGGAAATATTGAAGTTGAGACACAGTCGATGCTGAGGATATGGAAGAACCACTTCTGCAGACTGTTAAACGGCGATGACGAACAACATTCCGCTGTCAGGCAGAACGAACCATTCAATATTGGCAACGATAGCGAAGACTGCCAACCACCCGACCTGAGTGAAGTGAGGATAGCAATATCAAAACTCAAGCTTAATAAGGCTGCCGGAAATGACGGCCTTCCCGTTGAGCTCTATAAGGCCGGCGGAGATGACTTGGTAAGTAACATCCACCAACTCATAAGCCAAATCTGGTCGGATGAAAATATGCCTGAAGAATGGAACCTCAGCATCGTTTGCCCGATCCACAAAAAAGGAGACCCTCTGAACTGCGCCAACTACAGAGGCATAAGTCTCCTCAACATCGCCTACAAGATCCTATCTGCCGTAATATGTGAACGCCTGAAACCGTTTACCAACAACCTGATTGGCCCTTATCAGTGTGGTTTAAGGCCAGGAAAGTCCACAACCGATCAAATTTTCACACTTCGGCAGATCCTGGAAAAAACTCAAGAAGTCCAAATCGATACCCACCACCTATTCATCGATTTCAAAGCCGCATATGATAGCATTTATAGAGACGAACTGTATAGAGCCATGTCTAGTTTTGGTATACCGCCCAAACTCGTCCGTTTGTGTAGGATGACGATAGAGAATTCTCGCTGCTCCATCAGGGTCGGAAACGACCTCACCGACACATTCGATACCAAAAAAGGATTTAGGCAGGGCGATGCGCTGTCATGTGACTTCTTTAATCTGATTCTTGAGAGAATTGTGCAAAACTCCAAAGCCAACACCAGAGGCACAATTTTCCAAAAGTCGGTGCAACTACTAGCATACGCTGACGATATTGACATCATTGGTAGGACTCAACGTGATGTCATAGCCACGTTTGCTAGTATAGAGAAGGAAGCGGCGAAAATGGGTTTAGCAGTAAATTAGGGTAAGACTAAGTATATGCTGTCATCACGAAAGGACTCACAACATCGACGAATTGGACAGAGCGTCACCATTGACAGATATAACTTTGAGGTAGTACGGGACTTTGTCTACCTCGGCTCCGCTATTAGCTCTGACAACAACATCTCGTCAGAAATTAAACGAAGAATTACTCTTGCCAACCGCTGTTTCTTCGGGCTAAGAAGGCAATTTAGTAGTAAAGCCCTCACTCGAACTACTAAGGAAACCCTTTATAAGACCCTGATCATCCCAGTCCTGCTCTACGGCGCTGAAGCATGGACCGTATCCAAAGCGGATGAAGAAATCCTTGGTAGAATCGAGAGGAAAATTCTTCGAAAAATCTTCGGTCCCGTTTGCGTTGACGGGCTATGGAGACGAAGATTCAACCAAGAACTATACGAGCTGTACAGCGACATGCCCCTGGTCAAAAAACTCCGCATTGGACGTTTAAGATGGCTAGGACATGTAGAACGAATGGACACCAATACTCCGGCTCGCAGAGTCTTCGATTCCCAGCCAGACGTCGGACGCAGTAGAGGAAGACCTCGCCTTAAGTGGCGCGCACAAGTGAAAACCGACCTCAACCAACTTGGAATGCGCAACTGGAGGCAGTTAGCTAAGGACCGGGCTAATTGGAGAGGCATGTTGGTTGAGGCCCAGGTTCATTCCGGACTGTAGCGCCACTTAAGTAAGTAAGTAAGTATTTCGTCTATATACCATTTTAACCCACGCCCACTTTTTGGGGGCGTTTTTATATAAAACCATTTTTATACACTATCCCATAACATATGCAGGAGAAAACCTTGTCTTTTGTAGAACCGTAAAATTGTTTTGTAAGCAGTCTGAAGAATTTGTTGTCACTATATCATTTTTTCTATTTTATCCACATCGTGTTTTTAGCCATGCCCCCTTTTTTGGGGATTTTAGTTTTATGGATAAGATGGGATAGGGTATTCAACGATCCGCACAGCGGATTGTAGTCTTCTCATATATTTTTTTAATTTCGTCTCTCTGTCCCTAATGGCATCTCCAGCCAAAACGGCTTGACCGATTTTCTTCAACTTCGTATCCAGGGTTTTTTGGTCATAATTCTAGCCATTTAGTCAAATTTTATAAAGGTCATCTCATTTTAATCGAAAACGGCTCTAACAATTTAGATTTAACTATGTATGTATATACTTTTTGATGTTTCCTTAGGTTCTTTTTCGTAAATTTATAGCGGATTTCTTTGTTTATACCAAAGTTGTCATTTTTTTGCAAACTATTTGGTCAAATTGAATATCTGTTGTCATCGAGCCACCATATAAGATGACTTTGTGTTTGGTTTTCCCCCTCTTATTAATTTTATGAATTTAGCAATTTTATGAAAAATAAGATAATGTGAATTGTAGTAGACGAATTAATATTGGCAACTTCGAATTTAAATAATTAAAAATAATTGTAGTACTGGGAACACCACTCCTCTCACATGTACCAAGTTTCGTCAATGTTTGTTGTTATTGCTGTCGCGCTCATGAAATTACAAGCTGTTTTCCGTACAGTGCTTAACTGTCTGAGGTGAATTTGCTAGTTTTGAATTTAAAATTTGAAATGAATTAAAATTAAATTATTTTAGATTATTGTGAAGTCAGAAAAGTTGTTGCCGCAAAGTAATTTAAGAAGTTACATGCTCCCTATAGCAATGTAAGTTAGTTTAAGATTTGTTTATAAGTGTTAAAATTGGTTTGCTTTTAGCAATTAAAATCGATTCAAAGCAACTGACTTTCGATAGTCTAATTTGAAGGAAGGAGTGTGGAGATTTTAGCCGTGCAAATCGATACTGATGCTGTAACAGTTCTGCCTGAACAAGACAAGTTGGAAGCATCCATGGATGTGTTGATAAAAGCCGCTGTAGTAGCTCAAGCTTCGGTGTCACAAAAGGATGTGGAGTTGGCTGCTTAGCGAAAGGAACTGGAGGTGATGAAGGCAAAGTTAGCTAGTGTTTCGTCTCCCGTTCAAGAAGTTGAACCCGCGTGCAGTAAATCACCGTCAATAACCCGGCCTACAAAGAAGCTGTGTACTGATCGCTTGTAGATGTTGCGAACTATTCAAGCCAACCACCAAGCACTCTTGAAATGATCTCAGAATGCAGAAATGGATTTACCGAAGCCAACAGAACGAGATAATGTGCACTCGACTCCTATTACTGGGTTACCTCACCGACGTGTAAGTTTTCCTGAGACGATCCAGCAGTCCGACATGTCCAGTTTGCTGAAAATTCTGAATCGGGGAAACGTGCAGGAGCAACCAATGTTTTCTGGTGCCAACAAGCGGGAATGGCCGTACTTCGAGGAAGTTTTCAACGCTACGACAGTTGAAGGAAAGTTCAGTAGCAAGGAGAACGTAGCACGTTACGCAGGGCACTTAAAGGGGAGGCTTATCAGCTGGTGAGTGATAAATTGAAATACTCATCCGATGACGCTTTAATTATGGACTCATTGCGCTGTATTTTCGGCCGGTCAGATGTTTTGGTGCACGGGTTAACTGCGGACCTGCTGAAACTACCAACGTTGAAGTCTGGTTGTGATCCAAACTTGCAGGTGTAGGCGGTTAGGGTCAATTTGTTTGTTTGTGGCGGGCATTAGGGCGATGAGCAAAGAGGAGGAACTTTATAGCGGTTACGTACTTCCGTAGTTACGGACCTGGCGGGTAAGTTTGGCGCTGGTCTATACCAGGATTGTCGTAGAAGAGCTGCATCAACTCGCCGTGCATTGTTAAAGGATTTCCCTAATGGAAAAGGTAATTGACCTGCCTCCAGAGCTGGTGCAGCGGCTTGAGACTATCATGGCGAAGAAGCCAAGCACAACCAAACCTACGCGACAAGTACTTACCCACCAACCAGTTTCAGAGTCGTCAGCATCAGAGTCGTGCGTCAAATGTAGCGGTAACCATTCGGTAGCACAGTGCGAAAACTTTAAGGCCTTGTCACCCGACCAGAGGTTCAAGTTTGCCAAGGAGAAGCAGCTCTGCTTCCGGTGTTTAAGTGGAGTGAAGCATGATTGGAGATCATGCGCGAAAAATAAGACGTGTGACCTTAATGGTTGCACTAGCCGACATCATCGGCTTTTACAACCAGTAGCTTCAAGCAACGATGCTAATTTGAATGTGGCTGCCGTTCCGTTCGAGCCGTCAGGCAACTTTGTGTCGGCGCATTCCAGAGCAGATCTTCCTGTAATGTACAAGGTCGCCCCCATTAGGATCTATGGAAAGAACGGGAAGTACAGCGACACCTTTGCTTTTCTAGATGACGGTTCGTGTCTGACGCTGATGGAGCGTGATCTTTTCGATTCGTTAGAACTAGAACGAACGGCAGAGGACTTGACGGTCCAGTGGACTAAGGGCGTTTCTTGGTCTGAGAAGACGATGCTGGCGGATCTGACTGTGACTGGAATCAACAGTCGAAAGCGCCACCATCTTCAGAGCGTATACTCAGTGGAAGACTTAGGGTTGCCAACACAATCAGTTGACGTTGGAAAATTGAAGGAGCTGTATCCGCACTTACGAGGGCTACCACTGACGAATTTATTTGAAGCTAAGCCAAAAATACTGATTGGTTTAGATCAAGCCAAATTCTTGATGGGCCGTGGCCAGCGACACGGCAGAGAGGAAGAACCCTGCGCGGTAAAGACACTTTTAGGTTGGATAGTGTTCGGACAGTTAGGGTCCCTACAACCAGCAAAGCAGCTAAGCCAACCATGAGACTTCTGTTTCACGATTCTCTCAAGGCAGAGAATGATCTGATGGTACGACGCCACTTCACAACTGAGGAGTTTGGAGTTATGCCTCCGAAGCGGGAATTAGTCAGCAGGGAAGTTGCGCGTGCGTTGCGGGTAATGGAGGAGACTTTGAGGCTTGAAGGTCATGATGTTTGGTCCGAGGTGCTCGCCAACATGTTCACAGTTTGTGAAAAACCAGCATGCGTACCGTTTCCAGTACCCCGAAGCTGTCGATGGATTGACAAAAAGGACCTACGTGGACGACTACTTGAACAGCCATGACACGATGGAACAGGCAGTCACAGTCACTCGTAACGCCATTCAGATCTGTAAGACCATGGGTTTCAGTCTTGTTGGCGTGCAGTCAAATAGCCGCGAGTTCCTAGAGAAGATGCCGGAGAGTCATGTCAACCCCAAGCTCGTGAGTATTGATCCAGGCGAGTTGGACAATTTCGTCACCAAGGTCTTAGGGATGTTTTGGCATCCATCGATGGGTCATTTTACCTACCAGGTGCTGGATGACGGACTGTTCAACAAGATAAGGCTGCCAGAATTCAAAGTGTCAAAAAGAGAGATACTCAGAGCGGTTATGCGTATTTTCGATCCATTTGGACTTATGTCTATATACGTCATCCGTGGTCGCATTGTTCTTCGGGAAGTGTGGAGAGAAGGGTTTGACTGGGACGAACCAGTGTCAAGGGAGCTACGAGATTAGTGGATTATGTTTGTGACGGAGTTAAAGAACATTGACAGTCTTCGAATTCCTCGGCGGTATGTTTCATGGAAACCCGACGACTCTAAGAACTGTCCAGTCATCTTCGTCGATGCTTCGGAGAAAGCATTTGCAGCTGCTACGTATCTTCGTTTTGAGCGTGACGAAAAGGTAGAGGTCGCGTTGGTCATGGGTAAGGCCAAAGTCGCGCCCGTAAAAAGACTGTCGGTGCCATGATTAGAACTACAAGCCGCCGTGTTAGGAGTTCGACTGTTGACCACAATAAAGGGCCCTCACACGATCCCGATCCACTAGGTGATTTTCCTGTCCGACTCCAAAACTGTTCTGGCCTGGATCAACTCAACTAAATACAAGTTTCCGTCATTCGTGGCCACTAGAGTAGGCGAAATCCTTGATTCTTCGTCTCCTCGGCAATGGTTCTACGTGGGGACAGTCGACAACTTGGCGGATGATGGAACAAGGTGGACCGACGAAACGATCGGGAATCAGGAGGCGCGTTGGTTTTAAGGGCCGAGCTTTCTTCTAAGACCTGTTGAGGAATGGGCAATCACACCTGGTAAAGCGGATGAAGTACTGGAGTGAGGAGAAGAGAACGGTGTAAGAATTCTTGTTCATGAGCGTGGCAAGGAAAAATGGACAAGGGAAAATGGACATCGGCCGTTAGAGTTATTGCGTTCCTTCTACGGTTTAAGGAAATATGCCAACGAAAAGAAGTCGACTAGGAGATGTTCGTCACGCCACGGGAATTCATTCGCGCTGAGGCCTGGCTATTCAGGAAAATCCAACAGGACGCATTTCGTGAGGAAGTGGTCGAGCTCTATGTTTGTTCTTTCTCCGTTCATGGATGAAGAAGGGAAAATCCGGATGAGTTCCAGAGCGCAGAAATCAGTGGCGTCATATGCAGCTCGTAATCCGGACATCCTGCATAAAACTCATCTGTTAGTCGACATGCTCATTCAACATTACCACGAACAAAATTTTCATGTTGGAGCAGTCACCAGTTTTCGGGCCTTAAATTTTGAGCTAGGATGATGATATTTGGTACACGTGGTCTTTGTTGCTCCCAGCAGAACAAGTGTATAAGGCATATGCAATAGAAAAACGTTGTTTTTCGTCGAACCATAAAAGAATTTGATAAACCTTCTGAACAATGTTGTGACAACGCCATTTTCAATACTTTATGCCCATAAAGACCACATTTTGGGGATATTAATTTTAAGGATGGGATGGGATAGGGTATTAAACGATCCGCACAGCGGATTGTAGCCTTCTCATATGTTCTATATTAAATCCCCATCGTGTTTTAAGCCATGTCCACATTTTGGGGATATTAGTTTTAAAAATGGGATGGGATAGGGTATACAACGATCCGCAGAGTGGATTGTAGCCCTCTCATATGTTTCTTATATGGAGTGCATCATCTGTATAGACTTCATAATCTTTGGTGATACTTAGCTTGAGATGTGGTGTGGTCAGCGAACAAGATCCAAGTGACGATCAAGCGCACGCACCAAAAATGCAATGCACCCACACAAAAAGCTTTCACACACGCAACACAAATTGATGTTGTAAAGCTGTGCGAATTTTTATGATGTGTCAAATTATGCTCTCACCTCTCATAGCAAACTTTCTTATGCTAACAGTTACGCCAGCAACATAACTACATAGTAAGAACCCATATGGCTTTATGTATAGATGTATAACTACGTTAAGATTAAATGAATAAAGCTTTAACCAGTAAGTGTGAATGAAATGTGAAAGGATTGAATGAATGCGAATAATTGTATAAATGTGTACGATTGAATGTTATTAATTGAAATGAATGAAGATATTATAATTCTATAATAATAACGATTGATAGGTCCCAAACATCCCGGCCCCCTGGAACAAATTTCAGGACACAAGTAGAAACGCAAATTTTGACATTGGGCGGATGAAAGTTCCGGTGGATGTTCTGACAGTTGTTACCCGAACTCGTTGATCAGTACCCTGGTTGACTGATACAATGCGTCCGAGAACCC
The DNA here is from genome assembly GCA_932526625.1 of Rhingia campestris. Lineage (NCBI taxonomy): Eukaryota > Metazoa > Arthropoda > Insecta > Diptera > Syrphidae > Rhingia > Rhingia campestris. The sequence goes on from OW052183.1 coordinate 62,926,416, forward strand.
ACGTTGTCGGTGGAAGGTTTGGCTCCTTGATAACCACTTAATTACCCTATTTTAGATTGGTGGTAGGTCGATGCCATTTAGGTCGCTCCTGTAGGGTTGTCAGGTACTCAGAGTGCCATCTCTTCCAGAACCCCTGGGTCATACTTTGAAGGTGATTCCACAATGACAAGCGATTTGGCGGCGTCTCCAAAACAGTTGGCTCTGGTACGGCTGTTAATGGTTCACCTACAAGAAAATGGGCAGGAGTTGGTGGATTTAAGTCAGAGTCGGATATGGAACATAGAGGAAGAGAATTCAAAATTGCTTCTACTTGACTAAGGACAGTATATAATTCTTCGAATGTTAAAATCGAACTCCCAATTACGCGACGCAAGTGCAGCTTTACTGACTTAACGCCCACTTCTCATAGACCACCGAAATGCGGTGCCGATGGGGGTATGAAGTGCCACGCAATTCCATCCTTGGCTAGAGTTGCTGCGATGATTTCGTTATGCGTTTGTGTCATAACTAATTTGTGCATTTCTGTTAAGCACCGACGAGCTCCATGGAAATTGGTCCCTTTGTCGCTGTAGATGTTGCTGCATTTTCCCTGGCGAGAGACGAATCTGCATAAAGTGGCGATGAAAGCTTCGGTTGTGAGATCACTCACCAATTCGAAATGAATCGCTTCAGTGGACATACACACAAACAAGGCAATGTAAGCTTTGGCCAACTTCGGTTTACGACAACGAGATAAATTGATGGTAAGTGGACCAGCATAATCACATCCCGTGTTAGCAAACGGACGGCTCGGCTGTATTCGATACGGTGGCAAATCGCCCATCATCTTTTGGCTGGTGAGCTTTCGCTGCATGAAGCATGGTTTACAACTGTGCACAATTTTGCGAATAAGATTTCGACTCCCCATTATCCAAAACTGCTGTCGAACAAAGGCGAATGTTTCGGATACTCCAGCGTGTAGATAGCGTTGATGAATATCTGAAATGATGAGTCATGAAACAGCATTATTTTTCGGTAGTACTATGGGGTGTTTTATGTTGAAAGATACACTCGCATGCTTGATTCGTCCACCGATGCGTAATAATCTATCGTCGTCCAGAAATGCAGAGTATCTCAGCAGCTTAGATTTTGGTGGAAGTTGCTTCTTGTTCTTCAGGTATCCGATCTCGTATTCAAAGGCATATAGTTGGACAAACTTTTAAATACAAATCCTTCCTGCGCGAATTTCGGAGTACCTCAATCCATGTTTAGGACGTTCAGTGTAGGTTATACGGCAATTTTCTCACAAACCTGAGACAATAAGCAGCCACTCGTTGCAACCGATACCACGAAGCGACCCTCTTGATCAGTTCTACGAAGACATGCCCGTCAAACGATGTGACAAGTACACTTCTTGAGACAGTCTTTTTGTGATTAACCAGATTTGTTGGGGATATACAACGTGATGCACAGTCAGCTGGGTTTGAGTCCGTTGGAAAATGGCGCCATGAGTATCGGGGTGCATTTTCCAAAATAGCAGCTGTTCGATTGGCGACAAAGGTTGTTCAGCGACGAGGGGGTGACGAAATCCAATGAAGGACTATCCAATGAGTAAGGCGATAGGAGTACACGTCGTTGGCTGGATCCCAATACATTCCTAGCACTTTTATCAGCGATTGTGACTGCTCGTGATCTACGAAAGAGTATTCGCAGTCATTCAATGGAAGTTTTGATAAAAGAGTCCAGCAATTCGTTTGTGTCATAACTAATTTGTGCATTTCTGTTAAGCACCGACGAGCTCCATGGAAATTGGTCCCTTTGTCGCTGTAGATGTTGCTGCATTTTCCCTGGCGAGAGACGAATCTGCATAAAGTGGCGATGAAAGCTTCGGTTGTGAGATCACTCACCAATTCGAAATGAATCGCTTCAGTGGACATACACACAAACAAGGCAATGTAAGCTTTGGCCAACTTCGGTTTACGACAACGAGATAAATTGATGGTAAGTGGACCAGCATAATCACATCCCGTGTTAGCAAACGGACGGCTCGGCTGTATTCGATACGGTGGCAAATCGCCCATCATCTTTTGGCTGGTGAGCTTTCGCTGCATGAAGCATGGTTTACAACTGTGCACAATTTTGCGAATAAGATTTCGACTCCCCATTATCCAAAACTGCTGTCGAACAAAGGCGAATGTTTCGGATACTCCAGCGTGTAGATAGCGTTGATGAATATCTGAAATGATGAGTCATGAAACAGCATTATTTTTCGGTAGTACTATGGGGTGTTTTATGTTGAAAGATACACTCGCATGCTTGATTCGTCCACCGATGCGTAATAATCTATCGTCGTCCAGAAATGCAGAGTATCTCAGCAGCTTAGATTTTGGTGGAAGTTGCTTCTTGTTCTTCAGGTATCCGATCTCGTATTCAAAGGCATATAGTTGGACAAACTTTTAAATACAAATCCTTCCTGCGCGAATTTCGGAGTACCTCAATCCATGTTTAGGACGTTCAGTGTAGGTTATACGGCAATTTTCTCACAAACCTGAGACAATAAGCAGCCACTCGTTGCAACCGATACCACGAAGCGACCCTCTTGATCAGTTCTACGAAGACATGCCCGTCAAACGATGTGACAAGTACACTTCTTGAGACAGTCTTTTTGTGATTAACCAGATTTGTTGGGGATATACAACGTGATGCACAGTCAGCTGGGTTTGAGTCCGTTGGAAAATGGCGCCATGAGTATCGGGGTGCATTTTCCAAAATAGCAGCTGTTCGATTGGCGACAAAGGTTGTTCAGCGACGAGGGGGTGACGAAATCCAATGAAGGACTATCCAATGAGTAAGGCGATAGGAGTACACGTCGTTGGCTGGATCCCAATACATTCCTAGCACTTTTATCAGCGATTGTGACTGCTCGTGATCTACGAAAGAGTATTCGCAGTCATTCAATGGAAGTTTTGATAAAAGAGTCCAGCAATTCGAACTCCATTTTCGAAGTTGAAGATTAGCCTGCGATAGAAGAGCAACCAGCTCAGTTTGCAAATCTAGCAACGTTTCGATGTTATTAGCCCCGGTCATGAAATCGTCGACATAGACGTCATTAGGTAAAATGTTGGCAGCATTAGGATATGAAGATTTGAAATCTTCTGCGATTTGCTGCAACACGCGAACCGACACAAAAGGAGCTGAAGACGTCCCGTATGTAACCGTTCGCAATCGATAATGTCGAATTACTATCGTCAAAATGTTCTCCCGAAATTACCCAACCGAATGAAGTGTTTTGTGCAATAGGTCGGCCTTGTGGCCCACGGATTTGGTCTGGTTTTAAAATGGTACAAACTTTATCCGCGCCTAGGAGAACATCAACCGACTTCGAGACATTGAAGTGTGGATCCGCTAGATCAAACATGCGATTATGTTCCCAGTATGATGCATTGAATAAATTGAAAGGTAAATTCGAGATTAATTTACCCAACCCAAACGCGTCGACCGATAGATAAGCTGCATTGTTACGAGAATGCAGGCGAATTGACACGCAGCCGTTAGTAAATCCTGCTTCTCTCGACGATAATCCCATTACAGGAATTCGAGCATGTGTACGCGGAAGTCCTAATCGCTGCGCTAAGGATTCTGTCACAAACGACGATTGAGATCCCGTATCCAAAAGAACACGACACTCAGCGAACTGCCCGCGGTTATCTTGAACTTTAGCTAAGATAGTTGGCAAAATAGTTTACTTACGAATGCTAAACTCAAGCGAGTGGTTGTTGACCAATGCGGAAGCAGCGCTGGATGTTGAAGCTACATTGTGTTTGGAGGAGTTCATATGGGACTTTTGAGAAACTGATGATGATGGTGTAGTGGAATCAGACTTGGAATTATATTCTAATTCATCGTGGTGTACCAACGAATGATGGCGTGCTGTACACACACGACAACGAAACGATGACCGACATTTATTCGAAGAGTGACCCATTCGATGACAGTTGAAGCAAACCAATTGCGTTTTAACGAACTTTCTTCGCGATAGAATGTCTAAGGCTAAAAACTGTGAACACTGCGATAGAATGTGCTCATTTTTACACATTGGACACGAATTAGTTGCTGACGACTTGGCTAAGTGGGTTTTAATTAGAGCCGTAGTTTTTCCACGTGAAGGAACCGACCGATTTTCCGTTTGACATGATTCGAATGCATCACATCGTAATTCGAGGAATTCAATGAGGTCAATAATCGACATATCGTCGCGAGATCCGACTTCTTCTGCCCACGCGTGTTTCGTGCCTGTATCCACTTTAGCTAGCAATAAATATACAAGCCAAGGATCCCGACCATTTTTGTCTAACGCTTTAAGACCCCGAATAACTTCATCCGCACTGTCAGTTATCTTTCGCAGAGATTGCACATTAGGAACACTCATTAAACGAATAAAAATAAATATTTACACGAACGACTGAACAATTAAATTTACGCGATCGTAGCGCCTTTCAAGCCTATCCCATGCTTCAATATAGTTAGCATCCTCACGCAAAATGATTTCAAAAAATAAAATTTTTGTGTTGCGGTGAGGTTTGGTTTACTATCGACTGAACCAGTAAAAATGTCTTTAAAGGATGGCCAATCCTTGTAATTTCCGGAAAAGGGAGGCACAACAATCTGAGGTAAATTCACTGTCGAACACGTGTTTTTGGAAGAATCCAACGTTTTGAGCAAAGCACTTTGCTGACTATCAATTTGTGTTAAAACTGAATCGTTAGTATTCGATTTTACCCCCTTCGGGATAGGGCGGTGTAGAATATTCCCGAGGTAAGGTATGCCTGTCGTAAAAGGCGACTTAAATCCAAAAAGTTTAAACTTTTCACAAAAGTTTAAATGAAAAGAACATGCAATGAACAAAACAAAAGATTTGAATACCCCAGGTGGTAGGCCAGTTACATTGGTAAATCCACCCTCTTCGGAGGTCGGTCGGTTGGATTCTGGGGGGGACCATTTATTGCCTAGTAGCGACCCTTTCGGAAGATGTAAAAGGGTCGAAAGAACACCCCCATCTAAAAAGGTAGATAACAATGAAAACCTTAGTCTAAATTTTCAAAAGCCTGTGCAGAAAGAGATGGGTTTAAGCAACTCAATGAGGCACTGCTGAGAGAAATAAATAATCTGAAGCAGGAGTTGCAATTGTTGAAAGAACAAATCAACGGCCAAAAAAAAGAAAATGCTCAGACTGTCGAGTTCTCAACCGATGAAGAAGAACTTAAAAAAGAGACGGAAGGGCATCGTCACATGGGGAATAAAAATAAAAAGCGTAAGATGAGTACATCCCCGAAAATCTCATCCCAAATGGAAAGCTGTAAAAATAATGAGATTGACCCAGGTAAAGTAAACCAAATTAAAACATATGAGAGGCTACAATCCACTATGCGGATCGTTGAATACCCTATCCCATCCCATCCTTAAAATTAGTATCCTCAAAATATATGCTTTATGGCGATGAAATGCAGAAAATGACATTGTCACAATATATTGCTCAGACAGTTTATCAAAATCTTTTTTGGTTCGACAAAAAACAACGTTTTTCTATTGCATATGCCTTGTGGTAAGGCATACAAATGGTTTTTGTAAGAAAACGCCCCCAAAAAGTGGGTGTAGGTGAAAATGATATATAGAAAAAATGTTTATTTTATCATTACGGAAGCATTTGCATCAAAAGTTTTTTCGAATTTTTTAAAATTTGGACAAAAAGCGTTTTTTACTAAAAACGCCCCCAAAAAGTAGGCGTGGCAAAAAACTTTGTATGGACGAAATATATATATTAGGATTGTCTAAATATATGCGATTAAAAACCTCATATGAAACCTGGTTTCATCGTATTTAAGTGTCAGATCACAGGCAGTTGTAGGCAAAAACAACTTCTCAACCTTTCTTCCATTAAATAAAGGTGTTCCACAGGGCTCCATCCTTGGACCACTTCTTTTTTCACTTTATATAAATGAGCTACCCAAATATATAAAGAACTCGTCCATACACATGTATGCTGATGATGTTCAACTAAACAATAGCTGCCGAGTTGGTCTGGTTGAAAATGGTGCTTACGAAGTAAACGATCAATTTATATCTGGGCACAAGCAAACAGTCTTGCTCTTAATCCCACCAAGTCCAAATGTATGGTTATTTCAAGAGTTAAAGTAGACACGTCATTCTTACCTCCAATTGAGCTTAACGGTTCAGTTATCGAGTTTGTTGATACCGCAAGGAACCTTGGGGTCACATTCACAAATAATTTTACTTGGGACAATCATATACGTATCACTCTTGGTAAAATGTACGGAAGCCTCAGGATGCTTTGGGCCTCACAGCCCATAACTACTCTTGCAACTAGAAAAATCATAGCTAAGACTCTACTCGTCCCAACTATGCTCTTTGGTTGTGAGATATTTAGTAACTCCAACTATGAGCTTAAGCGCAAGCTTAATCTTGCATACAACAGCATCGCACGTTACATCTATGGACGTAGAAGGTATGACCACATCTCCGCTTTCTCTAAGTCAATATACGGCATAACTCTCGATAACCTTTTAAAATTCAGAACAGTAATTCTGCTGCATAATGTCATGGAAACCCGTCAACCACTTTACTTATTTACCCTTATTCCTTTTTCGCGTTCGTTAAGAACTCTTAAACTTATACCGGCACGCTGTAACTATTTAGTTTCAAAGCGTCAATTTTTAATTCATGTTATTGAACTGTGGAGTTCCCTACCTTTAACTATTCGATTAATGAGTCGCACAATCCTATTTAGGAGAACGCTCTGGCAACACTTCACGTCACTCTAATGATAACTTTTTTCCCCTTCACTTATTTATTTTCTTTTTTATAAATACATTTAATTTTTTATTATTTTAAATTTTTATTTCGATCTCCTGTTATTTTAAATTATTTTTTGCCTACTAGCATTTAATTCACACACAGTCTACTAATTGTAATCACTATATTGTATCTTTCTCGATTCTTTCACTAATTTAAAAGATCTTGTGTCTTACAGTGTACAGACTTTACATAATAAATAATAATAATAATAATAATGCTCAGACACTTTTTTGAAATTCCTTACGGTTTGGATTGAAACTACGTTTTTCTAAAAGGGGGCGTGGCAGTGGGCGGAGAAGGCTACAATCCGCTGTGCGGATCATTGAATACCCTATCCCATCCTATCCATAAAACTAAAATCCCAAAAAAAAGTGGGCATGGCTAAAAATACGATGTGGATAAAATAGAAAAAATGATATAGTGACAATCTTCAGACTGCTTACAAAACACTTTTACGGTTCTACAAAAGACTAGGTTTTCTCCTTCATATGTTATGAGGTAGTGTATAAAAATGGTTTTTATATAAAAACGCCCCCAAAAAGTGGGCGTGGGTTAAAATGGTATAAAGACGAAATGTTCATATTAATAATGTTAATGATTCTGCATTAAAAATTTTTTCGAAAAATTTAAAATTTGGCCGAAAACAGTTTTTTTTATTGAAAACGCCCCCAAAAAGTGGGCGTGGCAAAAAACATTAAATGTACAAAATATAGATATTACGATTCTCTAAATATGCTGTTCAGACACTTTTTTAAAATTCTTTACGGTTTTGCCAAAAATTACGTTTTTCTAAAAAGGGGGCGTGGCAGTGGGCGGATTTCAAAAATGTTTACACTTGTTCTGGTGACTCGGACAAGGATCCTATATACCAAATTTCATTATCCTAGCTCAAAATTTAAGGCCCAAAAATCGTTGACGAACAGACAGACGGACGGACAGACACACATGGCTAATTCGACTCAGCTAGCGATTCTGAGTCGATCCATATACTTTGAGGTATATGTAGCAAAATTATTTCTCTATGTTACAAACTATGTATCAAAACTAATATACCCCCCTATGGGATAGGGTATAAACATATGAGAGGCTACAATCCGCTATGCGGATCGTCGAATACCCTATCCCATCCCATCCTTTAAATTAATATCCTCAAAATATAGGCCTTATGGCGATGAAATACAGAAAATGACATTGTCACAATATATTGCTCAGACAGTTTCTCAAAATCTTTTGTGGTTCAGCAAAAAACAACGTATTTCTATTGCTAATGCCTTGGGATGGGGTATACAAATGGTTTTTGTAAGAAAAATGTGGGCGTAGGTGAAAATGATCTATGGACAAAATGTTTATATTACCATTGCGGAAGTATTTGCATCAAAATTTTTTTCGAAAGTTTTAAAATTTGGACAAAAAACGTTTTTTATTAAAAACGCCCCAAAAAAGTGGGCGTGGCAAAAAACTTTGTATGAACGAAATATAGATATTAGGATTGTCTAATTATGTTGCAAACACACTTTTTTGAAATTCCTTACGGTTTGCCTTAAAACTATGTTTTTTCTAAAAGGGGGCGTGGCAGTGGGCGGATTTTAAAACTTTTTACACTTGTTCTGTTGACTCGGCCAAGGATCCTATACACCAAATTTCAATATCTTAGCTCAAAATTTAAGGCCCAAAAATCGGTGACCAACAGACAGACGGACGGACGGACACACGGACGGACAGACAGACATGGCTAATTCGACTCAGCTAGCGATTCTGAGTCGATCCATATACTTTGAGGTATATGTAGCTAAATTATTTCTCTATGTTACAAACTAAGTATCAAAACTAAAAGACCCCTATGGGATAGGGTATAAACATATGAGAAGGCTACAATCCACTGTGCGGATAGTTGAATACCCTATCCCATCCTATCTGTAAAACTAAAATCCCCAAAAATTGGACATGGCTAAAAACACGATGTGGATAAAATAAAGAAAATGGAATGGTGACAACAAATTCTTCAGACTGCTTATAAAAAACTTTTACGGTTCTACAAAAGACAAGGATTTCTCCTGCATATGTTATGGGGTAGTGTAAAAAAATGGTTTTTATATAAAAACGCCCCCAAAAAGTGGGTGTGGGTTAAAATGATCTACAGACGAAATGTTCATATTTATATTACTAATGATTCTGCATCAAAAGTTTTTTCGAAAATTTGACCAAAAACGTTTTTTATTAAAAACGCCCCCAAACAGTGGGCGTGGCAAAAAACTTTATATGAACGAAATACAGATATTTAGACTGTCTAAATATGTTGTTCAGAAAGTTTTTCAAAATTCATTATGGTTTGGCCAAAAAATACGTTTTTCTAAAAAGGGGGCGTGGCAGTAAGCGGATTTCAAAATTTTTTCCACTTGTTCTGCTGGGAGCAACAAAGAGCACGTGTACCAAATTTCATCCTTCTAGCTCAAAATTTAAGGCCCAAAAACTGGTGAAGTACGGACGGACGGACAGACATGGCTTAATCAACTCAGCTATCGATTCTGAGTCGATCCATATACTTTGAGGTATATGTAGCTAAATTATTTCTCTATGTTACAAACTATGTATCAAAACTAATATACCCCTATGGGATAGGGTATAAACATATGAGAAGGCTACAATCCGCTGTGCGGATCGTTTAATACCCTATCCCATCCCATCATTAAAATTAATATTCCCAAAATGTGGTCTTTATGGGCATAAAGTATTGAAAATGGCGTTGTCACAACATATTGTTCAGAAGGTTTATCAAATTCGTTTATGGTTCGACGAAAAACAACGTTTTTCTATTGCATATGCCTTGGGGTAGGGCATACAAATGTTTTTTTTTTGTAAGAAACGCCCCCAAAAAGTGGGCGTGGGTTAAAATCGTCTATGGACGAAATGTTCATATTAATACTACCAATGATTGTGCATCAATTTTTATACCCTATCCCATAGGGGGGTATATTAGTTTTGATTAGAGATGAGCTTAGTCGTGATTTTTAATTCACAGGTATAACTGTGATTGTGATTTCCTATTCACTGTGATTTTAATCTGTGACCGTGAATTGTGATTTCTTCCAAAAACATATGAGAGGCTACAATCCGCTATGCGGATCGTTGAATACCCTATCCCATCCCATCCTTCAAATTAATATCCTCAAAATATAGACCTTATGGCGATGAAATACAGAAAATGACATTGTCACAATATATTGCTCAGACAGTTTCTCAAAATCTTGTGTGGTTCGACAAAAAACAACCTATTTCTATTGCTAATGCCTTGGAATGGGGTATACAAATGGTTTTTGTAAGAAAACGCCCCCAAAATGTGGGCGTAGGTGAAAATGATCTATAGACAAAATGTTTATATTACCATTTCGGAAGTATTTGCATCAAAATTTTTTTCGAAAGTTTTAAAATTTGGACAAAAAGCGTTTTTTACTAAAAACGCCCCCAAAAAGTGGGCGTGGCAAAAAACTTTATATGAACGAAATATAGATATTGGGATTGTCTAAATATGCTACTCAGACACTTTTTTCAAATTCCTAACGGTTTGGCCAAAAAAAAGGTTTTCCTAAAAAGGGGGCGTGGCAGTGGGCGGATTTCAAAAATTTTTACACTTGTTCTGGTGGCACGGACGAGGATCCTATATACCAAATTTCATTATCCTAGCTCAAAATTTAAGGCCCAAAAACCGCTGACGAACAGACAGACGGACGGACGGACGGACGGACGGACGGACGGACAGACAGACATGGCTAATTCGACTCAGCTAGCGATTCTGAGTCGATCCATATACTTTGAGGTATATGTAGCAAAATTATTTCTCTACGTTACAAACTAAGTATCAAAACTAATATACCCCCCTATGGGATAGGGTATAATTACTACAGGAAACACTAAAAATAAAAGTAAATTTCGGTTCATTTCGTATTAGGTTATTGCGTATATATGAAACCATTGTTAGATGAAACTGGGTTTTTATGAATATAAAAGAAAATCTTATGTGAGATACTGGTAAAAAACAAACTCAACATGTTTAACATTAATAGTCTCACATTTTATTTAAAAGGCAAAACAATAAACATAACATTTAAAAATTACATGAACATGAAATGTTTGAAAGCATATGACAATCCATCCATCTTCAAATTTAAACTGCTTGTTGTGTTCTTAAGTTTTTTTTTTTGCAAATATTGCACTTGACAATTTTTTCGTCTACTACAGCAAACAAAATCCCCAAAAAACCTTTTTTTTTGGGTATTGGCATTGTCATTGTTGTTTTTATCTTTTTTTGGCACGAAAAACAAACATACACAATATTCAAAAATTTAAACGTCCAAAACAATCACACTTTAACGAAAACACAAAAAAATAAAACCAACCACCAAATCAAACAGAACGCAAAACGCAGCAACTTAGCCAGATTACAAAAAAAGCATGAATTACAAAGGAGAAAGAACAAAACACCCTTACAAAGCAAAACCAAATGAAACACATTACACAGATACACACCACATGCACCCATGACTCACTACTTCATTACTCTTCACGTTCAATTTCAATTTTTAACCCTTCAGCATCAACATCGCAAGGAAGAAGAGTGTGAATGTGAACTGTGAAAAGAGCAAAGAGCTACGGAATTGATCTTAATCACGTTTTGGGAATACACAGTCTATTCGAAACTCATTCACAGATCGTGATTGAATGAGCGAGCAAGCGAGAATGAAACTGTGAAAAGAGCTAAAGAGCAAACACAGTTTATTTGCAACTCGTTCACAGGTCGTGATTGTGATTTTTTCTTCACAGCTGATATTTCACAGTTCGTTCTTTTTTGCTCTTCTCTAGTTTTGATACTTAGTTTGTAACATAGAGAAATAATTTTACTACATATACCTCAAAGTATATGGATCGACTCAGAATCGCTAGCTGAGTCGAATTAGCCATGTCTGTCTGTCCGTCCGTCCGTCCGTCCGTCTGTTCGTCACCGATTTTTGGGCCTTAAATTTTGAGCTAGGATAATGAAATTTGGTATATAGGATCCTCGTCCGTGCCACCAGAACAAGTGTAAACATTTTAGAAATCCGCCCACTGCCACGCCCCCTTTTTTAGGAAAACTTATTTTTTGGCCAAACCGTAAGGAATTTCAAAAAAGTATTTAAGTAGCATATTTCGACAATCCTGATATCTATATTTCGTTCATACAAAGTTTTTTGCCACGGCCACTTTTTGGGGGCGTTTTTAGTAGAAAACGCTTTTTGTCCAAATTTTAAAACTTTCGAAAAATTTTTAGATGCCAATACTTCCGCAATGGTAATATAAACATTTTGTACATAGATCATTTTCACCTACGCCCACAGTTTGGGGGCGTTTTCTTACAAAAACCATTTGTATACCCCATCCCAAGGCATTAGCAATAGAAAACCGTTGTTTTTTGTGGAACCACAAAAGATTTTGATAAACTGTCTGAGCAATATGTTCGGCCCTATCGAGGTATCCGTCGCAGCGGAAAATTCTCCGATTTCGTACGATTCGGAGGATTTTTGCTTCGAGGTATTCCTCGGAAAAGCTGTTCGGAATATTTCTAAGACATTTTGTAACGCACCCCGGCAAATTGCGTTGAGGTGCATTTTTCATGCGATTTTTGACAGCTAAGTGCCATTCTTTCTGCGATTTCCTCCGACACAAATTCTTCCCGGAATTTATTTACGAATTGTAGTGAAGTGAACCCGTCGCATTTGGGAATATTTTTTTTTCCGATGACACATACCTCGAATGGAATTTAACCTCCGACGAAGTATGCGTTGCGGAAAATTGTCCGCTCTGACGGATACCTCGATAGGGCTGATTGTGACAATGTCATTTTCTGTATTTCATCGCCATAAGGCCTATATTTTGTGGATATTAATTTAAAGGATGGGATGGGATAGGGTATTCAACGATCCGCATAGCGGATTGTAGCCCCTTATATGTTTTTATACCCTATCCCATAGGGGGGTATATTAGTTTTGATACTTAGTTTGTAACATAGAGAAATAATTTTGCTACATATACCTCAAAGTATATGGATCGACTCAGAATCGCTAGCTGAGTCGATTAAGCCATGTCTGTCTGTCCGTCCGTCCGTCCGTCCGTCCGTCCGTCCGTCCGTCCGTCTGTACGTCACCGATTTTTAGGCCTTAAATTTTGCGCTAGGATAATGAAATTTGGTATATAGGATCCTCGTCTCTGCCTACAGAACAAGTGTAAAAATTTTTGAAATCCGCCCACTGCCACGCCCCCTTTTAAGAAAAACTCAGTTTTTGACCAAACCGTAAGGAATTTTAAAAAAGTTTCTGAACAACATATTTAGACAATATTAATATCTATATTTCGTCCATATAAAGTTTTTTGCCACGCCCACTTTTTGGGGGCGTTTTCAATAAAAAACTGTTTTCGGTCAAATTTTAAATTTTTCGAAAAAAATTTTGATGCAGAATCATTAACATTATTAATATGAACATTTCGTCTATATACCATTTTAACCCACGCCCACTTTTTGGGGGCGTTTTTATATAAAAACCATTTTTATACACTACCCCATAATATATGCAAGAGAAAACCTTGTCTTTTGTAGAACCGTTAAAGTGTTTTGTAAGCAGTCTGAAGAATTTGTTGTCACTATATCATTTTTTCTATTTATCCACATCGTGTTTTTAGCCATGCCTCCCTTTTTTGGGGATTTTAGTTTTATGGATAGGATGGGATAGGGTATTCAACGATCCGCACAGCGGATTGTAGCCTTCTCATATGTTTGATACTTAGTTTGTAACATAGAGAAATAATTTTGCTACATATACCTCAAAGTATATGGATCGACTCAGAATCGCTAGCTGAGTCGAATTAGCCATGTCTGTCTGTCCGTCCGTCCGTCCGTCTGTCTGTTCGTCACCGATTTTTGGGCCTTAAATTTTAAGCTAGTATAATGAAATTTGGTATATAGGATCTTCGTCCGTGCCACAAGAACAAGTGTAAAAATTGTTGAAATCCGCCCACTGCCACGCCCCCTTTTTAGAAAAACGTATTTTTTGGCCAAACCATAAGGAATTTTGAAAAACTTTCTGAGCAGCATATTTAGAGAATAGTAATATCTATATTTCGTCATATAAAGTTTTTTGCCACGCCCACGGTGTTTTTTATAAAAAACGTTTTTCGGTCAAATTTTAAAATTTTCGAAAAAAGTATTGATGCACAATCATTGGTGGTATTAACGTGAACATTTCGTCAATAGACCATTTTAACCCACACCCACGTTTTAGGGGCGTTTTCTTACAAAAACCATTTGTATGCCCTACCCCAAGGAATATGCAAGGACGGACGGACGGACGGACAGACATGGCTAAATCGACTCAGCTATCGATTCTGAGTCGATCCATATACTTTGAGGTATATGTAGCTAAATTATTTCTCTATGTTACAAACTATGTATCAAAACTAATATACCCCTATGCGATAGGGTATAAAGAGATGAGTTAAACATCCGCTACAGTAAATTGTATTGGCTTATTGGGAGATACTCACCCTTATCCAACTACAATAAATTATTGCAATATAAGCAAATTCTTAAACCAGTATGGACCTATGGGCTCCAGCTGTGGGCATGCACATGCAAGACAAACTTACTAAGAATACAAACCTTCCAAAACAAAGTACTACGGAGCATAGTTAACGCACCGTGGTACATACGTAACACCGATCTACATAGAGATCTATATATTGAAATGGTTGAAGATGAAGCTAAAACATATGAGAAGGCTACAATCCGCTGTGCGGATCGTTTAATACCCTATCCCATCCCATCCTTAAAATTAATATCCTCAAAATATGGTATTTACGGTCATAAAGTATTGAAAATGACGTTGTTACAACATATTGTTCCGAAGGTTTATCAAATTCTTTTATGGTTCGACAAAAAACAACGTTTTACTTTGCATATGCCTTGAGGTAGGGGATACAAATGGTTTTTGTAAGAAAACGCCCCCAAAAAGTGGGCGTGGGTTAAAATGGTCTATTGACCAAATGTTGGTATTAATACTGCCAATGATTGTGCATCAAAATTTTTTTCGAAAATTTTAAAATTTGACCAAAAAACATTCTTTATAAAAAACGCCCCGTAAAAAGTGGGCGTGGCAAAAAACTTTATATTGACGAAATATAGATATTACGATTCTCTAAAAATGCTTCTCCGACACTTTTATAAAATTCTTTACGGTTTTGCCAAAAATTACGTTTTTCTAAAAAGGGGGCGTGGCAGTGGGCGGATTTCAAAAATTTTTACACTTGTTCTGGTGACTCGGACAACTATCCTATATACCAAATTTCATTATCCTAGCTCAAAATTTAAGGCCCAAAAATTGGTGACGAACAGACAGACGGACGGACGGACAGACAGACATGGCTAATTTGACTCAGCTAGCGATTCTGAGTCGATCCATATACTTTGAGGTATATGTAGCAAAATTATTTCTCTATGTTAGAAACTATGTATCAAAACTAATATACCCCCCTATGGGATAGGGTATTAAAACGTTGTTTTTTGTCGAACCATAAAAGAATTTGATAAACCTTCTGAACATTATGTTGTGACAACGTCATTTACAATACTTTATGACCACATTTTGGATATTAATTTGAGGATGTGATGGGATAGGGTATTTAACGATCCGCATAGCGGATTGCCTTCTCATGTGTTTATACCCTATCCCATAGGGGTATATTAGTTTTGATACCTAGTTTGTAACATAGAGAAATAATTTAGCTTCATATACCTAAAAGTATATGGATCGACACAGAATCGCTAGCTGAGCTGAGTCGAAATAGCCATGTCTGTCTGTCCTTCCGTCCGTCCGTCTATCTGTTCGTCACCGATTTTTGGGCCTTAAATTTTGAGCTAGGATAATGAAATTTGGTACCTAGGGTCCACGGCCGTGCCTACAGAACAAGTGTAAAAATTTTTGAAATCCGCCCACTGCCACGCCCCTTTTTTAGGAAAACGTATTTTTTGGCCAAACCGTAAGGAATTTTAAAAAAAGTTTTTTACAACATATGCAGACAATCTTAATATCTATATTTCGTCTACATAAAGTTTTTAGCCACGCCCACTTTTTGGGGGCGTTTTCAATAAAAAACTGTTTTCGGTCAAATTTTAAATTTATCGAAAAAATTTTTGATGCAGAATCATTAACATTATTAATATTAATATTACGTCTATATACCATTTTAACCCACGCCCACTTTTTGGGGGCGTTTTTATATAAAAACCATTTTTATACACTACCCCATAACATATGCAGGAGAAAACCTTGTCTCTTGTAGAACCGTAAAAGAGTTTTGTAAACAGTCTGAAGAATTTGTTGTCACTATATCATTTTTTCTACTTTATCCACATCGTGCTTTTAGCAATGCCCACTTTTTTTGGGGATTTTAGTTTTATGGATAGGATGGGATAAGGGTATTCAACGATCCGCACAGCGGATTTTAGCCTTCTCATATGTTTATTCCCTATCCCATAGGGGTATATTAGTTTTGATACTTAGTTTCTAACATAGAGAAATAATCTAGCTACATATACCTCAAAGTATATGGATCAACTCAGAATCGCTAGCTGAGTCGAATTAGCCATGTCTGTCTGTCTGTCCGTCCGTCCGTCCGTCTGTCTGTTCGTCACCGATTTTTGGGCCTTAAATTTTGAGCTAGGATAATGAAATTTGGTATCTAGGATCCTCGTCCGTGCTACCAGAACAAGTGTAAACATTTTTGAAATCCGCCCACTGCCACGCCCCTTTTTTAGGAAAACGTATTTTTTGGCCAAACCGTAAGGAATTTTAAAAAAGTGTCTGAGCAGCATATTAAGATAATCGTAATGTCTATATTTCGTCAATATAAAGTTTTTTGCCACGCCCACTTTTTGGGGGCGTTTTTTTTATAAAAAACCTTTTCTGGTCAAATTTTAAAATTTTCATTGGTAAAAAATCATTGGTAGTATTAATATGAACATTTTGTCTATAGACAATTTTAACCCACGCCCACTTTTTGGGGTCGTCTTACAAAAAAACATTTTCATGCCCTACCCCAAGGCATATGCAATAGAAAAATGTTGTTTTTCGTCGAACCAGAAAAGAATTTGATAAACCTTCTGAACAATATGTTGTGACAATGCTATTTTCAATACTTAATGACCATATAGACCACTTTTTGGAGATATTAATTTTAACGATGGGATGGGATAGGGTATTCAACGATCCGCACAGCGGATTGTAGCCTTCTCATATGTTTATACCCTATCCCATAGGGGTATATTAGTTTTGATACATAGTTTGTAACATAGGGAAATAATTTAGCTACATATACCTCAAAGTATATGGATCTACTCAGAATCGCTTGCTGAGTCGATTAAGCCATGTCTGTCTGTCCGTCCGTCCGTCCGTCCGTCCGTCCGTCTGTCTGTTCGTCACTGATTTTTGGGCCTTTAATTTTGAGCTAGCATAATAAAATTTGGTAAATAGGATCATCGTCCGTATTTTTTGGCCAAACCGTAATGAATTTTAAAAAAGTGTCTGAGCAGCATATTTAGAGAATAGTAATATCTATATTTCGTCAATATAACGTTTTTTGCCACGCCCAGGGGCGTTCTTTATAAAAAACTTTTTTCGGTCAAATTTTAAAATTTTCGAAAAAAGTTTTGATGCACAATCATTGGTGGTATTAACGTGAACATTTCGTCAATAGACCATTTTAACCCACGCCCACGTTTTAGGGGCGTTTTCTTACAAAAACCATTGGTATGCCCTACCCCAAGGAATATGCAATAGAAACATATGAGAAGGCTACAATCCACTGTGCGGATCGTTTAATACCCTATCCCATCCCATCCTTAAAATTAATATCCCCAAAATGTGGTCTTTATGGGCATAAAGCATTGAAAATGGCGTTGTCACAACATATTGTTCAGAAGGTGATGTTATAAATGTGTGATTAATCAGTATTATCGGGATTATTTACCTAATAAATAAAAAAGACATCTGCTTCGTTTGATGGTTAACTATAGAGAGAGGTTTATTATGACAGTAAGTAATAATGACAGTTAAATTTGTTATACAATAAACATGTTTATAGAGATGTTCAATGATACCATCAGAACTGAATGGAACACTGAATTTACGATATTAATTACAACAGCCTCACTAGTGTTTCATTACAAAAAAAATGTTAATTTAAAATTCAATTCATATATAGAAAAATTAAAGAAATTATTAAAAGTAAATATCCAAAATGATTGTTTATAATCTATTTAGTAAGTCCAAAATCTGTAATAAATTTGTTCAGTTTTGCACTATTAACTGCCTTGGTCAATATGTCCGCAACCATTTCATTTGTCGACTTGTACTGTAGATTCAATTTAATTTCACCTTCGATGCCTTGATGCAAGTGTTCTTGAATGAAATATTTGCGCACATCAATATGTTTAGTGCGCGCATGGTAGTTTCTGTTTTTTGCTAAGCTGATTGCGCCTTGATTATCGCAATACAAAAGAATCGTTTTCGATGCCTCTAAAAATATTTCGGTTTCGAAACGCTTTAACCAAAGTGCCTCTTGAATAGCTGCGACCATCGACATAAACTCTGCCTCGGTGGAAGACAAAGCTATTGTTGGTTGACGACGACAAGTCCAAGAAATTGCAGCGCCTTGTGATGTAAATACATAGCCAGTTGTTGAACGTCTTTTGTCCAAGTCACTAGCCCAATCGGCGTCGCAGTAGCCAACCACTTCATCATGTTGCTTTGAATCAAACAACAATTTGTAGTCGATTGTACCCTTTAAATATCGTAGCACCCTCTTCACCGCTGCCCAATGTGCACTACCATAATTATTATTGTACCTGCTGAGTACACTAGCAGCGAAGCAAACATCTGGCCGACTAATCTGTGCAGCATACAAAATACACCCTATTGCCTCTTGATAAGGGACGTTTGCCATTTCTCGTTTTTCAGCATGTGTTTTCGGACACATCTCCTCAGACAATTTTTGGTTTGGATCCAATGGTGTGTTGACTGGATTACATTCCTCCATGTTAAAGCGCCTTAGGAAAGTTGATATGTAGTGACGCTGATCAATCGAAAGAGAGCCATCCGGGTATCGAGTGATATTCATCCCAAGCAACGATTTCGCCTGACCTAGGTCTTTCATTTTAAAATGGGTTGACAATTCATTTTTCAACTTAGTGCACATCGTTGGATTGCTCGAGAATATCATGATATCATCAACCCATACAGCCAGTATTATGGTATTTTGGTTTGAATGTTTATAATAGATACACTGGTCTATTGATGATCGCTTGAATTTTAGTACACGAACGAGCACTTCATTTAATTTGTCGTTCCACACACGACTCGACTGCTTCAATCCATACAACGCTCGCTTCAGACGACAAACCTTCGCAGTTTTATCGCTAAACCCTTCCGGCTGACGCATATAAATCTCCTCTTGTAAGTCGCCTTGAAGGAAAGCAGTCACCGCGTCCATCTGGTGAATAATCATTTTGTACTTAGCGGCCATGGCTAGCAAAAATCGAATTGAGCAGTAACGAGCAACAGGCGAATACGTTTCATCGTAATCTATGCCTTTAACTTGGCTATAGCCTTTGATTACAAGCCGAGCCTTGTAGCGTTCGACAGATCCAGCTGCATCGCGCTTGACTTTAAAGACCCACTTACTATCAATTGCTTTTCGTCCAGCAGGCAGCTCACACAGCTCCCAAGTGTTATTGGCCATCAACGACTCATATTCACCCTTCATCGCAACCTTCCATTCCTCTTTCTCGTTGCATTGTCTAGCCTCTAGATAAGATTTTGGTTCACATACGTCTTCCGTAGCTGCTGCAAGCATAGCATATAAACTCAGAGCATCACGAGCAGTTTGTTTTGGACTTTCGATCTCATCGGTTGTTACAGGGCATGGAACCACATATACTTCGCTGGCAGCGACGTCGAAATCAGTCTCGGTGACAGAAGTGTATGACGAATTCTCACTCTCATTCGCCTCACTGAATTCGTTATTTGTGAAATCTGTTGCCTCCATGGTATCGCTGATTGTGGCGTCTTGCTGGTCAATGATAATGACTGAGTCCTCAGCCGCTGCATAGTTCGTGCAAACATTTGAAGAGTTTTGATTAGCCACACTCATGTCGTCATCACTAGCCTTATTCGGATCGTCATCTCTTGCCTCACTCAATTCGCCATCCGATTCACTCTCACCACTTGAATCGCTTTCATATACATCGCTTTCACGAGTTTCTTCTTCGGTGAGTGCCTTTGGGAGAGAAACAGAACCTTTAGAATTGAGTTTTGATTGAGTTACCTGTTTTCCACTCGATTCGATGAAAGTAACATCTCTGCTCACGATTACTCTTCTCGCCTTTTTGTCATACAGCCGATAAGCTTTGCTTTGTTCGCTGTATCCAACGAAAACACACTCAACTGCCTTCGGTGCCAACTTGTTGCGCTGGACTTTTGGTATATGAGCCATAGCCTTACACCCAAATACCCTCAGCATTGACAAGTCTGGCTTCCGCTTGGTCCACCTCTCCTCTGGTGTTTCGTGTATCATACCACGACATGGAATACGGTTGAACAAATAAGCTGCTGTTGCCGCCGCTTCGCCCCAAAAACTATCACTTAAGTTGCTATCAAAAAGCATACACCGAACTTTCTCCAGTATCGTTCGGTTCATTCGTTCAGCCACACCGTTCTGCTCCGGAGTATGTGGTACTGTTCGCTGATGTAGGATGCCATGTTTTGCCGTAAACGCGTCAAATTGTTTATTACAATATTCGGTGCCATTGTCAGTACGAAGGGTCTTTATTTTGCACCCATGTTGGTTTTGTGCAAAACTCAAGAAGTTCTTAAAAATGCAAAAAACCTCGTTTTTATTCTTCATCGGGTACAGGAACACCTTGCGGCTATAGTCATCAATAAATGTGACGAAGTATTTTGACCCTCCAAAGGAGCGCGTGGGCATAAATGCGACATCGCTGTGCACTACTTCTAATACACTTGTTGCTCGGTTGTCACTTGCCTCAAAAGATGCACGTGTCTGCTTGCCTTTAACACAAACCTCGCACTTATTGCCGTCATTGCCCTCCGCAAAATCTACCCCAGTCACTGCCGCCCTAATCTTCATTAGGTTTGCATAACAAGTATGGCCCAATCGACGATGCCATATGTTTTTGTCGATTGCTATCATCGCAGCTGCTGATCGATTTGTTGAACAATTCAATTTATATAGATCATTAACAAGAGGTGCAGTAGCAATTAATGATTTTGTTGAATCATATATTCGGCAACTTTCTTTATCGAAGATCATAGTGTTGCCATGTTTAGCCATCTGACTCACAGACATGAGATTTGCACAGATATTGGGAATGTGCAATACATCTTTCACTGTGACCTTGTGGTTTTGAAGTGAACTTGTTCCAATTGACATTTTTATGTCACCAGCTCGCTCCACGGCAAGATGGGAGTTATTACCAACGATGATTTCATTTTTGACGGGTTCACGCACATCTACTAAATTGACGTCACTCATTGTCATGTGCGCGGATGCGCCAGAATCAATGTACCAATCTTGTGATGAACTTGATTGAGCCATGAACGAACATATAAGTAACCGCTCGCTTTTGTTTTTTTTATTTGGGCACTTGTTCGCGAAATGACCTTCTTTGTCGCACACGTAGCATGTCACAGATTTGTGAGACAATTTTTTTTTTGTTTTTTTATTGTTGTAGCGTTTCTTGGCGTATAATGCAGTCTCTGCATTTTCCGTATTGTTGTACGTAACTTCTTGAAGAAGGCGGTTTTGGACGAAGTCAGTTGACAGCTTCGGTGTTGAATTTTCAATTGCCATAACCATGGGACGAAATTCGTCTGGCAAATCGGCCAGCATAAGCGCAGCCACCACTTCATCACCAATTTCCAAACCAGCCTTTTTTACCTTTGTTGCCATTAGCACCATTTTGTGGACATAATCTTCCATAGATGGGCAGTCAAGTTGCTGCAGCCCGACCAACTGCTTGAGTAAATCGACCCTACGACCAATTCCTGTATCCTCGAATGCAAGACAAATAGAGTCCCATGCTTGCTTTGCTGTTGTACACTTTTCCGTGTACGTATAAAGAGCCGACGACAGCAGCAAGTTCAACATCTGAATCGCCAAAAAGTTCTTATCTGGATCTGTATCTGTTCCATCGAAACATTTCCAGTGACCCTTTGTGGCAAGATAAGCTTTTGCCTCCACCTTCCACTCATCAAAGTTCTTTCGCCCTTCTAACTTCTTTGGTTTACCCATTGCAATTTTAACTTCTAAGACACCACGTCTACCCGGAAAAATTTGCAACCAAAAAACCCAAATCGCACAAAATATTGCTGAAGACGTCTTAACAATTATTTAATCGTTACTCTGGGCCCATAACCTGATGTTATAAATGTGTGATTAATCAGTATTATCGGGATTATTTACCTAATAAATAAAAAAGACATCTGCTTCGTTTGATGGTTAACTATAGAGAGAGGTTTATTATGACAGTAAGTAATAATGACAGTTAAATTTGTTATACAATAAACATGTTTATAGAGATGTTCAATGATACCATCAGAACTGAATGGAACACTGAATTTACGATATTAATTACAACAGAAGGTTTATCAAATTATTTTATGGTTCGACGAAAAACAACGTTTTTCTATTGCATATGCCTTGGGGTATGGCATACAAATGTTTTTTTTTGTAATAAAACGCCCCCAAAAAGTGGGCGTGGGTTAAAATCGTCTATGGACGAAATGTTCACATTAATACTACCAATGATTGTGCATCAATTTTTTTTTTTGAAAATTTTAGAATTTGACCAGAAAAAGTTTTTTATAAAAAAACGCCCCCAAAAAATGGGCGTGGCAAAAAACTTTATATTGACGAAATATTGATATTACGATTCTCTAAATATGCTGTTCAGACACTTTTTTAAAATTTCTTACGGTTTGGCCAAAAAAATACTTTTTCCTAAAAAGGGGCCGTGGCAGTGGGCGGATTTCAAAAATTTTTACACTTGTTCTGGTGGCACGGACGAGGATCCTATATACCAAATTTCATTATCCTAGCTCAAAATTTAAGGCCCAAAAATCGGTGACGAACAGACAGACGGACGGACGGACGGACAGACAGACATGGCTAATTCGACTCAGCTAGCGATTCTGAGTCGATCCATATACTTTGAGGTATATGTAGCTAAATTATTTCTCTATGTTACAAACTAAGTATCAAAACTAATATACCCCCCTATTGGATAGGGTATAAAAACGTTGTTTTTTTGTCGAACCATAAAAGAATTTGATAAACCTTCTGAACATTATGTTGTGACAACATCATTTACAATACTTTATGCCCATAAAGACCACATTTTGGGGATATTAATTTGAGGATGTGATGGGATAGGGTATTAAACGATCCGCATAGCGGATTGCCTTCTCATATGTTTATACCCTATCCCATAGGGGTATATTAGTTTTGATACTTATTTTGTAACATAGAGAAATAATTTAGCTACATATACCTCAAAGTATATGGATCGACTCAGAATCGATAGCTGAGTCGAATTAGCCATGTCTGTCTGTCCGTCCGTCTGTCTGTTCGTCACGCCCACTTTTTATTGGCGTTTTTTATAAAAAACGTTTTTCGGTGAAATTTTAAAATTTTCGAAAAAAGTTTTGATGCACAATCATTGGTGGTATTAACTTGAACATTTCGTCAATAGACCATTTTAACCCACGCCCACGTTTTAGGGGCGTTTTCTTACAAAAACCATTTGTATGCCCTACCCCAAGGAATATGCAATAGAAACATATGGAAGGCTACAATCCGCTGTGCGGATCGTTGAATACCCTATCCCATCCTATCTGTAAAACAAAAATCCCCAAAAAGTGGACATGGCTAGGCACACGATGTGGATAAAATGAAGAAAATGTCATGGTGACAACAAATTCATCAGACTGCTTATAAAAAACTTTTACGGTTCTACAAAAGACAAGGTTTTCTCCTGCATATGTTATGGGGTTGTGTATAAAAATTGTTTTTATATAAAAACGCCCCCAAAAAGTGAGCGTGGGTTAAAAAAGTCTATGGACGAAATGTTCATATTTATATTACTAATGATTCTGCATCAAAAGTTTTTTCGAAAATTTTGAAATATGACCGAAATACGTTTTTTATTAAAAACGCCCCCAAAAAGAGGGCGTAGTAAAAAACTTTGTATTAACGAAATACAGATATTCAGATTGTCTAAATATGTTGTTCAGAAAGTTTTTCAAAACTCTTTATGGTTTGGCCAAAAAATACGTTTTTCTAAAAGGCGGGCGTGGCAGTGGGCGGATTTCAAAAATTTTTACACTTGTTCTGCTTGGAGCAACAAAGAGCACGTGTACCAAATTTCATCCTTCTAGCTCAAAATTAAAGGCCCAAAAACTGGTGAAGTACGGACGGACGGACGGACAGACATGGCTAAATTGACTCAGCTAGCGATTCTGAGTCGATCCATATACTTTGAGGTATATGTAGCAAAATTATTTCTCCATTTAACAAACTAAGTATCAAAACCAATATACCCCTATGGGATAGGGTATAAACATATGAGAGGCTACAATCCGCTATGCGGATCGTTGAATACCCTATCCCATCCCATCCTTAAAATTAATATCCTCAAAATATAGGCCGTATGGCGATGAAATACAGAAAATGACATTGTCACAATATATTGCTCAGACAGTTTATCAAAATCGTTTGTGATTCGACAAAAAACAACGGTTTTCTATTGCTAATGCCTTGGGATGGGGTATACAAATGGTTTTTGTAAGAAAACGCCCCCAAAATGTGGGCGTAGGTGAAAATTATCGATAGACAAAATGTTTATATTACCATTGCGGAAGTATTTGCATCAAAATTTTTTTTGAAAGTTTTAAAATTTGGACAAAAAACGTTTTTTACTAAAAACGGCCCCAAAAAGTGGGCGTGGCAAAAAACTTTGTATGGACGAAATATAGATATTAGGATTGTTTAAATATGTTGCTAACACACTTTTTTGAAATTCCTTACGGTTTGGCTTAAAACCACGTTTTTTCTAATAGGGGGCGTGGCAGTAGGCGTATTTTTAAAAAATTTACACTTGTTCTGGTGACTCGGCCAAGGATCCTATATACCAAATTTCATTATCCTAGCTCAAAATTTAAGGCCCAAAAATCGGTGACGAACAGACAGACGGACGGACGGACACACGGACGGACGGACGGACGGACAGACAGACATGGCTAATTCGACTCAGCTAGCGATTCTGAGTCGATCCATATACTTTGAGGTATATGTAGCTAAATTATTTCTCTATGTTACAAACTAAGTATCAAAACTAATATACCCCTATGGGATAGGGTATAACAACAAAAGATTCTGATAAACTGTTTGAACAATATGTTGTGACAATGTCATTTTCTATATTATAGGCCCATAAAGCCCACTTTTTGAAGATATTAATTTTAAGGATGGGATGGGATAGGGTATTCAACGATCCGCAGAGCGGATTGTAGCCTCTCATATGTTTATACCCTATCCCATAGGGGGTTATGTTAGTTTTGACATGAAGTTTGTAATATAGAGAAATAATTTCGATACCTATACCTCAAAGTATATGAAAACCGTAAGGAATTTCAAAAAAGTGTCTGAAGAGCATATTTAGACAATCCTAATATCTATATTTCGTCTGTACAAAGTTTTTTGCCACGCCCACTTTTTGGGGGCGTTATTAGTAAAAAATTTTTGTTGTCCAAATTTTAAAACTTTCGAAAAATTGTTTGATGCAAATTTTTCCGCAATGGTAATATAAACATTTTGTCCATAGATCATTTTCATATACGCCCACATTTTGGGGGCGTTTTTTTACAAAAACCATTTGTATACCCCATCCCAAGGCATTAGCAATAGAAATAGGTTGTTTTTTGTCGAACCACAAACGATTTTGATAAACTGTCTGAGCAATATATTGTGACAATGTCATTTTCTGTATTTCATCGCCATACGGCCTATATTTTGAGGATATTAATTTTAAGGATGGGATGGGATAGGGTATTCAACGATCCGCACAGCGGATTGTAGCCTCTCATATGTTTATACCCTATCCCATAGGGGGTTATGTTAGTTTTGACATTAAGTTTGTAACATAGAGAAATAATTTCGATACCTATACCTCAAAGTATATGAATCGATTCAGAATCGCTAGCTGAGTCGATTAAGCCATGTCTGTCTGTCCGTCCGTCCGTCCGTCTGTGTGTCACCGATTTTTGGAACTTAAATTTTGAGCTAGAGTGTTGAAATTTGGTATATAGACTCGCTGGCCGACGAAGCAGAACAAGTGTAAACAATTTTGAAATCCGCCCACTGCCACGCCTCCTTTTAGAAAAACGTAGTTTTAAGCCAAACCGTAAGGAATTTCAAAAAAGTGTCTGAGCAGCATATTTAGACAATCCTAATATCTATATATCGTCCATACAAAGTTTTTTGCCACGCCCACTTTTTGGGGGCGTTTTTTAAAAAAAAAAACATTTTTTGTCCAAATTTTAAAACTTTCGAAAAAATTTTGATGCAAATACTTCCGCAATGGTAATATAAATATTTTGTCTATAGATCATTTTCACCTACGCCCACATTTTGGGGGCGTTTTCTTACAAAAACCATTTGTATGCCTTACCCCAATGCATATGCAATAGAAAAACGTTGTTTTTTGTCAAACCACACAAGGTTTTGATAAACTGTTTGAACAATATGTCGCGACAATGTCATTTTGAGGATATTAATTTTAAGGATGGGATGGGATAGGGTATTCAACGATCCACACAGCGGATTGTAGCCTTCTCATATGTTTATACCCTATCCCATAGGGGTATATTAGTTTTGACACATAGTTTGTAACATAGAGAAATAATTTTGCTACATATTCCTCAAAGTATATGAATCGAGTCAGAATCGATAGCTGAGTCGACTTAGCCATGTTTGTCCGTCCGTTCGCCACCAGTTTTTGGGCCTTACATTTTGAGCAAGAATGATGAAATTTAGTACACGTGCTCTTTGTTGCTCCCAGCAGAATAATTTTAAAAATTGTGTGTAAAAAAAGTGTTTTGCCACGCCCACTTTTTGGAGGCGTTTTTAATAAAAAACATTTTATGGTCAAATTTTAAAATTTTGTTTCTTTGAAATTCTGAGTGGCAGCACTGTACTGTCCCTTGCCGATAATGAGCCATAAAGAGCTGAGCCTTGCTTGGCCAGCTCGTGTGCACACTCGTTTCTTTTAATGTCAATGTGCCCTGGATCCCAGAGAAGTGTGACCCTGAAGCGTTCGCCAAGGTGGACAAGTTCGTTCCGGCATTCATGTACCAGTTTGGAGGATATGGTAGCCGATCTGATGATCTTTATGGCCGCTTGGCTATCTAGGAGAATAGCAATATTTAGCTTTTTCGTAGTGTCACGCCCCAGTAGCGTGCAAGCCTCTCGGATAGGCAGTAGCTCCGCCTGGAATTCGCTGGCAAAGTCCGGTATGTGGTATGATACTGATATTTTCAGCGATTCCGAGTAGAATCCGTACCCCACACCATAGTTCATCTTAGATCCGTCGGTGTAGATGACCGTGTTGAAATCTCTTACTACTTCGTTTACTTCTTTCCACTGGTAGGAAATCCTACGTGGAAGCCTTTCTTGAAGCTTAGAATAAGTGGTTTATAGTCTGTTGGAAATGTGACCACGCCGTTTGGTAACGAGTCCAGGATATTACTCTTGCCATAACGCTGGAAGATAGTGTGAGTGGTTGGCCAATAAGACGGAGGAGGGTGAAGTTGGCTTGGTTTTGGTATTCACCACCATTTCTGTTTTGCTCGGGTTTACGCCGAGGGCACAACTTACAGCCCAGGTGCTAACCTTGGTAAGAGCAGGCCCATGATTTCACTTATCACGGAGAGGAATTTTCCTGACACTAGTGTCAACACGTCATCCGCATACAACTTCGACCCGTTCCTCGTCTAATTTAACTAGAATTTTTTTCATAACCATAAGCCAGAGTAGAGGAGAGATGACTTGGTTAAGTGGCTATTTCCCAGTGTTGCCTGAATAATTCTTGTTCCGAGCATAGAGACTATTCACTGGCTAATAGATTCCTCTATACTTTCTCGATCAGAGATAAAAGAATAGCTCCAGTGAAGACTTAAGTGTATTCCTTATAGTGTTAGGATTTTTCGCTTGTACGCACTACCTTGTGGAGAGCTGTTTCCGTTAATCTGCCTTGAGGTAGGCGCGCTGTGATTTGGATAGCGAAGATTCTTCTAGAAAACTTCGCGTATGGATGTCTAAAATTGTACCGAAAACCTTTTTTTATTAAAAACACCCTCAAAAAGTGGGTGTGGTAAAAAACTTTGCATCGTTTGCCCAATACACAAAAAAAGGAGATCCTCTGAACAGCGCCAATTACAGTCGCATAAGTATTTGGCAACCTGATCGGCCCTTATAAGTGTGGTTTTAGGCCAGGAAAATCCACAACTGATCAAATCATCACACTTCTGCATATCCTGGAAAAATTCCAAGAAGTCCAAATCTCTTACCAACTGCTGTTTCTTCTGGCTAAGGAGATCCTATAAAAGACCCTGATCATCCCAGTCCTGTTCTACGGCTCTAACCATATCTACGGCATGGGCCGTATCAAAAGAATGAAATTCTTGGTCGATTTGAGAGGAATATTTTTCGAAATATATTCGGAACCGTTTGCGTTGACGGGCTATGGATACTAAGATTTTAATAAGAACTTTACGAGCTGTACAGAATGGACACCAATCCTCTGGCTCGCATGCAGTAGAGGAAGACCTCGCCTTAAGTGGCGCGCACAAGTTGAAAGCAAACTCAACCAACTTAGAAGAAGCAACGGGAGGCAGTTAGCTAAAGACCGGGCTAATTGCAAAGGCATGTTGGTTGAGGCCCAGGTTCATTCTAGAAAACAAACAAAGAAAAATAATGGATATTCTTACCGATGACCAAGTAGTATAGTTCCAGCATCCTTCACGACACTCCTCAGAAAAATTGATTTCAAATTTCGGTTCACAGTGTGAAATATTTACAATGTTTGATCTTGTTTTGTCAATGTAGGTTTGTATGCAGTAAAATGCTTTTTCTCTCATTCCCGGCATTCCGCATGTTGCCGAACATTCCGATATACTAGTAATGTTAAGTCTGTGAATGAAGATGTAATACTTAATATTATTATTTTATAAAAAAACATTATGAAAAATTAATAACCTGTCTATTAAAATGTTTACGTATTTATACCCTATCCCATAGGGGGGTATATTAGTTTTGATACATAGTTTGTAACATAGAGAAATAATTTTGCTACATATACCTCAAAGTATATGGATCGACTCAGAATCGCTAGCTGAGTCGAATTAGCCATGTCTGTCTGTCCGTCCGTCCGTCCGTCCGTCCGTCCGTCCGTCCGTCCGTCCGTCCGTCCGTCCGTCCGTCCGTGTGTCCGTCCGTCCGTCTGTCTGTTCGTCACCGATTTTTGGGCCTTAAATTTTGAGCTAGGATAATGAAATTTGGTATATAGGATCCTTGTCCGAGTCACCAGAACAAGTGTAAAAAATTTTGAAATCCGCCCACTGCCACGCCCCCTTTTTGGGAAAACTTTTTTTTTGGCCAAACCGTCAGGAACTTAAAAAAAGTGTCTGAGCAACATATTTAGACAATCCTAATATCTATATTTCGTTCATACAAAGTTTTTTGCCACGCCCACTTTTTGGGGGCGTTTTTAGTAAAAAACGCTTTTTGTCCAAATTTTAAAACTTTCGAAAAATTTTTTGATGCAACTACTTCCGCAATGGTAATATAAACATTTTGTCTATAGATCATTTTCACCTACGCCAACATTTTGGGGGCGTTTTCTTACAAAAACCATTTGTCTACCCCATCCCAAGGCATTAGCAATAGAAAAACGTTGTTTTTTGTCGAACCACAGAAGATTTTGGTAAACTGTCTGAGCAATATATTGTGACAATGTCATTTTCTGTATTTCATCGCCATAAAGCCTATATTTTGAGGATATTAATTTAAAGGATGGGATCGGATAGGGTATTCAACGATCCGCATAGCGGATTGTAGCCTCTCATATGTTTTTATATAGAAAATGACGTTGTCACAAAATATAGTTCAGAGAGTTTATCAAAATCTTTTATGGTTCGACAAAAAACAACGTGCTTCTATAGCATATGCCTTAGGGTAGTATATACAAATGGTTTTGTAGGAAAACGCTCCAAAAAGTTGGCGTTATTCGAATATTTGAAAATTATATCGAAACATATGAGAAGGCTACAATCCACTGTGCGGATCGTTTAATACCCTATCCCATCCCATCCTTAAAGTTTGTATCCTTTAATTGTGGGTTTTATGGTAATGAAATGTAGAAAATGACGCTGTCACAAAATATTGTTCTTAAAGATTATAAAAATCTTTTATGGTTCGACAGAGAACAACGTTTTCTGTTGCATACACAAAGGGGTTGGGTATAAAAATGAGTTTTGTAAAGAAACGCCCCAAAAAGTGGGCGTTGTATAGACGAAATGTAGATATTGAGATTATCTAGATATGATCTTCAGACACTTTTTCAAAATCTCTTACGGTTGGGCAAAAAACTACGGTTTTCTAAAAAGGGGACGTGTCAGTGGGCGGATTTCAAAAATGTTTACACTTGTTCTGCTGGGATCAACAAAGAGCACGTGTAACAAATATCATCAATCTAGCTTAAAATTGAAGGCCCAAAAACTGTTGACGTACGGACGGACGGACGGATAGTCATGGCTAAATCGACTCAGCTATAGATTCTGAATCGATCCATATACTTTAAGGTATATCTAGCTTAAATATTTCTCTGAACAATATGTTGTAACTTCTATATTTTCTATATTTCATTGCCATAATGCCCACATGTTGTTAATAAAACGTTTAAGGATGTAATGGGATAGGGTATTAAACGATCCGCACTGCGGAGTGTAGCCTTCTCATATGCTTTTATTGCATATGACTTTGGGGTAGGGTATACAAATGGTTTTTGTAGGAATATCTTCCCAAAAAGTGGAATTGGCAAAAAACTTTTTATAGACAGAATATAGATATTGAGATTATATAAATATATACTGTTCAGACACATTTTCAAAATCTCCTACTGTTTGGAGAAAACCAATGTTTTTCTGAAAGTGGGAGTGGCAGTTCGCATTTTTTTTTAAATAAAAAAATACGTTTGTTTTAAGAAACGCACAAGGGGCCTATACAAATTTAATTTTTCTAGCTTAAAATCACCATACTTGTAAGTGACCAGAACAAGTGTAGAAATGTTCAAAATCCGCCTACTTTTTAGAAAAACGTTGATTTGTCCAAACGTTAGAGAATATTGAAATAATACCAAAATTAATTACTCTAGATCAAAATTTAAGGTCTAAAATCGGTTGCATACAGGCGGACGGATGGACCGCCAGACATGGCTAGATTGACTCAGTTAGCGATTCTGGTTCGATCCATATATTTTGAGGTATATCTTACTTTCTTACTTACTTTAGTGGCGCTTCAGTCCGGGATGAACCTGGGCCTCAATCTACATGCCTCTCCAATTTACTCGGTCCTAAGCTACCTGCCTCCAGTTATTCACTCCAAGTTGGTTGAGGTCGGTTACTACCAGTTCGCGCTACTTAAGGCGAGGTCTTCTCTACTGCGTTCTTAGTCTTACCCTCATTTACTTTCTTACTTACTTAAGTGGATGAACCTGGGCTTCAACCAACATGCCTCTCCAATTAGCCCGGTCCTTAGCTAACTGCCTCCAGTTGCGCACTCCAAGTTGGCTGAGGTCGGTTTCTACTTGTGCGCGCCACTTAAGGCGAGGTCTTCCACTACTGCGTCCGACGTCTGGCTGAAAATCGAAGACTCTGCGAGCTGGAGTATTGGTGTCCATTCTTTCTACATGTCCTAGCCATCTTAAACGTCCAATGCGGAGTTTTTTGACTAGGGGTATGTCGCTGTACAGCTCGTATAGTTCGTGGTTGAATCTTCGTCTCCATAGCCCGTCAACGCAAACGGGACCGAAGAGTTTTCGAAGAATTTTTCTCTCGGATCGACCAAGGATTTCTTCATCCGCTTTTGATACGGTCCATGCTTCAGCGCCGTTGAGTAGGACTGGATTGATCAGGGTCTTATATAGGATCTCCTTAGTAGTTCGAGTGAGGGCTTTACTACAAAATTGCCTTCTTAGCCCGAAGAAACAGCGATTGGCAAGAGTAATTCTTCGTTTGATTTCTGACGAGATGTTGTTGTCAGAGTTAATAGCGGAGTAGAGGTAGTCAAAGTCCCTTACTACCTCAAAGTTATATCTGTCAATGGTGACGTTCTGTCCAATTCGTCGATGTGCCCTTTCGTGTTGACAGCATATACTTAGTCTTACCATCATTTACTGCTAAACCCATTTTTGCCGCTTCCTTCTCTATACTAGCAAACGTGGCTATGACATCACTTTGAGTCCTACCAATGATGTCAATATCGTCGGCGTATGCTAGTAGTTGCACCGATTTTTGGAGAAATGTGCCTCTGGTGTTGGCTCGGGAGTTTTGCACAATCCTCTCAAGAATCAAATTGAAAAAGTCACATGACAGCGCATCGCCTTGCCTAAATCCTTTTTTGGTATCGAATGTGTCGTTGAGGTCGTTTCCGACCCTGATGGTGCAGCGAGAATTCTCCATCGTCATCCTACACAAACGGACGAGTTTGGACGGTATACCAAAACTAGACATGGCTCTGTATAGTTCGTCTCTATAAATGCTGTCGTATGCGGCTTTGAAATCGATTTGGACTTCTTGGGTTTTTTGCAGGATCTGCCGAAGTGTGAAAATTTTATCGATTGTGGCCTAAAACCACACTGATAAGGGCCAATCAGGTTATTGGTAAACGGTTTCAGGCGTTCACATATTACGGCAGATAGGATAGGATAGATTGGCGCAGTTCAGAGCGTCTCCTTTTTTGTGGATCGGGCAAACGATACTGAGGTTCCATTCTTCAGGCATGCTTTCAACCGACCAGATTTTGCTTATGTATTTGTGGATGTTACTTACCAATTCATCTCCGTCAGCTTTATAAAGCTCAGTGGGAAGGCCGTCATTTCCGGCGGCCTTATTAAGCTTAAGTTTAAATATTGCTATCCTCGCTTCACTTAGGTCTGGTGGTTGGCAGTTTTCGCTGCCGTTGCCAATATCAAATGGTTCATTCTGCCTGACAGCGGAATGTTTTTCGTTTCCGCTATTTAACAGTTTGCAGAAGTGGTTCTTCCATATACTTAGCACCGACTGTTTCTCAACTACGATATATCCTTGTTCATCTCGATTTCTTTCGTAATTCTGACACTTATAAGGTCCATAGTAGATGTCGCAGTTTTTATTAGTTTTGATACATATTTTGTAACATAGAGAAATAATTATTTTTATACCCTATCCCATAGGGGGGTATATTAGTTTTTTTGACATTAAGTTTGTAACATAGAGAAATAATTTCGATACATATACCTCAAAGTATATGGATCGATTCAGAATCGCTAGCTGAGTCGATTAAGCCATGTCTGTCTGTCCGTCCGTCCGTCCGTCTGTGTGTCACCGATTTTTGGGCCTTAAATTTTGAGCTAGAGTGTTGAAATTTGGTATATAGACTCTCTGGCCGACGAAGCAGAACAAGTGTAAAAATTTTTGAAATCCGCCCACTGCCACGCCCCCTTTTTAGAAAAACTTATTTTTTGGCCAAACCGTAAGGAATTTCAAAAAAGTGTCTTTGCAACATATTTAGACAATCCTAATATCTATATTTCGTTCATACAAAGTTTTTTGCCACGCCCACTTTTTGTGGGCGTTTTTAGTAAAAAACGCTTTTTGTCCAAATCTTAAAACTTTCGAAAAAATACTTCCGCAATGGTAATATAAACATTTTGTCCATAGATCATTTTCACCTGCGCCCACATTTTGGGGGCGTTTTCTTACAAAAACCATTTGTATACCCCATCCCAAGGCATTAGCAATAGAAATACGTTGTTTTTTGTCGAACCACACAAGATTTTGAGAAACTGTCTGAGCAATATATTGTGACAATGTCATTTTCTGTATTTCATCGCCATAAGGCCTATATTTTGAAGATATTAATTTAAAGGATGGGATGGGATAGGGTATTCAACGATCCGCATAGCGGATTGTAGCCTCTCATATGTTTTTTTATTATTTTATTATTATTTATTTAGCTAGATATACCTAAAAGTATATGGATCGATTCAGAATCGATAGCTGAGTCAGCCATGTCTTTCTGTCCGTCTGTCCGTCCGTCCGTCCATCTGTCCGTCCGTCCGTCCGTCCGTCCGTCCTTCCATCCGTCCA
Organism: Rhingia campestris; assembly: GCA_932526625.1. Taxonomy (NCBI): domain Eukaryota; kingdom Metazoa; phylum Arthropoda; class Insecta; order Diptera; family Syrphidae; genus Rhingia; species Rhingia campestris. The sequence goes on from OW052183.1 coordinate 62,960,828, forward strand.
TACGTCACCAGTTTTTGGGCCTTAAATTTTGTGCTAGAATGATAAAATTGGGTATACGAGCTCTTTGTTGCTCTGAGCAGAATAAGTGTACAATTTTTTGTAATACGAACACTGCCACGCCCCCTTTTTAGAAAAACGTAGTTTTTGACCAAACTATAAGTACATTCGAAAATGTTTCTGATATACATATTTACACAATCTGAATATCTCTATTTCGTTCAAACAAAGTTTTTTGCCACGCTCACTTTTTGTGGGCGTTTTTAATAGAAAACGTTTTTCGGTCAAATTTTAAATATTTCGAAAAAAGATTTGATGCAGAATCATTAGTAATTTTAATATGAACATTCCGTCCGTAAACTATTTTAACCCACGCCCACTTTTTGGGGGCGTTTTCTCACAAAAACCGTTTGTATACACTAACCCATAGCATGTGCAGGAGAACAACGATGTTTTTTGTCAAACAACAACAGATTCTGATAAACTGTTTGAACAATACGTTGTGACAATGTCATTTTCTATATTATAGGCCCACAAAGCCCCCTTTTTGGAGATACTTATGTTAAGGAAAGGATGGGATAGGGTATTCAACGATCCGCACAGCGGATTGTAGCCTTCTCATATGTTTTTATACCCTATCCCATAGGGGTATATTAGTTTTGATACTTAGTTTGTAACATAGAGAAATAATTTTGCTACATATACCTCAAAGTAACATGGATCGACTCAGAATCGCTAGCTTAGTCGAATTAGCCATGTCCGTCCGTCCGTCTGTACGTCACCGATTTTTAGGCCTTAAATTTTGAGCTAGGATAGTGAAATTTGGTATATAGGATCCTCGTCCGTGCCACCAGAACAAGTGTAAACATTTTTAAATCCGCCCACTGCCACGCCCCCTTTTTAGGAAAACGTATTTTTTGGCCAAACCGTAAGGAATTTTAAAAAAGTGTCTGAAAAGCATATTTAGAGAATCGTAATATCTATATTTCGTCAATATAAAGTTTTTCGCCACGAACACTTTTTGGGGGCGTTTTTTTATAAAAAACGTTTTTCGGTCAAATTTTAAAATTTTCAAAAAAATTGTTGATGCACAATCATTGGTAGTATTAATATAAACATTTCGTCTGTAGACTATTTTAACCCACGCCCACTTTTTGTGGGCGTTTTCTTACAAAAAACATTTGTATGCCCTACCCCAAGGCATATGCAATAGAAAAACGTTGTTTTTCGCCGAGATCACGAGCTTGACGTTAAATGCGCCATGTCGTTCCATACGTTAGTCCGAGTTGCTGCGAACGGCGCCGAATCGACTCTCCACGGTCTTCATGTACACTCTCAGCTACGGCCGCTATATTTTCTTCACAGCGTGCTGGACGTGTCCTATTCGGTCGAATATTATCCAATAATGAATGCTGGGTCTCCAAATGGGTGATGGTGTTGCGAATAGTACGCTCAGTAGGCCGATTATGTTGACCATAAGTTGAGCGAAGTGCACGAAACACATTCCTCACAGAACGTGAATTTTCATAATAAAGTTGAACAATTTGTAAACGTTGTTCACGCGTAAGTCTTTCAATTATGAAATGCCAAACAATACTTAACAAAAATAACATGACAGCATGACACGACTGACACGTGATCTGTCAAAAAAGGCTATTGAAAAAAGTATCTCTACTTGGATCACCCGTTATATGGATCGACTCAGAATCGCTAGCTGAGTCGATTAAGCCATGTCTGTTTGTCCGTCCGTCCGACCGTCCGTCCGTCTGTCTGTTCGTCACCGATTTTGGGCCTTAAATTTTGAGCTAGGATAATGAAATTTCGTATATAGGATCCTTGTCCGTGCCACCAGAACAAGTGTGAAAATTTTTGAAATCCGCCCACTGCCAAGCCCACCTTTTAGGAAAATGTATTTTTTGGCCTAACCGTAAAGAATTTTGAAAAAGTGTCTGAGAGGCATATTTAGAAAATCATAATGTGTATATTTAGTCAATATAAAGTTTTTTGCCACGCCCACATTTTGGGGGCGTTTTTAATAAAAAACTTTTTTTGGCCAAAATTTTAAATTTTCGAAAAAAAAATTTGATGCACAATCATTGGCAGTATTAATACCAATATTTCGTCAATAGACCATTTTAACCCACGCCCACTTTTTGGGTTCGTTTCCTTACAAAAACCATTTGTATGCCCTACCCCAAGGCATATGCAAAGAAAAACGTTGTTTATTGTCGAACCATAAAAGAATTTGATAAACCTTCGGAACAATATGTTGTGACAACGTCATTTTCTATACTTTATGACCATATAGACCATATTTTGGGGATATTAATTTTAAGGATGGGATGGGATAGGGTATTAAACGATCCGCACAGCGGATTGTAGCCTTCTCATATGTTTATACCCTATCCCATAGGGGTATATTAGTGTTGATAATTAGTTTGTAACATAGAGAAATAATTTAGCTACATATACCTCAAAGTATATGGATCAACTCAGAATCGCTAGCTGAGTCGATTAAGCCATGTCTGTCTGTCCGTCCGTCCGTCTGTACGTCACCGATTTCTAGGCCTTAAATTTTGAGCTAGGATAATGAAATTTGGTATATGGGATCCTCGCCCGTGCCTACAGAGCAAGTGTCAAAATTTTTGAAATCCGCCCACTGCGACGCCCCCTGTTAAGATAAACTCAGTTTTTGGGCAAACCGTAAGGAATTTTAAAACATATGCGAGGCTACAATCCGCTGTGCGGATCGTTGAATACCCTATCCCATCCCATCCTTAAAGTTAATATCCTCAAAATATAGGCCTTATGGCGATGAAATACAGAAAATGACATTGTCACAATATATTGCTCAGACAGTTTATCAAAATCTTTTGTGGGTCGACAAAAAACAACGTATTTCTATTGCTAATGCCTTGGGATGGGGTATACAAATGGTTTTTGTACGAAAACGCCCCCAAAATGTGGGCGTAGGTGAAAATGATCAAAACATATGAGAAGGCTACAATCCACTGTGCGGATCGTTGAATACCCTATCCCATCCTATCTGTAAAACTTAAATCCCCAAAAAGTGGACATGGCTAAAAACACGATGTGGATAAAATAAAGAAAATGACATGGTGACAACAAATTCTTCAGACTGCTTATAAAAAACTTTTACGGTTCTACAAAAGACAAGGTTTTCTCCTGTATATGTTATGGGGTAGGGTATAAAATGGTTTTTATATAAAAAGGCCCCCAAAAAGTGGGCGGTGGTTAAAATGGTCTATTGACAAAATGTTCATATTTATATTACTAATGATTCTGCATCAAAAGTTTTTTAGAAAATTTTAAAATTTGACCGTAAAACGTTTTTTATTAAAAACGTCCCCAAAAAGTGGGCGTGGCAAACAACTTTATATGAACGAAATACAGATATTCAGATTGTCTAACTATGTTGTTCAGAAAGTTTTTCAAAATTCCTTATGGTTTGGCCAAAAAATACGTTTTTCTAAAAAGGGGCGTGGCAGTGGGCGGATTTCAAAAAAATTGTACACTTGTTCTGCTGGGAGCAACAAAGAGCACGTGTACCAAATTTCATCCTTCTAGCTCAAAATTTAAGGCCCAAAAACTGGTGACGTTCGGACGGACGGACGGACAGACATGGCTAAATCGACTCAGCTATCGATTCTGAGTCGATCCATATACTTTGAGGTATATGTAGCTAAATTATTTCTCTATGTTACAAACTATGTATCAAAACTAATATACCCCTATGGGATAGGGTATAAAAACGTATTTTACTAAAAACGCCCCCAAAAAGTGGGCGTGGCAAAAATTTTTGTATGGACGAAATATAGATATAAGGATTGTATGAATATGCTGCTCAGACACTTTTTTGAAATTCCTTACGGTTTGGCTTAAAACTACGTTTTTCTAAAGGGGGCGTGGCAGTGGGCGGATTTTAAAAATGTTTACACTTGTTCTGCTTCATCGGCCAAAGAGTCTATATACCAAATTTCAACACTCTAGCTCAAAATTTAAGGCCCAAAAATCGGTGACACACAGACGGACGGACGGACGGACGGACAGACAGACATGGCTAATTCGACTCAGCTAGCGATTCTGAGTCGATCCATATACTTTGAGGTATATGTAGCAAAATTATTTCTCTATGTTACAAACTAAGTATCAAAACTAATATACCCCCCTATGGGATAGGGTATAAAAAGTGTCTGAGAAGCATATTTAGAGAATCGTAATATCTATATTTCGTCACTACAAAGTTTTTTGCCACGCCCACTTTTTGGGGGCGTATTCCATAAAAAAACATTTTTTGGCCAAATTTGAAAATTTTCGAAAAAAATTTTGATGCAAAATCATTGGTAGTATTAATATGAACATTTCATCTGTAGTCCATTTTAACCCACGCCCACTTTTTGGGGGCGTTTTCCTACAAAAACCATTTGTATGCCCTACCCCAAGGCATATGCAATACAAAAACGTGGTTTTTTGTCGAACCATAAAAGAATTTGATAATCCTTCGGAACAATATGTTGTAACAACGTCATTTTCAATACTTTATGACCATAAAGACCATATTTTGGGGATATCAATTTTAAGGATGGGATAGGATAGGGTATTAAACGATCCGCGCAGCGGATTGTAGCCTTCTCATATGTTTATACCCTATCCCATAGGGGTATATTAGTTTTGATACTTAGTTTGTAACATAGAGAAATAATTTAGCTACATATACCTCAAAGTATATGGATCGACTCTGAATCGCTAGCTGAGTCGAATTAGCCATGTCTGTCTGTCCGTCTGTCTGTTCGTCACCGATTTTTTGGCCTTAAATTTTGAGCTAGGATAGTGAAATTTGGTATATAGGATCCTTGGCCGAGTCACCAGAACAAGTGTAAAAATTTTTAAAATCCGCCCACTGCCACGCCCCCTTTTAGAAAAAACGTAGTTTTAAGCCAAACCGTAAGGAATTTCAAAAAAGTGTGTTTGCAACATATTTAGACAATCCTAATATCTATATTTCGGCCATACAAAGTTTTTTGCCACGCCCACTTTTTGGGGGCGTTTTTTATAAAAAATGTTTTTTGGTCAAATTTTAACATTTTCGAAAAAAATTTTGATGCAGAATCATTGGCAGTATTAATACCAACATTTCGTCTATACACCATTTTAACCCACGCTCACTTTTTGGTGGCGTTTTCTTACAAAAACCATTTGTATGCCCTACCCCAAGGCATATGCGAAGTAAAACGTTGTTTTTTGTCGAACCATAAAAGAATTTGATAAACCTTCGGAACAATATGTTCCATATTTTGGGGATATTAATTTTAAGGATGGGATGGGATAGGGTACTAAACGATCCGCACAGCGGATTGTAGCCTTCTCATATGTTTATACCCTATCCCATAGGGGGGTATATTAGTTTTGACATTAAGTTTGTAACAAAGAGAAATAATTTCGATACATATAACTCAATGTATATGGATCGATTCAGAATCGCTAGCTGAGTCGATTAAGCCATGTCTGTCTGTCCGTCCGTCCGTCCGTCCGTCTGTGTGTCACCGTTTTTTGGGCCTTAAATTTTGAGCTAGAGTGTTGAAATTTGGTATATAGACTCTCTGGCCGACGAAGCAGAACAAGTGTAAAAAATTTTGAAATCCGCCCACTGCCACGCCCCCTTTTAGAAAAACGTAGTTTTAAGCCAAACCGTAAGGAATTTAAAAAAAGTGTCTGAGCAGCATATTTAGAAAATCGCAATATCTATATTTCGTCTATTAATACCAATATTTCGTCAATAGACCATTTTAACCCACGCCCACTTTTTGGGTTCGTTTCCTTACAAAAACCATTTGTATGCCCTACCCCAAGGCATATGCAAAGAAAAACGTTGTTTATTGTCGAACCATAAAAGAATTTGATAAACCTTCGGAACAATATGTTGTGACAACGTCATTTTCTATACTTTATGACCATATAGACCATATTTTGGGGATATTAATTTTAAGGATGGGATGGGATAGGTTATTAAACGATCCGCACAGCGGATTGTAGCCTTCTCATATGTTTATACCCTATCCCATAGGGGTATATTAGTGTTGATACTAAGTTTGTAACATAGAGAAATAATTTAGCTACATATACCTCAAAGTATATGGATCAACTCAGAATCGCTAGCTGAGTCGATTAAGCCATGTCTGTCTGTCTGTCCGTCCGTCTGTACGTCACCGATTTCTAGGCCTTAAATTTTGAGCTAGGATAATGAAATTTGGTATATGGGATCCTCGCCCGTGCCTACAGAGCAAGTGTAAAAATTTTTGAAATCCGCCCACTGCGACGCCCCCTTTTAAGATAAACTCAGTTTTTGGCCAAACCGTAAGGAATTTTAAAACATATGCGAGGCTACAATCCGCTGTGCGGATCGTTGAATACCCTATCCCATCCCATCCTAAAAGTTAATATCCTCAAAATATAGGCCTTATGGCGATGAAATACAGAAAATGACATTGTCACAATATATTGCTCAGACAGTTTATCAAAATCTTTTGTGGGTCGACAAAAAACAACGTATTTCTATTGCTAATGCCTTGGGATGGGGTATACAAATGGTTTTTGTACGAAAACGCCCCCAAAATGTGGGCGTAGGTGAAAATGATCAAAACATATGAGAAGGCTACAATCCACTGTGCGGATCGTTGAATACCCTATCCCATCCTATCTGTAAAACTTAAATCCCCAAAAAGTGGACATGGCTAAAAACACGATGTGGATAAAATAAAGAAAATGACATGGTGACAACAAATTCTTCAGACTGCTTATAAAAAACTTTTACGGTTCTACAAAAGACAAGGTTTTCTCCTGTATATGTTATGGGGTAGGGTATAAAATGGTTTTTATATAAAAAGGCCCCCAAAAAGTGAGCGGTGGTTAAAATGGTCTATTGACAAAATGTTCATATTTATATTACTAATGATTCTGTATCAAAAGTTTTTTAGAAAATTTTAAAATTTGACCCAAAAACGTTTTTTATTAAAAACGTCCCCAAAATGTGGGCGTGGCAAACAACTTTATATGAACGAAATACAGATATTCAGATTGTCTAACTATGTTGTTCAGAAAGTTTTTCAAAATTCCTTATGGTTTGGCCAAAAAATACGTTTTTCTAAAAAGGGGCGTGGCAGTGGGCGGATTTCAAAAAAATTGTACACTTGTTCTGCTGGGAGCAACAAAGAGCACGTGTACCAAATTTCATCCTTCTAGCTCAAAATTTAAGGCCCAAAAACTGGTGACGTACGGACGGACGGACGGACAGACATGGCTAAATCGACTCAGCTATCGATTCTGAGTCGATCCATATACTTTGAGGTATATGTAGCTAAATTATTTCTCTATGTTACAAACTATGTATCAAAACTAATATACCCCTATGGGATAGGGTATAAAAACGTATTTTACTAAAAACGCCCCCAAAAAGTGGGCGTGGCAAAAATTTTTGTATGGACGAAATATAGATATAAGGATTGTATGAATATGCTGCTCAGACACTTTTTTGAAATTCCTTACGGTTTGGCTTAAAACTACGTTTTTCTAAAGGGGGCGTGGCAGTGGGCGGATTTTAAAAATGTTTACACTTGTTCTGCTTCATCGGCCAAAGAGTCTATATACCAAATTTCAACACTCTAGCTCAAAATTTAAGGCCCAAAAATCGGTGACACACAGACGGACGGACGGACGGACGGACAGACAGACATGGCTAATTCGACTCAGCTAGCGATTCTGAGTCGATCCATATACTTTGAGGTATATGTAGCAAAATTATTTCTCTATGTTACAAACTAAGTATCAAAACTAATATACCCCCCTATGGGATAGGGTATAAAAAGTGTCTGAGAAGCCTATTTAGAGAATCGTAATATCTATATTTCGTCACTACAAAGTTTTTTGCCACGCCCACTTTTTGGGGGCGTATTCCATAAAAAAACATTTTTTGGCCAAATTTGAAAATTTTCGAAAAAATTTTGATGCAAAATCATTGGTAGTATTAATATGAACATTTCATCTGTAGTCCATTTTAACCCACGCCCACTTTTTGGGGGCGTTTTCCTACAAAAACCATTTGTATGCCCTACCCCAAGGCATATGCAATACAAAAACGTGGTTTTTTGTCGAACCATAAAAGAATTTGATAATCCTTCGGAACAATATGTTGTAACAACGTCATTTTCAATACTTTATGACCATAAAGACCATATTTTGGGGATATCAATTTTAAGGATGGGATGGGATAGGGTATTAAACGATCCGCGCAGCGGATTGTAGCCTTCTCATATGTTTATACCCTATCCCATAGGGGTATATTAGTTTTGATACTTAGTTTGTAACATAGAGAAATAATTTAGCTACATATACCTCAAAGTATATGGATCGACTCTGAATCGCTAGCTGAGTCGAATTAGCCATGTCTGTCTGTCCGTCCGTCCGTCTGTCTGTTCGTCACCGATTTTTTGGCCTTAAATTTTGAGCTAGGATAGTGAAATTTGGTATATAGGATCCTTGGCCGAGTCACCAGAACAAGTGTAAAAATTTTTAAAATCCGCCCACTGCCACGCCCCCTTTTAGAAAAAACATAGTTTTAAGCCAAACCGTAGGGAATTTCAAAAAAGTGTGTTAGCAACATATTTAGACAATCCTAATATCTATATTTCGTCCATACAAAGTTTTTCGCCACGCCCACTTTTTGGGGGCGTTTTTAGTAAAAAACGTTTTTTGTCCAAATTTTAAAATTTTCGAAAAAAATGTTGATGCAAATACTTCCGCAATGGTAATATAAACATTTTGTCTATAGATCATTTTCACCTACGCCCACATTTTGGGGGCGTTTTCTTACAAAAACCATTTGTATACCCCATCCCAAGGCATTAGCAATAGAAATACGTTGTTTTTTTTCGAACCACAAAAGATTTTGAGAAACTGTCTGAGCAATATATTGTGACAATGCCATTTTCTGTTTTTAATCGCCATAAGGCCTATATTTTGAGGATATTAATTTAAAGGATGGGATGGGATAGGGTATTCAACGATCCGCATAGCGGATTGTAGCCTCTCATATGTTTTTCTTCAATTTTAGATTTAGATTTTATATGAAAATCATATCGGAGGTACCGTCCATTTTAGTGCTAGAAGTCCAATTCTAAAAACTCCTCTATAGGAACATCAACAACACACATAGCCAAAGTTTAAATTGATCGAGTACAACAAAGAGTGCTAAAACCAAAATTTCATAGTTCCAGCTCGAGATTTAAGGTCCAAAATCTGGAGACGTACGAATACGAAAATACAGAAAGTACACACTCCGATATCGATACTGAGTTGATATTGTTGCGATGGGATTATTGATTTCTGTTTTACTTTTTGACTGTCAATGTCTCAGATTTCTCATTTTCAATATCAAACATATGAGAAGGTTACAATCCCCTGTGCGGATCCTTTAATACCCTATCCCATCCCATCCATAAAATGATATCCCCAAATTGTGGGCTTAATGGTAATTAAATATAGAAAATTACGTTGTCAGAAGATATTGTTGATATGATGTACAGACGAAATGTCCAATGATCTTGCATCAAAAGTTTTTGCAAATATTTTAAAAATGCAACAAAAAACGTTTTTTTAATAAAAATGCCCCCAAAAAGTGGGCGTGGCAAAAATTTGGATGTTTACGAAATATAAATATTGCGATTCTCTAAATATGTTGTTCAGATACTTGTTAAATTTCCTTACGGTTTAGCCAAACACTACGTTTTTCTAAAAAGGAGACGTGGCAGTGGGCGGATTTCAAAAATGTTTACACTTCTTCTGCTAGGAGCAACAAAGAGCACGTGTACCAACTTTCATCATTCTAGCTTAAAATTTAATTTTAAGTCCCACAAACTTATATCTAGCTAAATTATTTCTCTGTTACAAACTATGTATCAAAACGAATTTACCCCTATGCGAGAGGGTATAAAAATTATCTGTGATGAAAACAAGTGAAACGAAACCTATTGCCATACAACATTCGAAATACACAAAAGCTTTCGCAGATTTTCACTTTTGTTTATGGTGCAGCTAATATTTTAATATTATAAAAATATTTGTAACGTAAGAATTATTTATAATCATGGTAATTGAAGCTTCAATTTTGTAATATTTTGCATTTATTTCGCATTTGATATCTACTTACGTCAAATAACAATCCATATTGCACGATCTGTACTGAGCGACAGGCTTCGTTGAAGAATCGCAAAATGGGCCTGGAACTTTTAGCCCTGTGTCGGTGCTAACACAAGTTGCGGTTTGAAAAGATGTTCCTTGGCATAATGCATCACAACGACTCCAATCTTCCAGTTCCCATAGAAATAGTTCCTTATTAACATAACTAGTCTTATCGGCCGTATATGAGTATGATAATAGTATAGAATCATTCTTGATAGATTCTAAATTAAGTGATATAATCTGTAAGTTTAAAATATAAATGCATGACACTAAAAATAAAGGGATTCTATTTACTTCAACCATTAAATCCTTTTTTAATTTCCTTGAATATGTAGTATTTACTCTTTCTACACGGCTGGTTGATCCATTATATTCAAACGAAACGCCGGCATAAAAAAAAACATGCCAGTATGTGTTGATTACATGATCTCCATTTAGGAGGGAACTTCCATTTGCATTACGTAGTACTATGAATATACAAGAGTTTTTGCAATAATCAATCAGAAAAAGGGGTTTCTTACCTATATAATTTTGTGTATGATAACCAGGTTGTGTTATTACAATGTTTGATGAACCTGAAAAATATATATATGTATATATTTGTATGCACTATAAAAAAATAACAATTTAATACATAAAAAACATATGAGAAGGTTACAATCCCCTTTGCGGATCCTTTAATACCCTATCCCATCCCATCCATTAAATGATATCCCCAAATTGTGGGCTTAATGGTAATTATATATAGAAAATGACGTTGTCACAAGATAATGTTCGAAGAGTTTATCAAAATCTTCTATGATTTGTCAAAAAACAACGGTTTTTCTATTCCATAAGCCTTGGGATAGGGTATAAAAATGTTTTTTGTAGGAAAACGTCCCCAAAAAGTGGGCGTGGGTTGAAATTATGTATAGACGAAATGTTCATATTATCTTGTCCAATGATCTTGCATCAAAATATTTTAAAAATGTACCAAAAAACGCCCCCAAAAAAGTGGGCGTGGCAAAAAGTGGTATATTGACGAAATATAGATATTGCGATTCTTTAAATATGTTGTTCAAACACTTTTTCGAATTTCATCATTCTAGCTCGAAATTTAAGGCCCAAAAACTGGTGACCTACGGACGGACGGACGGACAGACATGGCTAAATCGACTCAGCTAGCGATTCTGAGTCGATACATTTTCTTTGCGTATATCTAGCTAAATTATTTTTCTATGTTACGAACTATGTAACAAAACTAGTATACCCCTATGTGATAGGGTATAAACAATAATACCCTATCCCATCCCATCCTTAAAATTAATAACCCCAAAATTTAGGTTTTATGAAGATGAGATATAGAAAATGACAACATATTGTTCAGACAGTTTATCAAAATCTTTTATAGTTCGACAAAAAACAACGCGTTTCTCCTGCATATGCTAGGGTATACAAATGGTTTTTGCAGAAAAACGCCCCCAAAAAGTGGGTGTGGGTAAAATTGATCTATTGACGAAATGTTTATAATAATATAATATAATAATAATAATAATAATAATTTATTTTTTTAAAAAAAGTTACAAAATAAATTACATTAGTTTGCATGGCATTGCGGTCTGCCTGATTGGCAATGTATTAATATAACTATAAAAATAAAAAATATCTATTAGCAAAATAAAATTAATTAATACTTATCAAAAGTTGCATGACAAAATTCTCTCCCGATATTGTAATGCGATTTTACAATACTTGAATAAACTAGGAATATGAACATCGTTAAGGAGTGTTATGACTTGGTCCTCTGAGAGGATATAATTTCCCAAGATATTCCTTCTCATTTCTCTCAAGATTGGACACCTGCTAACGAAATGATGTATATCCTCCCTTTCTGCTAAGTTTCATAAGCTGCATAGTATAGGTAGATCTTCCCTGTGTAGTACATAATTGAGTTGTGAAAGTTCGCCATGCAGTCTCAAGATCATCGCTATTTCATCAATACTGTACTGATCTTTAAAATAACTTTTCTGTAAGAAATTGTGGTTCAAGCGGCTGTAGATAGATCTGTGTAACGATCCCACAGCTTCTTCTAAGTTCCGTGACCTTGCGTGTTCATCGGTATCTTCAATAATCTTATAAAGCTGATTCGTTAAACACCTTACATCTCCGTGAATAATATGTATGTTACAATTTCGAGCTAATTCCAACCACTTTTGTACCATCCAATTCTGCTTTGTATAGCTTGGAATGCTGCTATTTTTGGAAGTCGGTAATCCGGCATTTTAAGCACCTTTTCCACATAATCCGCTTGGAGTTTCAGCGTCTTTGTAAAGAGTGGTGCTAAGCCTGTTTCCAGCACAAACATGTAATTCGGCGTGTTGGGCGCGAGATGAAATATTCTTTTGAGGTAAAATCTAAGCAGTTTCTCGACCGTTTCATATTTTTTACAACCCCATACTTGTGCTGCATAGAACAGAATGGACTCAGAAACCGCCTCAAAAACTTTATATTTAGGACTATGGGCAATGTACTTATTATTAAATCATCTCCTCCAAGCTGAATTGATAGCTGATTCTGATCTTATCAGTTTTTCCTCGAGATGAGTATTCATATTAGGATTGTTGGTGACAAGTACCCCTAGGTATTTATATTTCTTCACCACTTCAATTGCATCGCCTTTATAGTACCATTTTTCATTTGTACTGCGTCTGCCTCCTCCTTTTTTGAATACCATAACCTTGGATTTATCTAAATTGACGATCAATTTCCATAACTTGCAATAGTTACAAAGGCGATCTATCATAAGCTGCTAAGTTTCTGGCGAGTAGGCCAATAGCACTATGTCATCTGCGAATAGGGGGGCCTTGAAAAGTACTCCTGCATACACCATTCCTCCTGGCAGGAGGAGGAGTGCGTAAAGGCTTGGACTTAAAGAGCAGCCCTGTCTTACACCAGAACACGACTCAAACCATTCCGAAAGTACTTCCCCATTCTAAACAGCGTAGAGTTTTTTACCCTGCTGGCAAAAGGATTCAACGATACTATTCAGAACGAACAAGTGATCAATCGTAGAGTATGCTTAGGCCAGCAGACCCGGCCTGGAATTCCTTCAGCAACTTTTTTTCTCCTATCCACTGATTGAGTCGGCTTTGCATTATCGCTGTGAATATTTTATATGCTGAATTTAGAAAAGAAATACCCCTATAGTTTGCTGGATCTGTGGTCGAACCTTTTTTGTGGATTGGAAAAATTAGCGATTCCTTAAATCGTTGCGGGGCTACACCTGTCTCTAAAATGGTGTTAAACAAGGAGATTAGCCTAAGGTGCAGCTCATTGATACCATGCTTGTAAAATTCTGACGGTAAACCGTCCGAGCCCGCTGCTTTACCATCCTTTAAGGTGCGTAGAATCTGTATTAATTCTTGAAGAGAAATTCGTCTGTCCAATGTATCATTCTGGTGTGATGGTGTGGCATATTGAAAGTGCATGAGATTATCAGATGGGTTTAATAGCCTGATTTAATTGACGGAATAACTTGAGCCAAGTGAATGAAAGCTGCCTTGCATTTGCACACTCCTCGTCTAACCACGGCTCCTTAAATTGTCTTCTTTTATTCCTTTGCTAATTATTTGGGTATGAGTCCTTTATTATTTGCTCAATTTGAATGAAATCGGCCTCGTTGTATATCTGTAGTTGTTCATTTAGTTTTCCTTTATACGCGGATGCCTTGTGCTCATTCCATATCAGACTAGGGAGGAGATTCATATCCCTCACTGCCCCATCATCTGCTATCTTATGGCCAAATGCGATTACAATGGGAAGATGATCCGAGTGTGATACAAGTTTCACTCCCAGGTATATTACATATGAACTCCATTCTCCCCTTATAAGGCTATAGTTGATTACCGATGTGCCCTGACTTCATACAAAGGTGAAGTCACTTAACTCGTCACTTTTGCTGGTACCATTCATCAACCTCATTCCAAAGGAGTCACACAGTTCCACCAGCCGCTTACCCCTAGCGTTGCAAATTCTATCCTTCGATTGACAGCTTATACCTGCTATATCATTCTCAGCACCTCCTTCCTACTCTTGCACTGAAGTCCCCAACCAACATTACATTTGGGTTAAGGCAACACAACATTATCTCCTGAATTCTCTTTCCCAGTGATTGCAGTTGATGTACAAAGTAAATAAGCAGAAATTCTTCAAATCGATTACAATGTTAATAAAGATCACATTCTCAGCTAATTTAAATTCGCATTTGATGTCTTCAAGTCTTTTTTTGAACGCTAGGTAACACCCTCCACTAGCTCTACCCCTATCGCTCGTCCTCATCCCTGGTAACCATGTAGACTCATAGTTTGTACATTTATTTTCAAAGCTACTATAATTACTATTTATATATATATATATGAAACGTATCTAGAAGGATGAATTCGAACTGATTAACAAAATTATAAAATTCACGAAACAATGCCTTATTATTTAATCCTGCTACATTATATTATAAAATTCTATATTTTTTTTCAATTTAACAATTACATTGTTGGAGTAACTACTTTTACTTGGGCAGACGGCATTACAACTAAAAGTTATGAGTCTGAGGTAACACTGGTTCCTCGGTTCGAAGAGCTCTGTAACGACCTTCGTGTTTGTTTGTAGTTCCACTATTAGCCGCTTCTATGTCATGCGTAGCAATCGCCAAGAAGCTGTCACCAACCATTTGCTATACCCTATCCCATAGGGGGGTATATTAGTTTATATACTTAGTTTGTAACATAGAGAAATAATTTAGCTTCATATACCTCAAAGTATATGGCTCGACTCAGAATCGCTAGCTGAGTCGAATAAGCCATGTCTGTCTGTCCGTCCGTCCGTTCGTCTGTCTGTTCGTCAGCGATTTTTGGGCCTTAAATTTTGAGCTAGGATAATGAAATTTGGTATATAGGATCCTCGTCCGTGCCACCAGAACAAGTGTAAACATTTTTGAAATCCGCACACTGCCACGCCCCCTTTTTAGGAAAACTTATTTTTTGGCCAAACCGTAAGGAATTTCAAAAAAAAGTCTGAGCAGCATATTTAGACAATCCTAATATCTATATTTCGTTCATACAAAGTTTTTTGCCATGCCCACTTTTTGGGGTCGTTTTTAGTAAAACACGCTTTTTGTCCAAATTTTAAAACTTTCGAAAAAAATTGCAAATACTTCCGCAATAGTAATATAAACATTTTGTCCATAGATCATTTTCACCTACGCCCACATGTTGGGGGCGTTTTCTTACACAAACCATTTGTATACCCCATCCCAAGGCATTAGCAATAGAAATACGTTGTTTTTTGTCGAACCACAAAAGATTTTGAGAAACTGTCTGAGCAATATATTGTGACAATGTCATTTTCTGTATTTCATCGCCATAAGGCCTATATTTTGAGGATATTTATTTAAAGGATGGGATGGGATAGGGTATTCAACGATCCGCATAGCGGATTGTAGCCTCTCATATGTTTAAGAAAGGAATTTCAAAATAGTGTCTGAGCAACATATTAAGACAATAGTAATATCTGTATTTCGTTCATACAAAGTATTTTGCCACCCCCACTTTTTGTGGGCAATTTTAGTAAAAAAACGCTTTTGTCCAAATTTTAAAAATTTCGAAAAAACTTTTGATGCAAATACTTCCGTAATGATAAAAATTCCAAAATTTTAAAATTTGACCAAAAAACGTTTTTTTTTAAAAAAGCCCCAAAAAAAAGTTTGCGTGTCAAAAAAACTTTATATTGACGAAATATAGATATTACAATTCTCAAAATATGCTGCTCAGACACTTTTTTAAAGTTCTGTACGGTTTGGCCAAAAAATATGTTTTTCTAAAAAGTGGGCATGGCAGTGGGCAACATTTTCACACTTGTTCTGCTGGGAGCCATAAAGAGCACGTGTACCAAATTTCATCCTTCTAACTCAAAATTTAAGGCCCAAAAACTGGTGACGTACGGACGGACAGACATCGCTAAATCGACTCAGCTAGCGATTCTGAGTCGATCCATATACTTTGAGGTATTTGTAGCTAAATTATTTCTCTATGTTACAAACTATGTATCAAAACTAATGTAACCCTATGCGATAGGGTATAAATTGTGGGGGACCAATTCGAAATTATCCAGGTCGTAAATTGTTATGGAAAAATAAATTCTCATAATTTACCCATGTACGGAATTCCGTACAAATTTCTAACTCGTACACAAAAAAAAAAAAAAACACTCAGAATTCCGTACGAAACACTTGGCAAAGCTTTGCGGAACTGGTACCAACTTCACACACGGAAACAAGTGTGAGTTGGTCTACAAAACTCCGACCACCAATTTCCATTTCCCTTTTTACTTGGATCTTCTGCCGATGGTGGTACCCTCAAGCAAATTACCGACTCCTTTTGTTAAAATAAGAAGCGTCATATACGTCTTACATCGAACGACAGTACTTAACCTAGCAGATTTGTACATACAAATCGGGTAAATTCCCTAATCATCACTGCGTGTTCAGGTAACGTCAAACTTTTTTTTTGTTTATAAAAAAAAAATTAAATATAACCGAGCTTTAATTCAGTGTTCAGCACCAACCTCAACACAGCACCAACAACAGCTAGAGAAAATATAGACGCAAAGTATTTGTCTTGTTAACAATCGTGGATGGTACGCAAAGCGACTCGCAAAACTCGTTTGCCTAAATATTACTCCGCGATCGTGCCAACCGAGACCACCATCGGTACGCCAGAAAGGTTATGTCCCATATACACCATTGACATATTCCTCGATCCACAATTAAACCATCTAACTCGGTCAAATCGAACACCTAACCTACACCGGCGGACCAACAAGAGAACGCCTCCGGCTACTTGAGTAAAGTCTATCATCAGCGATCGATAAAGCTTCCACCAATCGATCTAATAAACCCATCACGCTACGACGCCAAGATCACAAGGGGGAGCCCACATCCGATCGATTTTAAGGCAACGAAAGGGAAGTATTGATCGTTTCTCGCACGCCAATCTACAATCGACACTCTCATTTCTTTGAGCGATCAGATCAACTCGATCAAGGTGCATAGCGACAATCAGCGTGTATGCTACGGGCAGCCGAAACACCTTCTTATGAATAATATTCATAACGATTGATCATACGCCTTGATATCACCGACTTTACTAATTATCCGACGAGTGTCCTCGATATTTGACGAACTCAACAGCCCACCAGCCGATCATCAATAATGAGAGGCTACAATCCGCTATGCGGATCGTTGAATACCCTATCCCATCCCATCCTTTAAATTAATATCCTCAAAATATAGGCCTTATGGCGATGAAAAACAGAAAATGGCATTGTCACAATATATTGCTCAGACAGTTTCTCAAAATCTTTTGTGGTTCGACAAAAAACAACGTATTTCTATTGCTAATGCCTTGGGATGGGGTATACAAATGGTTTTTGTAAGAAAACGCCCCCAAAATGTGGGCGTAGGTGAAAATGATCTATGGACAAAATGTTTATATTACCATTGCGAAAGTATTTGCATCAATTTTTTTTTCGAAAGTTTTAAAATTTATACAAAAAACGTTTTTTTACTAAAAACGCCCCCAAAAAGAGGGCGTGGCGAAAAACTTTGTATGGACGAAATATAGATATTAGGATTGTCTAAATATGCTGCTCAGGCACTTTTTTGAAATTCCTTACGGTTTGGCTTGAAACTACGTTTTTTCTAAAAGGGGGCGTGGCAGTGGGCGGATTTTAAAAATTTTTACACTTGTTCTGGTGACTCGGCCAAGGATCCTATATACCAAATTTCATTATCTTAGCTCAAAATTTAAGGCCCAAAAATCGGTGACGAACAGACAGACGGACGGACGGACGGACGGACGGACGGACGGACGGACGGACAGACAGACATGGCTAATTCGACTCAGCTATCGATTCTTAGTCGATCCATATACTTTGAGGTATATGTAGCTAAATTATTTCTCTATGTTACAAACTAAGTATTAAAACTAATATACCCCTATGGGATAGGGTATAAAAACATATGAGAAGGCTACAATCCGCTGTGCGGATCGTTGAATACCCTATCCCATCCTATCCATAAAACTAAAATCCCCAAAAAAGGGAGGCATGGCTAAAAACACGATGTGGATAAATAGAAAAAATGATATAGTGACAACAAATTCTTCAGACTGCTTACAAAACACTTTAACGGTTCTACAAAAGACAAGGTTTTCTCTTGCATATATTATGGGGTAGTGTATAAAAATGGTTTTTATATAAAAACGCCCCCAAAAAGTGGGCGTGGGTTAAAATGGTATATAGACGAAATGTTCATATTAATAATGTTAATGATTCTGCATCAAAATTTTTTTCGAAAAATTTAAAATTTGACCGAAAAAAGTTTTTTATTGAAAACGCCCCCAAAAAGCGGGCGTGGCAAAAAACTTTATATCGACGAAATATAGATATTAATATTGTCTAAATATGTTGTTCAGAAACTTTTTTAAAATTCCTTACGGTTTGGTCAAAAACTGAGTTTTTCTTAAAAGGGGGCGTGGCAGTGGGCGGATTTCAAAAATTTTTACACTTGTTCTGTAGGCAGAGACGAGAATCCTATATACCAAATTTCATTATCCTAGCGCAAAATTTAAGGCCTAAAAATCGGTGACGTACAGACGGACGGACGGACGGACGGACGGACGGACGGACGGACGGACGGACGGACGGACGGACAGACAGACATGGCTTAATCGACTCAGCTAGCGATTCTGAGTCGATCCATATACTTTGAGGTATATGTAGCAAAATTATTTCTCTATGTTACAAACTAAGTATCAAAACTAATATACCCCTATGGGATAGGGTATAAATAAGAACATCATAAAGTATCCAGATCAGCCACTCTTATAAATTGATAAGGAAATCGATCTATACCCTGTAAATATTGTAATGCCCGAAGTGAAGTATCTTTAAATTACTATTGTAAGGGTCGTTCATTTGTTTTAAAATTTGATTATTTATCTAAACATATAGATTACGCGAATTTCACCATAATGCTGTGCACATCATCATGGACCATTCAACATAATTGTTAACAACATATTCAATTTCAAACATCATTACCAACCAGTTTGCATGGTGAGTCAAATATTTTTTTTTGGTTTATATATATTTTTTACATTTGAACGAGCTACATACATATTAATATAATGCTAGCATAATCTGTGCTCTGTTTGCAATATTTTTTTTCGGGATTAGCAAATTTTGTGTTGATATTTCTTTTTATACCCTATCCCATAAGGGTATATTAGTTTTGATACTTAGTTTGTAACATAGAGAAATAATTTTGCTACATATACCTCAAAGTATATGGATCGACTCAGAATCGCTAGCTGAGTCGAATTAGCCATGTCTGTCTGTCCGTCCGTCCGTCCGTCCGTCCGTCCGTCCGTCCGTCCGTCCGTCCGTCCGTCCGTCCGTCCGTCTGTCTGTTCGTCAGCGGTTTTTGGGCCTTAAATTTTGAGCTAGGATAATGAAATTTGGTATATAGGATCCTCGTCCGTGCCACCAGAACAAGTGTAAAAATTTTTGAAATCCGCCCACTGCCACGCCCCCTTTTTAGGAAAACTTATTTTTTGGCCAAACCGTAAGGAATTTCAAAAAAGTGTCTGAGTAGCATATTTAGACAATCCTAATATCTATATTTCGTTCATACAAAGTTTTTTGCCACGCCCACTTTTTGGGGGCGTTTATAGTAAAAAACGGTTTTTGTCCAAATTTTAAAACTTTCGAAAAAAATTTTGATGCAAATACTTCCGAAATGGTAATATAAACATTTTGTCCATAGATCATTTTCACCTACGCCCACATTTTGGGGGCGTTTTCTTACAAAAACCATTTGTATACCCCATCCCAAGGCATTAGCAATAGAAATACGTTGTTTTTTTGTCGAACCACAAAAGATTTTGAGAAACTGTCTGAGCAATATATTGTGGCAATGTCATTTTTTGTTTTTCATCGCCATAAGGCCTATATTTTGAGGATATTAATTTAAAGGATGGGATGGGATAGGGTATTCAACGATCCGCATAGCGGATTGTAACCTCTCATATGTTTCTGTATATGATCGATAGGTAAATTTATGTGAAATTTATATTCCTTTGGTTATTATTATTAACTTTCTCTTACAAAGAGAAAGATATTGTTTTCGTGAAAATTTTTGACCTCGAGATTTTGATTGATTCTAACATTACGATGATAGCGGAGCCTAAGAAAGTGGTTTTTGGAATTCCGTCCGTCGGTCCGTCGGTCCGTCGGTCCGTCTGTCCGTGACGGTCTCCCCAGCATAAACGGCTTGACCGATTTTCTTCAAACTTCGTATCCAAGCATGTTTTGGTCATAATTCTAGGCCATTTTTATACCCTATCCCATAGGGGTATATTAGTTTTGATACTTAGTTTGTAACATAGAGAAATAATTTTGCTACATATACCTCAAAGTATATGGATCGACTCAGAATCGCTAGCTGAGTCGATTAAGCCATGTCTGTCTGTCCGTCCGTCCGTCCGTCCGTCCGTCCGTCCGTCACCGATTTTTAGGCCTTAAATTTTGAGCTAGGATAATGAAATTTGGTATATAGGATCCTCGTCTCTGCCTACAGAACAAGGGTAAAAATTTTTGAAATCCGCCCACTGCCACGCCCCCTTTTAAGAAAAACTCAGTTTTTGACCAAACCGTAAGGAATTTTAAAAAAGTTTCTGAACAACATATTTAGACAATATTAATATCTATATTTCGTCTATATAAAGTTTTTTGCCACGCCCACTTTTTGGGGGCGTTTTCAATAAAAAACTGTTTTCGGTCAAATTTTAAATTTTTCGAAAAAAATTTTGATGCAGAATCATTAACATTATTAATATGAACATTTCTTCTATGTACCATTTTAACCCACGCCCACTTTTTGGGGGCGTTTTTATATAAAAACCATTTTTATACACTACCCCATAACATATGCAAGAGAAAACCTTGTCTTTTGTAGAACCGTAAAAGTGTTTGTAAGCAGTCTGAAGAATTTGTTGTCACTATGTCCCCTTTTTTGGGGATTTTAGTTTTATGGATAGGATGGGATAGGGTATTCAACGATCCGCACAGCGGATTGTAGCCTTCTCATATGTTTATACCCTATCCCATAGGCGTATATTAGTTTTGATACTTAGTTTGTAACATAGAGAAATAATTTTGCTACATATACCTCAAAGTATATGGATCGACTCAGAATCGCTAGCTGAGTCGATTAAGCCATGTCTGTCTGTCCGTCCGTCCGTCCGTCCGTCCGTCCGTCCGTCCGTCCGTCCGTCCGTCTGTACGTCACCGATTTTTAGGCCTTAAATTTTGCGCTAGGATAATGAAATTTGGTATATAGGATCCTCGTCTCTGCCTACAGAACAAGTGTAAAAATTTTTGAAATCCGCCCACTGCCACGCCCCCTTTTAAGAAAAACTCAGTTTTTGACCAAACCGTAAGGAATTTTAAAAAAGTTTCTGAACAACATATTTAGACAATATTAATATCTATATTTCGTCCATATAAAGTTTTTTGCCACGCCCACTTTTTGGGGGCGTTTTCAATAAAAAACTGTTTTCGGTCAAATTTTAAATTTTTCGAAAAAAATTTTGATGCAGAATCATTAACATTATTAATATGAACATTTCGTCTATATACCATTTTAACCCACGCCCACTTTTTGGGGGCGTTTTTATATAAAAACCATTTTTATACACTACCCCATAATATATGCAAGAGAAAACCTTGTCTTTTGTAGAACCGTTAAAGTGTTTTGTAAGCAGTCTGAAGAATTTGTTGTCACTATATCATTTTTTCTATTTATCCACATCGTGTTTTTAGCCATGCCTCCCTTTTTTGGGGATTTTAGTTTTATGGATAGGATGGGATAGGGTATTCAACGATCCGCACAGCGGATTGTAGCCTTCTCATATGTTTATACCCTATCCCATAGGGGTATATTAGTTTTGATACATAGTTTGTAACATAGAGAAATAATTTTGCTACATATACCTCAAAGTATATGGATCGACTCAGAATCGCTAGCTGAGTCGATTAATCCATGTCTGTCTGTCCGTCCGTCCGTCCGTCCGTCCGTCCGTCTGTACGTCACCGATTTTTAGGCCTTAAATTTTGAGCTAGGATAATGAAATTTGGTATATAGGATCCTCGTCTCTGCCTACAGAACAAGTGTAAAAATTTTTTAAATCCGCCCACTGCCACGCCCCCTTTTAAGAAAAACTCAGTTTTTGACCAAACCGTAAGGAATTTTAAAAAAGTTTCTGAACAACATATTTAGACAATATTAATATCTATATTTCGTCTATATAAAGTTTTTTGCCACGCCCACTTTTTGGGGGCGTTTTCAATAAAAAACTGTTTTCGGTCAAATTTTAAAATTTTCGAAAAAAAATTTTGATGCAGAATCATTAACATTATTAATATGAACATTTCTTCTATATACCATTTTAACCCACGCCCACTTTTTGGGGGCGTTTTTATATAAAAACCATTTTTATACACTACCCCATAACATATGCAAGAGAAAACCTTGTCTTTTGTAGAACCGTTAAAGTGTTTTGTAAGCAGTCTGAAGAATTTGTTGTCACTATATCATTTTTTCTATTTATCCACATCGTGTTTTTAGCCATGTCCCCTTTTTTGGGGATTTTAGTTTTATGGATAGGATGGGATAGGGTATTCAACGATCCGCACAGCGGATTGTAGCCTTCTCATATGTTTATACCCTATCCCATAGGGGGGTATATTAGTTTTGACATTAAGTTTGTAACATAGAGAAATAATTTCGATACATATACCTCAAAGTATATGGATCGATTCAGAATCGCTATCTGAGTCGATTAAGCCATGTCTGTCTGTCCGTCCGTCCGTCCGTCCGTCCGTCCGTCTGTGTGTCACCGATTTTTGGGCCTTAAATTTTGAGCTAGAGTGTTCAAACTTGGTATATAGACTCTCTGGCCGACGAAGCAGAACAAGTGTAAAAATTTTTGAAATCCGCCCACTGCCACGCCCCCTTTTTAGAAAAACGTATTTTTAAGCCAAACCGTAAAGAATTTCAAAAAAGTGCCTGAGCAGCATATTTAGACAATCCTAATATCTATATTTCGTCCATACAAAGTTTTTTGCCACGCCCACTTTTTAGGGGCGTTTTTAGTAAAATACGTTTTTTGTCCAAATTTTAAAACTTTCGAAAAAAATTTTGATGCAAATACTTCCGCAATGGTAATATAAACATTTTGTCAATAGATCATTTTCACCTACGCCCACATTTTGGGGGCGTTTTCTTACAAAAACCGTTTGTATACCTTATCCCATAGCATATACAGGAGGAAAACGATGTGTTTTGTCAAACAACAAAATATTCTGATAAACTGTTTGAACAATATATTGTTGTGACAATATCATTTTTTATATTATAGGCTAATAAAGCCCACTTTTTGGAGATATTAATTTTAAGGATTGGATGGGATAGGGTATTCAACGATCCGCACAGCGGATTGTAGCCTCTCATATGTTTTTTATTAATTTGAGTGATTTATGCT
This sequence comes from Rhingia campestris, assembly GCA_932526625.1. Classification (NCBI taxonomy): domain Eukaryota; kingdom Metazoa; phylum Arthropoda; class Insecta; order Diptera; family Syrphidae; genus Rhingia; species Rhingia campestris. The sequence goes on from OW052183.1 coordinate 62,984,716, forward strand.
GAACCATTCTAAATACTTGTGGTTGACTCAAACTCCAAATTAAGTATTACCTACTTCTTGAGAGGCGTAATTAATTAAACATATTAATTGATCAGAGGTTGTAACTTGCAAAATAACTCCAGTTAATTAGGCATATTGATGCGCGTATGTTACATATTATATACTCGTATGTGGATAAATAATCTAGTGTTTATACCCTATCCCATAGGGGGGTATATTAGTTTTGACATTAAGTTTGTAACATAGAGAAATAATTTCGATACATATACCTCAAAGTATATGGATCGATTCAGAATCGCTATCTGAGTCGATTTAGCCATGTCTGTCTGTCCGTCCGTCCGTCCGTCCGTCCGTCTGTGTGTCACCGATTTTTGGGCCTTAAATTTTGAGCTAGAGTGTTCAGTTTTGGTTGGAGTAACTACTTTTACTTGTGCAGACGGCATTACAACTAAAAGTTATGAGTCTGAGGTAACACTGGTTCCTCGGTTCGAAGAGCTCTGTAACGACCTTCGTGTTTGTTTGTAGTTCCACTATTAGCCGCTTCTATGTCATGCGTAGCAATCGCCAAGAAGCTGTCACCAACCATTTGCTATACCCTATCCCATAGGGGGGTATATTAGTTTATATACTTAGTTTGTAACATAGAGAAATAATTTAGCTTCATATACCTCAAAGTATATGGCTCGACTCAGAATCGCTAGCTGAGTCGAATAAGCCATGTCTGTCTGTCCGTCCGTCCGTTCGTCTGTCTGTTCGTCAGCGATTTTTGGGCCTTAAATTTTGAGCTAGGATAATGAAATTTGGTATATAGGATCCTCGTCCGTGCCACCAGAACAAGTGTAAACATTTTTGAAATCCGCACACTGCCACGCCCCCTTTTTAGGAAAACTTATTTTTTGGCCAAACCGTAAGGAATTTCAAAAAAAAGTCTGAGCAGCATATTTAGACAATCCTAATATCTATATTTCGTTCATACAAAGTTTTTTGCCATGCCCACTTTTTGGGGTCGTTTTTAGTAAAAAACGCTTTTTGTCCAAATTTTAAAACTTTCGAAAAAAATTGCAAATACTTCCGCAATAGTAATATAAACATTTTGTCCATAGATCATTTTCACCTACGCCCACATGTTGGGGGCGTTTTCTTACACAAACCATTTGTATACCCCATCCCAAGGCATTAGCAATAGAAATACGTTGTTTTTTGTCGAACCACAAAAGATTTTGAGAAACTGTCTGAGCAATATATTGTGACAATGTCATTATCTGTATTTCATCGCCATAAGGCCTATATTTTGAGGATATTTATTTAAAGGATGGGATGGGATAGGGTATTCAACGATCCGCATAGCGGATTGTAGCCTCTCATATGTTTAAGAAAGAAGAAAGAATATGTCTGAGCAACATATTAAGACAATAGTAATATCTGTATTTCGTTCATACAAAGTATTTTGCCACCCCCACTTTTTGTGGGCAATTTTAGTAAAAAAACGCTTTTGTCCAAATTTTAAAAATTTCGAAAAAACTTTTGATGCAAATACTTCCCTATCCCATAGGGGGGTATATTAGTTTTGATACTTAGTTTGTAACATAGAGAAATAATTTTGCTACATATACAACAAAGTATATGGATCGACTCAGAATCGCTAGCTGAGTCGAATTAGCCATGTCTGTCTGTCCGTCCGTCCGTCCGTCCGTCTGTCTGTTCGTCACCGATTTTTGGGCCTTAAATTTTGAGCTAGGATAATGAAATTTGGTATATAGGTTCCTCGTCCGTGCCACCAGAACAAGTGTAAAAATTTTTGAAATCCGCCCACTGCCACGCCCCCTTTTTAGAAAAACTCATTTTTTGGCCAAACCGTAAGGAATTTCAAAAAAGTGTCTGAGCAGGATATTTAGACAACCCTAATATCTATATTTCGTTCATACAAAGTTTTTTGCCACCCCCACTTTTTGTGGGCAATTTTAGTAAAAAAACGCTTTTGTCCAAATTTTAAAAATTTCGAAAAAAACTTTTGATGCAAATACTTCCGTAATGATAAAAATTCCAAAATTTTAAAATTTGACCAAAAAACGTTTTTTTTATAAAAAAGCCCCAAAAAAAAGTGGGCGTGTCAAAAAAACTTTATATTGACGAAATATAGATATTACAATTCCCAAAATATGCTGCTCAGACACTTTTTTAAAGTTCTGTACGGTTTGGCCAAAAAATATGTTTTTCTAAAAAGTGGGCATGGCAGTGGGCAACATTTTCACACTTGTTCTGCTGGGAGCCATAAAGAGCACGTGTACCAAATTTCATCCTTCTAGCTCAAAATTTAAGGCCCAAAAACTGGTGACGTACGGACGGACAGACATCGCTAAATCGACTCAGCTAGCGATTCTGAGTCGATCCATATACTTTGAGGTATTTGTAGCTAAATTATTTCTCTATGTTACAAACTATGTATCAAAACTAATATAACCCTATGCGATAGGGTATAAATTGTGGGGGACCAATTCGAAATTATCCAGGTCGTAAATTTTTATGGAAAAATAAACTCTCATAATTTACCCATGTACGGAATTCCGTACAAATTTCTAACTCGTACACAAAAAAAAACGAGTGGTGGGTGCACGACTGGGTCGTACGCAACTTTCTCTTTCACAGCAAGTTGGGCGTTAGATCTAATCATAAGCATTTTGATTATTGATGCTAAAATGATATAAATAATGTCGAAATGTATTTATACGAATTTTAACTCCAAAATTTGAAGGAATCGATGTCAATGTGAAAAATAATGATTTTCCGTTTTTGGCCAAAACTGAAAATTCCGTTTAGTAATAGTTGGGCTAAAACTAATTATGTGGAATTGCTTCAAGCTGTAATAGTAGTATATGTATTAAACTTCATTCAATTTGACACAATAGTTTGCGAGATATTAACAATTTTCTTTATATGGCCTAAATGACAAAATCCGTTATATGGATTTTTTATGCAGTTTTGTTGGAACTAATATGGTTACAGTATATATAAATAATAATCAAAATCGTTAGAGCCGTTTTCGAGAAAATTGAGGTTATGTGTAATTTTTATATGGCAGGTACCAGTTTTAACATGGCTAAAAGCAAACAAAAAACATATGAGAGGCTACAATCCGCTATGCGGATCGTTGAATACCCTATCCCATCCCATCCTTTAAATTAATATCCTCAAAATATAGGCCTTATGGCGATGAAAAACAGAAAATGACATTGTCACAATATATTGCTCAGACAGTTTCTCAAAATCTTTTGTGGTTCGACAAAAAACAACGTATTTCTATTGCTAATGCCTTGGGATGGGGTATACAAATGGTTTTTGTAAGAATACGCCCCCAAAATGTGGGCGTAGGTGAAAATGATCTATGGAAAAAATGTTTATATTACCATTGCGGAAGTATTTGCATCAAAATTTTTTTCGAAAGTTTTAAAATTTGGACAAAAAACGTTTTTTACTTAAAACGCCCCCAAAAAGTGGGCGTGGCAAAAAACTTTGTATGAACGAAATATAGATATTAGGATTGTCTAAATATGTTGCTTACACACTTTTTTGAAATTCCTTACGGTTTGGCTTAAAACTACGTTTTTTCTAAAAGGGGGCGTGGCAGTGGGCGGATTTTAAAAATTTTTACACTTGTTCTGGTGACTCAGCCAAGGATCCTATATACCAAATTTCATTATCCTAGCTCAAAATTTAAGGCCCAAAAATCGGTGACGAACAGACAGACGGACGGACGGACACACGGACGGACGGACGGACGGACGGACGGACGGACGGACAGACAGACATGGCTAATTCGACTCAGCTAGCGATTCTGAGTCGATCCATATACTTTGAGGTATATGTAGCTAAATTATTTCTCTATGTTACAAACTAAGTATCAAAACTAATATACCCCTATGGGATAGGGTATAAAAATGGCCTAGAATTATGACCAAAACATGCTTGGATACGAAGTTTGAAGAAAATCGGTCAAGCCGTTTAGGCTGGGGAGACCGTCACGGACAGACGGACCGACGGACCGACGGACGGAATTCCAAAAACCACTTTTTTAGGCTCCGCTATCATCGTAATGTTAGAATCAATCAAAATCTCGAGGTCGAAAATTTTCACGAAAACAATATCTTTCTCTTTGTAAGAGAAAGTTAAAAAAAACACTCAGAATTCCGTACGAAACACTTGGCAAAGCTTTGCGGAACTGGTACCAACTTCACACACGGAAACAAGTGTGAGTTGGTCTACAAAACTCCGACCACCAATTTCCATTTCCCTTTTTACTTGGATCTTCTGCCGATGGTGGTACCCTCAAGCAAATTACCGACTCCTTTTGTTAAAATAAGAAGCGTCATATACGTCTTACATCGAACGACAGTACTTAACCTAGCAGATTTGTACATACAAATCGGGTAAATTCCCTAATCATCACTGCGTGTTCAGGTAACGTCAAACTTTTTTTTTGTTTATAAAAAAAAAATTAAATATAACCGAGCTTTAATTCAGTGTTCAGCACCAACCTCAACACAGCACCAACAACAGCTAGAGAAAATATAGACGCAAAGTATTTGTCTTGTTAACAATCGTGGATGGTACACAAAGCGACTCGCAAAACTCGTTTGCCTAAATATTACGCGATCGTGCCAACCGAGACCACCATCGGTACGCCAGAAAGGTTATGTCCCATATACACCATTGACATATTCCTCGATCCACAATTAAACCATCTAACTCGGTCAAATCGAACACCTAACCTACACCGGCGGACCAACAAGAGAACGCCTCCGGCTACTTGAGTAAAGTCTATCATCAGCGATCGATAAAGCTTCCACCAATCGATCTAATAAACCCATCACGCTACGACGCCAAGATCACAAGGGGGAGCCCACATCCGATCGATTTTAAGGCAACGAAAGGGAAGTATTGATCGTTTCTCGCACGCCAATCTACAATCGACACTCTCATTTCTTTGAGCGATCAGATCAACTCGATCAAGGTGCATAGCGACAATCAGCGTGTATGCTACGGGCAGCCGAAACACCTTCTTATGAATAATATTCATAACGATTGATCATACGCCTTGATATCACCGACTTTACTAATTATCCGACGAGTGTCCTCGATATTTGACGAACTCAACAGCCCACCAGCCGATCATCAATAACATCCACCTTGTGCTAATCAAAAGAATGATCATCATTAATTTACATCTCCACCAACAGTAGGGAACGAGAAAATAATACTCTCCCACATGCAACTAGCAGTTAACGGTTAACCACAACAAAAAACATATGAGAGGCTACAATCCGCTATGCGGATCGTTGAATACCCTATCCCATCCCATCCTTTAAATTAATATCCTTAAAATATAGGCCTTATGGCGATGAAAAACAGAAAATGGCATTGTCACAATATATTGCTCAGACAGTTTCTCAAAATCTTTTGTGGTTCGACAAAAAACAACGTATTTCTATTGCTAATGCCTTGGGATGGGGTATTTGGCTTGAAACTACGTTTTTTCTAAAAGGGGGCGTGGCAGTGGGCGGATTTTAAAAATTTTTACACTTGTTCTGGTGACTCGGCCAAGGATCCTATATACCAAATTTCATTATCTTAGCTCAAAATTTAAGGCCCAAAAATCGGTGACGAACAGACAGACGGACGGACGGACGGACAGACAGACATGGCTAATTCGACTCAGCTATCGATTCTTAGTCGATCCATATACTTTGAGGTATATGTAGCTAAATTATTTCTCTATGTTACAAACTAAGTATTAAAACTAATATACCCCTATGGGATAGGGTATAAAAAACATATGAGAGGCTACAATCCGCTGTGCGGATCGTTGGATACCCTATCCCATCACATCGTTATTATAAATATCCTCAAAATATAGGCCTTATGGCGATGAAATACAGAAAATGACATTGTCACAATATATTGCTCAGACAGTTTATCAAAATCTTTTGTGGTTCGCCAAAAAAACAACGTATTTCTACTGCTAATGCCTTGGGATTGGGTATACAAATGGTTTTTGTAAGAAAACGCCCCCAAAATGTGGGCGTAGGTGAAAATGATCTATGGACCAAATATTTATATTACCATTGCGGAAGTATTTGCATCAAAAATTTTTTCGAAAGTTTTAAAACTTGGACAAAAAGCGTTTTTTACTAAAAACGCCCCCAAAAAGTGGGCGTGGCAAAAAACTTTGTATGAACGAAATATAGATATTAGGGTTGTCTAAATATCCTGCTCAGACACTTTTTTGAAATTCCTTACGGTTTGGCCAAAAAATGAGTTTTTCTAAAAAGGGGGCGTGGCAGTGGTCGGATTTCAAAAATTTTTACACTTGTTCTGGTGGCACGGACGAGGATCCTATATACCAAATTTCATTATCCTAGCTCAAAATTTAAGGCCCAAAAATCGGTGACGAACAGACAGACGGACGGACGGGCGGACGGACAGACAGACATGGCTAATTCGACTCAGCTAGCGATTCTGAGTCGATCCATATACTTTGAGGTATATGTAGCAAAATTATTTCTCTATGTTACAAACTAAGTATCAAAACTAATATACCCCCCTATGGGATAGGGTATAATAAGAACATCATAGAGTATCCAGATCAGCCACTCTTATAAATTGATAAGGAAATCGATCTATACCCTGTAAATATTGTAATGCCCGAAGTGAAGTATCTTTAAATTACTATTGTAAGGGTCGTTCATTTGTTTTAAAATTTGATTATTTATCTAAACATATAGATTACGCGAATTTCACCATAATGCTGTGCACATCATCATGGACCATTCAACATAATTGTTAACAACATATTCAATTTCAAACATCATTACCAACCAGTTTGCATGGTGAGTCAAATATTTTTTTTTGGTTTATATATATTTTTTACATTTGAACGAGCTACATACATATTAATATAATGCTAGCATAATCTGTGCTCTGTTTGCAATATTTTTTTTCGGGATTAGCAAATTTTGTGTTGATATTTCTTTTTCTGTATATGATCGATAGGTAAATTTATGTGAAATTTATATTCCTTTGGTTATTATTATTAACTTTCTCTTACAAAGAGAAAGATATTGTTTTCGTGAAAATTTTTTACCTCGAGATTTTGATTGATTCTAACATTACGATGATAGCGGAGCCTAAGAAAGTGGTTTTTGGAATTCCGTCCGTCGGTCCGTCGGTCCGTCTGTCCGTGACGGTCTCCCCAGCATAAACGGCTTGACCGATTTTCTTCAAACTTCGTATCCAAGCATGTTTTGGTCATAATTCTAGGCCATTTTTTTTGTTTGCTTTTAGCCATGTTAAAACTGGTACCTGCCATATAAAAATTACACATAACCTCAATTTTCTCGAAAACGGCTCTAACGATTTTGATTATTATTTATATATACTGTAACCATATTAGTTCCAACAAAACTGCATACCCAGTTTTTTCGAGAAAATCCATATAACGGATTTTGTCATTTAGGCCATATAAAGAAAATTGTTAATATCTCGCAAACTATTGTGTCAAATTGAATGAAATTTAATACATATACTACTATTACAGCTTGAAGCAATTCCACATAATTAGTTTTAGCCCAACTATTACTAAACGGAATTTTCAGTTTTGGCCAAAAACGGAAAATCATTATTTTTCACATTGACATCGATTCCTTCAAATTTTGGAGTAAAAATTCGTATAAATACATTTCGACATTATTTATATCATTTTAGCATCAATAATCAAAATGCTTATGATTAGATCTAACGCCCAACTTGCTGTGAAAGAGAAAGTTGCGTACGACCCAGACGTGCACCCACCACTCGTTATACCCTATCCCATAGGGGTATATTAGTTTTGATACTTAGTTTGTAACATAGAGAAATAATTTTGCTACATATACCTCAAAGTATATGGATCGACTCAGAATCGCTAGCTGAGTCGATTAAGCGATGTCTGTCTGTCCGTCCGTCCGTCCGTCCGTCCGTCTGTACGTCACCGATTTTTAGGCCTTAAATTTTGAGCTAGGATAATGAAATTTGGTATATAGGATCCTCGTCTCTGCCTACAGAACAAGTGTAAAAATTTTTGAAATCCGCCCACTGCCACGCCCCCTTTTAAGAAAAACTCAGTTTTTGACCAAACCGTAAGGAATTTTAAAAAAGTTTCTGAACAACATATTTAGACAATATTAATATCTATATTTCGTCCATATAAAGTTTTTTGCCACGCCCACTTTTTGGGGGCGTTTTCAATAAAAAACTGTTTTCGGGCAAATTTTAAATTTTTCGATAAAAATTTTGATGCAGAATCATCAACATTATTAATATGAACATTTCTTCTATATACCATTTTAACCCACGCCCACTTTTTGGGGGCGTTTTTATATAAAAACCATTTTTATACACTACCCCATAACATATGCAAGAGAAAACCTTGTCTTTTGTAGAACCGTTAAAGTGTTTTGTAAGCAGTCTGAAGAATTTGTTGTCACTATATCATTTTTTCTATTTATCCACATCGTGTTTTTAGCCATGTCCCCTTTTTTGGGGACTTTAGTTTTATGGATAGGATGGGATAGGGTATTCAACGATCCGCACAGCGGATTGTAGCCTTCTCATATGTTTATACCCTATCCCATAGGGGTATATTAGTTTTGATACTTAGTTTGTAACATAGAGAAATAATTTTGCTACATATACCTCAAAGTATATGGATCGACTCAGAATCGCTAGCTGAGTCGATTAAGCCATGTCTGTCTGTCCGTCCGTCCGTCCGTCCGTCCGTCCGTCCGTCCGTCCGTCCGTCCGTCCGTCTGTACGTCACCGATTTTTAGGCCTTAAATTTTGAGCTAGGATAATGAAATTTGGTATATAGGATCCTCGTCTCTGCCTACAGAACAAGTGTAAACAATTTTGAAATCCGCCCACTGCCACGCCCCCTTTTAAGAAAAACTCAGTTTTTGACCAAACCGTAAGGAATTTTAAAAAAGTTTCTGAACAACATATTTAGACAATATTAATATCTATATTTCGTCTATATAAAGTTTTTTGCCACGCCCACTTTTTGGGGGCGTTTTCAATAAAAAACTGTTTTCGGTCAAATTTTAAATTTTTCGAAAAAATTTTGATGCAGAATCATTAACATTATTAATATGAACATTTCTTCTATAAACCATTTTAACCCACGCCCACTTTTTGGGGGCGTTTTTATATAAAAACCATTTTTATACACTACCCCATAACATATGCAAGAGAAAACCTTGTCTTTTGTAGAACCGTTAAAGTGTTTTGTAAGCAGTCTGAAGAATTTGTTGTCACTATATCATTTTTTCTATTTATCCACATCGCGTTTTTAGCCATGTCCCCTTTCTTGGGGATTTTAGTTTTATGGATAGGATGGGATAGGGTATTCAACGATCCGCACAGCGGATTGTAGCCTTCTCATATGTTTTTTATACCCTATCCCATAGGGGGGTATATTAGTTTTGACATTAAGTTTGTAACATAGAGAAATAATTTCGATACATGTACCTCAAAGTATATGGATCGATTCAGAATCGCTAGCTGAGTCGATTAAGCCATGTCTGTCTGTCCGTCCGTCCGTCCGTCCGTCCGTCCGTCTGTGTGTCACCGATTTTTGGGCCTTAAATTTTGAGCTAGGATAATGAAATTTGGTATATAGGATTCTCGTCTCTGCCTACAGAACAAGTGTAAAAATTTTTGAAATCCGCCCACTGCCACGCCCCCTTTTTAGAAAAACGTAGTTTTAAGCCAAACCGTAGGGAATTTCAAAAAAGTGCCTGAGCAGCATATTTAGACAATCCTAATGTCTATATTTCGTCCATACAAAGTTTTTTGCCACGCCCACTTTTTAGGGGCGTTTTTGGTAAAATACGTTTTTTGTCCAAATTTTAAAAATTTCGAAAAAAAATGTTGATGCAAATACTTCCGCAATGGTAATATAAACATTTTGTCAATAGATCATTTTCACCTACGCCCACATTTTGGGGGCGTTTTCTTACAAAAACCGTTTGTATACCTTATCCCATAGCATATACAGGAGGAAAACGATGTGTTTTGTCAAACAACAAAATATTCTGATAAACTGTTTCAACAATATATTGTTGTGACAATATCATTTTCTATATTATAGGCTAATAAAGCCCACTTTTTGGAGATATTAATTTTAAGGATTGGATGGGATAGGGTATTCAACGATCCGCACAGCGGATTGTAGCCTCTCATATGTTTATACCCTATCCCATAGGGGGGTATATTAGTTTTGACATTAAGTTTGTAACATAGAGAAATAATTTCGATACATATACCTCAAAGTATATGGATCGATTCAGAATCGCTATCTGAGTCGATTAAGCCATGTCTGTCTGTCCGTCCGTCCGTCCGTCCGTCCGTCCGTCTGTGTGTCACCGATTTTGGGGCATTAAATTTTGAGCTAGAGTGTTCAAACTTGGTATATAGACTCTCTGGCCGACGAAGCAGAACAAGTGTAAAAATTTTTGAAATCCGCCCACTGCCACGCCCCCTTTTTAGAAAAACGTAGTTTTAAGCCAAACCGTAAGGAATTTCAAAAAAAAGCCTGAGCAGCATATTTAGACAATCTTAATATATATATTTCGTCCATACAAAGTTTTTTTCCACGCCCACTTTTTGGGGGCGTTTTTAGTAAAAAACGCTTTTTGTCCAAATTTTAAAACTTTCGAAAAAATTTTTGATGCAAATACTTCCGCAATGGTAATATAAACATTTTGTCTATAGATCATTTTCACCTACGCCCACATTTTGGGGGCGTTTTCTTACAAAAACCATTTGTATACCCCATCCCAAGGCATTAGCAATAGAAATACGTTGTTTGTTGTCGAACCACAAAAGATTTTGATAAACTGTCTGAGGAATATATTGTGACAATGTCATTTTCTGTATTTCATCGCCATAAGGCCTATATTTTGGGGATATTAATTTTAAGGATGGGATGGGATAGGGTATTCAACGATCCGCACAGCGGATTGTAGCCTCTCATATGTTTTTTATTAATTTGAGTGATTTATGCTGAACCATTCTAAATACTTGTGGTTGACTCAAACTCCAAACCGTAAGGAATTTCAAAAAAAAGTCTGAGCAGCATATTTAGACAATCCTAATATCTATATTTCGTTCATACAAAGTTTTTTGCCATGCCCACTTTTTGGGGTCGTTTTTTAGTAAAAAACGCTTTTTGTCCAAATTTTAAAACTTTCGAAAAAAATTGCAAATACTTCCGCAATAGTAATATAAACATTTTGTCCATAGATCATTTTCACCTACGCCCACATGTTGGGGGCGTTTTCTTACACAAACCATTTGTATACCCCATCCCAAGGCATTAGCAATAGAAATACGTTGTTTTTTGTCGAACCACAAAAGATTTTGAGAAACTGTCTGAGCAATATATTGTGACAATGTCATTTTCTGTATTTCATCGCCATAAGGCCTATATTTTGAGGATATTTATTTAAAGGATGGGATGGGATAGGGTATTCAACGATCCGCATAGCGGATTGTAGCCTCTCATATGTTTAAGAAAGGAATTTCAAAATAGTGTCTGAGCAACATATTAAGACAATAGTAATATCTGTATTTCGTTCATACAAAGTATTTTGCCACCCCCACTTTTTGTGGGCAATTTTAGTAAAAAAAACGCTTTTGTCCAAATTTTAAAAATTTCGAAAAAACTTTTGATGCAAATACTTCCGTAATGATAAAAATTCCAAAATTTTAAAATTTGACCAAAAAACGTTTTTTTTATAAAAAAGCCCCAAAAAAAAGTGGGCGTGTCAAAAAAACTTTATATTGACGAAATATAGATATTACAATTCCCAAAATATGCTGCTCAGACACTTTTTTAAAGTTCTGTACGGTTTGGCCAAAAAATATGTTTTTCTAAAAAGTGGGCATGGCAGTGGGCAACATTTTCACACTTGTTCTGCTGGGAGCCATAAAGAGCACGTGTACCAAATTTCATCCTTCTAGCTCAAAATTTAAGGCCCAAAAACTGGTGACGTACGGACGGACAGACATCGCTAAATCGACTCAGCTAGCGATTCTGAGTCGATCCATATACTTTGAGGTATTTGTAGCTAAATTATTTCTCTATGTTACAAACTATGTATCAAAACTAATATAACCCTATGCGATAGGGTATAAATTGTGGGGGACCAATTCGAAATTATTCAGGTCGTAAATTTTTATGGAAAAATAAACTCTCATAATTTACCCATGTACGGAATTCCGTACAAATTTCTAACTCGTACACAAAAAAAAACGAGTGGTGGGTGCACGACTGGGTCGTACGCAACTTTCTCTTTCACAGCAAGTTGGGCGTTAGATCTAATCATAAGCATTTTGATTATTGATGCTAAAATGATATAAATAATGTCGAAATGTATTTATACGAATTTTTACTCCAAAATTTGAAGGAATCGATGTCAATGTGAAAAATAATGATTTTCCGTTTTTGGCCAAAACTGAAAATTCCGTTTAGTAATAGTTGGGCTAAAACTAATTATGTGGAATTGCTTCAAGCTGTAATAGTAGTATATGTATTAAATTTCATTCAATTTGACACAATAGTTTGCGAGATATTAACAATTTTCTTTATATGGCCTAAATGACAAAATCCGTTATATGGATTTTTTATGCAGTTTTGTTGGAACTAATATGGTTACAGTATATATAAATAATAATCAAAATCGTTAGAGCCGTTTTCGAGAAAATTGAGGTTATGTGTAATTTTTATATGGCAGGTACCAGTTTTAACATGGCTAAAAGCAAACAAAAAAAATGGCCTAGAATTATGACCAAAACATGCTTGGATACGAAGTTTGAAGAAAATCGGTCAAGCCGTTTAGGCTGGGGAGACCGTCACGGACAGACGGACCGACGGACCGACGGACGGAATTCCAAAAACCACTTTTTTAGGCTCCGCTATCATCGTAATGTTAGAATCAATCAAAATCTCGAGGTCGAAAATTTTCACGAAAACAATATCTTTCTCTTTGTAAGAGAAAGTTAAAAAAAACACTCAGAATTCCGTACGAAACACTTGGCAAAGCTTTGCGGAACTGGTACCAACTTCACACACGGAAACAAGTGTGAGTTGGTCTACAAAACTCCGACCACCAATTTGCATTTCCCTTTTTACTTGGATCTTCTGCCGATGGTGGTACCCTCAAGCAAATTACCGACTCCTTTTTTTAAAATAAGAAGCGTCATATACGTCTTACATCGAACGACAGTACTTAACCTAGCAGATTTGTACATACAAATCGGGTAAATTCCCTAATCATCACTGCGTGTGCAGGTAACGTCAAACTTTTTTTTTGTTTATAAAAAAAAAATTAAATATAACCGAGCTTTAATTCAGTGTTCAGCACCAACCTCAACACAGCACCAACAACAGCTAGAGGAAATATAGACGCAAAGTATTTGTCTTGTTAACAATCGTGGATGGTACGCAAAGCGACTCGCAAAACTCGTTTGCCTAAATATTACTCCGCGATCGTGCCAACCGAGACCACCATCGGTACGCCAGAAAGGTTATGTCCCATATAAACCATTGACATATTCCTCGATCCACAATTAAACCATCTAACTCGGTCAAATCGAACACCTAACCTACACCGGCGGACCAACAAGAGAACGCCTCCGGCTACTTGAGTAAAGTCTATCATCAGCGATCGATAAAGCTTCCACCAATCGATCTAATAAACCCATCACGCTACGACGCCAAGATCACAAGGGGGAGCCCACATCCGATCGATTTTAAGGCAACGAAAGGGAAGTATTGATCGTTTCTCGCACGCCAATCTACAATCGACACTCTCATTTCTTTGAGCGATCAGATCAACTCGATCAAGGTGCATAGCGACAATCAGCGTGTATGCTACGGGCAGCCGAAACACCTTCTTATGAATAATATTCACAACGATTGATCAAACGCCTTGATATCACCGACTTTACTAATTATCCGACGAGTGTCCTCGATATTTGACCAACTCAACAGCCCACCAGCCGATCATCAATAACATCCACCTTGTGCTAATCAAAAGAGTGATCATCATTAATTTACACCAACAGTAGGGATAGAGAAAATAATACTCTCCCACATGCAACTAGCAGTTAACGGTTAACCACAACAAAAAACATATGAGAGGCTACAATCCGCTGTGCGGATCGTTGAATACCCTATCCCATCCCATCCTTAAAATTAATATCTCCAAAAAGTGGGCTTTATTAGCCTATAATATAGAAAATGACATTGTCACAACAATATATTGTTCAAACAGTTTATCAGAATATTTTGTTGTTTGACAAAACACATCGTTTTCCTCCTGTATATGCTATGGGATAAGGTATACAAACGGTTTTTGTAAGAAAACGCCCCCAAAATGTGGGCGTAGGTGAAAATGATCTATTGACAAAATGTTTATATTACCATTGCGGAAGTATTTGCATCAAAATTTTTTTCGAAAGTTTTAAAATTTGGACAAAAAACGTATTTTACTAAAAACGCCCCTAAAAAGTGGGCGTGGCTAAAAACTTTGTATGGACGAATTATAGATATTAGGATTGTCTAAATATGCTGCTCAGGCACTTTTTTGAAATTCCTTACGGTTTGGCTTAAAACTACGTTTTTCTAAAAAGGGGGCGTGGCAGTGGGCGGATTTCAAAAATTTTTACACTTGTTCTGCTTCGTCGGCCAGAGAGTCTATATACCAAATTTGAACACTCTAGCTCAAAATTTAAGGCCCAAAAATCGGTGAAACACAGACGGACGGACGGACGGTCGGACAGACAGACATGGCTTAATCGACTCAGATAGCGATTCTGAATCGATCCATATACTTTGAGGTATATGTATCGAAATTATTTCTCTATGTTACAAACTTAATGTCAAAACTAATATACCCCCCTATGGGATAGGGTATAAAAATAAGAACATCATAAAGTATCCAGATCAGCCACTCTTATAAATTGATAAGGAAATCGATCTATACCCTGTAAATATTGTAATGCCCGAAGTGAAGTATCTTTAAATTACTATTGTGAGGGTCGTTCATTTGTTTTAAAATTTGATTATTTATCTAAACATATAGATTACGCGAATTTCACCATAATGCTGTGCACATCATCATGGACCATTCAACATAATTGTTAACAACATATTCAATTTTAAACATCATTACCAACCAGTTTGCATGGTGAGTCAAATATTTTTTTTTGGTTTATATATATTTTTATACCCTATCCCATAGGGGCGTATATTAGTTTTGACATTAAGTTTGTAACATAGAGAAATAATTTCGATACATATACCTCAAAGTATATGGATCGATTCAGAATCGCTATCTGAGTCGATTAAGCCATGTCTGTCTGTCCGTCCGTCCGTCCGTCCGTCCTTCTGTGGGTCACCGATTTTTGGGCCTTAAGTTTTGAGCTAGAGTGTTCAAATTTGGTATACAGACTCTCTGGCCGACGAAGCAGAACAAGTGTAAAAAATTTTTGAAATCCGCCCACTGCCACGCCCCCTTTTTAGAAAAACGTAGTTTTAAGCCAAACCGTAAGGAATTTCAAAAAAGTGCCTGAGCAGCATATTTAGACAATCCTAATATCTATATTTCGTCCATACAAAGTTTTTTGACAAGCCCACTTTTTAGGGGCGTTTTTAGTAAAATACGTTTTTTGTCCAAATTTTAAAACTTTCGAAAAAAATTTTGATGCAAATACTTCCGCAATGGTAATATAAAATTTTGTCAATAGATCATTTTCACCTACGCCCACATTTTGGGGGCACAACAAAATATTCTGATAAAATGTTTGAACAATATATTGTTGTGACAATGTCATTTTCTATATTATAGGCTAATAAAGCCCACTTTTTGGAGATATTAATTTTAAGGATGGGATGGGATAGGGTATTCAACGATCCGCACAGCGGATTGTAGCCTCTCATATGTTTTTCTATGTTTTTATACCCTATCCCATAGGGGGGTATATTAGTTTTGATACTTAGTTTGTAACATAGAGAAATAATTTTGCTACATATACCTCAAAGTATATGGATCGACTAAGAATCGTCCGTCCGTCTGTCTGTTCGTCACCGATTTTTGGGCCTTAAATTTTGAGCTAAGATAATGAAATTTGGTATATAGGATCCGTGGCCGAGTCACCAGAACAAGTGTAAAAATTTTTAAAATCAGCCCACTGCCACGCCCCCTTTTAGAAAAAACGTAGTTTTAAGCCAAACCGTAAGGAATTTCAAAAAAGTGTGTTTGCAACATAGTTAGACAATCCTAATATCTATATTTCGTTCATATAAAGTTTTTTGCCACGCCCACTTTTTGGGGGCGTTTTTAATAAAAAACGTTTTTCGGTCAAATTTTAAAATTTTCTAAAAAACGTTTGATGCAGAATCATTAGTAATATAAATATGAACATTTCGTCAATAGACCATTTTAACCCACGCCAACTTATTGGGGGCGTTTTTATATAAAAACCATTTTTATACCCTACCCCATAACATATGCAGGAGAAAACCTTGTCTTTTGTAGAACCGTAAAAGTTTTTTATAAGCAGTCTGAAGAATTTGTTGTCACGATGTCATTTTCTTTATTTTATCCACATCGTGTTTTTAGCCATGTCCACTTTTTGGGGATTTTAGTTTTACAGATAGGATGGGATAGGGTATTCAACGATCCGCACAGTGGATTGTAGCCTTCTCATATGTTTTTCTATGTTTTTATACCCTATCCCATAGGGGGGTATATTAGTTTTGATACTTAGTTTGTAACATAGAGAAATAATTTTGCTACATATACCTCAAAGTATATGGATCGACTCAGAATCGCTAGCTGAGTCGATTAAGCCATGTCTGTCTGTCCGTCCGTCCGTCCGTCTGTACGTCACCGATTCTTAGGCCTTAAATTTTGAGCTAGGATAATGAAATTTGGTATATAGGATCCTCGTCTCTGCCTACAGAACAAGTGTAAAAATTTTTGAAATCCGCCCACTGCCACGCCCCCTTTTAAGAAAAACTCAGTTTTTGACCAAACCGTAAGGAATTTTAAAAAAGTTTCTGAACAACATATTTAGACAATATTAATATCTATATTTCGTCCATATAAAGTTTTTTGCCACGCCCACTTTTTGGGGGCGTTTTCAATTAAAAACTGTTTTCGGTCAAATTTTAAATTTTTCGAAAAAAAATTTTGATGCAGAATCATTAACATTATTAATATGAACATTTCGTCTATATACCATTTCAACCCACGCCCACTTTTTGGGGGCGTTTTTATATAAAAAAACATTTTTATACACTACCCCATAACATATGCAGGAGAAAACCTTGTCTTTTGTAGAACCCCAAAATTGTTTTGTAAGCAGTCCGAAGAACTTGTTGTCACTATATCATTTTTTCTATTTTATCCACATCGTGTTTTTAGCCATGCCCCCTTTTTTGGGGATTTTAGTTTTATGGATAGGATGGGATAGGGTATTCAACGATCCGCACAGCGGATTGTAGCCTTCTCATATGTTTAAATTTGTTTATAAATGTATTCACTTTTTTTTTGAAATTCGGAAAATATAATTATGAATTCGTCGCATAAATTGAATTTTATTTTCATTAATAGTTGAATTCATTTTTTTGTTAATACTATGCCGTGTGAGTAGATCTGTGTTGTGTTAGTGGGAAAGTAAGAGTCTGAAGGATGCGTGTAGCGACGATGACGTGAACGAACCGTAGTAGATCGTTTACGTATTTGTTAGGGGTTATCGCGAGTATCCATATGAGTGTAGCGATAGCCTAAGGTAGACCCTATTCCATTTAGAATAGTGACAGAGGGAGGGCAACACTCAAGAGAAACCAACTCCACCTTTCGGTTTTTCAACTTTGGAAATATGTTCTTACCTAGCCCTTTTCGAGTTTTAACACCAGAACTTGTATATATTATTTTGAGCGTTATCATTAGGCATGTTATTAATGTACGGTAGTTCAGAGGCATGTGCAAGAACCCACCCATTTCGACGAGCTAGTTTCGCGCTTTAAGCAAGCATGCCAGCCGCACAACGTCTTATTGAACACCCTGCCAAATGACCCGTTGATTTTTACTGGACTTCCTGTGATCCTGAAAGTGGATGGGAAAGCATGAGAATGTGTTAATTTCGTTTGGTAGCACCAATTTCCGTTACAAAATAGTTTTTCTAAAAAGTGGGCGTGGCAGTGTTAACACTTCTTCTGTAGCCTTGGACAAGGATCCTACATATCAAATTTCATTATCCTAGCTCAAAGTTTAAGGCCTACAAACCGGTGCTACCGTTTGGCAAAAAAAAAAACGATTTTCTGAAAAGGGGCGTGGTAGTCGGCGAATTTTTAAAACATTGACACTTGTTCTGCTTCGTCGTACAGAGAGTCCATATACAAAATGTCATCACACTAGCTCAAAATTTAGGCCCCAAAAATCGGTGACACACAGACGGACAGACGGACGGGCAAACAAACATGGCTAGATCGACTAAGCTAGCGATTCTGAGTCGATCCACATACTTTGGGGTAGATCTATCGAAATTATTATACCCTATCCCATAGGGGTATATTAGTTTTGACATTAAGTTTGTAACATAGAGAAATAATTTCGATATTATACCTCAAAGTATATGGATCGATTCAGAATCGCTAGCTGAGCCGATTAAGCCATGTCTGTCTGTCCGTCCATCCGTCTGTCCGTCCGTCTGTGTGTCACCAATTTTTGGGCCTTAAATTTTGAGCTAGAGTGTTGAAATTTGGTATATAGACTCTCTGGCCAACAAAGCAGAACAAGTGTAAACATTTTTGAAATCCGCCCACGCTTTTGTCCAAATTTTAAAAATTTCGAAAAAACTTTTGATGCAAATACTTCCGTAATGATATAATAAACATTTTGTCCCTATATCATTTTCACCTACACCCACTTTTTGGGGGCATTTTCTTACAAAAAACCATTTGTATGCCAAGGTATATGCAATAGAAAAAATTTGTTTTTTGTCGAACCACAAAAGGTTTTGATAAACTGTCTGAACAATATGTTGCAACAATGTCATTTTCTGTATTTCATCGCTTTCTTACTTTCTTATGATTCCGAAACTCCTTTTAAACACACACTTTCCCGGATTCAGTGAAGCTAGTACGGAACCCGAGAGACCTCGGCAAGTACAAGAAAAGATTTCCTGCGCTATTAAAGCTTCTCTCCTTTGGGGTCTCCGGGACCTGACGGCATACTGCCAGTTGTTCTACAGAGAACGCGAGACTTAACAGTGCCATGGCTGGCGTCAATTGTTGGACGCTGTTTAATACTAAACTACGAGTAGGGTATCGTGGAGACGCGCTCGAGTGGTGTTTATGCTGAATGTAGGCAAACGCGCTACGAGACCGCGAAGGACTTCGGGCCAATCAGTCTAACCTCCTTGTTCTAAAAACCCTTGAGCGTTTTCTTAACATCCGGCGTCATTTCTCCTCTACTCTGGCTAGTGGTTATGAATAAAGTCTTAGTAAAATTAGACAAGAAACGGGTCAAAGTTATCGCGTATGGGGATGGCGAGGTGATACTAGTGTCAGGAAAATTCCCCTCCGTGATAAGTGAAATCATGGGGGCTGCTCTAAACAAGGTCAGCACCTGGGCTACAAGTTGTGGTCTAGGTGTAAACCCGAGCAAACGGAATCGGTGCTATTCACCACCAAAACCAAAATACCCGATTTTACCCTCCCACTTCTAAATGGCCAACCACTCACACTATCCTCCAGCGCTAAGTATTTGGGTATCATGCTTGACCCAAGACATAACATCGAATATTGTGTAAGGAAGGCGTGTGTTGACTTTTAGAAGTGGAGACTTCAAACAAAGATGAACCTGTGTATGTAAAGTGTACACAGCAGTGGTACATCAGATTCTTACATACGGCTTACTAGTGTAGTAGGTGTACGTTTATGTTATTATTAAAGAGAGTAAGTGTTATTCTTAAGTGTGTGTCAGTATGTGTTATAGAAATAAGTATTGAGTAGAATGTAACAGAGGAGAGATGATTAAACGTTGTACCATAAACTGAATCGGACGTGTTTATTATTGCTTATACTAGTATGGTGGCTCGCATTGAGTAAAGGCTACAACCTCACAAAAGTAAAATTAATGCAAAGAACAGC
Source organism: Rhingia campestris (assembly GCA_932526625.1). Taxonomy (NCBI): domain Eukaryota; kingdom Metazoa; phylum Arthropoda; class Insecta; order Diptera; family Syrphidae; genus Rhingia; species Rhingia campestris. The sequence goes on from OW052183.1 coordinate 63,004,973, forward strand.
AATTATAGGCACCACGGCATGGTCACGTTTCCAACAGACTATATCACACCCACACTAGGCTTCAAGAAAGGCTTCCAGGTAGGTTTTCCTACCAGAGCTTAGTGAAAGGGGAACGAAGTAGTAAGAGATTTCAACACGTCTACACCGACGGATCTAAGATGAACTGTAGTGTGGGTTCCGAATTCTACTCGAAATAACTGAAAATATCAGTATCACACCGCCTACTGGATTTTGCCAGCGTATTCTAAGCGGAACTACTGGCTTTACGAGAGGCTTGCACGCTACTAGGGCATGGCACTACAAAAAGGCACATATGTGCTACTTGGGTTCATGCTGAACCGCAACCTTCCTACCTACTGATGTCAAAACAGTTTATTTATTGAATATGGATGTAGGAACAGCATTTCTTAATGGCCAAATTATTAACTAAGTTTATGTAAATCAACCAGAGAGTTATAACAAGGAAAATAACAGAATTTACAAACTATGGAAATCTTTATACGGTCCAAGTCTAAGACTAGAAATATAAGAATCCAGTTTACGCATTATTGTTTGTAGATAAATACATATGTTATATTGTAACCAAAATCAAAAGGGAATTACTTATATAATACAAAAATTATTAAACCGTTTTAGTATGAAAGATTTAGAAAAAGTCAAGAATTATATACACATAAATATTGAATATGATGTAAATAACAATATTATGTTTTTGAGTCAAACGAAATACATTGAGTAGCTAGTGAAGAAGTTCAATTTAGAAACTACAAAACTATATCGTACACCCATGGAATCAAATTTGACATTAGATCTTGCAAATGAAAGCGATGATAGCTTGAAATATTTATATATATTTGATTAGTGTGCTTCTCTATATTAGTACTGGAACTAAACCCGATATAGCATTTATTGTTTACTATCTGAGTAGATTCCAAAATTTTTACGACAATAAACATTTTAAATATGCCTTAAGAGTTTTTAAGCATTTATATTTAATCAAAAAAATGAAATTGATTTATCACAAACGTAATAAATATGATAAGATTGATTGCTATGTAGATGCCGATTGGGCCTCCTGCCTCATGTAGATAGAAAATCAACAACTGGTACAACTGGGTATATAATAAGATTTTTATACCCTATCCCATAGGGGTATATTAGTTTTGACATTAAGTTTGTAACATAGCGAAATACTTTCGATAAATATACCTCAAAGTATATGGATCGATTCAGAATCGCTAGCTGAGTCGATCTACCCATATATGTCTGTCCGTCCGTTCGTCCGTCTGTGTTTCATCGATTTTTGGGCCTTAAATTTTGGTATATACAGTCTCTGGCCGACGAAGCAAAACAAGTGTAAACATTTTTTAAATCCACTCACTGCCACCCCCCCTTATTAGAAAAACGATGTTGGCCAACCGTATGGAATTTTAAAAAGGTGGCAGAAACACATATTAAGAGAATCTATTTATCTATATTTCGTCTATACAAAGTTTTTTGCCACGCCCACTTTTTGGGGACGTTTTCCATTTACCATTTGTATTTTTAAGGATGGGATAGGATAGGGTAATCAACGGATTGTAGCCTTCTTATATGTTTATACCATATCCCATAGGGGTATATTAGTTTTGATACATATTTTGTAACATAGAGAAATAAGTAAGCTACATATACCTCAAAGGATATGGATCGAATCAGAATCGTAAGCTGAGTCGATTAAGCCATGTCTGTCTTGATACTTATTTTGTAACATAGAGAAATAAGTAAGCTACATGTACCTCAAAGGATATGGATCGAATCAGAATCGCAAGCTGAGTCGATTAAGCCATGTCTGTCTGTCCGTCCGTCCGTACGTCACCAGTTTTTGGGCCTTAAATTTTGAGCTAGAAGGATGAAATTTAATACACGTGCTCTTTGTTGCTCCCAGCAGAACAAGTGTACAATTTTTTTGAAATCCGCCCACTGCCACGCCCCTTTTTAGAAAAACGTATTTTTTGGCCAAACCGTAGAGAATTTTAAAAAAGTGTCAGAGCAGCATATTTAGAGAATCGTAATTACTCTTTTTCGTACATATAAAGTTTTTGGCCACGCCCACTTTTTGTGGGCGTTTTTAATAAAAAACAGTTTTCGGTAAAATTTAAAATTTTTCGAAAAAATTGTTGATGCAGAATCCATTTACATTATTAATTTGAAAAATTCGTCTATATACCATTTTAACCCACGCCCACTTTTTGGGGCGATTTTATATAAAAAACATATGAGAAGGCTACAATCCGCTGTGCGGATCGTTGAATACCCTATCCCATCCTATCCATAAAACTAAAATCCCCAAAAAAGTGGGCATGGCTAAAAACACGATGTGGATAAAATAGAAAAAAGTATATAGTGACAACAAGTTCTTCGGACTGCTTACAAAACAATTTTGGGGTTCTACAAAAGACAAGGTTTTCTCCTGCATATGTTATGGGGTAGGGTATAAAAATGGTTTTTATATAAAAACGCCCCAAAAAAGTGGGCGTGGGTTAAAATGGTATATAGACGAATTTTTCAAATTAATAATGTAAATGGATTCTGCATCAACAATTTTTTCGAAAAATTTTAAATATTACCGAAAACTGTTTTTTATTAAAAACGCCCACAAAAAGTGGGCGTGGCCAAAAACTTTATATGGACGAAATATAGATATTATTATTGTCTAAATATGCTGTTCAGAAACTTTTTTAAAATTCCTTACGGTTTGGTCAAAAACTGAGTTTTTCTTAAAAGGGGGCGTGGCAGTGGGCGGATTTCAAAAATTTTTACACTTGTTCTGTAGGCAGAGACGAGGATCCTATATACCAAATTTCATTATCCTAGCTCAAAATTTAAGGCCTAAAAATCGGTGGCGTACAGACGGACGGACGGACGGACAGACAGACATGGCTTAATCGACTCAGCTAGCGATTCTGAGTCGATCCATATACTTTGAGGTATATGTAGCAAAATTATTTCTCTTTGTTACAAACTAAGTATCAAAACTAATATACCCCTATGGGATAGGGTATAAAAATATGAGAATCCTACAATCCGCTGTGCGGATCGTTTAATACCTTATCCCATCCCATCCTTAAAATTAATATCCCCAAAATGTGGTCCTTATGGTCATAAAGTATTGAAAATGGCGTTGTCACAACATCTTGTTCAGAAGGTTTATCAAATTCTTTTATGGTTCTACGTAACGTTTTTGTATTGCATATGCCTTGGGGTAGGGCATACAAATGGTTTTTGTAGGAAAACGCCCACAATAAGTAGGCGTGGGTTAAAATGGTCTATTGACGAAATGTTCATATTAATACTACCAATGATTGTGCATCAAAATTTTTTTTGAAAATATTAAAATTCGACCAAAAAACGTTTTTAATAAAAAACGCCCCCAAAAAGTTGGCGTGGCAAATAACTTTCTATCGACGAAATATAGATATTACGATTCTCTAAATATTCTGCTCAGACACTTTTTTAAAGTTCCATACGACTTGGCCAAAAAATACGTTTACCTAAAAAGGGGGCGTGGCAGTAGGCGGATTTCAAAAATGTTTACACTTGTTCTGGTGGCACGGACGAAGATCCTATACACCAAATTTCATTATCCTAGCTCAAAATTTAAGGCCCAAAAATCGGTGACGAACAGACAGACGGACGGACGGACACACAGACATGTCTAATTCGACTCAGCTAGCGATTCTGAGTCGATCCATATACTTTGAGGTATATGTAGCAAAATTATTTCTCAATGTCACAAACTAAGTATCAAAACTAATATACCCCTATGGGATAGGGTATAAACATATGAGAAGGCTACAATCCGCTGTGCGGGTCGTTGAATACCCTATCCCATCCCATCCTTAAAATTAATATCTCCAAAAAGTGGACTTTATGGGCCTATAATATAGAAAATGACATTGTCACAACATAGTGCTTGAACAGTTTATCAGAATCTTTTGTTGTTTGCCAAAAAACATCGGTTTTCTCCTGCATATGCTATGGGGTAGGGTATACAAACGGTTTTTGTAAGAAAACGCGCCCAAAAAGTGGGCGTGGGGTAAAATGGTCTATAGACGAAATGTTCATATTAATATGACTAATGATTCTGCATCAAAATTTTGTTTCGAAATATTTAAAATTTGACCGAAAAAGGTTTTTTTTATTAAAAACGCCCCCAAAAAGTGGGCGAGGCAAAAAACTTAATATTGACGAAATATGTATAATTCGATTCTCTAAATATGCTGCTCTGAGGTTTTTTTTAAAATTCTTTGCGGTTTGGCCAAAAAAAACGTTTTCCTAAAAAGGGGGCGTGGCAGTGGGCGGATTTCAAAAGTTTTTACACTTGTTCTGTAAGCAGAGACGAGGATCCTATATACCAAATTTCATTATCCTAGCTCAAAATTTAAGGCCTAAAAATCGGTGACGAACAGACGGACGGACGGACAGACAGACAAGGCTTAATCGACTCAGCTAGCGATTCTGAGTCGATCCATATACTTTGAGGTATATGTAGCAAAATTATTTCTCTCTGTAACAAACTAAGTATCAAAACTAATATACCCCTCAGACCCTTTTTTTTAAATTCCTTACGGTTTGGCCGAAAACTGAGTTTATCTTAAAAGGGGGCGTGGCAGTAGGCGGATTTCAAAAATTTTTACACTTGTTCTGGTGACTCGGACAAGGATCCTATATACCAAATTTCATTATCCTAGCTCAAAATTTAAGGCTCAAAAATCGGTGACGAACAGACAGACGGACGGACGGACGGACAGACAGACATGGCTGATTCGACTCAGCTAGCGATTCTGAGACGATCCATATACTTTGAGGTATATGTAGCAATTTCATTACTCTATGCTACAAACTAGGTATCAAAACTAATATACCCCAATGGGATAGGGTATAAAATATGAGAATTCTACAATCCGCTGTGCGGATCGTTGAATACCCTATCCCATCCTATCTGTAAAACTAAAATACCCAAAAAAGTGGGCATGGCTAAAACCATGATGTGGGTAAAATAGGAAAAAGGATATAGTGAGAACCAATTTTTCAGACTGCTTAAAAAACACTTTGACGGTTCTACAAAAGACAAGGTTTTCTTTATACCCTATACCATTAGGGTATATTAGTTTTGATACTTAGTTTGTAACATAGAGAAATAATTTTGCTACATATACCTCAAAGTATATGGATCGACTCAGAATCGCTAGCTGAGTCGATTAAGCCATGTCTGTCTGTCCGTCCGTCCGTCTGTACGTCACCGATTTTTAGGCCTTAGATTTTGAGCTAGGATAATGAAATTTGGTATATAGGATCCTCGTCTCTGCCTACAGAACAAGTGTAAAAAATTTTGAAATCCGCCTACTGCCACGCCCCTTTTAAGAAAAACTCAGTTTTTGACCAAACCGTAAGGAATTTTAAAAAAGTTTCTGAACAACATATTTAGACAATATTAATATCTATATTTCGTCCATATAAAGTTTTTTGCCACGCCCACTTTTTGGGGGCGTGTTCAATTAAAAACTTTTTTCGGTCAAATTTTAAATTTTTCGAAAAAAATTTTGATGCAGAATCATTAACATTATTAATATGAACATTTCGTCCATATACCATTTTAACCCGCGCCCACTTTTTGGGGGCGTTTTTATATAAAAACCATTTTTATACACTACCCCATAACATATGCAGCAGAAAACCTTGTCTTTTGTAGAACCGTAAATGTTTATACCCTATCCCATAGGGGTATATTAGTTTTGATACATAGTTTGTAACATAGAGAAATAATTTAGCTATATATACCTCAAAGTATATGGATCGACTCAGAATCGATAGCTGAGTCGATTTAGCCATGTCTGTCCGTCCGTCCGTCCGTCCGTCCGTCCGTACGTCACCTGTTTTTGGGCCTTAAATTTTGAGCTAGAAGGATGAAATTTGGTATACGTGCTCTTTGTTGCTCCCAGCAGAACAAGTGTAAAAATTTTTGAAATCCGCCCACTGCCACGCCCCCTTTTTAGAAAAACGTATTTTTTGGCCAAACCATAAGGAATTTTGAAAAACTTTCTGAACAACATATTTAGATAATCTGAATATCTGTATTTCGTTCATATAAAGTTTTTTGCCACGCCCACTTTTTGGGGGCGTTTTTAATAAAAAACGTTTTTCGGTCAAATTTTAAAATTTTCTAAAAAAATTTTGATGCAGAATCATTAGTTATATAAATATGAACATTTCGTCAATAGACCATTTTAACCCACGCCCACTTTTTGGGGGCGTTTTTATATAAAAAACCATTTTTATACCCTACCCCCTAACATATGCAGGAGAAAACCTTGTCTTTTGTAGAACCGTAAAAGTTTTTTATAAGCAGTCTGAAGAATTTGTTGTCACCATGTCATATTCTTAATTTTATCCACATCGTGTTTTTAGCCATGTCCACTTTTTGGGGATTTTAGTTTTACAGATAGGATGGGATAGGGTATTCAACGATCCGCACAGTGGATTGTAGCCTTCTCATATGTTTATACCCTATCCCATAGGGGGGTATATTAGTTTTGATACTTAGTTTGTAACGTAGAGAAATAATTTTGCTACATATACCTCAAAGTATATGGATCGACTCAGAATCGCTAGCTGAGTCGAATTAGCCATGTCTGTCTGTCCGTCCGTCCGTCCGTCCGTCCGTCCGTCCGTCCGTCTGTCTGTTCGTCAGCGGTTTTTGGGCCTTAAATTTTGAGCTAGGATAATGAAATTTGGTATATAGGATCCTCGTCCGTGCCACCAGAACAAGTGTAAAAATTTTTGAAATCCGCCCACTGCCACGCCCCCTTTTTAGGAAAACCTTTTTTTTGGCCAAACCGTTAGGAATTTGAAAAAAGTGTCTGAGTAGCATATTTAGACAATCCCAATATCTATATTTCGTTCATATAAAGTTTTTTGCCACGCCCACTTTTTGGGGGCGTTTTTAGTAAAAAACGCTTTTTGTCCAAATTTTAAAACTTTCGAAAAAAATTTTGATGCAAATACTTCCGAAATGGTAATATAAACATTTTGTCTATAGATCATTTTCACCTACGCCCACATTTTGGGGGCGTTTTCTTACAAAAACCATTTGTATACCCCATTCCAAGGCATTAGCAATAGAAATAGGTTGTTTTTTGTCGAACCACACAAGATTTTGAGAAACTGTCTGAGCAATATATTGTGACAATGTCATTTTCTGTATTTCATCGCCATAAGGTCTATATTTTGAGGATATTAATTTGAAGGATGGGATGGGATAGGGTATTCAACGATCCGCATAGCGGATTGTAGCCTCTCATATGTTTTTTATAAGCAGTCAGAAGAATTTGTTGTCACCATGTCATTTTCTTTATTTTATCCACATCGTGTTTTTAGCCATGTCCACTTTGTAGGGATTTTAGTTTTACAGATAGGATGGGATAGGGTATTCAACGATCCGCACAGTGGATTGTAGCCTTCTCATATGTTTTTATACCCTATCCCATAGGGGTATATTAGTTTTGATACTTTGTTTGCAACATAGAGAAATAATTTAGCTACATATACCTCAAAGTATATGGATCGACTCAGAATCGATAGCTGAGTCGAATTAGCCATGTCTGTCTGTCCGTCCGTCCGTTCGTCCGTCCGTCCGTGTGTCCGTCCGTCCGTCTGTCTGTTCGTCACCGATTTTTGGGCCTTAAATTTTGAGCTAGGATAATGAAATTTAGTATATAGGATCATCGGCCAAGTCACCAGAACAAGTGTAAAATGTTTTTAAATACGCCCACTGCCACGCCCCCTTCTAGAAAAAATGTAGTTTTAAGCCAAACCGTAAGGAATATCAAAACATATGAGAGGCTACAATCCGCTATGCGGATCGTTGAATACCCTATCCCATCCCATTCTTTAAATTAATATCCTCAAAATATAGGCCTTATGGCGATGAAATACAGAAAATGACATTGTCACAATATATTGTTCAGACAGTTTCTCAAAATCTTGTGTGGTTCGACAAAAAACAACGTATTTCTATTGCTAATGCCTTGGGATGGGGTATACAAATGGTTTTTTTAAGAAAACGCCCCCAAAATGTGGGCATAGGTGAAAATGATCTATGAACAAAATGTGTATATTACCATTTCGGAAGTATTTGCATCAAAATTTTTTTCGAAAGTTTTAAAATTTGGACAAAAAGAGTTTTTTACTAAAAACGCCCCCAAAAAGTGGGCGTGGCAAAAAACTTTGTATGAACGAAATATAGATATTAGGATTGTCTAAATATGCTACTCAGACACTTTTTTGAAATTCCTTACGGTTTGGCCAAAAAATAAGTTTTCCTTAAAAGGGTGCGTGGCAGTGGGCGGATTTCAAAAATTTTTACACTTGTTCTGGTGGCACGGACGAGGATCCTATATACCAAATTTCATTATCCTAGCTCAAAATTTAAGGCCCAGAAACCGCTGACGAACAGACAGACGGACGGACGGACGGACGGACGGACGGACAGACAGACATGGCTAATTCGACTCAGCTAGCGATTCTGAGTCGATCCATATACTTTGAGGTATATGTTGCAAAATTATTTCTCTATGTTACAAACTAAGTATCAAAAAAAAGGTATAAAAACTGTGTTAGCAACATATTTAGACAATCCACTTTTTGGGTGCGTTTTCTTACAAAAACCATTTGTATGCCTTACCCCAAGGCATATGCAATAGAAAAACGTTGTTTTTTGTCGAACCACAAAAGATTTTGATAAACAGTCTGAGCAATATATTGTGACAATGTCATTTTCTGTATTTCATCGCCATAAAACCTATATTTTTAGGATATTAATTTTAAGGATGGGATGGGATAGGGTTTTCAACGATCCGCATAGCGGATTGTAGCCTCTCATATGTTTTTATACCCTATCCCATAGGGGTATATTAGTTTTGATACTTAGTTTGTAACATAGAGAAATAATTGAGCTACATATACCTCAAAGTATATGGATCGACTCAGAATCGCTAGCTGAGTCGTATTAGCCATGTCTGTCTGTCCGTCCGTCCGTCCGTCTGTCTGTTCGTCACCGATTTTTGGGCCTTAAATTTTGAGCAAGGATAATGAAATTTGGTATATAGGATCCTTGGCCGAGTCACCAGAACAAGTGTAAAAATTTTTAAAATCCGCCCACTGCCACGCCCCCTTTTAGAAAAAAACGTAGTTTTAAGCCAAACCGTAAGGAATTTCAAAAAAGTGTGTTTGCAACATATTTCGACAATCCTAATATCTATATTTCGTCCATACAAAGTTTTTTGACACGCCCACTTTTTGGGGGCGTTTTTTATAAAAAATGTTTTTTGGTCAAATTTTAACATTTTCGAAAAAAAATTTGATGCACAATCATTGGCAGTATTAATACCAACATTTCGTCTATAGACCGTTTTAACCCACGCCCACTTTTTGGGGGCGTTTTCTTACAAAAACCATTTGTATGCCCTACCCCAAGGCATATGCAAAGTAAAACGTTGTTTTTTGTCGAACCATAAAAGAATTTGATAAACCTTCGGAACAATATGTTGTAACAACGTCATTTTCAATACTTTATGACCATAAAGACCATATTTTGGGGATATTAATTTTAAGGATAGGATGGGATAGGGTATTAAACGATCCGCACAGCGGATTGTAGCCTTCTCATATGTTTATACCCTATCCCATAGGGGGGTATATTAGTTTTGACATTAAGGTTGTAACATAGAGAAATGATTTCGATACATATACCTCAAAGTATATGGATCGATTCAGAATCGCTATCTGAGTCGATTAAGCCATGTCTGTCTGTCCGTCCGTCCGTCCGTCCGTCTGTGTGTCACCGATTTTTGGGCCTTAAATTTTGAGCTAGAGTGTTCAAATTTGGTATATAGACTTTCTGGCCGACGAAGCAGGACAAGTGTAAAAATTTTTGAAATCCGCCCACTGCCACGCCCCCTTTTTAGAAAAAACGTAGTTTTAAGCCAAACCGTAAGGAATTTCAAAAAAGTGCCTGAGCAGCATATTTAGACAATCCTAATATCTATATTTCGTCCATACAAAGTTTTTTGCCACGCCCACTTTTTAGGGGCGTTTTTAGTAAAATACGTTTTTTGTCCAAATTTTAAAACTTTCGAAAAAAATTTTGATGCAAATACTTCCGCAATGGTAATATAAACATTTTGTCAATAGATCATTTTCACCTACGCCCACATTTTGGGGGCGTTTTCTTACAAAAACCGTTTGTATACCTTATCCCATAGCATATACAGGAGGAAAACGATGTGTTTTGTCAAACAACAAAATATTCTGATAAACTGTTTGAACAATATATTGTTGTGACAATGTCGTTTTCTATATTATAGGCTAATAAAGCCCACTTTTTGGAGATATTAATTTTAAGGATGGGATGGGATAGGGTATTCAACGATCCGCACAGCGGATTGTAGCCTCTCATATGTTTATACCCTATCCCATAGGGGTATATTAGTTTTGATACATAGTTTGTAACATAGAGAAATAATTTAGCTACATATACCTCAAAGTATATGGATCGACTCAGAATCGATAGCTGAGTCGATTTAGCCATGTCTGTCCGTCCGTCCGTCCGTCCGTCCGTCCGTACGTCACCAGTTTTTGGGCCTTAAATTTTGAGCTAGAAGGATGAAATTTGGTACACATGCTCTTTGTTGCTCCCAGCAGAGCAAGTGTAAAAATTTTTGAAATCCGCAAACTGCCACGCCCCATTTTTAGAAAAACGTATTTTTTGGCCAAACCATAAGAAATTTTGAAAAACTTTCTGAACAACATATTTAGACAATCTGAATATCTGTATTTCGTTCATATAAAGTTTTTTGCCACGCCAACTTTTTGGGGGCGTTTTTAATAAAAACGTTTTTCGGTCAAATTTTAAAATTTTCTAAAAAACTTTTGATGCAGAATCATTAGTAATATAAATATGAACATTTCGTCAATAGACCATTTTAACCCACGCCAACTTATTGGGGGCGTTTTTATATAAAAACCATTTTTATACCCTACCCCATAACATATGCAGGAGAAAACCTTGTCTTTTGTAGAACCGTAAAAGTTTTTTATAAGCAGTCTGAAGAATTTGTTGTCACGATGTCATTTTCTTTATTTTATCCACATCGTGTTTTTAGCCATGTCCACTTTTTGGGGATTTTAGTTTTACAGATAGGATGGGATAGGGTATTCAACGATCCGCACAGTGGATTGTAGCCTTCTCATATGTTTTTTATACCCTATCCCATAGGGGGGTATATTAGTTTTGATACTTAGTTTGTAACATAGAGAAATAATTTTGCTACATATACCTCAAAGTATATGGATCGACTCAGAATCGCTAGCTGAGTCGAATTAGCCATGTCTGTCTGTCCGTCCGTCCGTCCTTCCGTCCGTCCGTCCGTCCCCCCGTCCGTCCGTCTGTCTGTTCGTCACCGATTTTTGGGCCTTAAATTTTTGAGCTAGGATAATGAAATTTGGTATATAGGATCCTCGTCCGTGCCACCAGAACAAGTGTAAACATTTTTGAAATCCGCCCACTGCCACGCCCCCTTTTTAGGAAAACTTATTTTTTGGCCAAACCGTAAGGAATTTCAAAAAAGTGTCTGAGCAGCATATTTAGACAATCCTAATATCTATATTTCGTTCATACAAAGTATTTTGCCACGCCCACTTTTTGGGGGCGTTTTTAGTAAAAAACGCTTTTTGTCCAAATTTTTGATGCAAATACTTCCGCAATGATAATATAAACATTTTGTCAATAGATCATTTTCAACTACGCCCACATTTTGGGGGCGTTTTCTTACAAAAACCATTTGTATACCCCATCCCAAGGCATTAGCAATAGAAATACGTTGTTTTTTGTCGAACCACAAAAGATTTTGAGAAACTGTCTGAGCAATATATTGTGACAATGTCATTTTCTGTATTTCATCGCCAGGTTTATCAGCGTTTCCATGACCTTAGAAAGAAGGGAGGTAAGTGCAATTGGTCGGTAGTTGGAGAGAGAAGAAGATTCGCCTTTTTTGGGGACGGGCTGTACAAATGCAGTTTTCCATCGACTCGGAAAGAGTCCTGATGAATAGGAAAGATGGAAAAGCTTACGCAGTGGTTTTGCCAGCGTTGAAGAACACCTCTTCAGAATTATGGGGGAGATACCATCTGGACCAGACGATTTGTGTATGTCAAGATCGATTAATACTCTTGCGACTGTACGAGTACGAAAGTGGATTGGTCCCATAGAATGTTCTACGTTCTCTAGTACAGGGGGAGACTGGGCACATCTGGCAGCGTTGAATTGGCTGCAAAATGAGCAGCGACCAGATTGGCTTTGTCTAGAGAGCTGGAATGTCATTGTAAATGGGCGTTGGGATGGAAGATGAGGTCGAATTATTAATGTTTTTTACAAACGACCAAAAGTTTTTACTACCTTTGGGACATAGTAGAATTTTTTGCCTCAACTTTTGGTCTTGGAAGAATTTGACACGCTTAATGTGGGCATTGCAGTCATTTCTGGCTCGTTTGAATTTTAAACGGTTTTCCTCAGTTGGGTTGGCTTTATATGACCGAAAACATAACTCTTTCACCCTAACAACCTCTTTACAGCTCGAGTCATACCACCCGTTTACCTTCGGTTTGATACTCTTTATCCGGTGAGGGATACAGGATTTCATACCCAGGAGAATGGTGTTAGTTATCGCATCAGCGCAGCCGTAGCATCCACGTCATTATCGAGGAAGCATAATGACCAGTTAAAATTCTTAAAGAAACCGTTTAGAGCTTCCCAGTTGGCTTTCTCGTAATGCCATACAGTTTTTTTAGGAATTTGTTCTTTAACTATGTGGTTGGAGTACGAGAAATTAGCTGATACGATGCAGTGGTCTGACGTGCCTAGAGGCGATAATACATTTATGGTGTATTTGTCGGGGTGAGATGTTAAAAACAAGTCCAGGGTGTTGGCGGCTTGACTATCAATATCCGGAATGCGCGTTGGCTCATTTACAAGCTGAGTTAAGTTGTTTATGTCAGCAAAGATCTCGACATACCTTCCTTCGGGTGTTGACTGTCCAGAATGTCGAAGCCACGAAGAATTGTGTACATTGAAATCGCCCGTAATGACGATTTCAGTGCGAGGGTGTAGGGATACAATTCTTGAGAAGGAGTCAGATAGCGCATCAAACTCGTTAAAAGTAGATTTGCTATCCAGGTTTGGGCTTCTATAAATGAAACAGTAGTGAATTAATTGCCTACGGACATGGAATTTCAGCCATATAAAATTAAATTCCGGATTGGAACATTGGCCGTATTGCTGTTGAAATTGGTAGGCTACATCACTACGTATATAAATGGCGAGGCCGCGATGAGAAAAGAATAATGGCACTAAGTTATATCCAGGTAGACTATGATCTGAAGTATCAGAGTTTTCGCCCACCTGTGTTTCACAAAGCGCCAAAACAGCTGGTTTATATTTCGAAATGTGGACGTAAGTCGAAAAGAGATTCGACCTTAACCCACGAATATTGCTAACGTCTACTCTAAAATTCCTATCCATTACAATTGTAAAAAATATGTAAAACACAACTCCGACGCCAATTAAGCAAAGCCGTGAAGTGAAAATGTAACGTTTGGATTCCAATAACAATTTGTCATAGGTGTTATGCCCGTATGACAATTTGCTTTGGTCACCCAACTAAATATTCACTCACGACCCGCTATTCGCCCGATGATGCTTATGCTCCGCCATTAAGTGCACGCATGAAAATAGAATCATACGGCACTTGCATTAGCCAAGCACAGTCAACAGCTAGCGAGATGGAATGGGGCGGGAGGGATTACCACACGTTGTCTGATGTTGTTGTTGTTTGTTTTTGTTTATTTTCTTTTGTGCGACTTTCTTCCACTGCACCACTGCTCTACACATTCACTGATGGATTTTTTTAACAGATTCGCGCGCGGAAGGGCTTTTGTTATTATTATACCCTATCCCATAGGGGGTATATTAGTTTTGACATTAAGTTTGTAACATAGAGAAATAATTTCGATACATATACCTCAAAGTATATGGATCGATTCAGAATCGCTATCTGAGTCGATTAAGCCATGTCTGTCTGTCCGTCCGTCCGTCCGTCCGTCTGTGTGTCACCGATTTTTGGGCCTTAAATTTTGAGCTAGAGTGTTCAAATTTATTATACAGACTCTCTGGCCGACGAAGCAGAACAAGTGTAAAAATATTTGAAATCCGCCCACTGCCACGCCCCCTTTTTAGAAAAACGTAGTTTTTCAAAAAAGTGTCTGAGCAGGATATTTACAAAAACCGTTTGTATACCCTACCCCATAGCATATGCAGGAGGAAAACGATGTGTTTTCTCAAACAACAAAAGATTCTGCTAAACTGTTTGAACAATGTGTTGTGACAATGTCATTTTCTATATAATAGGCTAATAAAGCCCACTTTTTGGAGATATTAATTTTAAGGATGGGATGGGATAGGGTATTAAACGATCCGCACAGGGGATTGTACTCTTCTCATATGTTTATACCCTATCCCATAGGGGGGTATATTAGTTTTGACATTAAGTTTGTAACATAGAGAAATAATTTCGATACATATACCTCAAAGTATATGGATCGATTCAGAATCGCTATCTGAGTCGATTAAGCCATGTCTGTCTGTCCGTCCGTCCGTCCGTCCGTCCGTCTGTGTGTCACCGATTTTTGGGCCTTAAATTTTGAGCTAGAGTGTTCAAATTTGGTGTATAGACTCTCTGGCCGACGAAGCAGAACAAGTGTAAACATTTTTGAAATCCGCCCACTGCCACGCCCCCTTTTTAGAAAAACGTAGTTTTAAGCCAAACCGTAAGGAATTTCAAAAAAGTGCCTGAGCAGCATATTTAGACAATCCTAATATCTATATTTCGTCCATACAAAGTTTTTTGCCACGCCCACTTTTTAGGGGCGTTTTTAGTAAAATACGTTTTTTGTCCAAATTTTAAAACTTTCGAAAAAAATTTTGATGCAAATACTTCCGCAATGGTAATATAAACATTTTGTCAATAGATCATTTTCACCTACGCCCACATTTTGGGGGCGTTTTCTTACAAAAACCGTTTGTATACCTCATCCCATAGCATATACAGGAGGAAAACGATGTGTTTTGTCAAACAACAAAATATTCTGATAAACTGTTTGAACAATATATTGTTGTGACAATATCATTTTCTATATTATAGGCTAATAAAGCCCACTTTTTGGAGATATTAATTTTAAGGATTGGATGGGATAGGGTATTCAACGATCCGCACAGCGGATTGTAGCCTCTCATATGTTTATACCTTATCCCATAGGGGTATATTAGTTTTGACATTAAGTTTGTAACATAGAGAAATAATTTCGATACATATACCTCAAAGTATATGGATCGATTCAGAATCGCTAGCTGAGTCGATTAAGCCATGTCTGTCTGTCCGTCCGTCCGTCCGTCTGTGTGTCACCGATTTTTGGGCCTTAAATTTTGAGCTAGAGTGTTGAAATTAGGTTTATAGACTCTTTGGCTGACGAAGCAGAACAAGTGTAAAAATTTTTGAAATCCGCCCACTGCCACGCCCCCTTTTAGAAAAACGTAGTTAAAAGCCAAACGGTAAGGAATTTCAAAAAAGTGTGAGCAGCATATTTAGACAATGCTAATATCTATATTTCGTCCATACAAAGTTTTTTGCCACGCCCACTTTTTGGGGGCGTTTTTAGCAAAAAACGCTTTTCGTCCAAATTTTAAAACTTTCGAAAAAATTTTTGATGCAAATACTTCCGCAATGGTAATATAAACATTTTGTCCATAGATCATTTTCACCTACGCCCACATTTTGGGGGCATTTTCTTACAAAAACCATTTGATTGCCCCATCCGAAGGCATTAGCAATAGAAATACGTTGTTTTTTGTCGAACCACAAAAGATTTTGATAAACTGTCTGAGCAATATATTGTGACAATGTCATTTTCTGCATTTCGTCGCCATGAGGCCTATATTTTGAGGATATTAATTTTAAGGTGGGATGGGATAGGGTATTCAACGAGCCGCACAGCAGATGTAGCCTCTCATATGTTTAGTTTTATGATTATTTTATTTGGGGATTTTTTTATACCCTATCCCATAGGGGTATATTAGTTTTGATACTTAGTTTGTAACATAGAGAAATAATTTTGCTGCATCAAAATTTATTTCGAAAAATTTAAAATTTTACCGAAAACAGTTTTTTTATAGAAAACACCCCCAAAAAGTGGGCGTGGCAAAAAACTTTATATAAACGAAATATAGATATTAATATTGTCTAAATATGTTGTTCAGAAAGTTTTTTTAAAATTCCCTACGGTTTGGTCAAAAACTGAGTTTTTCTTAAAAGGGGGCGTGGCAGTGGGCGGATTTCAAAAATTTTTACACCTGTTCTGTAGGCAGAGACGAGGATCCTATAAACCAAATTTCATTATCCTAGCTCAAAATTTAAGGCCTAAAAATCGGTGACGTACAGACGGACGGACGGACGGACGGACGGACAGACAGACATCGCTTAATCGACTCAGCTAGCGATTCTGAGTCGATCCATATACTTTGAGGTATATGTAGCAAAATTATTTCTCTATGTTACAAACTAAGTATCAAAACTAATATATCCCTATGGGATAGGGTATAAAAAACATATGAGAGGCTACAATCCGCTATGCGGATCGTTGAATACCCTATCCCATCCCATCCTTTAAATTAATATCCTCAAAATATAGGCCTTATGGCGATGAAATACAGAAAATGACATTGTCACAATATATTGCTCAGACAGTTTCTCACAATCTTGTGTGGTTCGAAAAAAACAACGTATTTCTATTGCTAATGCCTTGGGATGGGGTATACAAATGGTTTTTTTTAAGAAAACGCCCCCAAAAAGTGGGCGTAGGTGAAAATGATCTATGGACAAAATGTTTATATTACCATTGCGGAAGTATTTGCATCAAAATTTTTTTCGAAAGTTTTTAAATTTGGACAAAAAGCGTTTTTTACTAAAAACGCCCCGAAAAAGTGGGCGTGGCAAAAAACTTTGTATGAACGAAATATAGATATAAGGATTGTCTAAATATGCTACTCAGACACTTTTTTGAAATTCCTTACGGCTTGGCCAAAAATAAGTTTTCCTAAAAAGGGGGCGTGGCAGTGGGCGGATTTCAAAAATTTTTACACTTGTTCTGGTGGCACGGACGAGGATCCTATATACCAAATTTCATTATCCTAGCTCAAAATTTAAGGCCCAAAAACCGCTGACGAACAGACAGACGGACGGACGGACGGACGGACGGACAGAAAGACATGGCTAATTCGACTCAGCTAGCGATTCTGAGTCGATCCATATACTTTGAGGTATATGTAGCAAAATTATTTCTCTATGTTACAAACTAAGTATCAAAACTAATATACCCCCCTATGGGATAGGGTATAAACATATGAGAAGGCTACAATCCACTGTGCGGATCGTTGAATACCCTATCCCATCCTATCTGTAAAACTAAAATCCCAAAAAAGTGGACATGGCTAAAAACACGATGTGGATAAAATAAAGAAAATGACATGGTGACAACAAATTCTTCAGACCGCTTATAAAAACTTTTACGGTTCTACAAAAGACAAAGTTTTCTCCTGCATATGTTATGGGATATAGTGTATAAAAATGGTTTTTATATAAAAACGCCCCCAAAAAGTGGGCATGGGTTAAAATGGGCTATAGACGAAATGTTCATATTTATATTACCAATGATTCTGCATCAAAAGTTTTTTCGAAAATTTGAAAATTTGACCGAAAAAAGTTTTTTATTAAAAACGCCCCCAAAAAGTGGGAGTGGCAAAAAACTTTATATGGACGTAATATAGATATTACGATTCTTTAAATATGCATAAAGTATTGAAAATGGCGTTGTCACAACATATTGTTCAGAAGGTTTATCAAATTCTTTTATGGTTCAACGAAAAACAACTTTTTATACCATATCCCATAGGGGTATATTAGCTTTGATACTTAGTTTGTAACATAGAGAAATAATTTAGCTTCATATACCTCAAAGTATATGGATCGACTCAGAATCGCTAGCTGAGTCCAATTAGCCATGTCTGTCTGTCCGTCCGTCCGTCCGTCTGTCTGTTCGTCACCGATTTTTGGGCCTTAAATTTTGAGCTAGGATAATGAAATTTGATATATAGGATAGGAAGTTTAAAAATTTTTGAAATCCGCCCATTCCATCCTTAAAATTGATATCCCCAAAATATGGTCTTTATGGTCATAAAGTATTCAAAATGATGTTGTTATAACATATTGTTCGGAAGGATTATCAAATTCTTTTATGGTTCGACAAAAAACCACGTTTTTGTATTGCATATGCCTTGGGGTAGGGCATACAAATGGTTTTTGTAGGAAAACCCCGCCAAAAAGTGGGCGTGGGTTCAAATGGTCTACTGATGAAATGTTCATATTAATACTAGCAATGATTTTGCATTAAAATTTTTTTCGATGTTGGCCAAAATTTTTTTTTTTATATAAAACGCTCCCAAAAAGTGGGCGTGGCAAAAAACTTTGTATTGGCGAAATATAGATATTACGATTCTCTAAATATGCTTCTCAGACACTTTTTTAAAATTCCTTACGGTTTGGCCAAAAACTGAGTTTGTCTTAAAAGGGGGCGTGGCAGTGGGCGGATTTCAAAAATGTTTACACTTGTTCTGTAGGCAGAGACGAGGATCATATATACCAAATTTCATTATCCTAGCTCAAAATTTAAGGCCTAAAATCGGTGACGTACAGACGGACGGACGGACGGACAGATAGACATGGCTTAATCGACTCAGCTAGCGATTCTGAGTCGATCCATATACTTTGAGGTATATGTAGCAAAATTATTTCTCTATGTTACAAACTAAGTATCAAAACTAATATACCCCTATGGGATAGGGTATAAAAAGTTGTTGTGACAACGCCATTTTCAATACTTTATGCATATTTAAAGAATCGCAATATCTATATTTCATCAATACAAAGTTTTTTGCCACGCCCACTTTTTGGGGGCGTTTTCCATAAAAAACCTTTTTTGGCCAAATTTGAAAAAAAAATTTATGCAAAATCATTGGTAGTATTAATACGAACATTTCATCTGTAGACCATTTTAACCCACGCCCACTTTTTGGGGGCGTTTTCCTACAAAAACCATTTGTATGCCCTACCCCAAGGCATATGCAATACAAAAACGTGTTTTTTTGTCGAACCATAAAAGAATTTGATAATCCTTCGGAACAATATGTTGTAACAACGTCATTTCCAATACTTTATGACCATAAAGACCATATTTTGGGGATATCAATTTTAAGGATGGGAAGGGATAGGGTATTAAACGATCCGCACAGCGGATTGTAGCCTTCTCATATGTTTTTATACCCTATCCCATAGGGGTATATAAGTTTTGATACTTAGTTTGTAACATAATTAGTTTGTAAAATAATTTTGCTACATATACCTCAAAGTATATGGATCGACTCAAAATCGCTAGCTGAGTCGAATTAGCCATGTCTGTCTGTCCGTCCGTCCGTCCGTCCGTCTGTCTGTTCGTCACCGATTTTTGGGCCTTAAATTTTGAGCTAGGCTAATGAAATTTAATATGTAGGATCCTCGTCCGTGCCACCAGAACAAGTGTTAACATTTTTTAAATCCGCCCACTGCCACGCCCCCTCTTTAGGAAAACTTGTTTTTTGGCCAAACCGTAAGGAATTTCAAAAAAATTTTTGACCAGCATATTTAGACAATCCTAACATCTATATTTCATTCATACAAAGTTTTTTGCCACGCCCACTTTTTGGGGGCGTTTTTAGTAAAAAAACGCTTTTTGTCCAAATTTTAAAACTTTCGAAAAAAATTTTGATGCAAATACTTCCGCAATGGTAATATAAACATTTTGTCCATAGATCATTTTCACCTACGCCCACATTTTGGGGGCGTTTTCTTACAAAAACCATTTGTATACCCCATCCCAAGGCATTAGCAATAGAAATACGTTGTTTTTTGTCGAACCACACAAGATTGTGAGAAACTGTCTGAGCAATATATTGTGACAATGTCATTTTCTGTATTTCATCGCCATAAGGCCTATATTTTGAGGATATTAATTTAAAGGATGGGATGGGATAGGGTATTCAACGATCCGCATAGCGGATTGTAGCCTCTCATATGTTTATACCCTATCCCATAGGGGGGTATATTAGTTTTGATACTTAGTTTGTAACATAGAGAAATAATTTTGCTACATATACCTCAAAGTATATGGATCGACTCAGAATCGCTAGCTGAGTCGAATAAGCCATGTCTGTCTGTCTGTCCGTCCGTCCGTCCGTCCGTCTGTCTGTTCGTCACCGATTTTTGGGCCTTAAATTTTGAGCTAGGATAATGAAATTTGGTATATAGGATTCTCGTCTCTGCCTACAGAACAAGTGTAAAAATTTTTGAAATCTGCCCACTGCCACGCCCCCTTTTTAGAAAAACGTAGTTTTAAGCCAAACCGTAGGGAATTTCAAAAAAGTGCCTGAGCAGCATATTTAGACAATCCTAATGTCTATATTTCGTCCATACAAAGTTTTTTGCCACGCCCACTTTTTAGGGGCGTTTTTGGTAAAATACGTTTTTTGTCCAAATTTTAAAAAATTCCGAAAAAAAATTTTGATGCAAATACTTCCGCAATGGTAATATAAACATTTTGTCAATAGATTATTTTCACCTACGCCCACATTTTGGGGGCGTTTTCTTACAAAAACCGTTTGTATACCTTATCCCATAGCATATACAGGAGGAAAACGATGTGTTTTGTCAAACAACAAAATATTCTGATAAACTGTTTGAACAATATATTGTTGTGACAATGTCATTTTCTATATTATAGGCTAATAAAGCCCACTTTTTGGAGATATTAATTTTAAGGATGGGATGGGATAGGGTATTCAACGATCCGCACAGCGGATTGTAGCCTCTCATATGTTTATACCCTATCCCATAGGGGTATATTAGTTTTGACATTAAGTTTGTAACATAGAGAAATAATTTCGATACATATACCTCAAAGTATATGGATCGATTCAGAATCGCTAGCTGAGTCGAATTAGCCATGTCTGTCTGTCCGTCCGTCCGTGTCCGTCCGTCCGTCTGTCTGTTCGTCACCGATTTGTGGGCCTTAAATTTTGAGCTAGGATAATGAAATTTGGTATATAGGATTCTCGTCTCTGCCTACAGAACAAGTGTAAAAATTTTTAAAATCCGCCCACTGCCACGCCCTCTTTTTAGAAAAACGAAGTTTTAAGCCAAACCGTAAGGAATTTAAAAAAAGTGTCTGAGCAGGATATTTAGACAATCCTAATATCTATATTTCGTTGATACAAAGTTTTTTGCCACGCCCACTTTTTGGGGGCGTTTTTAATAAAAAACGTTTTACGTTCAAATTTTAAAATTTTCGAAAAAAATTTTGATGCAGAATAGTTAGTAATATTAATATAAACATTTCGTCTATAGATCATTTTAGCCCACGCCCACTTTTTGAGGGCGTTTTCTTACAAAAACCGTTTGTATACCCTACCCCATAGCATATGCAGGAGGAAAACGATGTGTTTTCTCAAACAACAAAAGATTGTGCTAAACTGTTTGAACAATGTGTTGTGACAATGTCATTTTCTATATTATAGGCTAATAAAGCCCACTTTTTGGAGATATTAATTTTAAGGATGGGATGGGATAGGGTATTCAACGATCCGCACAGCGGATTGTAGCCTCTCATATGTTTATACCCTATCCCATAGGGGTATATTAGTTTTGATACTTAGTTTGTAACATAGAGAAATAATTTAGCTACATATACCTCAAAGTATATGGATCGACTAAGAATCGATAGCTGAGTCGAATTAGCCATGTCTGTCTGTCCGTCCGTCCGTCCGTCCGTCCGTCCGTCCGTCTGTCTGTTCGTCACCGATTTTTGGGCCTTAAATTTTGAGCTAAGATAATGAAATTTGGTATATAGGATCCTTGGCTGAGTCACCAGAACAAGTATAAAAATTTTTAAAATCCGCCTACTGCCACGCCCCCTTTTAGAAAAAACGTAGTTTTAAGCCAAACCGTAAGGAATTTCAAAAAAGTGTGTTTGCAACATATTTAGACAATCCTAATATCTATATTTCGTCCATACAAAGTTTTTCGCCACGCCCACTTTTTGGGGGCGTTTTTAGTAAAAAACCTTTTTTGTATAAATTTTAAAACTTTCGAAAAAAATTTTGATGCAAATACTTCCGCAATGGTAATATAAACATTTTGTCCATAGATCATTTTCACCTACGCCCACATTTTGGGGGCGTTTTCTTACAAAAACCATTTGTATACCCCATCCCAAGGCATTAGCAATAGAAATACGTTGTTTTTTGTCGAACCACAAAAGATTTTGAGAAACTGTCTGAGCAATATATTGTGACAATGCCATTTTCTGTTTTTCATCGCCATAAGGCCTATATTTTGAGGATATTAATTTAAAGGATGGGATGGGATAGGGTATTCAACGATCCGCATAGCGGATTGTAGCCTCTCATATGTTTATACCCTATCCCATAGGGGTATATTAGTTTTGATACATAGTTTGTAACATAGAGAAATAATTTAGCTACATATACCTCAAAGTATATGGATCGACTCAGAATCGATAGCTGAGTCGATTTAGCCATGTCTGTCCGTCCGTCCGTCCGTCCGTCCGTACGTCACCAGTTTTTGGGCCTTAAATTTTGAGCTAGAAGGATGAAATTTGATACACGTGCTCTTTGTTGCTCCCAGCAGAACAAGTGTAAAAATTTTTGAAATCCGCCCACTGCCACGCCCCCTTTTTAGAAAAACGTATTTTTTGGCCAAACCATAAGGAATTTTGAAAAACTTTCTGAACGACATATTTAGACAATCTGAATATCTGTATTTCGTTCATATAAAGTTTTTTGCCACGCCCTCTTTTTGGGGGCGTTTTTAATAAAAAACGTTTTTTGGTCAAATTTTAAAATTTTCGAAAAAAAATTTTGATGCAGAATCATTAGTAATATAAATATGAACATTTCGTCCATAGACCATTTTAACCCACGCCCACTTTTTGGGGGCGTTTTTATATAAAAACCATTTTTATACACTACCCCATAACATATGCAGGAGAAAACCTTGTCTTTTGTAGAACCGTAAAATTGTTTTGTAAGCAGTCTGAAGAATTTGTTGTAACTATATCATTTTTTCTATTTTATCCACATCGTGTTTTTAGCCATGCGCCCTTTTTTGGGGATTTTAGTTTTATGGATAGGATGGGATAGGGTATTCAACGATCCGCACAGCGGATTGTAGCCTTCTCATATGTTTATACCCTATCCCATAGGGGTATATTAGTTTTGATACATAGTTTGTAACATAGAGAAATAATTTTGCTACATATACCTCAAAGTATATGGATCGACTCAGAATCGCTAGCTGAGTCGATTAATCCATGTCTGTCTGTCCGTCCGTCCGTCCGTCCGTCCGTCCGTCCGTCTGTACGTCACCGATTTTTAGGCCTTAAATTTTGAGCTAGGATAATGAAATTTGGTATATAGGATCCTCGTCTCTGCCTACAGAACAAGTGTAAAAATTTTTGAAATCCGCCCACTGCCACGCCCCCTTTTAAGAAAAACTCAGTTTTTGACCAAACCGTAAGGAATTTTAAAAAAGTTTCTGAACAACATATTTAGACAATATTAATATCTATATTTCGTCCATATAAAGTTTTTTGCCACGCCCACTTTTTGGGGGCGTTTTCAATAATAAACAGTTTTCGGTCAAATTTTAAATTTTTCGAAAAAAATTTTGATGCAGAATCATTAACATTATTAATATGAACATTTCTTCTATATACCATTTTAACCCACGCCCACTTTTTGGGGGCGTTTTTATATAAAAACCATTTTTATACACTACCCCATAACATATGCAAGAGAAAACCTTGTCTTTTGTAGAACCGTTAAAGTGTTTTGTAAGCAGTCTGAAGAATTTGTTGTCACTATATCATTTTTTCTATTTATCCACATCGTGTTTTTAGCCATGTCCCCTTTTTTGGGGATTTTAGTTTTATGGATAGGATGGGATAGGGTATTCAACGATCCGCACAGCGGATTGTAGCCTTCTCATATGTTTTTCTATGTTTTTATACCCTATCCCATAGGGGGGTATATTAGTTTTGATACTTAGTTTGTAACATAGAGAAATGATTTTGCTACATATACCTCAAAGTATATGGATCGACTCAGAATCGCTAGCTGAGTCGATTAAGCCATGTCTGTCTGTCCGTCCGTCCGTCCGTCCGTCTGTACGTCACCGATTTTTAGGCCTTAAATTTTAAGCTAGGATAATGAAATTTGGTATATAGGATCCTCGTCTCTGCCTACAGAACAAGTGTAAAAATTGTTGAAATCCGCCTACTGCCACGCCCCCTTTTAAGAAAAATTCAGTTTTTGACCAAACCGTAAGGAATTTTAAAAAAAATTCTGAACAACATATTTAGACAATATTAATATCTATATTTCGTCCATATAAAGTTTTTTGCCACGCCCACTTTTTGGGGGCGTTTTCAATTAAAAACTGTTTTCGGTCAAATTTTAAATTTTTCGAAAAAAAATTTTGATGCAGAATCATTAACATTATTAATATGAACATTTCGTCTATATACCATTTCAACCCACGCCCACTTTTTGGGGGCGTTTTTATATAAAAACCATTTTTATACACTACCCCATAACATATGCAGGAGAAAACCTTGTCTTTTGTAGAACCGCAAAATTGTTTTGTAAGCAGTCTGAAGAACTTGTTGTCACTATATAATTTTTCTATTTTATCCACATCGTGTTTTTAGCCATGCCCCCTTTTTTGGGGATTTTAGTTTTATGGATAGGATGGGATAGGGTATTCAACGATCCGCACAGCGGATTGTAGCCTTCTCATATGTTTAATACTTAGTTTGTAACATAGAGAAATAATTTAGCTACATATACCTTAAAGTATATGAATCGACTCAGAATCGCTAGCTGAGTCGATTAAGCCATGTCTGTCTGTCCGTCCGTCTGTCTGCTCGTAACCGATTTTTGGGCCTTAAATTTTGAGCTAGGAAAATGAAATTTGGTATATAGGATCCTTGTCCGTGCCACCAGAACAAGTGTAAAAATTTTTGAAATCCGCCCACTGCCACGCCCCCTTTTTAGGAAAACGTATTTTTTGGCCAAACCGTAAAGAATTTTATAAAAGTGTCTAAGAAGCATTTTTAGAGAATCGTAATATCTATATTTCGTCAATATAAAGTTTTTGCCACGGCCACTTTTTGGGGGCTTTTTCCATAAAAAAATTTTTTTGGCCAAATTTGAAAATTTTCGAAAAAAATTCTGATGCAAAATCATTGTTAGTATTAATATGAATATTTCGTCAGTAGACCATTTTAACCCACGCCCACTTTTTGGGGGCGTTTTCCTACAAAAACCATTTGTATGCCCTACCCCAAGGCATATGCAATACAAAAGCGTGGTTTTTTGTCGAACCATAAAAGAATTTGATAAACCTTCGCAACAATAATGTTGTAACAACGTCATTTTCAATACTTTATGACCATAAAGACCATATTTTGGGGATATTAATTTTAAGAATGGGATGGGATAGGGTATTAAACGATCCGTACAGCGGATTGTAGCCTTCTCATACGTTTTTATACCCTATCCCATAGGGGTATATTAGTTTTGATACTTAGTTTGTAACATAGAGAAATAATTTAGCTACAAATTCCGCAAAGTATATGGATCGACTCAGAATCGCTAGCTGAGTCGATTAAGCCATGTCTGTCAGTCCGTCCGTCCGTCCGTCCGTCCGTCCGTCCGTCTGTACGTCACCGATTTTTAGGCCTTAAATTTTGAGCTATGATTATAAAATTTGGTATATGGGATCCTCGCCCATGCCTACAGAACAAGTGTAAAAATTTTTAAAATCCGCCCACTGCCACGCCCTCTTTTAAGATAAACTCAGTTTTTGGCCAAATCGTAAGGAATTTTAAAAAAAGTGTCTGAGAAGCATATTTAGAGAATCGTAATATCTACATATTTTTCATACAAAGTTTTTTGCCACGACCACTTTTTTGGGGTGTTTTCCATAAAAAACCTTTTTTGGCCAAATTTGAATATTTTCGAAAAAAATTTTCCACGTAGTGCTGTAACAAAGGCCTAACTGCTGGGAACGGCGCCGAATCGACATTTCGCGTTCTTCTGTCACACTAGCTGATACGGCCGCAATATTTTCTTCACTACGCACAGTACGTAAACGTGTTGGTGGTTTAATGTCCAGCAAAGTAAATTTGGTGCGAAATTTGGTCACAATCTTCCGAATAGACTGCTCAGAAGGTCGAGAATGCCGATCATAAAAGCAGCGCGCGATGAACATTTCGAACCGAGCTCGAATTTTGATAGTAAAATTCAATAATTTGCAAGCGTTGTTCATTTGTAAGACGATCCATGGTTAAATTGCAAACCAAACTGAAGCTGTTTGACAGTGACACAAGGTACTAAACACACGTTAGCTGTCAAAACCAGTGTTGCCAAAACCAAACCAGCTAAAAAATCACCCGTTATGATGTTAATGGTTGAAAACAGAAAATTAAACGTCTCAACGGTTTCAGTGTACATTCTGAACTTCGTCGTCGAACTTCGAGGTTCGAAGTTAAAAAAGGAAAATTTTGAATATGTAATATGTATACTATATTATCTGTGACAGTAGTAAAAATCTCACCTTTTGGAATAGTGGTCACATAATAGTAAAGCGATTTTGTTTTGTTTGATAGATCTGACCTATAAAAATTGCCAGAATATTCTTCACATGTATTATTTTTACCTTCGCAAACTCCACATTTATCTACAAAACTTTGATATATTATCATAATTAATATATAACACACATTTAAACATACCTAAAGTAGCAATTGAATTGAGTTCATTGTCACAACCTGCTGGCCTGCATATACCATTTACGCATTTATCAAAACTATCAAAAGAACAAGCAGTCCCATCTTTAACTTTATCGCCCAATTGGAAGTAGGCACTTGTTGCATCCCATCTGCAGTACAATTTGCATTGATCTTTTCCCATTACTGTAATGAAGAAAAAATTCATTAGTATTTCTATATATAATTTTTTTTCTATATAATTACATCCATATTTTGGTATCCACCTAACAGAGGAATTAATTCCCTTTAAACCGAAATTATTTCCGTTCATATCATAGCATTGCTGTTCTCTGGAATCCAAAGAACCAGGTGGACAACTTTGAGTACTGCATGATCTGTACTTTTTTCTGCTACCACCACAGTATTTACCACCATTTTGTGGAAATGGATTAATGCACTCCCTTTGTGATTCTTGCACTCCTCCACCACAAGTCATACTACAGGCGCTAAATGCACTCCATGGGCCCCATCCACCGTTAATGATTTGTCTCTTTGTACCATCACGTGAAATACATATTCCTCTTTGACACCAATTATTCTTATTTTTACATGGCGTACCATCAGCCCACGGTAGATTACTTGACATGCAGTCTGATCGATTTTTGTCTGCCTTACACCATAAGCGTGTACAATCCTTAATAAGTGCAATGTCAATAAAAAATAGATTAAACAAAATATATTGTAGCAAAGAGTATAAAACTACATAGAGTGTGCATCTCATACAACGAAAATGTACTATGTGCAGTACTGATATTGATACCCCAGTATTCACATTGGTACCACAGCATGAAACAATTTTTAACTGTGATGCGTACTCTACGTAGTTCTATACTCTTTGATTACAGTTACATACGCCTTCCATAGAACAGTATTTCGAATGATTTCCATGAATAAGTTTGCACTGTTCGTCCAGAGAATATAATTCTCCGGGCAACTTTTTGTTTAAATTTGGAACTATTACTTGCGGGGTATCTTCCAAACATGTAGTATCTTCTTTTCTTTAAAAAATAATTTTCATATATGTTTTGTTAAATATATAATTGCACCAATGTAAAGGGTGATCTAATAAGAGCTTCTTGACATTAACACAAAAATCAATGTATTGAAAATCATATGAGAAGGCTACTATCCGTTGAATACCCTATCCCATCCAACCCTTAAAATGAATATCCCCAAAACTTGGGAAAACTGAATGGAAATGAAATCAATAAAGATACGAGAAGGCTGCAATCTGCTGTGCGGATCGTTGAATACCCTATCCCATCCCATCTGTAAAAGTGGGCGTATGTTAAAATGGTCTATTGACGAAATATTCATATTAATATTACTAATGATTTTGTTTCAAATTTTTTTTCAAAAATTTTAAAAATTGAATTTATATGAACGAAATATAGACATTACAATTGTCTAACTAAGTTTTTCAGACACTTTTTCAAAATTACTTACGGTTTGGCTAAAAACTACGTTTTTTTGAAAAGGGGGCGTGGCAGTAGGCGGATTTCAAAAATGTTTGCACTTGTTCTGCTGGGAGCAACAAAGACCAAATTTCATCATTCTTGCTCAAAATTTAAGGCCCAAAAACTAATGACGTACGGACGGACAGACGCACGGACAGACATGGCTAAATCGACTCAGCTAGCGATACTGAGGCGATCCATATACTTTGAGGTATAATGTACTCTTTGTTACAAACTATGTTTCAAAACTAATATACCCCTATGGGATAGGGTATAAAAATTGCTCAGTGCATACTGAACGCAAACGTCATAAAGTCAAGTAATAACTGTAAAAACAATACTATTGAAGATACAATCTCCTATTGGATCACCATTTAGTTATACTCATACTCACTCCAAAAATTCAGACACATAATGTCTTGAGCAATCTGACCATGACCATGGATGGATGTCATCACGCATTCTACTTGACATGATGTGTAAAGTACTTTTGCCATACGGTTTAAAACTTGAGCATCTGCTATCATCATCGTGAGGCATGTTTAGTCTATAAAAGAGATATTATAATCATTAAATATACATAAATAAAAAACATATGAGAGGCTACAATCCGCTGTGCGGATCGTTGAATACCCTATCCCATCCCATCCTTAAAATTAATATCTCCAAAAAGTGGGCTTTATTAGCCTATAATATAGAAAATGACATTGTCACAACAATATATTGTTCAAACAGTTTATCAGAATATTTTGTTGTTTGACAAAACACATCGTTTTCCTCTTGTATATGCTATGGGATAAGGTATACAAACGGTTTTTGTAAGAAAACGCCCCCAAAATGTGGGCGTAGGTGAAAATGATCTATTGACAAAATGTTTATATTACCATTGCGGAAGTATTTGCATCAAAATTTTTTTCGAAAGTTTTAAAATTTGGACAAAAAACGTATTTTACTAAAAACCCCCTAAAAAGTGGGCGTGGCAAAAAACTTTGTATGGACGAAATATAGATATTAGGATTGTCTAAATATGCTGCTCAGGCACTTTTTTGAAATTCCTTACGGTTTGGCTTAAAACTACGTTTTTCTAAAAAGGGGGCGTGGCAGTAGGCGGATTTCAAAAATTTTTACACTTGTTCTGCCTCGTCGGCCAGAGAGTCTGTATACCAAATTTGAACACTCTAGCTCAAAATTTAAGGCCCAAAAATCGGTGACACACAGACGGACGGACGGACGGACGGACGGACGGACAGACAGACATGGCTTAATCGACTCAGATAGCGATTCTGAATCGATCCATATACTTTGAGGTATATGTATCGAAATTATTTCTCTATGTTACAAACTTAATGTAAAAACTAATATACCCCCCTATGGGATAGGGTATAAACATATGAGAGGCTACAATCCGCTATGCGGATCGTTGAATACCCTATCCCATCCCATCCTTTAAATTAATATCCTCAAAATATAGGCCTTATGGCGATGAAATACAGAAAATGACATTGTCACGATATATTGCTCAGACAGTTTCTCAAAATCTTGTGTGGTTCGACAAAAAACAACGTATTTCTATTGCTAATGCCTTGGGATGGGGTATACAAATGGTTTTTTTAAGAAAACGCCCCCAAAATGTGGGCGTGGGTGAAATTGATCTATAAACAAAATGTTTATATTACCATTGCGGAAGTATTTGCATCAAAATTTTTTTTCGAAATTTTTAAAATTTGGACAAAAAACGTATTTTACTAAAAACGCCCCCAAAAAGTGGGCGTGGCAAAAAACTTTGTATGAACGAAATATAGATATTAGGATTGTCTATATATGCTACTCAAACATTTTTTTGAAATTCCTTACGGTTTGGCCAAAAAATAAGTTTTCCTAAAAAGACGCCCCCTTTTTAGGAAAACTTATTTTTTGGGCAGTGGGCGGATTTCAATAATTTTTACACTTGTTCTGGTGGCACGGACGAGGATCCTACATACCAAATTTCATTATCCTAGCTCAAAATTTAAGGCCCAAAAACCGCTGACGAACAGACAGACGGACGGACGGACGGACGGACGGACGGACGGACAGACAGACATGGCTAATTCGACTCAGCTAGCGATTCTGAGTCGATCCATATACTTTGAGGTATATGTAGCAAAATTATATCTCTATGTTACAAACTAAGTATCAAAACTAATATACCCCTATGGGATAGGGTATACAAATATATTAGAGGGTTACAATCCCCTGTGCGGATCGTTTAGTACCCTATCCCCTCCCATCCTTAAAATGAATATCCCCATCCCATATCTGCACTCAGCTAGCGATTCTGAGTCGATCCATATACTTTGAGGTATATATAGCTAAATTATTTCCCTATGTTACAAACTATGTATCAAAACTAATATACCCCCAATGGGATAGGGTATCATCATCAGATAGGGAATCATCAGAAAAAATACCCAAAAAGTGGACATGGCTAAAACCACGATGTAAAGTTAATACAGAAAATGACATTGTGACAACAAATTATTCAGACTGTTTTTACGTACAGACTGACGGACAGACTTACTTACTTATCGGGCTCCCGACCCGTAAAGAGTCTCTGCCTGAGACACTGCAGCCTTCCATCCTCTACGATCCCGGGCTCGCTGCTTCCAGTTGTCTAGACGAAGCGCTCTGGCATCCGGGATGGCTTGGTCTTTGAAACGGATGTTCGGTCTTCCTTGCCTTCTCTAACCTGGGGGCTCGGATTCGAAGATCCTCTTAGCTGGAGCATTATTGTCCATTCGCTCGATGTGGACGAGCCAATTTCGTCGAGGCTTTTTGGACTACATCCACATCTTGGTACAGCTCATAGAATTCGCGGTTGTATCTTCTCCTCCATTCGCCCTCCTCCTGCACAGGACCAAAAATCCGCCCAGTATCAGCTCTCCCTTCTTGCTTATCGTCCAGCACTCGGCATCATAAAGCAGAACTGGCAAGATAAGCGTTTTCTAGAGTCCTTCGAGTAAGGAGTTTTGAACCCAGTTGTTTCACCACACCGAAGTAGCAACGGTTTCCTAGGGTAATTCTTCGACGGATCTCCACTAGGGTGTCATTCGTGGAGTTTATATTGACTCTGGGGTAGGTGAACACCTTAACTACCTCGGAATAGCTGCTATCAATAGTGACGTTTTGTCCTAGGCGGTGGACAGATGCTTATTAGATAGCATGTACTTACTCTTACTCTGATAGCATGTACTTACTCTTGTCCTCATTTACTTCAAGGCCAGCGGATTTCACTTGTTCTTCAATCTCCGTGATCGCTTTTATCACGGCATGTTGGGAACGACCGATGATGTCAATATAGTCCGCATAGCCCAGCAGCTGGACAGACCTGTTGAAAATAGTGCCTTCCGTATTAACACCTGCCCTGCGCACTATCTGCTCCAGTACAAGATTGAAGAAGTCACTTGATAGCGCGTCTGCTTGCCGAAATCCGGTGCACGTGTGGAATAGTTCGGAGGAGCTACTTCCAAACTGCACGTTGCAGCGCGTGTTTTCCAGCGTCCCGCGCTGACGATGTATGCTATCGCGGCTTTGAAGTCGATGAATAGGTTGTGAGTTTCGACTTGAAATTCGTTGGTCTTTTCCAGGATTTGGCTCAGCGTTAAAATTTGGTGTATAGTCGCTCTCCCGGGCCGGAAGCCACATTGGTACGTGCCGATTAGTGTGTTGCAGAACGGTTTAAGACGTTCACACAGTACGTTGGATAGGATCTTGTATACGACATTTAGCAGCCAAACTAACAATTTCGCTTCGATAAAGCACTACCGTAGCTATTTTCCCTCGAGTAATATTACTTGTAGGAAGTCTTATGGAAAAACATTTGGCGCACTTTTAGGAAGCTATTTACTTCTATAAGACTTCTTTACATACTTCTAATAAGACTAAAAGAAAAATCTTAGTTTGCTTAAAAAAGGCCATGCAGAAGCAAATTATAGGCTTCGCAAAAAGTCATTCCGAAAATATTTGCAAATCTTCTAGAAGTTGAAAAATAACATTATTTTTTATTATTTTCTTTTTGTTTTCATATTTTCTTATTATTATTTATTTTTAATAATTCCAATTTCAATCTCTTAATTCCAATTTTAGTCTCTTATAAACCCAATTCGTTATTATGAATGTATGAAATTCAATGTAATTAATTATATAAAACTATATATAAAAACATATGAGAGGCTACAATCCGCTATGCGGATCGTTGAATACCCTATCCCATCCTATCCTTTAAATTAATATCCTCAAAATATAGGCCTTATGGCAATGAAATACAGAAAATGACATTGTCACAATATATTGCTCAGACAGTTTCTCAAAATCTTGTGTGGTTCGTATTTCTATTGCTAATGCCTTGGGATGGGGTATACAAACGGTTTTTGTAAGAAAACGCCCCCAAAATGTGGGCGTAGGTGAAAATGATCTATGGACAAAATGTTTATATTACCATTTCGGAAGTATTTGCATCAAATTTTTTTTCGAAAGTTTTAAAATTTGGACAAAAAGCGTTTTTTACTAAAAACGCCCCCAAAAAGTGGGCGTGGCAAAAAACTTTGTATGAACGAAATATAGATATTAGGATTGTCTAAATATGCTACTCAGACACTTTTTTGAAATTCCTTACGGTTTGGCCAAAAAATAAGTTTTCCTAAAAAGGGGGCGTGGCAGTGGGCGGATTTTAAAAATTTTTACACTTGTTCTGGTGGCACGGACGAGGATCCTATATACCAAATTTCATTATCCTAGCTCAAAATTTAAGGCCCAAAAACCGCTGACGAACAGACAGACGGACGGACGGACGGACGGACGGACGGACAGACAGACATGGCTAATTCGACTCAGCTAGCGATTCTGAGTCGATCCATATACTTTGAGGTATATGTAGCAAAATTATTTCTCTATGTTACAAACTAAGTATCAAAACTAATATACCCCCCTATGGGATAGGGTATAAACATATGAGAAGGCTACAATCCGCTGTGCGGATCGTTGAATACCCTATCCCATCCTATCCATAAAACTAAAATCCCCAAAAAAGGGGACATGGCTTAAAACACGATGTGGATAAATAGAAAAAATGATATAGTGACAACAAATTCTACAGACTGCTTACAAAACACTTTAACGGTTCTACATAAGACAAGGTTTTCTCTTGCATATGTTATGGGGTAGTGTATAAAAATGGTTTTTATATAAAAACGCCCCCAAAAAGTGGGCATGGGTTAAAATGGTATATAGACGAAATGTTCATATTAATAATGTTAATGATTCTGCATCAAAATTTTTTTCGAAAAATTTAAAATTTGACCGAAAACAGTTTTTTATTGAAAACGCCCCCAAAAGGTGGGCGTGGCAAAAAACTTTATATGGACGAAATATAGATATTAATATTGTCTAAATATGTTGTTCAGAAACTTTTTTAAAATTCCTTACGGTTTGGTCAAAAACTGAGTTTTTCTTAAAAGGGAGCGTGGCAGTGGGCGGATTTCAAAAATGTTTACACTTGTTCTGTAGGCAGAGACGAGGATCCTATATACCAAATTTTAGTATCCTAGCTCAAAATTTAAGGCCTAAAAATCGGTGACGTACAGACGGACGGACGGACGGACGGACGGACGGACAGACAGACATGGCTTAATCGACTCAGCTAGCGATTCTGAGTCGATCCATATACTTTGAGGTATATGTAGCAAAATTATTTCTCTATGTTACAAACAAAGTATCAAAACTAATATACCCCTATGGGATAGGGTATAAACATATGAGAAGAGTACAATCCCCTGTGCGGATCGTTTAATACCCTATCCCATCCCATCCTTAAAATTAATATCTCCAAAAGGTGGGCTTTATTAGCCTATAATATAGAAAATGACATTGTCACAACACATTGTTCAAACAGTTTAGCAGAATCTTTTGTTGTTTGAGAAAACACATCGTTTTCCTCCTGCATATGCTATGGGGTAGGGTATACAAACGGTTTTTGTAAGAAAACGCCCTCAAAAAGTGGGCGTGGGCTAAAATGATCTATAGACGAAATGTTTATAATATAATATAATATAAACTAATATACCCCTATGGGATAGGGTATAAAAAAAAGTTGAATCGTGTTGACTCATTCTACGGTAGGTTCCCGATCTTTTCACCTTTTTTCCAATCTTTACACCTAGTCCCGATCTTTTCACCTTAGCTTTTTTAAGCCTTCTTTCGTAAGCTCAATACGTGCTATGCTTCGGATTAACTAGTGCGAAGTTTTACCGAAACATCTTAACTTATGGTACATGTACACACATCTCCGGAAGCTTAAAAACAACCTTACAGAAGTATCACAATTTCTGTTATGCTTGTGAATTTTCCTGCATAATGTCTTAAACAAGCTTCTACCCATACAATCGACTGCCAAAATGCTTAACCTCCGTGCGTAAGTACTATATAAGGCCTATAGAAATAATAGCTTGTAGAAATTACATTTTTGTGCTTATAGAAGAATAATTGTTAGTTGGGAGGGATATGCCTCGATAGTTCTTGAAAGACATAGGATCGCCTTTTTTGTAGATGGGGCATATGGAGCTGATAGTCCAGTCATCGAGCATGTTTTCTTCCACCCATACTTGGTTGATGATTCGGTGCATGCTTCCTACCAAAACATCACCACTGTATTTAAAAAGCTCCGCTAGTAAGCCATCAGAACCTGCGGCCTTGTTGTTCTTAAGCTTTTTATAGCTAGGCCACCTAGTATAGAAGAAATACTAGGTTCTTCATTGAATGGACGTGGGTTCCCTTCTTGGCCTATCACTCTCTCTACATGATGCCCATTTAGCAGATGTTTCTGGCATCGATTAGCACATGGTCGATTTAGTTGGCGGTACGGCCATCTGGAGAGCGCCAGGTTGCTGTGTGGATCCTTAGCCTTGGGAACCTAGTGCTACTTATCACCGTATAACGAGCTGCTGCAAAATCGATTAGTAGGTAGCCGTTGTCTGTTGTCACTTCGGGGATTCTGTGCTTCCCAACTAAACCGCCAAAGATGTTTTCCTTTCCGACTTTGGCACTGAAATCCCCGAGTACAACTTTTACATCATACTCCAGACAGGCTCCGTAGTCTCCACCCAGCTGGTCATAAAACTCCTCCTTGATGGGATCTTCAGCCTCGTCGGTAGCGGCGTGTGCATATATAAGGCTTATGTTTTGGAACGTAGCTTTGATGCAGATCACAGAAAGACGATCACTTATCGGCTTGAAGTCAATGACTTTTGTCCTAATCCGATTTCCCACGACGAATCCGCATCCTAATACATGCAATTTTTTGTTGCAGCTGTAATAATGTCGCAATTTCGTCTCTTCATTATACCTGATCCTATCAATCGTATCTCCTGGATTGGGGTTATATCTGCCTTTTACCGCGTGAGGACAGATACAAGTTTTTGAGTAGCACCCGGGGTGTAGAGTGTTCGAACATTCCAGGTGCATACATACGGACCGACAGACAGTCATGGCCTAATCGACTCAGTTAGCGGTTCTGAGTCGATCCACATACTTTGAGGTATATGTAGATAAATTAGTTCTGTATGTTACAAACTATGTATCAAAACTAATATACCCCTATGGGATAGGGTATAATCATATGAGAAGGCTACAAATCGCTGTGCGGATCGTTGAATACCCTAACCCATCCCATCCTTTAAATTAATATCCTCAAAATGTAGGCTTTATGGCTATGATATACAGAAAATGACATTGTAGCAACATAGCTATTGTTCAGACAGTTAATCAAAACCTTCTGTGGTTTCTCAAAAAACAACGTATTTCTATTGCTAATGCCTTGGGATGGTGTATACAAATGGTCTTTGTAAGAAAACGTCCCCAAACAGTGGGCGGGGCAAAAAAACTTTGTATGGACGAAATATAGATATTAGTATTGTCTAAATATGCTGCTCAGACACTTTTTTAAAATTCCTTAAATTCCCATAGGGGTATATTAGTTTTGAAACATAGTTTGTAACATAGACGAACAATTAAGAAAGATATACCTCAAAGTATATGGATCTACTCAGAATCGCTAGATGAGTAGATTTAGCCATGTCTGTCCTTCCGTCCGTACGTCACCAGTTTTTGGGCCTAAGATTTTGAGCTGGAATTATTAAATTGGGTACACGTGCTCTTTGGTGCTCCCAGCAGAACAAATCCGCCCACTGCCAAGCCCCCTTTTAAGAAAAACGTAGTTTTTGGCCAAACTGGAAGGAATTTAAAAAAAGTATCTGAGCAATATATTTAGAGAATCAGTCTATCTATATTTCGTATTTATAAAGTTTTTTGACACGCCCACTTTTTAGGGGCGTTTTCAGTAAAAAACCTTTTTCGGTACAATTTAAAACTATTTGAATAAAAACTTTTGATGCAGAAATATTGGTTATGATAATATAACCCCCGCCCTACCCCATAGCATATGCAGGAGAAACGCGTTGTTTTTTGTCGAACTATAAAAGATTTTGATATACTGCCTGAACAATATGTTGCGTCTACACAATATGTTGGCATTTTCAATATTTCATCTTTATAAAACCTACATTTTGCGGATATTAATTTTGAGGATGGGATGGGATAGGATATTCAACGATCCGTACAGTGGATTGTAGCCTTCTCATATGTTTCTATTCCATATGACTTGCGGTAGGGTATAAAAATGGTTTTTAATGGAAAACGCCCTCAAAAGTGGGCATGGGTTATAATGATGTACAGACGAAATGTTCACATTATCTAATGATCGTGCATCAAAAGTTTTAAATAAATATCAAATACTTTCAAATTGTACCAAAATAAGTTTTTTTTTTAACAAAAACGCCCCCAAAAAGTGGGCGTGGCAAAAAACTCTATATGAACGAAATATAGATATTGCGATTCTCTAAATATGATTTTCAAACACTTTTTGAAAATTCCTTACGGTTTGGCCAAAAACTACGTTTTTCTAAAAAGGGGGCGTGGCAGTGGGCGGTTTTCAAAAATGTTTACACTTGTTCTGCTGGGAGCAACAAAGAGCAAGTGTAGCAAACTTCAACATTCTGGCT
Source organism: Rhingia campestris (assembly GCA_932526625.1). Classification (NCBI taxonomy): domain Eukaryota; kingdom Metazoa; phylum Arthropoda; class Insecta; order Diptera; family Syrphidae; genus Rhingia; species Rhingia campestris. The sequence continues at coordinate 63,042,669 of OW052183.1, forward strand.
CAAAATTTGAGGCCCAAAAACTGGTGACGTACCGCCAGACGGACGGACGGACGGACAGACATGGCTAAATCGAGTCAGCTATCGATTCTATCTAGCTGAATTATTTCTCTATGTTAAAAACAATGTATCAAAACTAATATACCCCTATGGGATAGGGTATAAAAAGTAAATACATTTGCTGAGTATCTTGAAGGCGTCTTCCAACCGTATGAATTTAAAGACTATCACGAAATGTTAGAAACGTTCAACGAAGATTTACCAATCTGACCGATAACGTTTAAGGAACCTGCAAAAGAAATAAAAGAAGGAATAATATAAAAAAACATATGAGAAGAGTACAATCCCCTGTGCGGATCGTTTAATACCCTATCCAATCCCATCCTTAAAATTAATATCTCCAAAAAGTGGGCTTATTAGCCTATAATATAGAAAATGACATTGTCACAACACATTGTTCAAACAGTTTAGCAGAATTTTTTGTTGTTTGAGAAAACACATCGTTTTCCTCCTGCATATGCTATGGGGTAGGGTATACAAACGGTTTTTGTAAGAAAACGCCCTCAAAAAGTGGGCGCGGGCTAAAATGATCTATAGACGAAATGTTTATATTAATATTACTAACTATTCTGCATCAACATTTTTTTCGAAAATTTTAAAATTTGAACGTAAAACGTTTTTTATTAAAAACGCCCCCAAAAAGTGGGCGTGGCAAAAAACTTTGTATCAACGAAATATAGATATTAGGATTGTCTAAATATCCTGCTCAGACACTTTTTTGAAATTCCTTACGGTTTGGCCAAAAAAAAAGTTTTTCTAAAAAGGGGGCGTGGCAGTGGGCGGATTTCAAAAATTTTTACACTTGTTCTGGTGGCACGGACGAGGATCCTATATACCAAATTTCATTATCCTAGCTCAAAATTTAAGGCCCAAAAATCGGTGACGAACAGACAGACGGACGGACGGACGGACAGACAGACATGGCTAATTCGACTCAGCTAGCGATTCTGAGTCGATCCATATACTTTGAGGTATATGTAGCTAAATTATTTCTCTATGTTACAAACTAAGTATCAAAACTAATATACCCCTATGGGATAGGGTATAAACATATGAGAGGCTACAATCCGCTATGCGGATCGTTGAATACCCTATCCCATCCCATCATTTAAAACATATGAGAGGCTACAATCCGCTATGCGGATCGTTGAATACCCTATCCCATCCCATCCTTTAAATTAATATCCTCAAAATATAGGCCTTATGGCGATGAAATACAGAAAATGACATTGTCACAATATATTGCTCAGACAGTTTATCAAAATCTTTTGTGGTCGACAAAAAACAACGTATTTCTATTGCTAATGCCTTGGGATGGGGTATACAAATGGTTTTTGTAAGAAAACGCCCCCAAAATGTGGGCGTAGGTGAAAATGATCTATGGATAAAATGTTTATATTATCATTTCGGAAGTATTTGCATCAAAATTTTTTCGAAAGTTTTAAAATTTGGACAAAAAGCGTTTTTTACTAAAAACGCCCCCAAAAAGTGGGCGTGGCAAAAAACTTTGAATGAAGGAAATATAGATATTAGGATTGTCTAAATATGCTGCGCAGACACTTTTTTGAAATTCCTTACGGTTTGGCCAAAAAATAAGTTTTCCTAAAAAGGGGGCGTGGCAGTGGGCGGATTTCAAAAATTTTTACACTTGTTCTGGTGGCACGGACGAGGATCCTATATACCAAATTTCATTATCCTAGCTCAAAATTTAAGGCCCAAAAACCGCTGACGAACAGACAGACGGACGGACGGACGGACGGACGGACGGACGGACAGACAGACATGGCTAATTCGACTCAGCTAGCGATTCTGAGCCGATCCATATACTTTGAGGTATATGTAGTAAAATTATTTCTCTATGTTACAAACTAAGTAGCAAAACTAATATACCCCCCTATGGGATAGGGTATAAAAACATATGAGAAGGCTACAATCCACTGTGCGGATCGTTGAATACCCTATCCCATCCCATCTGTAAAGCTAATATCCCCCAAAATGGACATGGCTTAAAACACGATGGGGATTTAAATATAGAACATATGAGAAGGCTATAATCCGTTGTGCGGATCGTTTAATACCCTATCCCATCCCATCCTTAAAATTGATATCCCCAAAATATGGTCTTTATGGTCATAAAGTATTGAAAATGACGTTGTTACAACATATTGTTCCGAAGGATTATCAAATTCTTTTATGGTTCGACAAAAAACCACGATTTTATACCCTATCCCATAGGGGGGTATATTAGTTTTGATACTTAGTTTTTAACATAGAGAAATAATTTTGCTACATATACCTCAAAGTATATGGATCGACTCAGAATCGCTAGCTGAGTCGATTAAGCCATGTCTGTCTGTCCGTCCGTCCGTCCGTCTGTCTGTTCGTCACCGATTTTTGGGCCTTAAATTGAAAACGCCCCCAAAAAGTGAGCATGGCAAAAACTATATATGGACGAAATATAGATATTAATATTGTCTAAATATGTTGTTCAGAAACTTTTTTAAAATTCCTTACGGTTTGGTCAAAAACTGAGTTTTTCTTAAAAGGGGGCGTAGCAGTGTTCGGATTTCAAAAATTTTTACACTTGTTCTGTAGGCAGAGACGAGGATCCTATATACCAAATTTCATTATCCTAGCTCAAAATTTAAGGCCTAAAAATCGGTGACGTAGGTACAGACGGACGGACGGACGGACGGACGGACAGACAGACATGGCTTAATCGATTCAGCTAGCGATTCTGAGTCGATCCATATACTTTGAGGTATATGTAGCTAAATTATTTCTCTATGTTACAAAATAAGTATCAAAACTAATGTACCCCTATGGGATAGTTGTTTTGATGCACAATCATTGGTGGTATTAACGTGAACATTTCGTCAATAGACCATTTTAACCTACGCCCACGTTTTACGGGCGTTTTCTTACAAAAACCATTTGTATGCCCTACATGGTACTACATGGTATGGTACCAGTTTAAACGATTCGCTTACTTAAGATTCTGCTTCAAGAATTGTGGCATCTAAAATTAGACTGGGATGATAAACTCCCAGAGCTCATTGCTTCAAAGTGGAGCAGATATCGCGAAGAACTTCCAACTCTTACTACCATCGAAATACCACGAACAATCGGTCTTGTAAATGTGTCGTTTCAACTGCACGTATTTTCAGATGCATCGGCATCAGCGTACGTCGCCGTGATCTACTCGCGCTACGAGTTGCCTAATGGAAAAGTCAAAACGAACAATCTCGCTCTAAAAACACGAGTCGCTCCATTGAAGCAACTGAGCATTCCTCGGTTAGAGCTCTGCGCAGCCGTTTTGCTCGTTCGATTACTTGTCGCAGTTCAAAAATCGTTAAATATAAACTTTTCAAATGTATTCGCCTGGTCTGACTCGAAGGTAGTTTTATCATGGCTATCATCCCCTCCACGCCGCGCCGTTGGAATGTTTTTGTAGGCAATCGCACTTCGGAAATTCTCAATACAATTCCAAGAAATTGGTGGTTTCACGTCAGATATGAGTGCAATCCAGGTGACTGTGCATCTCGCGGGTTATCTCCGGTTCAACTCATTGAACATCCGATTTGGTGGAGCGGTACAAAATGGATAAGGAAAAGTATTGAGAATTGGCCTATAGTCTATGATTTGGAAGATGAACCTAGCTGCAAACAGGAGGAGAAACGGGCCACTCAAACGTCGTACCTAGTCGTCACTGACGATCATCCGTTCGAGATACTTGCAAAGCGAGTTTCAACGTGGAATATTCTGGTTCGGACAGTAGGACAGATTCGACGCTTCATAAATATGTGTCGAAAAACTACATCGCCGCCTTCTCTTCATCTGCAGCCGATTGAAATCTACGAAGCTAAACTGAGGATCATCAAGTATCTACAGAGTCGGTATTTTGGTGATGATGTTGAAGCGTTTCATAAACACGGATCTTTTCGTTCCAATTGCAAAATCATTAATCTTTCTCCCTTTCTAGATAATGAAAATGTACTTCGAGTCGGAGGAAGGAGACTAGGACATATGTCAAAAGTTCCTGCAGCAGAAATCTCCAAATCAACGGTTTTCTATCTTTCCCATCATGCTGTTTTAAAACCCGAATGTACAACTACAAAGCTTCGTGTCGTCTTCGATGGGTCACACAAGGATACAAACGGTACCCGTTTAAACGATGCGCTTAAACGATGCGCTTCTGATTATTCAGCGCAATCTCTTTTCGGTCTGCCTTCGATTTCGTCGACACGAATTCGTCTTTACAGCAGACAATCCGCTTTATATGAACGATTTATAGATATTATGATTCTCTATATATGCTGCCCAGACACTTTTTATACCCTATCCCATAGGAGTATATTAGTTTTGATACTTAGTTTGTAACATAGGGAAATAATTTAGCTACATATGCCTCAAAGTATATGGATCTACTCAGAATCGCTTGCTGAGTCGATTAAGCCATGTCTGTCTGTCCGTCCGTCCCTCCGTCCGTCCGTCTGTCTGTTCGTCACCGATTTTTGGGCCTTAAATTTTGAGCTAGCATAATAAAATTTGGTAAGTAGGATCATCGTCCGTGCCACCAGAACAAGTGTAAACATTTTTGAAATCCGCTCACTGCCACGCCCCTTTTTAGGAAAACGTATTTTTTGGCCAAACCGTAATGAATTTTAAAAAAGTGTCTGAGCAGCATATTTAGAGAATAGTAATATCTATATTTCGTCAATATAAAGTTTTTTGCCACGCCTACTTTTTAGGGGCGTTTTTTATAAAAAACCTTTTTCGGTCAAATTTTAAAATTTTCGAAAAAAGTTTTGATGCACAATCATTGGTGGTATTAACGTGAACATTTCGTCAATAGACCATTTTAACCTACGCCCACGTTTTACGGGCGTTTTCTTACAAAAACCATTTGTATGCCCTACATGGTACTACATGGTATGGTACCAGTTTAAACGATTCGCTTACTTAAGATTCTGCTTCAAGAATTGTGGCATCTAAAATTAGACTGGGATGATAAACTCCCAGAGCTCATTGCTTCAAAGTGGAGCAGATATCGCGAAGAACTTCCAACTCTTACTACCATCGAAATACCACGAACAATCGGTCTTGTAAATGTGTCGTTTCAACTGCACGTATTTTCAGATGCATCGGCATCAGCGTACGCCGCCGTGATCTACTCGCGCTACGAGTTGCCTAATGGAAAAGTCAAAACGAACAATCTCGCTCTAAAAACACGAGTCGCTCCATTGAAGCAACTGAGCATTCCTCGGTTAGAGCTCTGCGCAGCCGTTCTGCTCGTTCGATTACTTGTCGCAGTTCAAAAATCGTAAAATATAAACTTTTCAAATGTATTCGCCTGGTCTGACTCGAAGGTAGTTTTATCATGGCTATCATCCCCTCCACGCCGCGCCGTTGGAATGTTTTTGTAGGCAATCGCACTTCGGAAATTCTCAATACAATTCCAAGAAATTGGTGGTTTCACGTCAGATCTGAGTGCAATCCAGGTGACTGTGCATCTCGCGGGTTATCTCCGGTTCAACTCATTGAACATCCGATTTGGTGGAGCGGTACAAAATGGATAAGGAAAAGTATTGAGAATTGGCCTATAGTCTATGATTTGGAAGATGAACCTAGCTGCAAACAGGAGGAGAAACGGGCCACTCAAACGTCGTACCTAGTCGTCACTGACGATCATCCGTTCGAGATACTTGCAAAGCGAGTTTCAACGTGGAATATTCTGGTTCGGACAGTAGGACAGATTCGACGCTTCATAAATATGTGTCGAAAAACTACATCGCCGCCTTCTCTTCATCTGCAGCCGATTGAAATCTACGAAGCTAAACTAAGGATCATCAAGTATCTACAGAGTCGGTATTTTGGTGATGATGTTGAAGCGTTTCATAAACACGGATCTTTTCGTTCCAATTGCAAAATCATTAATCTTTCTCCCTTTCTAGATAATGAAAATGTACTTCGAGTCGGAGGAAGGAGACTAGGACATATGTCAAAAGTTCCTGCAGCAGAAATCTCCAAATCAACGGTTTTCTATCTTCCCCATCATGCTGTTTTAAAACCCGAATGTACAACTACGAAGCTTCGTGTCGTCTTCGGTGGGTCACACAAGGATACAAACGGTACCCGTTTAAACGATGCGCTTAAACGATGCGCTTCTGATTATTCAGCGCAATCTCTTTTCGGTCTGCCTTCGATTTCGTCGACACGAATTCGTCTTTACAGCAGACATCATAAAAATGTTTCGCCAAATACGGGTGTCGGAAAAGGACGCAGATTTTCAGCGTATAGTCTGGCGGAAGTCACCTTCGGAACCTATACAGCACTATCGGCTACGCACAGTGACTTACGGAACATCCTGCGCCCCATTTTTGTCGGTTCAGACGTTAGAGAAACTCGCTAAAGACAATCAAAGTGAATTTACCGTCGCTTCAGAAATCGTACTCAACGACTTTTACGTCGACGATGTAGTTTTGGGTGGAGCCACAATGGCTGAAGCCATTTACAAACGGAACTCTTTAATAGAACTCCTCGAAAAGTGCGGTATGCAATTAAGCAAATGGCAAAGTAATAGTGTCTAACTTAGACAGGACAATGTCTCTCCACTAAATGTATCGTTGGACTCGGTCTCGGATTCGTGAATTAAAGTTCTAGGTCTATACTGGAACTCAAACAGTGATGTTTTTAGTTTTTGTCTAAACTACACATCCAACGAACCCATAACAAGAGATGTAGCACGTATCTTTGATCCCCTCGGTTTTCTCGCTTCTTCGGTCGTGCAACTAAAGATTCTGTTTCAAGAATTGTGGCATCTGAAATTAGATTGGGATGATAAACTCCCAAAGCTCATTGCTTCAAAGTGGAGCAGATATCGCGAAGAACTTCCAACTCTTACTACCATCGAAATACCACGAACAATCGGTCTTAGAAATGTGTCGTTTCAACTGCACGCATTTTCAGATGCATCCGTGATCTACTCGCGCTACGAGTTGCCTAATGGAGAAGTCAAAACGAACATTGTCGCTGCAAAAACATGCGTCGCTCCATTAAAGCAACTGAGAATTCCTCGGTTAGAGCTCTGCGGAACCGTTTTGGTCGTTCGATTACTTGTCGCAGTTCAAAAATCGTTAAATAACATCTTTTCAAATGTATTCGCCTGGTCCGACTCGAAGGTAGTTTTATCATGGCTATCATCCCCTCCACGCCGTTGGAATGTTTTTGTAGGCAATCGCACTTCGGAAATTCTCAATACAATTCCAAGAAATAGGTGGTTCCACGTCAGATCTCAGTGCAATCCAGGTGACTGTGCATCTCGCGGGTTATCTCCGGTTCAACTCATTGAACATCCGATTTGGTGGAGCGGTACACAATGGCTAAGGAAAAGTATTGATAATTGGCCTATAGTCTATGATTTGGAAGATGAACCTAGCTGCAAACAGGAGGAGAAACGGGCCACCCAAACGTCGTACCTAGTCGTCGCTGACGATCATCCGTTCGAGATACTTGCAAAGCGAGTTTCAACGTGGAATATTCTGGTTCGGACAGTAGGATGGATTCGACGCTTCATAAATATGTGTCGAAAAACTACATCGCCGTCTTCGCTTCATCTGCAGCCGATTGAAATCTAAGAGGCTAAACTGGGGATCATCAAGTATCTACAGAGTCGGTATTTTGGTGATGATGTTGAAGCGTTTCATAAACACGGATCTTATCGTTCCAATTGCTAAATCATTAATCTTTCTCCCTTTCTAGATAATGAAAATGTACTGAGAGTCGGAGGAAGGATCCAACAGGCGGACATCTCATTTAACGTCAAACACCCAATCATTATACCCAAAGGGTACGTAATTACCAAGCTCATCGTTCTCGATGCACACAAACGATATCTACACCCTAGAATATCGACTCTATTCGCGTTACTACGGCAGGAATTTTGGATTATCGGCTGTCGATATCTTCTCCGCAAAGTTACTCATGAATGTATCGCATGTTTTCGTAAACGCAAAGCTACGATAAACCAGTTGATGGGTAATTTGCCTTCGCAACGCATTCAAACAAGCCGACCTTTCGCGCATTGTGGTTGTGATTACACCGGGCCGATAACTCTTAAAGTGAGATCGGGTCAAAAATCTACTTTTACGAAAGGATATATATCGCTATTTGTGTGTCTAGTGACAAAAGCTATACATTTAGAAATGGTGAGTGACTTAACTACAGGTGCCTTTCTTGCTGCTCTTCGTCGTTTTGTTGCGCGTCGTGGAAAACCATCGCATTTTTTCACCGACAATGGAACAAACTTTCGTGGATCTGCTCGTCTTTTATCCGAAATGCATCAGCTCGTTTTATCTGAAAACCATAATTCGATAGTAGCAGATTCATTAGCTCGCGATGGTATCACGTGACATTTTATTCCTCCTTCAGCACCACATTTCGGCGGTTTGTGGGAAGCCGTAGTGAAGTCGGTTAAACAGCATCTTCGAAGGGTGATAACACAGACATTTTTAAATACGAGCAGCTATATATCCCTCTGACACAAACGGGGAACTAATAATTAAAAAATGTCACGAAGCACATATACTTAATGTTAAAACAAGATTTTATGTAATTGACAATCTTGAATACGAAGCTCTAATTGGAGCCAATTTATTAAGTCGGGTCAATGCCAAAGTTGACTTTAATGATAACACTTTAAAATATAACAATAAATCCGAGAAAATATATTTTGAAGACGAGGATTCGAATATGATTAATAATATTCAGGGTAGTGATATATCTAGACAAGTGACCAAGATGATGGAGAAAATTAAAAGTATCCATTCAAACATCGATACCACTTTGCCTTTTAGGACTGATGTTACAGCGGAAATCCGCACAAGTTCAGACCGTCCCATTTGGACTAAACGATATCCATATCCCCTGAGCGCCAATAAGTTCGTTAATGATGAAATTCAAAAAAATACAAATTTTTGGCGCAACAGGCTCGTTAGTACCCAGGGCCTAGCTTTCTCACAACCATTCATGTGTGCGTGTGTACTTCTTGCACGATGGCGGGACCTCCTGTTTTATGCCGACTCCGAACGGCTAAGTTGAGATAAGCTATTCTTGACAATTGATACTACTCGGACGATTTGTCAGATCATCACGAGAGGAGGGCCAGTGAAAAATCATTTAGGTGTTGCTATGGCTGGGAATCGAACCCAGACCTTCTGCGCGGCAGTTCATCGCACTAACCATCGCGCCACTGAGCCCTTTATTTTAAAAAATTCAGGATTTATTAAAAAAAGAATATAATAAGGCCTTCGAAAAGTCCTTATAACTCACCGGTATGGGTTCTCCCAAAAAAAGGAACGAATGAAGATAGCACACCTAAAAATCGTTTAGTAATTGACTATAAGAAATTAAACGAACAAACAATTTCGGTCAAATACCCGATACCAGACACCAACGTCATCTTATCCAATTTAGGGAAAGCAAAGTACTTTTCAACTTTAGATTTAGAAAGTGGATTTCACCAAATAAAAATGAGAGAATCTGACATTGAAAAAACAAGCTTCAGTATTAACAATGGTAAATACGAATTCATTCGACTACCCTTTGGATTAAAGAACGCTCCTTCAATATTCCAAAGAGCAATGGATGACGTATTAAGACCATATATAGGGAAATTCTGTCACGTTTATATAGATGATATAATTATATATTCAAATTCACTAGAAGAACATACAGGACACCTAAACACAATAATTAATACGTTAAAAGAAGCTAATATGAAAATTTCAGTAGACAAATCTACCCTGTATGAAGAAAAAGTAGATTTTTCGGGTTATGTCGTCGGACATAACGTTATAAAAACAAATCCTAATAACGGGTGATTTTTTAGCTGGTTTGGTTTTGGCAACACTGGTTTTGACAGCTGACGTGTGTTTAGTACCTTATGTCACTATCAAACAGCTTCAGTTTGGTTTGCAATTAAACCATGGATCGTCTTACAAATGAACAACGCTTGCAAATTATTGAATTTTACTATCAAAATTCGTGCTCGGTTCGAAATGTTCATCGCGCGCTGCTTTTATGATCGACATTCTCGACCTTCTGAGCAGTCTATTCGGAAGATTGTGACCAAATTTCGCACCAAATTTACTTTGTTGGACATTAAACCACCAACCCGTTTACGTACTGTGCGTAGTGAAGAAAATATTGCGGCCGTATCAGCTAGTGTGACAGAAGACCGCGAAATGTCGATTCGGCGCCGTTCCCAGCAGTTAGGCCTTTGTTACAGCACTACGTGGAAGATTTTGCGGAAGGATTTGGGCGTAAAGCCTTTTAAGATACAGCTGGTGCAAGAACTAAAGCCAGCCGACCTACCACAACTCCGAATTTTTGGTGAATGGGCTCTTGGAAAGCTGGCCGAGGATCCGCTTTTTTATCGAAAAATTGTGTTCAGCGATGAGGCTCATTTTTGGTTGAATGGGTACGTAAATAAGCAAAATTGCCGCATTTGGAGTGAAGATCAGCCAGAAGCATTGCAACAGCTACCAATACATCCCGAAAAAGCCACTGTTTGGTGCGGTTTATGGGCCGGCGGCATTATTGGGCCATATTTCTTCAAAGATGATGCGAATCGCAGCGTTACTGTCAATGGTGAACGCTACCGAGCGATGATAACAAACTTTTTTTTGCCCGAAATGGAAGTTCTTGACTTGCATGATATGTGGTTTCAACAAGACGGTGCCACATGCCACACAGCACGCGAAACAATGGCGCAATTGCGAGGCGAGTTTGGTGAACAGTTAATTTCACGTTTCGGGCCGGTCAATTGGCCGCCTACATCGTGCGATTTGACACCATTAGATTATTTTTTGTGGGGGTATGTCAAGGCTAATGTCTATAGGGACAAGCCCGCTTCGATTGACGCACTGGAAGCCAACATCCATGCATTCATTCGTGAGATACCGGCCGATATGTGTGAAAGAGTATGCCAAAATTGAACTCAGCGGATGGGCTACCTGAGACGCAGCCGCGGTCAACATTTGCATGAAAATATCTTAAAACATTAAATTGCAAGGTTCAAACTATCGATTCAAATAAATATTTCATTTATTTTTTCGAATTTTTTGTGTTTTTTTTTTTTAAAGAAGTTCTAAACCTCTTAAAAAATCACCCGTTAAAACACAAACCATAATGGATTACCCTGAGCCTAAAACCTTAAGGCAATTAAGATCATTTTTAGGAATGATTGGATACTATCGGAAGTTTATCCAAAACTACGCAAAAATTGCGAAACCTCTGACTAAATATCTCCAGAACGAAGGCGGACAGGTCTCAACACATATGTCAAAAAAGACGGTCATTGATTTAGACCAAGAAGCGAAAATAGCTTTTCAGTCATTGAAAGACCATTTACTAACCGAAGTTGAACTAACGCAACCAGACTTCTCAAAGAAATTTGTATTAACCACTGACGCATCAGATGACGCAGTTGGGGCAGTCTTGTCACAAGACAATAAACCCATTACTTTCATATCAAAGACTCTCAGCAAGTCAGAACGAAATTTTGCCGCCAACGAAAAAGAGCTTTTCGCGATCGTATACGCACTAAAGAATTTAAGAAACTATTTATATGGTGTCGCAAATTTAGAGATCCACACGGATCACCAACCTCTGACATTTGCAGTTTCTCCAAGAAACCCAAGTGCAAAGATGAAGAGATGGCACGCCCTTATAGAAGAGCATGAGCCTAAAATGGTTTACAAACCAGGTCATACCAATGTAGTCGCTGACGCTTTGTCAAGACAAAATTTAAACCAAATTTCCGATTCTAACACTGTACATTCAGCTGAAAGTAGCGAAGAAGATGATATAGATGTCATAAATAGACCGGTTAATCAATTTAACCAACAAATTATAGTAAATAAAGGTATCGAAACTATACATCACCAACTAACTCCATTTCCTAATAGAAAACGACATTTAATTACATACAAAGATCCCCAAGATATAATCCCCATATTCAGAGAATATTTGCAGGATGGTATAGTAGCCTTGTACACAACTCCAGAGGTTGTTTACGAATTAAAAACAACTTTAAAAAAACATTTCAATAACAAATTCATAAGATCAAAATATTTCGCTAATGACATAGCAAATAAGGATGATCAAATAGAAATCATTAAACAAACTCATAACAGAGCACATAGAAATGCCCGAGAGAATGTAAAACAAATCATAGAACAATATTATTGGCCTAAAATGCAAGATGAATTTTTACAATACGCCAAAAATTGTGAGGTCTGTAACACAAACAAATATAATAGGCACCCTAACCTTCAACCCATTGGTGAGGCACCAATTTCGAAAAAAGAGGGAGAATCAATACACATTGATGTAATGTTCACTGAAAAGCAAAAATTTCTTACATGCATAGAAGCATATTCGAACTTCCTAATTATTAAACATATTGAAAACAGGCAAGAAATGTCAAACAAAGTTTTAGAACTATTACAAATTTTTCCAGCTTGCAAACATATAACATGCGACCAAGACCTAGCATTCACATCCGCAGTCTTCACGGCTTTCATGGAAAGATCCAACATAACATTATATTATGTTACAACAAACCACAGTACGTCCAATGGACAAGTTGAACGAGTACATAGTACACTACAGGAAATAGCGAGATGTATCAAAACGAACATTCATTACTTGAACCAGTAGAAATATTTATAAAAGCAGCAAAGGAATACAATTCAACTATCCATTCTGTAACTCAGAAAAAACCTATAGACATTTTATTTAACAAAACTTTTCTGAAGATATTCCGCTGAAACTAACTATCGCTCAAGATAAAATGATAGAATATAATAATAAAAACATATGAGAAGGCTACAATCCGCTGTGCGGATCGTTGAATACCCTATCCCATCCTATCCATAAAACTAAAATCCCCAAAAAAGGGGACATGGCTAAAAACACGATGTGGATAAATAGAAAAAATGATATAGTGACAACAAATTCTTCAGACTGCTTACAATACACTTTAACGGTTCTACATAAGACAAGGTTTTCTCTTGCATATGTTATGGGGTAGTGTATAAAAATGGTTTTTATATAAAAACGCCCCCAAAAAGTGGGCGTGGGTTAAAATGGTATATAGACGAAATGTTCATATTAAAAATGTTAATGATTCTGCATCAAAATTTTTTTCGAAAAATTTAAAATTTGACCGAAAACAGTTTTTTATTGAAAACGCCCCCAAAAAGTGGGCGTGGCAAAAAACTTTATATGGACGAAATATAGATATTAATATTGTCTTAATATGTTGTTCAAAAACTTTTTTAAAATTCCTTACGGTTTGGTCAAAAACTGAGTTTTTCTTAAAAGGGGGCGTGGCAGTGGGCGGATTTCAAAAATTTTTACACTTGTTCTGTAGGCAGAGACGAGGATCCTATATACCAAATTTCATTATCCTAGCTCAAAATTTAAGGCCTAAAAATCGGTGACGTACAGACGGACGGACGGACGGACGGACGGACGGACGGACGGACAGACAGACATGGCTTAATCGACTCAGCTAGCGATTCTGAGTCGATCCATATACTTTGAGGTATATGTAGCAAAATTATTTCTCTATGTTACAAACTAAGTATCAAAACTAATATACCCCTATGGGATAGGGTATAAACATATGAGAGGCTACAATCCGCTATGCGGATCGTTGAATACCCTATCCCATCCCATCCTTCAAATTAATATCCTCAAAATATAGACCTTATGGCGATGAAATACAGAAAATGACATTGTCACAATATATTGCTCAGACAGTTTCTCAAAATCTTGTGTGGTTCGACAAAAAACAACCTATTTCTATTGCTAATGCCTTGGAATGGGGTATACAAATGGTTTTTGTAAGAAAACGCCCCCAAAATGTGGGCGTAGGTGAAAATGATCTATAGACAAAATGTTTATATTACCATTTCGGAAGTATTTGCATCAAAATTTTTTTCGAAAGTTTTAAAATTTGGACAAAAAGCGTTTTTTACTAAAAACGCCCCCAAAAAGTGGGCGTGGCAAAAAACTTTATATGAACGAAATATAGATATTGGGATTGTCTAAATATGCTACTCAGACACTTTTTTCAAATTCCTAACGGTTTGGCCAAAAAAAAGGTTTTCCTAAAAAGGGGGCGTGGCAGTGGGCGGATTTCAAAAATTTTTACACTTGTTCTGGTGGCACGGACGAGGATCCTATATACCAAATTTCATTATCCTAGCTCAAAATTTAAGGCCCAAAAACCGCTGACGAACAGACAGACGGACGGACGGACGGACAGACAGACATGGCTAATTCGACTCAGCTAGCGATTCTGAGTCGATCCATATACTTTGAGGTATATGTAGCAAAATTATTTCTCTACGTTACAAACTAAGTATCAAAACTAATATACCCCCCTATGGGATAGGGTATAAACATATGAGAGGCTACAATCCGCTATGCGGATCGTTGAATACCCTATCCCATCCCATCCTTTAAATTAATATCCTCAAAATATAGGCCTTATGGCCTGGCAGTGGGCGGATTTCAAAAATTTTTACACTTGTTCTGGTGGCACGGACGAGGATCCTATATACCAAATTTCATTATCCTAGCTCAAAATTTAAGGCCCAAAAACCGCTGACGAACAGACAGACGGACGGACGGACAGACAGACATGGCTAATTCGACTCAGCTAGCGATTCTGAGTCGATCCATATACTTTGAGGTATATGTAGCAAAATTATTTCTCTACGTTACAAACTAAGTATCAAAACTAATATACCCCCCTATGGGATAGGGTATAAACATATGAGAGGCTACAATCCGCTATGCGGATCGTTGAATACCCTATCCCATCCCATCCTTTAAATTAATATCCTCAAAATATAGGCCTTATGGCGATGAAATACAGAAAATGACATTGTCACAATATATTGCTCAGACAGTTTCTCAAAATCTTGTGTGGTTCGACAAAAAACAACGTATTTCTATTGCTAATGCCTTGGGATGGGGTATGCAAATGGTTTTTGTAAGAAAACGCCCCCAAAATGTGGGCGTAGGTGAAAATGATCTATGGACAAAATGTTTATATTACCATTTCGGAAGTATTTGCATCAACATTTTTTTTCGAAAGTTTTAAAATTTGGACAAAAAGCGTTTTTTACTAAAAACGCCCCCAAAAAGTGGGCGTGGCAAAAAACTTTATATGAACGAAATAGAGATATTAGGATTGTCTAAATATGCTACTCAGACACTTTTTTGAAATTCCTTACGGTTTGGCCAAAAAATAAGTTTTCCTAAAAAGGGGGCGTGGCAGTAGGCGGATTTCAAAAATTTTTACACTTGTTCTGGTGGCACGGACGAGGATCCTATATACCAAATTTCATTATCCTAGCTCAAAATTTAAGGCCCAAAAACCGCTGACGAACAGACAGACGGACGGACGGACGGACGGACGGACAGACAGACATGGCTAACTCGACTCAGCTAGCGATTCTGAGTCGATCCATATACTTTGAGGTATATGTAGCAAAATTATTTCTCTATGTTACAAACTAAGTATCAAAACTAATATACCCCCCTTTGGGATAGGGTATAAACATATGAGAGGCTACAATCCGCTGTGCGGATCGTTGAATACCCTATCCCATCCCATCCTTAAAATTAATATCCTCAAAATATAGGCCTTATGGCGATTAAATACAGAAAATGACATTGTCACAATATATTGCTCAGACAGTTTATCAAAATCTTTTGTGGTTCGACAAAAAACAACGTATTTCTATTGCTAATGCCTTGGGATGGGCTATACAAATGGTTTTTGTAAGAAAACGCCCCCAAAATGTGGGCGTAGGTGAAAATGATCTATGGACAAAATGTTTATATTACCATTGCGGAAGTATTTGCATCAAATTTTTTTTCGAAAGTTTAAAAATTTGGACAAAAAACGTATTTTACTAAAAACGCCCCTAAAAAGTGGGCGTGGCAAAAACTTTGTATGGACGAAATATAGATATTAGGATTGTCTAAATATGCTGCTCAGGCACTTTTTTCAAATTCCTTACGGTTTGGCTTTAAACTACGTTTTTCAAAAAGGGGGCGTGTCAGTGGGCGGATTTCAAAAATGTTTACACTTGTTCTGCTTCGTCGGCCAGAGAGTCTATATACCAAAATTGAACACTCTAGCTCAAAATTTAAGGCCCAAAAATCGGTGACACACAGACGGACGGACGGACGGACGGACGGACGGACGGACGGACAGACAGACATGGCTTAATCGACTCAGCTAGCGATTCTGAATCGATCCATATACTTTGAGGTACATGTATCGAAATTATTTCTCTATGTTACAAACTTAATGTCAAAACTAATATACCCCCCTATGGGATAGGGTATAAATAGAAAAACCAAACTTATAAGACCCAAAGAAGTAGTGTACCAAAAGGACCCTACAACAAGAAATAAGTTACAACCAAGATTTAAACATATGAGAGGCTACAATCCGCTATGCGGATCGTTGAATACCCTATCCCATCCCATCCTTTAAATTAATATCCTCAAAATATAGGCCTTATGGCGATGAAAAACAGAAAATGGCATTGTCACAATATATTGCTCAGACAGTTTCTCAAAATCTTTTGTGGTTCGACAAAAAACAACGTATTTCTATTGCTAATGCCTTGGGATGGGGTATACAAATGGTTTTTGTAAGAAAACGCCCCCAAAATGTGGGCGTAGGTGAAAATGATCTATGGACAAAATGTTTATATTACCATTGCGGAAGTATTTGCATCAATTTTTTTTTCGAAAGTTTTAAAATTTATACAAAAAACGTTTTTTACTAAAAACGCCCCCAAAAAGTGGGCGTGGCGAAAAACTTTGTATGGACGAAATATAGATATTAGGATTGTCTAAATATGCTGCTCAGGCACTTTTTTGAAATTCCTTACGGTTTGGCTTAAAACTACGTTTTTTCTAAAAGGGGGCGTGGCAGTGGGCGGATTTTAAAAATTTTTACACTTGTTCTGGTGACTCGGCCAAGGATCCTATATACCAAATTTCATTATCTTAGCTCAAAATTTAAGGCCCAAAAATCGGTGACGAACAGACAGACGGACGGACGGACAGACAGACATGGCTAATTCGACTCAGCTATCGATTCTTAGTCGATCCATATACTTTGAGGTATATGTAGCTAAATTATTTCTCTATGTTACAAACTAAGTATCAAAACTAATATACCCCTATGGGATAGGGTATAAAAACATATGAGAGGCTACAATCCGCTGTGCGGATCGTTGGATACCCTATCCCATCACATCGTTATTATAAATATCCTCAAAATATAGGCCTTATGGCGATGAAATACAGAAAATGACATTGTCACAATATATTGCTCAGACAGTTTATCAAAATCTTTTGTGGTTCGCCAAAAAAACAACGTATTTCTACTGCTAATGCCTTGGGATTGGGTATACAAATGGTTTTTGTAAGAAAACGCCCCCAAAATGTGGGCGTAGGTGAAAATGATCTATGAACTAAATATTTATATTACCATTGCGGAAGTATTTGCATCAAAAATTTTTTCGAAAGTTTTAAAACTTGGACAAAAAGCGTTTTTTACTCAAAACGCCCCCAAAAAGTGGGCGTGGCAAAAAACTTTGTATGAACGAAATATAGATATTAGGGTTGTCTAAATATCCTGCTCAGACACTTTTTTGAAATTCCTTACGGTTTGGCCAAAAAATGAGTTTTTCTAAAAAGGGGGCGTGGCAGTGGGCGGATTTCAAAAATTTTTACACTTGTTCTGGTGGCACGGACGAGGATCCTATATACCAAATTTCATTATCCTAGCTCAAAATTTAAGGCCCAAAAATCGGTGACGAACAGACAGACGGACGGACGGACGGACGGACGGACAGACAGACATGGCTAATTCGACTCAGCTAGCGATTCTGAGTCGATCCATATACTTTGAGGTATATGTAGCAAAATTATTTCTCTATGTTACAAACTAAGTATCAAAACTAATATACCCCCCTATGGGATAGGGTATAAACATATGAGAGGCTACAATCCGCTATGCGGATCGTTGAATACCCTATCCCATCCCATCCTTTAAATTAATATCCTCAAAATATAGGCCTTATGGCGATGAAATACAGAAAATGACATTGCCACAATATATTGCTCAGACAGTTTCTCAAAATCTTGTGTGGTTCGACAAAAAACAACGTATTTCTATTGCTAATGCCTTGGGATGGGGTATACAAATGGTTTTTGTAAGAAAACGCCCCCAAAATGTGGGCGTAGGTGAAAATTATTTATTGACAAAATGTTTATATTACCATTGCGGAAGTATTTGCATCAAAATTTTTTTCGAAAGTTTTAAATATTGGACAAAAAGCGTTTTTTTCTAAAAACGCCCCCAAAAAGTGGGCGTGGCAAAAAACTTTGTATGAACAAAATATAGATATTAGGATTGTCTAAATATGCTGCTCAGACACTTTTTTGAAATTCCTTACTGTTTGGCTTAAAACTACGTTTTTTCCAAAAGTGGGCGTGGCAGTGGGCGGATTTTAAAAATTTTTACACTTGTTCTGGTGACTCGGCCAAGGATCCTATATACCAAATTTCATTATCCTAGCTCAAAATTTAAGGCCCAAAAATCGGTGACGAACAGACAGACGGACGGACGGATGGACAGACAGACATGGCTAGTTTGACTCAGCTAGCGATTCTGAGTCGATCCATATACTTTGAGGTATATGTAGCAAAATTATTTCTCTATGTTACAAACTAAGTATCAAAACTAATATACCCCCCTATGGGATAGGGTATAAAAAGAATAGTAAAAAAAGATTTAGGGAATAAAGTAAAACTAAACAATGGCAAAATAGTCCACAAGGATAACTTGAAATTTTAATTTTCAGACAATGGACATCTTTTTATTACTTTCCATTTTCGCTGCAATACAAGCAGAATTAATCGATTATACTCGAGATAATTACGTACTAATAGAAATAGACGACGTACTTCTATACGAAAATACATCAACTATATTTCATGTGGCAAACCTAACGTACATGCAGAATTTTGTCGACGCGACATGGAAGGAAATAGATAGGGACCGTGATAATAAAACATATGAGAAGAGTACAATCCCCTGTGCGGATCGTTTAATACCCTATCCCATCCCATCCTTAAAATTAATATCTCCAAAAAGTGGGCTTTATTAGCCTATAATATAGAAAATGACATTGTCACAACACATTGTTCAAACAGTTTAGCAGAATCTTTTGTTGTTTGAGAAAACACATCGTTTTCCTCCTGCATATGCTATGGGGTAGGGTATACAAACGGTTTTTGTAAGAAAACGCCCTCAAAAAGTGGGCGTGGGCTAAAATGATCTATAGACGAAATGTTTATATTAATATTACTAACTATTCTGCATCAAAATTTTTTTCGAAAATTTTAAAATTTGAACGTAAAACGTTTTTTATTAAAAACGCCCCCAAAAAGTGGGCGTGGCAAAAAACTTTGTATCAACGAAATATAGATATTAGGATTGTCTAAATATCCTGCTCAGACACTTTTTTGAAATTCCTTACGGTTTGACCAAAAAAAAAGTTTTTCTAAAAAGGGGGCGTGGCAGTGGGCGGATTTCAAAACTTTTTGCACTTGTTCTGGTGGCACGGACGAGGATCCTATATACCAAATTTCATTATCCTAGCTCAAAATTTAAGGCCCAAAAATCGGTGACGAACAGACAGACGGATGGACGGACGGACGGACGGACGGACGGACATGGCTAATTCGACTCAGCTAGCGATTCTGAGTCGATCCATATACTTTGAGGTATATGTAGCAAAATTATTTCTCTATGTTACAAACTAAGTATCAAAACTAATATACCCCTATGGGATAGGGTATAAAAACATATGAGAGGCTACAATCCGCTATGCGGATCGTTGAATACCCTATCCCATCCCATCCTTTAAATTAATATCCTCAAAATATAGGCCTTATGGCGATGAAAAACAGAAAATGGCATTGTCACAATATATTGCTCAGACAGTTTCTCAAAATCTTTTGTGGTTCGACAAAAAACAACGTATTTCTATTGCTAATGCCTTGGGATGGGGTATACAAATGGTTTTTGTAAGAAAACGCCCCCAAAATGTGGGCGTAGGTGAAAATGATCTATGGACAAAATGTTTATATTACCATTGCGGAAGTATTTGCATCAATTTTTTTTTCGAAAGTTTTAAAATTTATACAAAAAACGTTTTTTACTAAAAACGCCCCCAAAAAGTGGGCGTGGCGAAAAACTTTGTATGGACGAAATATAGATATTAGGATTGTCTAAATATGCTGCTCAGGCACTTCTTTAAAATTCCTTACGGTTTGGCTTAAAACTACGTTTTTTCTAAAAGGGGGCGTGGCAGTGGGCGGATTTTAAAAATTTTTACACTTGTTCTGGTGACTCGGCCAAGGATCCTATATACCAAATTTCATTATCTTAGCTCAAAATTTAAGGCCCAAAAATCGGTGACGAACAGACAGACGGACGTACGGACGGACGGACGGACGGACGGACGGACGGACGGACGGACAGACAGACATGGCTAATTCGACTCAGCTATCGATTCTTAGTCGATCCATATACTTTGAGGTATATGTAGCTAAATTATTTCTCTATGTTACAAACTAAGTATCAAAACTAATATACCCCTATGGGATAGGGTATAAATACGCTGACATTTTTAGAGACAAGAAGCACGACAATAATTTATATATAATTCAAACTTATCTCGATCACCATTTTAAGGCCAAAAAGAGCAATAGAAACTATTGGTACAATTTGGAAATGGATCGCGGGTTCACCAGACCACGATGATGAATTAATTTTAGAAAATAAAATAAATGACTTAATAATCAATAATAATAAACAATTCATTATGAACTTCAAATTAATTGATGCTTTTAAAAGTATTAAAAGAGATACCAAAGATGGTATCATAACAGAAAAATGTAAATTAATTATTTTAGAATTACAGAATATAATAACTACACTTACTTTATCAAAACTAGGGATACTTAATCCAACTATTTTAAATCATGAAGAAATATATAAGATTATTCAAAATGAACGTACAGAATTAACCATTAATGAACTGATTGATATATCAAAATTTAAAATTGTCCAAAATAACAATGTCATAGCCATTATGATAGAATATCCAATTTTATATAACAAATGTAAGCTTTACGAAACAAGAGCATTAAGCCGGCCTGACGGAAAATTAATAATTAATAAAGAAGTAGCCAAATGTGGTAATACTTTTCAAAATATTAAAGAATGTAGATTTGAATTAAGATTCACTTATTGTAAAACGCAAAAAGATAATAATACTTGTTTAATAGAATTATTACACAATAAGCGAGCTCTATGTAACAAAACTAAAGAAAAAGATTTGGAATTGGAAGTAATTAAAGATGGATCAATTCTTCTCACTGGAGGTCATCAAGTAGATAACCAAACTATCGTGGGAACATACCTTCTTACATTTGAAAACACAACGACCATAGATGGAAAAGTATATGAGAACCCCACCGGAAAAATAAGCACGTTCCTAAAAACATATACAGTCAATGAATATGACATAGGCGTATACTTTGAAGCATTGGACGAAAGACTCCAGATGGAAAACATCAACATATTACAAGCCATTCAACAAGAAATTACAGGCAGCCCGATTATATCCACATTTGGACTTATAATTATAACTATACTTATTATCGTAACCATTTTTATAATAGTATATTTTAGAAAACAAAGACATCCCGTAATCACTAGAGACGAATACTTCACTATGGGGGAAGTTAACACATTGAACCACTTAAAGTAGATACGTGACCCTCAACGCACCCATGAAATAACCCTACCATCTGGAAGCAATAAAACCATAGGCTATCACCGAAATTCGAGCATTGGAATGCAATAAAAAACATATGAGAGGCTACAATCCGCTGTGCAGATCGTTGAATACCCTATCCCATCCCATCCTTAAAATTAATATCTCCAAAAAGTGGGCTTTATTAGCCTATAATATAGAAAATGACATTGTCACAACAATATATTGTTCAAACAGTTTGTCAGAATATTTTGTTGTTTGACAAAACACATCGTTTTCCTCCTGTATATGCTATGGGATAAGGTATACAAACGGTTTTTGTAAGAAAACGCCCCCAAAATGTGGGCGTAGGTGAAAATAATCTATTGACAAAATGTTTATATTACCATTGCGGAAGTATTTGCATCAAAATTTTTTTTTGAAAGTTTTAAAATTTGGACAAAAAACGTATTTTACTAAAAACGCCCCTAAAAAGTGGGCGTGGCAAAAAACTTTGTATGGACGAAATATAGACATTAGGATTGTCTAAATATGCTGCTCAGGCCCTTTTTTGAAATTCCTTACGGTTTGGCTTAAAACTACGTTTTTCTAAAAAGGGGGCGTGGCAGTGGGCGGATTTCAAAAATTTTTACACTTGTTCTGCTTCGTCGGCTAGAGAGTCTATATACCAAATTTGAACACTCTAGCTCAAAATTTAAGGCCCAAAAATCGGTGACACACAGACGGACGGACGGACGGACGGACAGACAGACATGGCTTAATCGACTCAGATAGCGATTCTGAATCGATCCATATACTTTGAGGTATATGTATCGAAATTATTTCTCTATGTTACAAACTTAATGTCAAAACTAATATACCCCCCTATGGGATAGGGTATAAACATATGAGAGGCTACAATCCGCTGTGCGGATCGTTGAATACCCTATCCCATCCCATCCTTAAAATTAATATCTCCAAAAAGTGGGCTTTATTAGCCTATAATATAGAAAATGACATTGTCACAACAATATATTGTTCAAACAGTTTACCAGAATATTTTGTTGTTTGACAAAACACATCGTTTTCCTCCTGTATATGCTATGGGATAAGGTATACAAACGGTTTTTGTAAGAAAACGCCCCCAAAATGTGGGCGTAGGTGAAAATGATCTGTGGACAAAATGTTTATATTACCATTGCGGAAGTATTTGCATCAAAATTTTTTTCGAAAGTTTTAAAATTTGGACAAAAAACGTATTTTACTAAAAACGCCCCTAAAAAGTGGGCGTGGCAAAAAACTTTGTTTGGACGAAATATAGACATTAGGATTGTCTAAATATGCTGCTCAGGCACTTTTTTGAAATTCCTTACGGTTTGGCTTAAAACTACGTTTTTCTAAAAAAGGGGCGTGGCAGTGGGCGGATTTCAAAAATTTTTACACTTGTTCTGGTGACTCGGCCAAGGATCCTATATACCAAATTTCATTATCTTAGCTCAAAATTTAAGGCCCAAAAATCGGTGACGAACAGACAGACGGACGGACGGACGGACGGACGGACGGACGGACGGACGGACAGACAGACATGGCTAATTCGACTCAGCTATCGATTCTTAGTCGATCCATATACTTTGAGGTATATGTAGCTAAATTATTTCTCTATGTTACAAACTAAGTATCAAAACTAATATACCCCTATGGGATAGGGTATAAATACGCTGACATTTTTAGAGACAAGAAGCACGACAATAATTTATATATAATTCAAACTTATCTCGATCACCATTTTAAGGCCAAAAAGAGCAATAGAAACTATTGGTACAATTTGGAAATGGATCGCGGGTTCACCAGACCACGATGATGAATTAATTTTAGAAAATAAAATAAATGACTTAATAATCAATAATAATAAACAATTCATTATGAACTTCAAATTAATTGATGCTTTTAAAAGTATTAAAAGAGATACCAAAGATGGTATCATAACAGAAAAATGTAAATTAATTATTTTAGAATTACAGAATATAATAACTACACTTACTTTATCAAAACTAGGGATACTTAATCCAACTATTTTAAATCATGAAGAAATATATAAGATTATTCAAAATGAACGTACAGAATTAACCATTAATGAACTGATTGATATATCAAAATTTAAAATTGTCCAAAATAACAATGTCATAGCCATTATGATAGAATATCCAATTTTATATAACAAATGTAAGCTTTACGAAACAAGAGCATTAAGCCGGCCTGACGGAAAATAAATAATTAATAAAGAAGTAGCCAAATGTGGTAAAAGATAATAATACTTGTTTAATAGAATTATTACACAATAAGCGAGCTCTATGTAACAAAACTAAAGAAAAAGATTTGGAATTGGAAGTAATTAAAGATGGATCAATTCTTCTCACTGGAGGTCATCAAGTAGATAACCAAACTATCGTGGGAACATACCTTCTTACATTTGAAAACACAACGACCATAGATGGAAAAGTATATGAGAACCCCACCGGAAAAATAAGCACGTTCCTAAAAACATATACAGTCAATGAATATGACATAGGCGTATACTTTGAAGCATTGGACGAAAGACTCCAGATGGAAAACATCAACATATTACAAGCCATTCAACAAGAAATTACAGGCAGCCCGATTATATCCACATTTGGACTTATAATTATAACTATACTTATTATCGTAACCATTTTTATAATAGTATATTTTAGAAAACAAAGACATCCCGTAATCACTAGAGACGAATACTTCACTATGGGGGAAGTTAACACATTGAACCACTTAAAGTAGATACGTGACCCTCAACGCACCCATGAAATAACCCTACCATCTGGAAGCAATAAAACCATAGGCTATCACCGAAATTCGAGCATTGGAATGCAATAAAAAACATATGAGAGGCTACAATCCGCTGTGCAGATCGTTGAATACCCTATCCCATCCCATCCTTAAAATTAATATCTCCAAAAAGTGGGCTTTATTAGCCTATAATATAGAAAATGACATTGTCACAACAATATATTGTTCAAACAGTTTATCAGAATATTTTGTTGTTTGACAAAACACATCGTTTTCCTCCTGTATATGCTATGGGATAAGGTATACAAACGGTTTTTGTAAGAAAACGCCCCCAAAATGTGGGCGTAGGTGAAAATAATCTATTGACAAAATGTTTATATTACCATTGCGGAAGTATTTGCATCAAAATTTTTTTTTGAAAGTTTTAAAATTTGGACAAAAAACGTATTTTACTAAAAACGCCCCTAAAAAGTGGGCGTGGCAAAAAACTTTGTATGGACGAAATATAGACATTAGGATTGTCTAAATATGCTGCTCAGGCCCTTTTTTGAAATTCCTTACGGTTTGGCTTAAAACTACGTTTTTCTAAAAAGGGGGCGTGGCAGTGGGCGGATTTCAAAAATTTTTACACTTGTTCTGCTTCGTCGGCCAGAGAGTCTATATACCAAATTTGAACACTCTAGCTCAAAATTTAAGGCCCAAAAATCGGTGACACACAGACGGACGGACGGACGGACGGACAGACAGACATGGCTTAATCGACTCAGATAGCGATTCTGAATCGATCCATATACTTTGAGGTATATGTATCGAAATTATTTCTCTATGTTACAAACTTAATGTCAAAACTAATATACCCCCCTATGGGATAGGGTATAAACATATGAGAGGCTACAATCCGCTGTGCGGATCGTTGAATACCCTATCCCATCCCATCCTTAAAATTAATATCTCCAAAAAGTGGGCTTTATTAGCCTATAATATAGAAAATGACATTGTCACAACAATATATTGTTCAAACAGTTTACCAGAATATTTTGTTGTTTGACAAAACACATCGTTTTCCTCCTGTATATGCTATGGGATAAGGTATACAAACGGTTTTTGTAAGAAAACGCCCCCAAAATGTGGGCGTAGGTGAAAATGATCTGTGGACAAAATGTTTATATTACCATTGCGGAAGTATTTGCATCAAAATTTTTTTCGAAAGTTTTAAAATTTGGACAAAAAACGTATTTTACTAAAAACGCCCCTAAAAAGTGGGCGTGGCAAAAAACTTTGTTTGGACGAAATATAGACATTAGGATTGTCTAAATATGCTGCTCAGGCACTTTTTTGAAATTCCTTACGGTTTGGCTTAAAACTACGTTTTTCTAAAAAAGGGGCGTGGCAGTGGGCGGATTTCAAAAATTTTTACACTTGTTCTGGTGACTCGGCCAAGGATCCTATATACCAAATTTCATTATCTTAGCTCAAAATTTAAGGCCCAAAAATCGGTGACGAACAGACAGACGGACGGACGGACGGACGGACGGACGGACGGACGGACGGACAGACAGACATGGCTAATTCGACTCAGCTATCGATTCTTAGTCGATCCATATACTTTGAGGTATATGTAGCTAAATTATTTCTCTATGTTACAAACTAAGTATCAAAACTAATATACCCCTATGGGATAGGGTATAAATACGCTGACATTTTTAGAGACAAGAAGCACGACAATAATTTATATATAATTCAAACTTATCTCGATCACCATTTTAAGGCCAAAAAGAGCAATAGAAACTATTGGTACAATTTGGAAATGGATCGCGGGTTCACCAGACCACGATGATGAATTAATTTTAGAAAATAAAATAAATGACTTAATAATCAATAATAATAAACAATTCATTATGAACTTCAAATTAATTGATGCTTTTAAAAGTATTAAAAGAGATACCAAAGATGGTATCATAACAGAAAAATGTAAATTAATTATTTTAGAATTACAGAATATAATAACTACACTTACTTTATCAAAACTAGGGATACTTAATCCAACTATTTTAAATCATGAAGAAATATATAAGATTATTCAAAATGAACGTACAGAATTAACCATTAATGAACTGATTGATATATCAAAATTTAAAATTGTCCAAAATAACAATGTCATAGCCATTATGATAGAATATCCAATTTTATATAACAAATGTAAGCTTTACGAAACAAGAGCATTAAGCCGGCCTGACGGAAAATTAATAATTAATAAAGAAGTAGCCAAATGTGGTAAAAGATAATAATACTTGTTTAATAGAATTATTACACAATAAGCGAGCTCTATGTAACAAAACTAAAGAAAAAGATTTGGAATTGGAAGTAATTAAAGATGGATCAATTCTTCTCACTGGAGGTCATCAAGTAGATAACCAAACTATCGTGGGAACATACCTTCTTACATTTGAAAACACAACGACCATAGATGGAAAAGTATATGAGAACCCCACCGGAAAAATAAGCACGTTCCTAAAAACATATACAGTCAATGAATATGACATAGGCGTATACTTTGAAGCATTGGACGAAAGACTCCAGATGGAAAACATCAACATATTACAAGCCATTCAACAAGAAATTACAGGCAGCCCGATTATATCCACATTTGGACTTATAATTCTAACTATACTTATTATCGTAACCATTTTTATAATAGTATATTTTAGAAAACAAAGACATCCCGTAATCACTAGAGACGAATACTTCACTATGGGGGAAGTTAACACATTGAACCACTTAAAGTAGATACGTGACCCTCAACGCACCCATGAAATAACCCTACCATCTGGAAGCAATAAAACCATAGGCTATCACCGAAATTCGAGCATTGGAATGCAATAAAAAACATATGAGAAGGCTACAATCCGCTGTGCGGATCGTTGAATACCCTATCCCATCCTATCCATAAAACTAAAATCCCCAAAAAAGGGGACATGGCTAAAAACACGATGTGGATAAATAGAAAAAATGATATAGTGACAACAAATTCTTCAGACTGCTTACAAAACACTTTAACGGTTCTACAAAAGACAAGGTTTTCTCTTGCATATGTTATGGGGTAGTGTATAAAAATGGTTTTTATATAAAAACGCCCCCAAAAAGTGGGCGTGGGTTAAAATGGTATATAGAAGAAATGTTCATATTAATAATGTTAATGATTCTGCATCAAATTTTTTTTCGAAAAATTTAAAATTTGACCGAAAACTGTTTATTATTGAAAACGCCCCCAAAAAGTGGGCGTGGCAAAAAACTTTATATGGGCGAAATATAGATATTAATATTGTCTAAATATGTTGTTCAGAAACTTTTTTAAAATTCCTTACGGTTTGGTCAAAAACTGAGTTTTTCTTAAAAGGGGGCGTGGCAGTGGGCGGATTTCAAAAATTTTTACACTTGTTCTGTAGGCAGAGACGAGGATCCTATATACCAAATTTCATTATCCTAGCTCAAAATTTAAGGCCTAAAAATCGGTGACGTACAGACGGACGGACGGACGGACGGACATACGGACGGACGGACGGACAGACAGACATGGATTAATCGACTCAGCTAGCGATTCTGAGTCGATCCATATACTTTGAGGTATATGTAGCAAAATTATTTCTCTATGTTACAAACTATGTATCAAAACTAATATACCCCTATGGGATAGGGTATAAACATATGAGAGGCTACAATCCGCTATGCGGATCGTTGAATACCCTATCCCATCCCATCCTTTAAATTAATATCCTCAAAATATAGGCTTTATGGCGATGAAATACAGAAAATGACATTGTCACAATATATTGCTCAGACAGTTTCTCAAAATCTTTTGTGGTTCGACAAAAAACAACGTATTTCTATTGCTAATGCCTTGGGATGGGGTACACAAATGGTTTTTGTAAGAAAACGACCCCAAAATGTGGGCGTAGGTGAAAATGATCTATGGACAAAATGTTTATATTACCATTGCGGAAGTATTTGCATCAAAAATTTTTTCGAAAGTTTTAAAATTTGGACAAAAAGCGTTTTTTACTAAAAACGCCCCCAAAAAGTGGGCGTGTCAAAAAACTTTGTATGAACGAAATATAGATATTTAGATTGTCTAAACATCCTGCTCAGACATTTTTTTGAAATTCCTTACGGTTTGGCCAAAAAATAAGTTTTTCTAAAAAGGGGGCGTGGCAGTGGGCGGATTTCAAAAATTTTTACACTTGTTCTGGTGACTCGCACAAGGATCCTATATACCAAATTTCATTATCCTAGCTCAAAATTTAAGGCCCAAAAATCGGTGACGAACAGACAGACGGACGGACGGACGGACGGACGGACGGACGGACGGACGGACGGACAGACAGACATGGCTAATTCGACTCAGCTAGCGATTCTGAGTCGATCCATATACTTTGATGTATATGTAGCAAAATTATTTCTCTATGTTACAAACTATGTATCAAAACTAATATACCCCCCTATGGGATAGGGTATAAACATATGAGAAGGCTACAATCCGCTGTGCGGATCGTTGAATACCCTATCCCATCCTATCCATAAAACTAAAATCCCCAAAAAAGGGGACATGGCTAAAAACACGATGTGGATAAATAGAAAAAATGATATAGTGACAACAAATTCTTCAGACTGCTTACAAAACACTTTAACGGTTCTACATAAGACAAGGTTTTCTCTTGCATATGTTATGGGGTAGTGTATAAAAATGGTTTTTATATAAAACCGCCCCCAAAAAGTGGGCGTGGGTTAAAATGGTATATAGACGAAATGTTCATATTAATAATGTTAATGATTCTGCATAAAAATTTTTTTCGAAAAATTTAAAATTTGACCGAAAACAGTTTTTTATTGAAAACGCCCCCAAAAAGTGGGCGTGGCAAAAAACTTTATATGGACGAAATATAGATATTAATATTATCTAAATATGTTGTTCAGAAACTTTTTTAAAATTCCTTACGGTTTGGTCAAAAACGGAGTTTTTCTTAAAAGGGGGCGTGGCAGTGGGCGGATTTCAAAAATTTTTACACTTGTTCTGTAGGCAGAGACGAGGATCCTATATACCAAATTTCATTATTGAATACCCTATCCCATCCTATCCATAAAACTAAAATCCCCAAAAAAGGGGACATGGCTAAAAACACGATGTGGATAAATAGAAAAAATGATATAGTGACAACAAATTCTTCAGACTGCTTACAAAACACTTTAACGGTTCTACATAAGACAAGGTTTTCTCTTGCATATGTTATGGGGTAGTGTATAAAAATGGTTTTTATATAAAACCGCCCCCAAAAAGTGGGCGTGGTTTAAAATGGTATATAGACGAAATGTTCATATTAATAATGTTAATGATTCTGCATAAAAATTTTTTTCGAAAAATTTAAAATTTGACCGAAAACAGTTTTTTATTGAAAACGCCCCCAAAAAGTGGGCGTGGCAAAAAACTTTATATGGACGAAATATAGATATTAATATTGTCTAAATATGTTGTTCAGAAACTTTTTTAAAATTCCTTACGGTTTGGTCAAAAACGGAGTTTTTCTTAAAAGGGGGCGTGGCAGTGGGCGGATTTCAAAAATTTTTACACTTGTTCTGTAGGCAGAGACGAGGATCCTATATACCAAATTTCATTATCCTAGCTCAAAATTTAAGGCCTAAAAATCGGTGACGTACAGACGGACGGACGGACGGACGGACGGACGGACAGACAGACATGGCTTAATCGACTCAGCTAGCGATTCTGAGTCGATCCATATACTTTGAGGTATATGTAGCAAAATTATTTCTCTATGTTACAAACTAAGTATCAAAACTAATATACCCCTATGGGATAGGGTATAAACATATGAGAGGCTACAATCCGCTATGCGGATCGTTGAATACCCTATCCCATCCCATCCTTTAAATTAATATCCTCAAAATATGGGCCTTATGGCGATGAAAAACAGAAAATGGCATTGTCACAATATATTGCTCAGACAGTTTCTCAAAATCTTTTGTGGTTCGACAAAAAACAACGTATTTCTATTGCTAATGCCTTGGGATGGGGTATACAAATGGTTTTTGTAAGAAAACGCCCCCAAAATGTGGGCGTAGGTGAAAATGATCTATGGACAAAATGTTTATATTACCATTGCGGAAGTATTTGCATCAAAATTTTTTTCGAAAGTTTTAAAATTTATACAAAAAACGTTTTTTACTAAAAACGCCCCCAAAAAGTGGGCGTGGCGAAAAACTTTGTATGGACGAAATATAGATATTAGGATTGTCTAAATATGTTGCAAACACACTTTTTTGAAATTCCTTACGGTTTGGCTTAAAACTACGTTTTTTCTAAAAGGGGGCGTGGCAGTGGGCGGATTTTAAAAATTTTTACACTTGTTCTGGTGACTCAGCCAAGGATCCTATATACCAAATTTCATTATCTTAGCTCAAAATTTAAGGCCCAAAAATCGGTGACGAACAGACAGACGGACGGACGGACGGACGGACAGACAGACATGGCTTAATCGACTCAGATAGCGATTCTGAATCGATCCATATACTTTGAGGTATATGTATCGAAATTATTTCTCTATGTTACAAACTTAATGTCAAAACTAATATACCCCCCTATGGGATAGGGTATACACATATGAGAGGCTACAATCCGCTGTGCGGATCGTTGAATACCCTATCCCATCCCATCCTTAAAACTAATATCCTCAAAATATAGGCCTTATGGCGATGAAATACAGAAAATGACATTGTCACAATATATTGCTCAGACAGTTTATCAAAATCTTTTATGGTTCGACAAAAAACAACGTATTTCTATTGCTAATGCCTTGGGATGGGGTATACAAATGGTTTTTGTAAGAAAACGCCCCCAAAATGTGGGCGTAGGTGTAAATGATCTATAGACAAAATGTTTATATTACCATTGCGGAAGTATTTGCATCAAAATTTTTTTCGAAAGTTTTAAAATTTGGACAAAAAGCGTTTTTTACTAAAAACGCCCCCAAGAAGTGGGCGTGGCAAAAAACTTTGTATGGACGAAATATAGATATTAGGATTGTCTAAATATGTTGCAAACACACTTTTTTGAAATTCCTTACGGTTTGGCTTAAAACTACGTTTTTCTAAAAAGGGGGCGTGGCAGTGGGCGGATTTCAAAAATTTTTACACTTGTTCTGCTTCGTCGGCCAGAGAGTCTATATACCAAAATTGAAATACAGAAAATGACATTGTCACAATATATTGCTCAGACAGTTTATCAAAATCTTTTGTGGTTCGACAAAAAATAACGTATTTCTATTGCTTAAAACTACGTTTTTCTAAAAAGGGGGCGTGGCAGTGGGCGGATTTCAAAAATTTTTACACTTGTTCTGCTTCGTCGGCCAGAGAGTCTATATACCAAATTTGAACTCTCTAGCTCAAAATTTAAGGCCCAAAAATCGGTGACACACAGACGGACGGACGGACGGACGGACAGACAGACATGGCTTAATCGACTCAGCTAGCGATGCTGAATAGATCCACATACTTTGAGGTATATGTATCGAAATTATTTCTCTATGTTACAAACTTAATGTCAAAACTAGTATACCTCCCTATGGGATAGGGTATAAACATATGAGAGGCTACAATCCGCTGTGCGGATCGTTGAATACCCTATCCCATCCCATCCTTAAAATTAATATCCTCAAAATATAGGCCTTATGAGGATGAAATACAGAAAATGACATTGTCACAATATATTGCTCAGACAGTTTATCAAAATCTTTTGTGGTTCGACAAAAAATAACGTATTTCTATTGCTAATGCCTTGGGATGGGGTATACAAATGGTTTTTGTAAGAAAACGCCCACAAAATGTGGGCGTAGGTGAAAATGATCTATGGACAAAATGTTTATATTACCATTGCGGAAGTATTTGCATCAAAATTTTTTTCGAAAGCTTTAAAATTTGGACAAAAAACGTATTTTACTAAAAACGCCCCTAAAAAGTGGGCGTGGCAAAAAACTTTGTATGGACGAAATATAGATATTAGGATTGTCTAAATACGCTGCTCAGGCACTTTTTTGAAATTCCTTAGGGTTTGGCTTAAAACTACGTTTTTCTAAAAGGGGGCGTGGCAGTGGGCGGATTTCAAAAAATTTTACACCTGTTCTGCTTCGTCGGCCAGAGAGTCTATATAACAAATTTGAACACTCTAGCTCAAAATTTAAGGCCCAAAAATCGGTGACACACAGACGGACGGACGGACGGACGGACGGACGGACAGACATGGCTTAATCGACTCAGCTAGCGATTCTGAATCGATCCATATACTTTGAGGTATATGTATCGAAATTATTTCTCTATGTTACAAACTTAATGTCAAAACTAATATACCCCCCTATGGGATACGGTATAAACATATGAGAGGCTACAATCCGCTGTGCGGATCGTTGAATACCCTATCCCATCCCATCCTTAAAATTAATATCTCCAAAAAGTGGGCTTTATTAGCCTATAATATAGAAAATGACATTGTCACAACAATATATTGTTCAAACAGTTTATCAGAATATTTTGTTGTTTGACAAAACACATCGTTTTCCTCCTGTATATGCTATGGGATAAGGTATACAAACGGTTTTTGTAAGAAAACGCCCCCAAAATGTGGGCGTAGGTGAAAATGATCTATTGACAAAATGTTTATATTACCATTGCGGAAGTATTTGCATCAAAATTTTTTTCGAAAGTTTTAAAATTTGGACAAAAAATGTATTTTACTAAAAACGCCCCTAAAAAGTGGGCGTGGCAAAAAACTTTGTATGGGCGAAATATAGATATTAGGATTGTCTAAATATGCTGGTCAGGCACTTTTTTGAAATTCCTTACGGTTTGGCTTAAAACTACGTTTTTCTAAAAAGGGGGCGTGGCAGTGGGCGGATTTCAAAAATTTTTACACTTGTTCTGCTTCGTCGGCCAGAGAGTCTATATACCAAATTTGAACACTCTAGCTCAAAATTTAAGGCCCAAAAATCGGTGACACACAGACGGACGGACGGACGGACAGACAGACATGGCTTAATCGACTCAGATAGCGATTCTGAATCGATCCATATACTTTGAGATATATGTATCGAAATTATTTCTCTATGTTACAAACTTAATGTCAAAACTAATATACCCCCCTATGGGATAGGGTATAAACATATGAGAGGCTACAATCCGCTATGCGGATCGTTGAATACCCTATCCCATCCCATCCTTTAACCCTAGAACACTAATCTTTTTTTTTTGTCGCTAAACACTAATCCTCGCCTGGGAGGCTACTTTTGAAAAAAAGCCTAATGAATCATTTAAAACTGTTATTTTTACCTTTTAAAAGTATTTATCATACTTAGCAAAACGTTACTCTTTTAGAAAAAAACACTAAATTTGATGTTTTATTAGAACTTTAATAATGAAAACCTAAAATTAAAAAACACATTTTTGAACTTTTTATATAAGTGACGACTTTATAAATTGCACATATACTTTGCAAAACCCAATAAATTCATAGCAAAAAAAATGTGAGCTGTATCACAAGAATTGTGGCCTCCACGTTAATTTAAAAATTAGCCTTTTTTAGGAACTCATTTCTCTGTACATTCGATGAATTTGATGCTCTAAGAACGCCCTGAGGTCTATTAAAAGTTGAAGTTGATGGCGTGTTAGCATTACCTGGATCATCTACATCTATATTAGCCAACTCATCGTCAGAATCTAAATACGTGGGGTCAGCCAAACTATCATCAGAATCGAATTCTTGGATTTCCAAATTATCCTGATTTTCATTTTCATCGTCGGACAGTTCTTCTAACCAATGGCTTATTTGCTCTTCATTGGAATTCATCTTTAAAAAATTCAATTTTCTTAATTTAATTCCATGCAAATAACATAAATATTACAAAAAAGTAAAATTAAAGACTTGAAAAAAACTTACCTTAAACACTAATGCTCGCTTCTCAGGCGAAACCGAACTCTATAACTGGGAAATTAACCACTGAAATTTTACAAACATCCGCCATCCACCGCATCTGATTCCCAACTGAGTTGGCAAGGAGACAGAATAACATGGAAGTAGTATATTCTGAGAAAAATTCAGAAAACCGGTTGTGAGCGGCCTCACAGGCGAGGATTAGTGTTCTAGGGTTAAATTAATATCCTCAAAATATAGGCCTTATGGCGATGAAATACAGAAAATGAAATTGTCACAATATATTGCTCAGACAGTTTCTCAAAATCTTTTGTGGTTCGACAAAAAACAACGTATTTCTAATGCTAATGCCTTGGGATGGGGTATACAAATGGTTTTTGTAAGAAAACGCCCCCAAAATGTGGGCGTAGGTGAACATGATCTATGGACAAAATGTTTATATTACCATTGCGGAAGTATTTGCATCAAAATTTTTTTCGAAAGTTTTAAAATTTGGACAAAAAGCGTTTTTTACTAAAAACGCCCCCAAAAAGTGGGCGTGGCAAATAACTTTGTATGAACGAAATATAGATATTAGGATTGTCTAAATATACTGCTCAGCCACTGTTTTGAAATTCCTTACGGTTTGGCCAAAAATTAGGTTTTTCTAAAAAGGGGGCGTGGCAGTGGGCGGATTTCAAAAATGTTTACACTTGTTCTGGTGGCACGGACGAGGATCCTATATACCAAATTTCATTATCCTAGCACAAAATTTAAGGCCCAAAAATCGGTGACGAATAGACAGACGGACGGACGGACAGACAGACATGGCTAATTCGACTCAGCTAGCGATTCTGAGTCGATCCATATACTTTGAAGTATATGTAGCAAAATTATTTCTCTATGTTACAAACTAAGTATCAAAACTAATATACCCCCCTATGGGATAGGGTATAACCATATATACAAACCAATTATTCGTTTCGTTTTTATACCCTATCCCATAGGGGGGTATATTAGTTTTGACATTAAGTTTGTAACATAGAGAAATAATTTCGATACATATACCTCAAAGTATATGGATCGATTCAGAATCGCTATCTGAGTCGATTAAGCCATGTCTGTCTGTCCGTCCGTCCGTCCGTCCGTCCGTCTGTGTGTCACCGATTTTTGGGCCTTAAATTTTGAGCTAGAGTGTTCAAATTTGGTATACAGACTCTCTGGCCGACGAAGCAGAACAAGTGTAAAAATTTTTGAAATCCGCCCACTGCCACGCCCCCTTTTTAGAAAAACGTAGTTTTAAGCCAAACCGTAAGGAATTTCAAAAAAGTGCCTGAGCAGCATATTTAGACAATCCTAATATCTATATTTTTTAGTAAAATACGTTTTTTGTCCAAATTTTAAAACTTTCGAAAAAAATTTTGATGCAAATACTTCCGCAATGGTAATATAAACATTTTGTCAATAGATCATTTTCACCTACGCCCACATTTTGGGGGCACAACAAAATATTCTGATAAACTGTTTGAACAATATATTGTTGTGACAATGTCATTTTCTATATTATAGGCTAATAAAGCCCACTTTTTGGAGATATTAATTTTAAGGATGGGATGGGATAGGGTATTCAACGATCCGCACAGCGGATTGTAGCCTCTCATATGTTTTATACCCTATCCCATAGGGGTATATTAGTTTTGATACATAGTTTGTAACATAGAGAAATAATTTAGCTACATATACCGCAATGTATATGGATCGACTCAGAATCGCTAGCTGAGTCGATTTAGCCAGGTCCGTCCGTCTGTCCGTCCTTCCGTACGTCACCAGTTTTTGGGCCTTAAATTTTGAGCTAGAAAGATAAAATTTGGTACACGTGCTCTTTGTTGCTCCCAGCAGAACATGTGTAAACATTTTTTATATCTGCTCACTGCCACGCCCCCTATTTAGAAAAACGTATTTTTTGGCTAAACCGTAAAGAATTTTAAAAAAGTATCTGAGTAGCATATTTAGAGAATCGTAATATCTATATATTGGTTGTATACATTTTTTGCCACGCCCACTTTTTGTGAGCGTTTTTAATAAAAAAGGTTTTTCGGTAAATTTTAAGTATTTCGAAAAAAAAATTTCGATGCAGAATTGTTAGTAATATTAATATGAACATTTCGTCTATAGACCATTTTAACCCACGTCCACTTTTTGGGGGCGTTTTCTTACAAAAACCGTTTGTATACCCTACCCCATAGCATATGCAGGAGAAAAACGATGTTTTTTTGTCAAACAGCAAAAGTTTCTGATAAACTATATATTGTGACAATGTCATTTTCTATATTATAGGCCCATAAAGCCCACTTTTTGTAGATATTAATTTTAAGGATGGGATGGGATAGGGTATTCAACGATCTGCACAGCGGATTGTAGCCTTCTCATATGTTTATACGCTATCCCATAGGGGTATATAAGTTTTGATACATAGTTTGTAACATAGAGAAATAAATAAACTACCTCAAAGTATATGGATCGACTCAGAATCGATAGCTGAGTCGATTTAGCCATGTTTT
This sequence comes from Rhingia campestris, assembly GCA_932526625.1. Taxonomy (NCBI): domain Eukaryota; kingdom Metazoa; phylum Arthropoda; class Insecta; order Diptera; family Syrphidae; genus Rhingia; species Rhingia campestris. Next base: position 63,080,012 of record OW052183.1, read on the forward strand.
TCGGTCAAATTTTAAATATTTCGAAAAAAAAATTGTGATGCAGAAACATTAGTAATATTAATATGAACATTTCGTTAGTGGATCATTTTAACCCACGCCCACTTTTTGAGGGCGTTTTCTTACAAAAACCGTTTGTATACCCTACCCCATAGCATAAGCAGGAGAAAATTGATGTTTTTTTGTCAAACAACATAAGATTCTGATAAACTGTTTGAACAATATGTTGTGACAATGTCATTTTCTATATTGTAGGCTAATAAAGCCTACTTTTTGGAGATAACTATTTATTTTAAGGATTGGATGGGATAGGGTATTCAACGATCCGCACAGCGGATTGTAGCCTCCTCATATGTTTATACCCTATCCCATAGGGGTATATTAGTTTGTAACACAGAGAAATAATTTTGCTACATATACCTCAAAGAATATGGATCGACTCAGAATCGCTAGCTGAGTCGAATTAGCCATGTCTGTCTGTCCGTCCGTCCGTCCGTCTGTCTGTTCGTCACCGATTTTGGGGCCTTAAATTTTGAGCTAGGATAATGAAATTATCAGAATCGCTCTATGTTACAAGAGAAATAATTTAGCTACATATACCTCAAAGTATATGGATCGACTAAGAATCGATAGCTGAGTCGAATTAGCCATGTCTGTCTGTCCGTCCGTCCGTCCGTCCGTCCGTCCGTCCGTCCGTCTGTCTGTTCGTCACCGATTTTTGGGCCTTAAATTTTGAGCTAAGATAATGAAATTTGGTATATAGGATCCTTGGCCGAGTCACCAGAACAAGTGTAAAAATTTTTAAAATCCGCCCACTGCCACGCCCCCTTTTAGAAAAAACGTAGTTTTAAGCCAAACCGTAAGGAATTTCAAAAAAGTGCCTGAGCAGCATATTTAGACAATCCTAATATCTATATTTCGTCCATACAAAGTTTTTCGCCACGCCCACTTTTTGGGGGCGTTTTTAGTAAAAAACGTTTTTTGTATAAATTTTAAAACTTTCGAAAAAAAAATTGATGCAAATACTTCCGCAATGGTAATATAAACATTTTGTCCATAGATCATTTTCACCTACGCCCACATTTTGGGGGCGTTTTCTTACAAAAACCATTTGTATACCCCATCCCAAGGCATTAGCAATAGAAATACGTTGTTTTTTGTCGAACCACAAAAGATTTTGAGAAACTGTCTGAGCAATATATTGTGACAATGCCATTTTCTGTTTTTCATCGCCATAAGGCCTATATTTTGAGGATATTAATTTAAAGGATGGGATGGGATAGGGTATTCAACGATCCGCATAGCGGATTGTAGCCTCTCATATGTTTATACCCTATCCCATAGGGGTATATTAGTTTTGATACTTAGTTTGTAACATAGAGAAATAATTTTGCTACATATACCTCAAAGTATATGGATCGACTCAGAATCGCTAGCTGAGTCGAATTAGCCATGTCCGTCCGTCCGTCCGTCCGTCCGTCCGTCCGTCCGTCCGTCCATCCGTCTGTCTGTTCGTCACCGATTTTTGGGCCTTAAATTTTGAGCTAGGATAATGAAATTTGGTATATAGGATCCTCGTCCGTGCCACCAGAACAAGTGCAAAAAGTTTTGAAATCCGCCCACTGCCACGCCCCCTTTTTAGAAAAACTTTTTTTTTGGTCAAACCGTAAGGAATTTCAAAAAAGTGTCTGAGCAGGATATTTAGACAATCCTAATATCTATATTTCGTTGATACAAAGTTTTTTGCCACGCCCACTTTTTGGGGGCGTTTTTAATAAAAAACATTTTACGTTCAAATTTTAAAATTTTCGAAAAAAAATTTTGATGCAGAATAGTTAGTAATATTAATATAAACATTTCGTCTATAGATCATTTTAGCCCGCGCCCACTTTTTGAGGGCGTTTTCTTACAAAAACCGTTTGTATACCCTACCCCATAGCATATGCAGGAGGAAAACGATGTGTTTTCTCAAACAACAAAAGATTCTGCTAAACTGTTTGAACAATGTGTTGTGACAATGTCATTTTCTATATTATAGGCTAATAAAGCCCACTTTTTGGAGATATTAATTTTAAGGATGGGATGGGATAGGGTATTAAACGATCCGCACAGGGGATTGTACTCTTCTCATATGTTTTATTATCACGGTCCCTATCTATTTCCTTCCATGTCGCGTCGACAAAATTCTGCATGTACGTTAGGTTTGCCACATGAAATATAGTTGATGTATTTTCGTATAGAAGTACGTCGTCTATTTCTATTAGTACGTAATTATCTCGAGTATAATCGATTAATTCTGCTTGTATTGCAGCGAAAATGGAAAGTAATAAAAAGATGTCCATTGTCTGAAAATTAAAATTTCAAGTTATCCTTGTGGACTATTTTGCCATTGTTTAGTTTTACTTTATTCCCTAAATCTGTTTTTATACCCTATCCCATAGGGGTAGATTAGTTTTGATACATAGTTTGTAACATAGAGAAATAATTTAGCTATATATAACTCAAAGTATATGGATCGACTCAGAATCGATAGCTGAGTCGATTTAGCCATGTCTGTCCGTCCGTCCGTCCGTCCGTCCGTCCGTCCGTACGTCACCAGTTTTTGGGCCTTAAATTTTGAGCTAGAAGGATGAAATTTGGTATACGTGCTCTTTGTTGCTCCCAGCAGAACAGGTGTAAAAATTTTTGAAATCCGCCCACTGCCACGCCCCCTTTTTAGAAAAACGTATTTTTTGGCCAAACCATAAGGAATTTTGAAAAACTTTCTGAACAACATATTTAGACAATCTGAATATCTGTATTTCGTTCATATAAAGTTTTTTGCCACGCCCACTTTTTGGGGGCGTTTTTAATAAAAAACGTTTTTCGGTCAAATTTTAAAATTTTCTAAAAAAATTTTGATGCAGAATCATTAGTAATATAAATATGAACATTTCGTCAATAGACCATTTTAACCCACGCCCACTTTTTGGGGGCGTTTTTATATAAAAACCATTTTTATACCCTACCCCCTAACATATGCAGGAGAAAACCTTGTCTTTTGTAGAACCGTAAAAGTTTTTTATAAGCAGTCTGAAGAATTTGTTGTCACCATGTCATATTCTTAATTTTATCCACATCGTGTTTTTAGCCATGTCCACTTTTTGGGGATTTTAGTTTTACAGATAGGATGGGATAGGGTATTCAACGATCCGCACAGTGGATTGTAGCCTTCTCATATGTTTACTATTCTTTTTATACCCTATCCCATAGGGGGGTATATTAGTTTTGATACTTAGTTTGTAACATAGAGAAATAATTTTGCTACATATACCTCAAAGTATATGGATCGACTCAGAATCGCTAGCTGAGTCAAACTAGCCATGTCTGTCTGTCCGTCCGTCCGTCCGTCTGTCTGTTCGTCACCGATTTTTGGGCCTTAAATTTTGAGCTAGGATAATGAAATTTGGTATATAGGATTCTCGTCTCTGCCTACAGAACAAGTGTAAAAATTTTTGAAATCCGCCCACTGCCACGCCCCCTTTTAAGAAAAACTCAGTTTTTGACCAAACCGTAAGGAATTTTAAAATAGTTTCTGTACAACATATTTAGACAATATTAATATCTATATTTCGTCTATATAAAGTTTTTTGCCACGCCCATTTTTTGGGGGCGTTTTCAATAAAAAACTGTTTTCGGTTAAATTTTAAATTTTTCGAAAAAAAATTTGATGCAGAATCATTAACATTATTAATATAAACATTTCGTCTATATTTCATTTTAACCCACGCCCACTTTTTGGGGGCGTTTTTATATAAAAACCATTTTTATACACTATCCCATAACATATGCAGGAGAAAACCTTGTCTTTTGTAGAACCGTAAAAGTGTTTGTAAGCAGTCTGAAGAATTTGTTGTCACTATATCATTTTTTCTATTTTATCCACATCGTGTTTTTAGCCATGGCCACTTTTTTGGGGATTTTAGTTTTATGGATAGGATGGGATAGGGTATTCAACGATCCGCACAGCGGATTGTAGCCTCTCATATGTTTATACCCTATCCCATAGGGGGGTATATTAGTTTTGATACTTAGTTTGTAACATAGAGAAATAATTTTGCTACATATACCTCAAAGTATATGGATCGACTCAGAATCGCTAGCTGAGTCGAATTAGCCATGTCTGTCTGTCCGTCCGTCCGTCCGTCCGTCCGTCCGTCCGTCCGTCCGTCCGTCCGTCTGTCTGTTCGTCAGCGGTTTTTGGGCCTTTAATTTTGAGCTAGGATAATGAAATTTGGTATATAGGATCCTCGTCCGTGCCACCAGAACAAGTGTAAAAATTTTTGAAATCCGCCCACTGCCACGCCCCCTTTTTAGGAAAACTTATTTTTTGGCCAAACCGTAAGGAATATCAAAAAAGTGTCTGAGTAGCATATTTAGACAATCCTAATATCTATATTTCGTTCAGACAAAGTTTTTTGCCACGCCCACTTTTTGGGGGCGTTTTTAGTAAAAAACGCTTTTTGTCCAAATTTTAAAACTTTCGAAAAAAATTTTGATGCAAATACTTCCGAAATGGTAATATAAACATTTTGTCTATAGATCATTTTCACCTACGCCCACATTTTGGGGGCGTTTTCTTACAAAAACCATTTGTATACCCCATCCCAAGGCATTAGCAATAGAAATACGTTGTTTTTTGTCGAACCACACAAGATTTTGAGAAACTGTCTGAGCAATATATTGTGAGAATGTCATTTTCTGTATTTCATCGCCATAAGGCCTATATTTTGAGGATATTAATTTAAAGGATGGGATGGGATAGGGTATTCAACGATCCGCATAGCGGATTGTAGCCTCTCATATGTTTATACCCTATCCCATAGGGGGGTATATTAGTTTTGATACTTAGTTTGTAACATAGAGAAATAATTTTGCTACATATACCTCAAAGTATATGGATCGACTCAGAATCGCTAGCTGAGTCGAATTAGCCATGTCTGTCTGTCCGTCCGTCCGTCCGTCCGTCCGTCCGTCTGTCTGTTCGTCAGCGGTTTTTGGGCCTTAAATTTTGAGCTAGGATAATGAAATTTGGTATATAGGATCGTCGTCCGTGCCACCAGAACAAGTGTAAAAATTTTTGAAATCCGCCCACTGCCACGCCCCCTTTTTAGGAAAACTTATTTTTTGGCCAAACCGTAAGGAATTTCAAAAAAGTGTCTGAGTAGCATATTTAGACAATCCTAATATCTATATTTCGTTCATACAAAGTTTTTTGCCACGCCCACTTTTTGGGGGCGTTTTTAGTAAAAAACGCTTTTTGTCCAAATTTTAAAACTTTCGAAAAAAATTTTGATGCAGAATCATTAACATTATTAATATGAACATTTCGTCTATATACCATTTTAACCCACGCCCACTTTTTGGGGGCGTTTTTATATAAAAACCATTTTTATACACTCCCCCATAACATATGCAGGAGAAAACCTTGTCTTTTGTAGAACCGTAAAAGTGTTTTGTAAGCAGTCTGAAGAACTTGTTGTCACTATATCATTTTTTCTATTTTATCCACATCGTGTTTTTAGCCATGCCCCCTTTTTTGGGGATTTTAGTTTTATGGATAGGATGGGATAGGGTATTCAACGATCCGCACAGCGGATTGTAGCCTTCTCATATGTTTTTCATTTGGTTTATCTCTTGGGAAGTTCATCCGCTACCAACCCTTGTTCATTTAATTATCGAACAAAGCCTTTCAAAGTTTTTCAAAGGCCCATTTTGTCAGTTGTTTGGAGATCTTGTTAAAAATATGTGTATAAATAAGGACTTAATTATATTGGGAGACTTCAATATTGATTGGCTTCGTGAGAAACCCTATAAAAACATATGAGAAGGCTACAATCCACTGTGCGGATCGTTGAATACCCTATCCCATCCTATCTGTAAAACTAAAATCCCCAAAAAGTGGACATGGCTACAAACACGATGTGGATAAAATTAAGAATATGACATGGTGACAACAAATTCTTCAGACTGCTTATAAAAAACTTTTACGGTTCTACAAAAGACAAGGTTTTCTCCTGCATATGTTATGGGGTAGGGTATAAAAATGGTTTTTATATAAAAACGCCCCCAAAAAGTGGGCGTGGGTTAAAATAGTCTATTGACGAAATGTTCATATTTATATTACTAATGATTCTGCATCAAAATTTTTTTAGAAAATTTTAAAATTTGACCGAAAAACGTTTTTTATTAAAAACGCCCCCAAAAAGTGGGCGTAGCAAAAAACTTTATATGAACGAAATACAGATATTCAGATTGTCTAAATATGTTGTTCAGAAAGTTTTTCAAAATTCCTTATGCTTTGGCCAAAAAATACGTTTTTCTAAAAAGGGGGCGTGGCAGTGGGCGGATTTCAAAAATTTTTACACTTGTTCTGCTGGGAGCAACAAAGAGCACGTGTACCAAATTTCACCCTTCTAGCTCAAAATTTAAGGCCCAAAAACTGGTGACGGACGGACGGACGGACGGACGGACGGACAGACATGGCTAAATCGACTCAGCTATCGATTCTGAGTCGATCCATATACTTTGAGGTATATATAGCTAAATTATTTCTCTATGTTACAAACTATGTATCAAAACTAATATACCCCTATGGGATAGGGTATAATTAAATAAGCTCTATTTGTAGTGGAAATAATTTATCTGTTATGAATGATCAACCGACAAGAGTAACAGATCAATCATTCACACCTATAATCTATAATATAATAATATAACGAACAATAAAACATATGAGAGGCTACAATCCGCTGTGCGGATCGTTGAATACCCTATCCCATCCCATCCTTTAAATTAATATCCTCAAAATATAGGCCTTATGGCGATGAAAAACAGAAAATGACATTGTCACAATATATTGCTCAGACAGTTTCTCAAAATCTTTTGTGGTTCGACAAAAAACAACGTATTTCTATTGCTAATGCCTTGGGATGGGGTATGCAAATGGTTTTTGTAAGAAAACGCCCCCAAAATGTGGGCGTAGGTGAAAATGATCTATGGACAAAATGTTTATATTACCATTTCGGAAGTATTTGCATCAACATTTTTTTTCGAAAGTTTTAAAATTTGGACAAAAAACGTATTTTACTAAAAACGCCCCTAAAAAGTGGGCGTGGCAAAAAACTTTGTATGGACGAAATATAGATATTAGGATTGTCTAAATATGCTGCTCAGGCACTTTTTTGAAATTCCTTACGGTTTGGCTTAAAACTACGTTTTTCTAAAAAGGGGGCGTGGCAGTGGGCGGATTTCAAAAATTTTTACACTTGTTCTGCTTCGTCGGCCAGAGGGTCTATATACCAAATTTGAACACTCTAGCTCAAAATTTAAGGCCCAAAAATCGGTGACACACAGACGGACGGACGGACGGACAGACAGACATGGCTAGTTTGACTCAGCTAGCGATTCTGAGTCGATCCATATACTTTGAGGTATATGTATCAAAATTATTTCTCTATGTTACAAACTTAATGTCAAAACTAATATACCCCCCTATGGGATAGGGTATAAACATATGAGGGGCTACAATCCGCTATGCGGATCGTTGAATATCCTATCCCATCCCATCCTTTAAATTAATATCCTCGAAATATAGGCCTTATGGCGATGAAATACAGAAAATGACATTGTCACAATATATTGCTCAGACAGTTTCTCAAAATCTTGTGTGGTTCGACAAAAAACAACGTATTTCTATTGCTAATGCCTTGGGATGGGGTATACAAATGGTTTTTGTAAGAAAACGCCCCCAAAATGTGGGCGTAGGTGAAAATGATCTATAGACAAAATGTTTATATTACCATTGCGGAAGTATTTGCATCAACATTTTTTTCGTAAGTTTTAAAATTTGGACAAAAAACGTTTTTTAATAAAAACGCCCCCAAAAAGTGGGCGTGGCAAAAAACTTTGTATGCGCGAAATATAGATATTAGGATTGTCTAAATATATTTCTCACACACTTTTTTGAAATTCCTTACGGTTTGGCTTAAAACTACGTTTTTTCTAAAAGGGGGCGTGGCAGTGGGCGGATTTTAAAAATTTTTACACTTGTTCTGCTGACTCAGCCAGGGATCCTATATACCAAATTTCATTATCCTAGCTCAAAATTTAAGGCCCAAAAATCGGTGACGAACAGACAGACGGACGGACAGACAGACATGGCTAATTCGACTCAGCTAGCGATTCTGAGTCGATCCATATACTTTGAGGTATATGTAGCAAAATTATTTCTCTATGTTACAAACTAAGTATCAAAACTAATATACCCCTATGGGATAGGGTATAAACATATGAGAGGCTACAATCCGCTATGCGGATCGTTGAATACCCTATCCCATCCCATCCTTTAAATTAATATCCTCAAAATATAGGCCTTATGGCGATGAAATACAGAAAATGACATTGTCACAATATATTGCTCAGACAGTTTCTCAAAATCTTGTGTGGTACGACAAAAAACAACGTATTTCTATTGCTAATGCCTTGGGATGGGGTATACAAATGGTTTTTGTAAGAAAAAGCCCCCAAAATGTGGGCGTAGGTGAAAATAATCTATTGACAAAATGTTTATATTACCATTGCGGAAGTATTTGCATCAAAATTTTTTTCGAAAGTTTTAAATATTGGACAAAAATCGTTTTTTTCTAAAAACGCCCCCAAAAAGTGGGCGTGGCAAAAAAACTTTGTATGAACAAAATATAGATATTAGTATTGTCTAAATATGCTGCTCAGACACTTTTTTGAAATTCCTTACCGTTTGGCTTAAAACTACGTTTTTTCCAAAAGTGGGCATGGCAGTAGGCGGATTTTAAAAATTTTTACACTTGTTCTGGTGACTCGGCCAAGGATCCTATATACCAAATTTCATTATCCTAGCTCAAAATTTAAGGCCCAAAAATCGGTGACGAACAGACAGACGGACGGACGGACGGACGGACAGACAGACATGGCTAGTTTGACTCAGCTAGCGATTCTGAGTCGATCCATATACTTTGAGGTATATGTAGCAAAATTATTTCTCTATGTTACAAACTAAGTATCAAAACTAATATACCCCCCTATAGGAAAGGGTATAAACATATGTGAGGCTACAATCCGCTATGCGGATCGTTGAATACCCTATCCCATCCCATCCTTAAAATTAATATCCTCAAAATAAAGGCCTTATGGCGATGAAATACAGAAAATGACATTGTCATAATATATTGCTCAGACAGTTTCTCAAAATCTTGTGTGGTTCGACAAAAAACAACGTATTTCTATTGCTAATGCCTTGGGATGGGGTATACAAATGGTTTTTTTAAGAAAACGCCCCCAAAATGTGGGCGTAGGTGAAAATGATCTATGGACAAAATGTTTATATTACCATTTCGGAAGTATTTGCATCAACATTTTTTTCGAAAGTTTTAAATATTGGACAAAAATCGTTTTTTTCTAAAAACGCCCCCAAAAAGTGGGCGTGGCAAAAAACTTTGTATGAACAAAATATAGATATTAGTATTGTCTAAATATGCTGCTCAGACACTTTTTTGAAATTCCTTACCGTTTGGCTTAAAACTACGTTTTTTCTAAAAGGGGGCGTGGCAGTGGGCGGATTTTAAAAATTTTTACACTTGTTCTGCTGACTCAGCCTGGGATCCTATATACCAAATTTCATTATCCTAGCTCAAAATTTAAGGCCCAAAAATCGGTGACGAACAGACAGACGGACGGACAGACAGACATGGCTAATTCGACTCAGCTAGCGATTCTGAGTCGATCCATATACTTTGAGGTATATGTAGCAAAATTATTTCTCTATGTTACAAACTAAGTATCAAAACTAATATACCCCTATGGGATAGGGTATAAACATATGAGAGGTTACAATCCGCTATGCGGATCGTTGAATACCCTATCCCATCCCATGCTTTAAATTAATATCCTCAAAATATAGGCCTTATGGCGATGAAATACAGAAAATGACATTGTCACAATATATTGCTCAGACAGTTTCTCAAAATCTTGTGTGGTACGACAAAAAACAACGTATTTCTATTGCTAATGCCTTGGGATGGGGTATACAAATGGTTTTTGTAAGAAAACGCCCCCAAAATGTGGGCGTAGGTGAAAATAATCTATTGACAAAATGTTTATATTACCATTGCGGAAGTATTTGCATCAAAATTTTTTTCGAAAGTTTTAAATATTGGACAAAAATCGTTTTTTTCTAAAAACGCCCCCAAAAAGTGGGCGTGGCAAAAAACTTTGTATGAACAAAATATAGATATTAGTATTGTCTAAATATGCTGCTCAGACACTTTTTTGAAATTCCTTACCGTTTGGCTTAAAACTAGGTTTTTCCTAAAAGGGGCGTGGCAGTGGGCGGATTTTAAAAATTTTTACACTTGTTCTGCTGACTCAGCCTGGGATCCTATATACCAAATGTCATTATCCTAGCTCAAAATTTAAGGCCCAAAAATCGGTGACGAACAGACAGACGGACGGACAGACAGACATGGCTAATTCGACTCAGCTAGCGATTCTGAGTCGATCCATATACTTTGAGGTATATGTAGCAAAATTATTTCTCTATGTTACAAACTAAGTATCAAAACTAATATACCCCCCTATGGGAAAGGGTATAAACATATGAGAGGCTACAATCCGCTATGCGGATCGTTGAATACCCTATCCCATCCCATCCTTAAAATTAATATCCTCAAAATAAAGGCCTTATAGCGATGAAATACAGAAAATGACATTGTCATAATATATTGCTCAGACAGTTTCTCAAAATCTTGTTTGGTTCGACAAAAAACAACGTATTTCTATTGCTAATGCCTTGGGATGGGGTATACAAATGGTTTTTTTAAGAAAACGCCCCCAAAATGTGGGCGTAGGTGAAAATGATCTATGGACAAAATGTTTATATTACCATTTCGGAAGTATTTGCATCAACATTTTTTTCGAAAGTTTTAAAATTTGGACAAAAAACGTTTTTTAATAAAAACGCCCCCAAAAAGTGGGCGTGGCAAAAAACTTTGTATGAACGAAATATAGATATTAGGATTGTCTAAATATGGTACTCAGACACTTTTTTGAAATTCCTTACGGCTTGGCCAAAAAATAAGTTTTCCTAAAAAGGGGGCGTGGCAGTAAACGGATTTCAAAAATTTTTACACTTGTTCTGGTGGCACGGACGAGGATCCTATATACCAAATTTCATTATCCTAGCTCAAAATTTAAGGCCCAAAAATTGGTGACGAACAGACAGACGGACGGACGGACGGACGGACAGACAGGCATGGCTAATTCGACTCAGCTAGCGATTCTGAGTCGATCCATATACTTTGAGGTATATGTAGTAATATTATTTCTCTATGTTACAAACTAAGTATCAAAACTAATATACCCCCCTATGGGATAGGGTATAAACACGTTGTTTTTTGTCGAACTATTAAAGAATTTGATAAACCTTCTGAAGAATTTCGTCAGTTGACCATTTTAACCCACGCCCACTTTTTGGGGGCGTTTTCCTACAAAAACCATTTGTATGCCCTACCCCAAGGCATATGCAATACAAAAACATATGAGAAGGCTACAATCCGCTGTGCGGATCGTTGAATACCCTATCCCATCCTATCCATAAAACTAAAATCCCCAAAAAAGGGGACATAGCTAAAAACACGATGTGGATAAATAGAAAAAATGATATAGTGACAACAAATTCTTCAGACTGCTTACAAAACACTTTAACGGTTCTACATAAGACAAGGTTTTCTCTTGCATATGTTATGGGGTAGTGTATAAAAATGGTTTTTATATAAAAACGCCCCCAAAAAGTGGGCGTGGGTTAAAATGGTATATAGACGAAATGTTCATATTAATAATGTTAATGATTCTGCATCAAAATTTTTTTCGAAAAATTTAAAATTTGACCGAAAACAGTTTTTATTGAAAACGCCCCCAAAAAGTGGGCGTGGCAAAAAACTTTATATGGACGAAATATAGATATTAATATTGTCTAAATATGTTGTTCAGAAACTTTTTTAAAATTCCTTATGGTTTGGTCAAAAACTGAGTTTTTCTTAAAAGGGGGCGTGGCAGTGGGCGGATTTCAAAAATTTTTACACTTGTTCTGTAGGCAGAGACGAGGATCCTATATACCAAATTTCATTATCCTAGCTCAAAATTTAAGGCCTAAAAATCGGTGACGTACAGACGGACGGACGGACGGACGGACGGACGGACGGACGGACGGACGGACGGACGGACGGACGGACGGACGGACGGACAGACAGACATGGCTTAATCGACTCAGCTAGCGATTCTGAGTCGATCCATATACTTTGAGGTATATGTAGCAAAATTATTTCTCTATGTTACAAACTAAGTATCAAAACTAATATACCCCTATGGGATAGGGTATAAACATTGTTTTTTGTCGAACCACAAAAGATTTTGATAAACTCTCTGAGCAATATATTGTGACAATGTCATTATACCCTATCCCATAGGGGGGTATATTAGTTTTGACATTAAGTTTGTAACATAGAGAAATAATTTCGATACATATACCTCAAAGTATATGGATCGATTCAGAATCGCTAGCTGAGTCGATTAAGCCATGTCTGTCTGTCCGTCCGTCCGTCCGTCCGTCCGTCTGTGTGTCACCGATTTTTGGGTTTTAAATTTTGAGCTAGAGAGTTCAAATTTGGTATATAGACTCTCTGGCCGACGAAGCAGAACAAGTGTAAAAATTTTTGAAATCCGCCCACTGCCACGCCCCCTTTTTAGAAAAACGTAGTTTTAAGCCAAACCGTAAGGAATTTCAAAAAAGTGCCTGAGCAGCATATTTAGACAATCTTAATATCTATATTTCGTCCATACAAAGTTTTTTGCCACGCCCACTTTTTGGGGGCGTTTTTAGTAAAAAACGCTTTTTGTCCAAATTTTAAAACTTTCGAAAAAATTTTTGATGCAAATACTTCCGCAATGGTAATATAAACATTTTGTCTATAGATCATTTTCACCTACGCCCACATTTTGGGGGCGTTTTCTTACAAAAACCATTTGTATACCCCATCCCAAGGCATTAGCAATAGAAATACGTTGTTTGTTGTCGAACCACAAACGATTTTGATAAACTGTCTGAGGAATATATTGTGACAATGTCATTTTCTGTATTTCATCGCCATAAGGCCTATATTTTGAGGATATTAATTTTAAGGATGGGATGGGATAGGGTATTCAACGATCCGCACAGCGGATTGTAGCCTCTCATATGTTTTTCTGTATTTTTATACCCTATCCCATAGGGGTATATTAGTTTTGATACTTAGTTTGTAACATAGAGAAATAATTTTGCTACATATACCTCAAAGTATATGGATCGACTCAGAATCGCTAGCTGAGTCGAATTTGCCATGTCTGTCTGTCCGTCCGTCCGTCCGTCTGTCTGTTCGTCAGCGGTTTTTGGGCCTTAAATTTTGAGCTAGGATAATGAAATTTGGTATATAGGATCCTCGTCCGTGCCACCAGAACAAGTGTAAAAATTTTTGAAATCCGCCCACTGCCACGCCCCCTTTTTAGGAAAACTTATTTTTTGGCCAAACCGTAAGGAATTTCAAAAAAGTGTCTGAGTAGCATATTTAGACAATCCCAATATCTATATTTCGTTCATACAAAGTTTTTTGCCACGCCCACTTTTTGGGGGCGTTTATAGTAAAAAACGGTTTTTGTCCAAATTTTAAAACTTTCGAAAAAAATTTTGATGCAAATACTTCCGAAATGGTAATATAAACATTTTGTCCATAGATCATTTTCACCTACGCCCACATTTTGGGGGCGTTTTCTTACAAAAACCATTTGTATACCCCATCCCAAGGCATTAGCAATAGAAATACGTTGTTTTTTTTGTCGAACCACAAAAGATTTTGAGAAACTGTCAGAGCAATATATTGTGGCAATGTCATTTTTTGTTTTTCATCGCCATAAGGCCTATATTTTGAGGATATTAATTTAAAGGATGGGATGGGATAGGGTATTCAACGATCCGCATAGCGGATTGTAACCTCTCATATGTTTTTTATCCACATCGTGTTTTTAGCCATGTCCACTTTTTGGGGATTTTAGTTTTACAGATAGGATGGGATAGGGTATTCAACGATCCGCACAGTGGATTGTAGCCTTCTCATATGTTCTTTATTTTATCCACATCGTATTTTTAGCCATGTCCACTTTTTGGGAATTTTAGTTTTACAGATAGGATGGGATAGGGTATTCAACGATCCGCACAGTGGATTGTAGCCTTCTCATATGTTTTATTTATAAGCCTCAGATTATATTCTATAGTGTCGCCTACCAATAGCTGTCTGTTTAGAGTCAGTCGTTAATAAACCTTGAAACTAACCAAACGTCTTTAATAATCTTACAGGTATATAGGATCAACGTCCGTGCCTACAGTTTTTTATTGAAAACGACACAAGGGAACACATCCCATCCCTATAATTAATATCCTCAAAATGTGGTCTTTATGGTCATAAAGTATTGAAAATGGCGTTGTCACAACATATTTTTCATAAGGTTTATCAAATTCTTTTATGGTTCGACGAAAAACAACGTTTTTCGATTGCATATGCCTTGGGGTAGGGCATACAAATGTTTTTTGTAAGAAAACGCCCATAAAAAGTGGGCGTGGGTTAAAATGGTCTATAGACGAAATGTTTATATTAATACTACCAATGATTGTGCATCAATTCGTATAATTCGTCAATGTCTGCTCATGGTTTTGGTCTGCTTCTTCTATCTCGTTTTCGTATTCTTCCGATGTCCTCTCGTCTGGTTGGGACCCTTCAGTGTGATAGACTCTCTGCAATTTGTGTGGCTGATGGACCTGTTGTGAGTGTAAGCGTTTCTGTGGAACTAACTGTTGGTTGCGAGGTCTGTTCTGATAGTTCACATTTTGGACGGAATAGTCAACGTCCATTGGCTTCGGAGGAAGCGGGCGTTGATTTGCTGGCGGTCGTTGCTGTGGATACTGGTAGTTCGGCTGATTCCTATAAAACTGTGGTGGGTAAGCATTTCGTGGGTTATGGAGTAACTCGGGATGAAATTCTCTTCTGGGGCGGCAATCGGTGCTGGTCCTGAATGTGAAAAATTGTTTCTTCTAGGAGGAGCTAGAGGCGGTGTTTGTTGAAATGTTTTCCGCGTGCTTGCTTGCGAATTGTTTGCATGTTGGGTACGGAAATCGATATTTTGCAATTTTAAGCAAAGATGTAAAGCCTGGGGTAAGTCAGCAGGCTCATGGATACTGAGTAACCTAGGCAATTCGCCTCTCAGCCCTCTAACGAAGGTATCAAGAGCTTTTTCCCGGTAACACTGAGTCTTGTTATTCATGGACTCCTGACTCATATCCGTTGATCCTAACTTATTTAAGATTAGCGACAGGTGGTGGTAGACGGCCTGATAGAACTCAGGAATCGTACTACTACCTTGTACCAAAGTTGTCATTTGGTATTCGAGGGTTCCTAAGTCCCTCTTATCCGCGTAGTGGTGGGTAAGACATATTGATATCTTATCCCAGTTTAGTGGAGTATAGTACGATTCTAGGGCAACGTCTGCGTAGCCCGTGATTTTGTTTCTGATGACTGATAAGATCCCATAATACTTTGGGGTTCCCTTTAGATGTTCATAGATTTTGAGTATCCTGTCGATTTTGAGTATCCTATTTTGTTTATTTCGGACAAATTCCTATCATTAATCAGATTTATTGGCTGGTCAATATCATTATTAATGTCGGAGGGTTCAAGATGGAATTAAAAAGTTGTCGTCCCTCTATTTGAAGGGTTTGAGTTACTAGTTGTGAAATCATCTGAATCATGTCGTCGTTAGGTTGAGGAATGGGAGCAGGAGGTTGAGGAGCTGCAACATTATCTATAGGACTTCCAGATCTTTCGAAATATGTATATATTTTTTGTAAATGAGAGAATCAACTATATCACTCGTTCGAGTAAATAAAACGGATGTTTTAATCAACTTCCAGGGCAATAATTTAGTAAAAACTAATTCATTTTATAATTAATTCTAATAGTATAATAATAGTAATATTCAACAATTATAAAGGTAAATCGGGTAGTTTGCTCTTATTTAAAACATGTAAATTTTCATTACTTAAGTTATTTACTTATGACTTACAATAATGTTAAAATAAATTCTTGCAGCATCTCTTCTTAACGTTGTTTGTTTTGTGGGTTCTGGGCTGGTTTTGTATTCAGTATATTTTCGGGCAATTCGATAAATGAATTTATTCTTCAATGTTCAGGTGCAAATAAATTAACGTTCCAGCCGACAGATAGGTCCTTCTTCGACCATCTTGAGGTCCACCTTTGGTCCAACCAAATCACGAATGTTACTGATGCCGTATTTGATCATAGTTGGCCGTTCCAGCGACAAGCCCCATGCGATGACATTCACATTTTCAGGCAATCCCATCGGTAACAGCATCTCTGGACGGAAGACTCCAGAATTACCAACCTCAATCCACTTATCTAAGCCGGGATGAAAGCAGAAAATCTCCATACTCGGTTCAGTGTACGGGTTGTACGCTGGCTTAAACTCCAACTGTGTAATCCCAAGCTTTCTGAAGAATTCATACAGAGTTCCAATTAAGTCTTCCAGCGTCAAACCAACATCCGCAATCACACCCTCTACTTGATGAAACTCAGCGAGATGAGTAGCATCGAGAGTTTCGTTCCGGAATACTTTGTCAATGCTGAAGTACTTCGCAGGCTTGAAACCTCCCGGTTGATTGGCCAACTTATAGAGCATACGTGCACTGACCGCTGTCGTATGTGTCCGGAGAAGATTTTTCTATGCCTCCTCTAGTTTCCAGTCATAGGTGTAACCTTGCGATCCGTAACCACCTTCGGAATGTACTTTCTTAACCCGCTGTAGGTAGTCCTGAGGGAACTTGTAACTTTTTGCCGGATAGCTTATGAAGAAAGTGTCATGGGCATCACGGGCCGGATGCTTTTGAGGTTGGAAAAGCGCGTCAAAATTCCAGAACGATGATTCAATATAGTTGTTTGTAGGCATTTCGGAAAATCCCATTTCTAAGAATATTTGACGGAATTCCGTTCGCACTTTCAGTAATGGATGAAGATGTCCTCGTGTTGGAGGGGCACCTTGAATTTGAGATCTTTCCACAGCCCTGAGGCGAGCATCTCGATAGTCAGATCAGTCTCCAGTTTCGTTAGTGTTGTAGCGAACTCTGGACCTTTGCTCAGAATGAAGCTTTTTGTAGTAACCTCATGCAGGAATTTTTTTCTTTTTGTACTCCGTCACGACATTACCGCCCGGATTGTTGGTTCCACTAGCTACAGCCTGTAGATTTTGCATTACGGAATCTTCAATAGTATCCACTTTCCGTTTGATTAGTGGTGGGTTAACAGACTTATCGACAAAGATCCATCCTTGTGACATTGCTTTACTGAAACCAACCTTCACGTTTGGTGAGGACTTCATAAGCTCTACTTGAGCTATACCCTCGCTTGGAACAGCATTGTAAACAGCAGCTTCATGACTACCATTGACAGCTACATCCGTACCTTCGCCGGTCAATTCAAGCGATTTCCGAGATGTCGGCTCAGCGATGACGAGTTCACCATTAGCTTGAATGCTCTTGAGAGCGCCGTTGATTTTCTGATGTTCCTCACCAAAAATAGGTACCAAATCAAGAGTATCGACTTTATCACAGCTATCCAAATGCTGGAGTATCCTTTCAGTAAGATCGGGATGCATTTTTGATAATAAAACTTAAATGAAACTGCTTCCTGCTGCTTAGGGCGGCTGTCAGTGGTTACTGACTCCTTTTTGTTCCTTTGGTTGGTAGAACTACTCGGGGTCTTCGTTTTCCCTATCACTACAATGTTATCGTGGTGGTTTTGTTGTCCACTCTTTTGGTTACTTCACTGAGCTTGGTTGTTCACTCTTTATTTCTTTTACATTTTTTTTTGTTGTTGGTGGCTTGGTTGGCCACTTTTTATTCACAAACACTTTCACTGGTTTTAGGCTTGGTTATTGTCTGAGTTCAGTCGAGCGTTATGTTGGTGGTTTGGTCTTCCACTTTTTATTCACAAACACTTTCACTGGTTTTAGGCTTGGTTATTGCCTGAGTTCAGTCAAGCTTTATGTTAACAGTAATCTAACTGTGTTGCAGAATGCAGCCCCACGTTGGGCGCCAGTTGATAAAAAAATCTGCGCAAGAACTAAAAAAAAAATCTGACCTTTATACATTGAAGAGTCGATTAAAACTAAACATGTTCAACTTTAATAATCAAAGCTTGCATTTTAATTTACCATGTGAATTTCCCTGGAAATTTGATTCGTTGCTCCAGACGTTTGATCAGCATTTCTTTTGCGCATGCAAGTAGTCATGTGAATTTCTCTGGAAATTTGATTCGTTGCTCCAGACGTTTGGTCAGCATTTTCTTTCAGCGTGCAAGTAGTATGTCAGTGCTAAGTTATATATTTCTCGCATACAAAGTTTTTTTGACAAGCCCACTTTTTGTGGGCGTTTTAAGTAAAAAACGATTTTTGTCCAAATTATAACACTTTCGAAAAAACTTTTGATGCAAATACTTCCGTAATGATATTATAAACATTTTGACTATAGAACATTTTCACCTTAACCCACTTTTTGGGGGCGTTTTCATACAAAAACCAGAAATACCTTGTTTTTTGCCGAACCACAAAAGGTTTTGATAAACTGTATGAACAAAAGCTATGTTGGGACAATGTCATTTTCTGTATTTCATGGCCATAAAGCGTCAGCATCAGCATTGGAATTAAGCACGCCTTATAATCAAATTCATCAAGTTTTAATATCCATCTTGTAAATTTAGAACTCGGATCTTTCATTAAATATAGTCAGTATAATGGTCTGCGACCCTAATAAACATAAAATTTGTTCCATATAAATATGGACGAAAATATTTGGCTGCCCATACTATAGCAAGATACCATGGAATCTGGATACTGTGATATGGTTGGGTATATTAGACTCAGAATCGATAGCTGAGTCGATTTAACCATGTCTGTCCGTCCGTCCACCCGTCCGTACGTCACCAGGTTTTGGGCCTTAAATTTTGAGCTAGAATGATGAAATTTGGTACACGAGCTCTTTGTTACTCCCAGCAGAATAAGTGTAAACATTTTTGAAATCCGTGTAACACGACCGCATAGGCGCAACCCGAAACCTGTATCGACATGAACAAACCTGTTCTCAGATGAGTCATCATTGCATTGGCTGGCGCATTTGCCCCAATGCACGCGCGAGGTAATTGACAACGAATCGAATGCACGCGCATTGCAAGAAATAACGGATCAGCACAAATTGGTGGGAACCAATGCTGATGCAAGGAGAGCTGGTTTAGGGTTTGTTAAATTATTGTTAGTCTAGAATAAACGTTCATCCTGAACGGTCGGAATAAACGTATCTATTATAACGTGCTAATAATTTTGTTTTATTGTAAGTCGAACCGTTTTTTTTTGGATTCCTCCTAAAGGACATCCCTAACTGGCGCCCGAGCAGGGACCGGTTTAAATCCCTATCCTTCCTCTCCGTGCGAATTGTTGTGTCCTTTCATACCGGACAGGAGATACGAAAGCTCTACTGAGCTCACATTGCTGTACCCATGGGAACACAGTAATCCTTCTAATTCTCCAAGCAACAAATACTATTGTACCCATGGGAACACAATGGTCATCGTCGAAGGACAGGATACGGATAAGAAGTTGATAGTACCACGAGTAGGTCCTTGCAATTATAATCCCCAAAGGGATTAACACAACTCTTCAAAAACCAGTTTCGTAGAACCATAATTAATGTCAATTTTTTTTTCATTATTACAGTGAAAAAATATAAAAATATTTCAACGCATAAGAAATTAATTAATCCAGCCGACAATACAAAAAATGAAACTACTTCTGTGAGTATGTGTGAAGTGTAAAGCCAGAAGTGTGAAGACAGTCAAGAATACAAGAAAAAGAAATTTAAGAAATCAAATCTAGTGTGAGCTCAAGGAATTCACAGATTAATTAAAAATCCGAATCGTTGAAAAGGAAAAAAAAATTAACCATATGAATATCCTATCCCATCCCATCCTTTAAATTAATATCCTCAAAATATAGGCCTTTTTGTATTTGTTTTTTTTTTTAAATATAGGCTGTATGGCGATGAAATACAGAAAATAACATTGTCACAATATATTGCTCAGACAGTTTATCAAAATCTTTTGTGGTTCGACAAAAAAACAATGTTTTTCTATTGCATATGCCTTGGGGTAAGGCATACAAATGGTTTTTGTAAGAAAACGCCCCCAAAAAAGTGGGTGTAGGTGAAAATGATATATGGACAAAATGTTTATTTTATCATTACGGAAGCATTTGCATCAAAAGTTTTTTCGATTTTTTTTAAATTTGGACAAAAAGCGTTTTTTTTACTAAAAACGCCCCCAAAAAGTAGGCGTGGCAAAAAACTTTGAATGGACGAAGTATATATATTGGGATTGTCTAAATATGCAGCTCAGACACTTTTTTGAAATTTTTTAAGGTTTGGCTTAAAACTACGTTTTTCTAAAAGGGAGCGTGGCAGTGGGCGAATTTCAAAAATATTTCCACTTGTTCTGCTTCGTCGGCCAGAGAGTCTATATACCAAATTTCAACACTCTAGCTCAAAATTTAAGGGCCAAAAATCGGTGACACACAGACGGATGGACGGACGGACAGACAGACATGGCTTAATCGACTCAGCTAGCGATTCTGAATCGATCCATATACTTTGAGGTATATGTATCGAAATTATTTCTCTATGTTACAAACTTAATGTCAAAACTAATATACCCCCCTATGGGATAGGGTATCAACAAAAAAAGAAATAAACACCGAACACAAAACACGTCTGCTCTATTACAACTCTGCGGAAAAACGACTGGTTATCGACTTCAAGCGATTAAACCTCGTCACCATCTCTGACGCATATACTTACTTACTTACTTAAGTTGCGCTCCGGGATGAACCTAGGCATCAACCAACATGCCTCTCCAATTTGCCCGGTCCTTAGCTAACTACCTCCAGTTGTGCACTCCAAGTTGGTTGAGGTCGGTTTCTACTTGTGCGCGCCACTTAAGGCGAGGTCTTCCTCTACTGCGTCCGACATCTGGCTGGGAATCGAGGACTCTGCGAGCCGGACTTTGACTTGGGGTATGTCGCTGTACAGCTAGTATAGTTCGTGGTTAAATCTTCGTCTCCATAGCCCGTCAACGCAAACGGGACCGAAGATTTTCGAAGAATTTTTCTCTCGGATCGACCAAGGATTTCTTCATCCGCTTTTGATACGATCCATGCTTCAGAGCCGTTGAGAAGGACTGGGATGATCAGGGTCTTATATAGGATCTCCTTAGTAGTTCGAGTGAGGGCTTTACTACTAAATTGCCTTCTTAGCCCGAAGAAACAGCGATTGGCAAGAGTAATTCTTCGTTTGATTTCTGACGAGATGTTGTTGTCAGAGTTAATAGCGGAGTAGAGGTAGACAAAGTCCCTTACTACCTCAAAGTTATATCTGTCAATGGTGACGTTCTGTCCAATTCGTCGATGTGTCCTTTCGTGTTGACAGCATATACTTAGTCTTACCTTCATTTACCGCTAAGCCCATTTTTGCCTTTTCCTTCTCTATACTTACAAACGTGGCTATGACATCACGTTGAGTCCTACCAATGATGTCAATATAGTCGGCGTATGCTAGTAGTTGCACCGATTTTTGGAAAATTGTGCCTCTGGAGTTTTGCACAATCATCTCAGGAATAAAACTGAAGAAGTCACATGACAGCGCATCGCCTTGCCTAAATCCTTTTTTGGTATCGAATGTGTTGGTGAGGTCGTTTCTCCATCGTCATCCTACAGAAACGGACGAGTTTGGGCGGTATACCAAAACTAGACATGGCTCTGTCTAGTTCGTCTATTTAAATGCTGTCGTATCGATAAATAAATCGATAAATAGGTGGTGGGTATCGATTTGGACTTCTTTGGTTTTTTTTCAGGATCTGCCGAAGTGTGAAAATTTGATCGGTTGTGGACTTTCCTGACCTAAAACCACACTGATAAGGGCCGATCAGGTTGTTGGTAAACGGTTCCAAGCGTTCACATATTACGGCAGATAGGATCTTGTAAGCGATGTTGAGTAGACTTACGCCTCTGTAGTTGGCGCAGTTCAGAGGGTCTCCTTTTTTGTGGATCGGGCAAACGATGCTGAGGTTCCATTCTTCAGGCATGCTTTCAACCGACCAGATTTGGCTTATGAGTTGGTGGATGTTGCTTACCAAGTCATCTCCGCCAGCTTTATAAAGCTCAGCGGGAAGGCCGTCATTTCCGGCGGCCTTATTAAGCTTGAGTTTAGAAATAGCTATCCTCACTTCACTTAGGTCGGGTGGTTGGCAGTTTTCGCTGTCGTTGCCGATATTGATTGGAATGTTCTGCCTGACAGCGGAATGTTTTTCGTCATCGCCGTTTAACAGTCTGCAGAAGTGGTTCTTCCATATCCTCAGCATCGACTGTGTCCCAACTACTATATTTCCTTGTTCATCTCGACAGGATTCTGTTCGAGCCTTGTAGCCTTGGATTTTACGTTTTACACTTTGGTAAATCTTGCGAACATCGTTCCTGGAGTGGCACTTCTCTATATCCTCGATCGCGCGCTTTTCTTGCTCTTTTTTCTTCTTTCTGAAAAGCCGATGTTCTTCCCTTCTTCTTTGCCTATAGAGCTCAATGGCAGCTCTCGTCTTCACCTGCAGCTTAGACTTGTAGGCCTCGTTCTTGGATGCGAGCATCTGTCGGCATTCCTCATCAAACCAGGGGTTTCTTGCTGGTGGCCGCGAGAAACCTAGCACATCAGTTGCGGCTGATCTAATGGCTTGTTGGCATCGTTGCCATTGTTCTTCGACATTAGATGCTGGTGGTATGTTGTGAGTCGAGAGGTTAAGGGATACGCGTTGCGCGAAGGTCTTGGCGGTCTCTGGCGATTGCAGCCTTTCGACATTAAATTTTTTTCACAGTATTTCTGTATTTTTTGTGGCGTGGTGGATATCCGCATCCTTAATTTGGCTACAACAAGGTAGTGGTCCGAGTCGGTGTTGGCTCCTCGGAATGTTCGGACATCCAAAATACTGGATGCGTGCCTCTTGTCTATCGCAATGTGATCAATTTGGTTGGCTGTTCGTTGATCTGGAGACCGCCATGTCCCCTAGTGGTTATAGAGGTGAGGAAACCGTGTGCTGGCTATAGTGGCAATTCGTTCCGTAGCGAAGTCAATTAGCCTAAGTCCGTTACCAGACGTGTTGTCGTATAGGCTATTTTTTCCGACAGTACTGCTAAAGATGTCTTCTCTTCCTACCTTTGCGTTAAAATCTCCCAGCACGATTTTAACATCGTACTTTGGTAGTCGCTCATAGGTTTTGTCGAGGAGCTTGTAGAAGCAATCCTTAGTTATATCATCCTTTTCCTCCGTCGGAGCATGATAGCATATAAGGCTTATGTTGGCGAATTTGGCCTTGATGCGGATTGTTACAATGCGTTCGCTAATGTCTTGAAAACATAAGACTTCTTGCCTAAGTCTGGCACCTATAACAAATCCGCATCCAAATATTCGCTGTTTCTGCTCACTATAACACGGTCCATAGTAGATGTCACAATTTTTATACCATATCCCATAGGGGTATATTAGTTTTGATACTTAGTTTGTAACATAGAGAAACAATTTTGCTGCATATACTTCAAAGTATATGGATCGACTCAGAATCGCTAGCTGAGTCGATTAAGCCATGTCTGTCTGTCCGTCCGTCTGTACGTCACCGATTTTTAGGCCTTAAATTTTGAGCTAGGGTAATGAAATTAGGTATATAGGATCCTCGTCTCTGCCTACAGAACAAGTGTAAAAATTTTTGAAATCCGCCTACTGCCACGCCCCCTTTTAAGAAAAACTCAGTTTTTGACCAAACCGTTAGGAATTTTAAAAAAGTTTCTGAACAACATATTTAGACAATATTAATATCTATATTTCGTCTATATAAAGTTTTTTGCCACGCCCACTTTTTGGGGGCGTTTTCAATAAAAAACTGTTTTCGGTCAAATTTTAAATTTTTCGAAAAAAATTTTGATGCAGAATCGTTAACATTATTAATGTAAACATTTCGTCTATATACTATTTTCACCCACGCCCACTTTTTGGGGGCGTTTTTATATAAAAACCATTTTTGTACACTACCCCATAACATATGCAGGAGAAAACCTTGTATTTTGTAGAACCGTAAAAGTGTTTTGTAAGCAGTCTGAAGAATTTGTTGTCACTATATCATTTTTTCTATTTTATCCACATCGTGTTTTTAGCCTTGCCCACCTTTTTGGGGATTTTAGTTTTATGGATAGGATGGGATAGGGTATTCAACGATCCGCACAGCGGATTGTATCCTTCTCATATGTTTCGCCCGGCCCATCCCATCGTATTTCCTAGATGACTGTAATGTCTGCTTTGTAGCAGCTTAGGGCTTCCGCTAGTTGTTCGCCTGCACCTCTCCTGTTTAATGTTCTCACATTCCAGGTGCAGATACGAACGTCGTTGTCCTTTTTTCGGTTAGCATGGTCGTCAACAATAATATCAGTCCTTTCCGAGGCTATTGGTTGCTTCGTACCAATATTTTTTTCCGTGGATGGGTAGTTAACCCAAAACACAACCCCAAACCTGGAGGGCCAGGCCATTTTTTTGACCCTAAGACAGCGGGCCGGAAAAAATACCGATGTCAGTAGCCCATTTTTTGGGTATGAGCGCTGCCGTTGACCCAGTGAGGGCTCCTCCGCCACCAACTCTTTTCCAATACCCTCGCTCAGTATTGGAAATCCCTATAGACCTGGTGTTCAAATATGTCAAAGCAGCTCATATAGGGATTTCACTACCAGTTCGATCAAACTGGAGCTGTAGGCGACACCGTTGACTCCATCTAGGGAATTCCTCCGCTGCCGCCTGAGAGTGAGTGCCTTAGTGAGAGGACGCTCCTCCCCCTCTCTCGTTTGCTGCCACCAACGACCTTCCACAGGGGTTCAATGCCCCATCTCCAGTCGAGGTACTAAGCACCCACCAGTCACCAGCGTGGAGGTGAGAGTAGGAGTTGATAGTAAGAGGCTAGAGTGAGACGCTTGTGTCCTCATATAATCGCATCACTATCCTTAAGCACCGGCCTGACGCATATCAAATTCCGGATATTACCTCAACGCTTGCCAGCTTAGGTAAAGGTAAATATTTCACCACACATCCGGATTTCATCAAATACCGATGAAGGAGTCAGATATACCAAAAACTGCATTCTCCACCATGAATCAACCAACGCGCCAGCCATTTTCCAGAGGATGATTGACGATGTGTTGAAAGAATATATTGGGAAGATATGCTATGTTACATTGGGAATAACACAGACGATATCTTGAACAATATAGAAACCATTCTTGCTAGGTTACATGAAGTAAACCTCAAGGTCAATCTTGAAAAGACTCACTTCTTAAAAACTGAAGTCGAGTTTCTGGGGTACGTTATCACCCCCGATGGTATTAGGGCGGACGCAAAAAAGGTCGATGCAATCCAAAAAATGTTGCCACCTGAAAATCTTAAAGAGCTTAAGAGCTTTTTGGGGCTCACTTCCTATTATTGGAAATTTATTAAGGACTATGCCAAGGTGGCGAAGCCATTAACTAACCTGACAAGAGGAAAAAATGGCCAAATAAAAGCCAACCAGTCGAGACGCGTTCCGATCAGATTAGACGATGAGGCGTTGCGAGCCTTTAAGGAGTTCAAAGAAATGCTTACATCGTCTGAGATACTTGCTTTTCCTGACTTCGAAAAGCCATTCATTTTAACAACGGATGCATCAAATTATGCGATCGGGGCAGTGCTAGCGCAAGATATTTCGGGTCTCGACAAGCCAATTGCGTACATCTCTCGGTCTCTTAATAAAACTGAGGAGAGCTACGCAACCAACGAAAAGGAAATGTTGGCAATCGTGTGGGCTCTAGACAATCTTCGTTCCTACGTCTTACGAGCGAAAAAAATACGCATACACACGGATCACCAACCTCTTACATTTGCCCTACGAAACAGGAACTTCAATGCGAAGTTAAAAAGGTGGAAAGCACGAATAGAGGAATACAATTATGAACTGATTTACAAGTCTGGTAAATCTAACATAGTTGCAGATGCTCTATCCAGACTTAGAACCGAGGTAAATCATTTATCGGGATCCGAGTCAACAGAATCAGCGCATTCTGTCACTGCAGTGGGCAATGGTTCGAACACCAGTACAGCTAGTGAAGGCCGCGAAGGTGAGTTAGTAGGTTCAATGACTGCCACAGCCAGCGAGCAACAGTCATAAATAGGTACAGCCCATAGTGCTGATCAGGATAGCACTGACCTGATACCCCATATAAAGGCCCCAATCAATGTGTTTCGCAACCAAATTTTCATAAAAATAGGAAAAGGGCTTGAAATCTATGAGAACCCTCATCCTGGCTATGCACGCCACTACATCGCATTGGAAAATCCGACCAAGGAAGACCTTGCACGTATTCTTAAGGAAAAATTGAGACCCAATATCCTGAACGGAATTAAAATACCGGAATCACACTTGACCTTGCTCCAAGAAACTCATTTAGAAAATTTCGTCACCTACAAATTGCGAATTACGCAGAGGGTTGTGGAAGACATTAACGAAGAAAACCGGACATACCGACACTACCGTCCACTTACTTACCACACAATCCAGTCTAATCCTGAAAGGACCTTAAATCTATGAGGCGTAGATTTTCAAAGGAGGAGGAGTTAACACGACCGCATAGGCGCCACCCGAAACCTGTATCGACATGAACAAACCTGTTCTCAGATGAGTCAGCATTCTATTGGCTTGGGCATTTACCCCAATGCACGCGCGACCTAACGGATCAACAAAACTTGGTGGGAACCAATGCTGATGGAAGGAGAGCTGGTTTAGGGTTTATTAAATTACTGTTAGTCTAGATTTGGAACTCATCCTGTACGGTCAGAATAAACGTATCTATTATAACGTGCTAATAATTTTGTCTTATTGTAAGTCGAACCGTAAGGCCCGCCCCTTGGCGGGCGTTCGCATTTTTTTGGAGTCCTCCTAAAGGACATCCTTAACTTCCGCCCACTGCCACGCCACCTTTTTTAGAGAAACGTAGTGTTGGTTCCCAACAAAAAAAACAACGATTAAGAACACACAACAGTAGACGCACTTGATACAAAAGCTACATGTTTGTGCATTGGCCTAGTTGCCGAAATGCACAAAGCAAAACCCTCGAATTAAGGAAGTGCATTTCCGGTAACTAGCTGCAAGGCACACAACAAAAAAAGGCAATTTCACAAAAAAAAATAAATTTGTTATTTAAATCCTGTCCTGTTAAATCAGTGCATTACTTCTCAAAATTATGTCTTGCTTTGAATGTTCCATTGAATTGGGGCCTAATGAGCCGTAAGTCCTTTGTAGTTGCATCTGCGGATGTTTTGTCCACTATAGTTGTGCAAAACTCGACCAAGTCACTTTTAAAAAATTGAGTCATTTACCGAATTACCACTACTTTTGTCGTAAATGTAATTTTACAAGAGCTGTATCCCTGTGTACGAAGGTTCAAGACAATAGCACCCAAATAGGTGATCTATTATCGTCGATTACTGAGTTGAATTCCACAATTTTGGATTTGACTAAATCGCTGTCCTTGATGAACAACGTTGCTTCAACACATGTTATACCACGTACTCATCCATCATCATCATTATCATCGCCAGTTAAATCTCCGACGTGCCCACCGACTGTAGATGCTCATTTTACTCGCGGTGCAAAAAGAAGAGCTGAAGGACCTATTGAGCAGAAACTTTGGATTGTTCTTCGTCACGATGCTTAGTACCAACGGCTTCCTCAGCGACTTCTTCATCTCTTATAAACCTTCTATCGCCTGTAGTTGTCAATAACTCTATTACGGATCAAAGGACAATGGAAAATCCTTCTGTTCCGCAACTTGTTGTCTCGAAAATCAATGGAAATTCTTCAACTTTGCTTTGGACAGACCCTTACCGATATTCATCTCAAACTTTCCAAAATCTACTATGGTGGCTAATGTTCAAGATTATATTCTGAAACATCGCCCGGATTTGGTTTCATCGCTTTATAAAATCAGAAAAATGAATCATAAATCTGAACGTGATTATTCATCGTTTATCATTGATGTAAAGCGCAATATGCCAGTTTATGGAATTCTCGTTTATAAAGTTTTCTGGCCTCGAAACTCAATAGTTCATCCGTTTCGGAAGCGCCGAGTGGACAACAGACAGAGAGAAAGAATGAACTCGAACTAAATGTGAATTCCCTTACGCTATATTACCAAAATGTCAGAGGTCTCAAATCGAAGTTAAAATCGCTATTTCTAACAAGTCATATGATGTCTTATGTTTCACTGAAACTTGGCTCGACAAAAATGTTTTAGATAATGAAATTTTATGTAGTTCATTTAATATTTTTCGCTTCGATAGATCACCTTTCATAAGCCATAAGAAAACTGGAGGTGGCGTCTGTATTGCTGTAAAATCTGTTCTTCGTACAACTTTAATTAACTTGCCGGTAATAAGCATCGAAATGTTGTGTGTCAAAATTCATCTACTATGTAAAAAATTGTATATTTACTGCGTTTACATTCCCCCTAATATTGACTTCGATATGTATAGTTCCTGTCTTTGTAACGTTAACCACAATTCATTGTCTCATTATGTTGTCCGGAAGATAACTTAATTATTATTGGTGACTTTAATTTGTCTGACATTGTTTGTGGGTATTTGAACGAAGATGACGAATTTCTAACAGCGCTTTCAAACCATTCAGAAAAAAGTGCTACATTTATTGAAAATATATCTGCTTGTGCCTTAAGTCAGATAAACCCTATAATGAATTCTTTGGATAGAATTCTCGACCTAGTATTAACCGATGTACCTGATGGAATTTTTCTCCGCAAATCCTGTGCAATATTAAAAGAAGACGCGTACCCTCCAACACTAGAATTGACTATTGACATGCCATATACAAACTGTGATAAAACAAAACAGTTAATTTACTTTGACAACCTTGACAAGCAGAAATGTGCGATTATGAATGTTGATTGGAACTGTGTATTTGTAAAAAGTGACATAAATATGTTTTATTCTGTTCTACGTGATTGTTTCGAAAAGTTAATTCCTATCAGACGTGTAAGACCTGAGACTTGTTCTCCCTGGATAACACCTGAACTTAAAAGATTAAGAAATAGAAAGAATAATCTTCACAAATAGCTAAGAAACAATTTCACCACTAACAATTTCAAGAATTTTAGTAATGCATACATTATCAAAATATAATCTGATTTAATTCGTGACCCATCAGCTTTCTGGAAATTTGTTAATACGAAAAGGAAGATTAAAAGTACTCCAACGTTTATGACATACAAGGATACAAGGATACAAGGAAATATGCAATATGTTTGCAAAAATGTTTAATGTAACTTATGTGACTGATGGCACCACCAAAAACTGTGATAACATCTGTGATAATTATGTGAAGTCCAATTTATGTGCATATGCTGAAGTACCTGATTTAATGTTAACTGACATTGTAAACGCTATTAAGAAGCTGAAATATTCGTGTTCATCTGGTCCCGACAACGTCCCGTCTTGTGTTTTTAAGAATTGCTGTGATTAGCTCGTCCATTATGTTTATACCCTATCCCATAGGGGTATATTAGTTTTGATACTTAGTTTGTAACATAAGGAAATAATTTAGCTACATATACCTCATAGTATATGGATCTACTTAGAATCGCTTGCTGAGTCGATTAAGCCATGTCTGTCTGTCCGTCTGTCTGTTCGTCACCGATTTTTGGGCCTTAAATTTTGAGCTAGCATAATAAAATTTGGTAAATAGGATCATCGTCCGTGCCACCAGAACAAGTGTAAAAATTTTTGAAATCCGCCCACTGCCACGCCCCCTTTTTAGGAAAACGTATTTTTTGGCCAAACCGTAATGAATATTAAAAAAGTGTCTGAGTAGCATATTTAGATGTAATATCTATATTTCGTCCACATAAAGTTTTTTGCCACGCCCACTTTTTAGGGCCGTTTTTTTTAAAAAACGTTTTTCGGTCAAATTTTAAAATTTTCGAAAAAAGTTTTGATGCACAATCATTGGTGGTATTAACGCCCACGTTTTAGGGGCGTTTTCTTACAAAAACCATTTGTATGCCCTACCCCAAGGAATATGCAATAGAAAAACATTGTTTTTTGTCGAACCATAAAAGAATTTGATAAACCTTCTGAACATTATGTTGTGACAACGTCATTTACAATACTTTATGCCCATAAAGACCACATTTTGGGGATATTAATTTGAGGATGTGATGGGATAGGGTATTAAACGATCCGCATAGCGGATTGCCTTCTCATATGTTATTTATTTAATTTATCTCTAACTGAATCAAAATTCCCGGAAGTTTAGAAATCATCTTATATAATTCCTTTATTTAAGAAAGGCCTACGAAATAATAAAAGTAATTATAGAGGCATTGCAAAACTTAGTGTGATTCCTAAATTATTTGAGGCATTAATAACTGAAGACTTATCACACAAAACGAAATCAATTATATCAACTTGTCAACATGGATTTGTGAAAGGTCGATCAATTGTAACAAATCTTCTTGAGTTTTCCTCGCATGTTTCTGGTGGACTTAAGAATGGACTCCAAACCGATGTCGTTTATACTGACTTTTCGAAAGCTTTTGATCAAATAAATCATCGCATGCTGATCAAAAAACTGCATTGTATTGACCTGTCTCCGAAATACATTTTATGGATTAAATGTTACTTGTCGTGTCGTGTACAAACCGTCAAATTGTTAATTGTTAAATGTCACGTATCTGGAATTATCCATGTCAAGTCTGGAGTTCCAAAAGGTAGTCACCTGGGACCTCTTTTGTTTCTCCTGTTCATAAACGATTTACCTTCTGTGATAAAATACAGTGACGTCCATTTGTATGCTGATGATGCAAAAATATCTTTAACGTACAAAATTATGAACGAGCATACAAAACTACAAGCAGATTTAAATAATTTATCATCATGGTGCAATCATAATAATCTTTCACTCAACACTAATAAATGTAATATTATGACTTTTGCTAGGACCAAAAGTTTCCATCTAATTGACTATTTTATTAGTGGCGCATTTCTTGAAAGAGTGCATCATTTTCTGGACCTCGGAGTAATTTTTGACCCTAAACTGGACTTTAGTTGCATATCAACTATAAATAAAGCCTCTTCCCGCTTAGCTATGATTAAGCGTTAGTCTAGAGAACTTAATGACCCATATGTTACGAAAAGTCTTTATGTTGGTCTTGTGCGTTCTGTGCTGGAATTTGGATGTCAAGTATGGTGCCCATATTGCGCCTGTCATATTTGACGTATTGAATCTGTCCAAAAACAATTTTTGCTGTTCGCGCTGCGTCATCTGAATTGGAATAATCGTGTACATTTACCACCATATCGTCAACGTCTTATGTTAATTGGTCTAAACACACTTGTTGATAGAAGGTCGTCAACAAATGGATTATATGTTTTCAAACTTCTAACTGGTGAAATAAATTCGCCATATTTGTTATCATTGTGACATATCAATGTCCCAATTTACGAAAGTCGTAACTATAATTTGTTAAAAATAAATAACTCTAATAGAAATTATTTGAATAATGAACCATTATCATTATTATACCCTATCCCATAGGGGTATATTAGTTTTGATACATAGTTTGTAACATAGAGAAATAATTTAGCTACATATACCTCAAAGTATATGGATCGACTCAGAATCGGTAGCTGAGTCGATTAAGCCATTTCTGTCCGTCCGTCCGTCCGTACGTCACCAGTTTTTGGGCCTTAAATTTTGAGGTAGAAGGATGAAATTTGGTACACGTGCTCTTTGTTGCTCCCAGCAGAACAAGTGAACGCCCCCTTTTTAGAAAAATGTATTTTTTGGCCAAACCATAAGGAATTTCGAAAATGTTTCAAAACAACATATTTATACAATCTGAATATCTGTATTTCGTTCATATAAAGTTTTTTGCCACTCCCACTTTTTGGGGCGTTTTTAATTAAAACCTTTTTCAGTCAAATTTTCAAATTTTCGAAAAAACTTTTGATGCAGAATCATTAGTAATATAAATATGAACATTTCGTCTATAGGCCATTTTAGCCCACGCCCACTTTTTGGGGGAGTTTTCTTACAAAAACCGTTTGTATACCTTACCCCATAGCATATGCAGGAGAAAAACAATGTTTTTTTGTCAAACAACAAAAGATGCTGATAAACTGTTTGAACAATATATTGTGACAATCTCATTTTCTATATTATAGGCTAATAAAGCCCACTTTTTGGAGATATTAATTTTAAGGATGGGATGGGATAGAGTATTCAACGATCCGCACAGCGGATTCTAGCCTTCTCATATGTTTATGCAAGCATTTTCATCTGTATAAAAATATAATTGATTTTATTTATCCTCACACGAGCTAAAGACTTAATTAATAAACTATAATATGTTATTTAATTTTATAGATATTAATTAAACTAGAAATATTTCAAATTAACTGTGATCAGTAATGTATCTGTAGTTAAATAAATAAATAAATAAATAAATAAATAAATAAATGTTGCACGCACGCTAAACCCCGAACACAAACATCACACGAGAACTGTCAAATTTGTCTAGTCCACGGTTGATGCATACAAAATGCAGTTTCTCCCCTTCTATACGGGGGCACAGTAAGATAGTAGTCTTACTGTCTCATGCAGAACTAAAAATTGATGATGGCCGAATGCTGTGAAGAAGAGAGATCACAAACACCTCTCATTCCCACTACCAAACATATGGGGGCCATTATTAAACATATGAGAAGGCTACAATCCGCTGTGCGGATCGTTGAAAACCCTATCCCATCCCATCTTTAAAATGATATCCTCAAAATGTGGGCTTAATGGCGATAAAACACAGAAAATGACATTGTCACAATATATTGCTCAGAGAGTTTATCAAAACCTTTTGTGGTTCGACAAAAAACCACGTTTTTGTATTGCATATGCCTTGGGGTAGGGCATACAAATGGTTTTTGTAGGAAAACGCCCCCAAAAAGTGGGCGTGGGTTAAAATGGTCTGCTGGCGAAATGTTCATATGAATACTACCAATGATTTTGCATCAAATTTTTTTTCGAAAATTTTCAAATTTGGCCAAAAAAGGTTTCTTTATAGAAAACGCCCCCAAAAAGTGGGCATGGCAAAAAACTTTGTATTGACGAAATATAGATATTACGATTCTCTAAATATGCTGCTGAGACGCTTTTTTAAAATTCCTTACAGTTTGGCCAAAAAATACGTTTTCCTAAAAAGCGGACGTGGCAGTGGGCGGATTTCGAAAATTTTTACACTTATTTTGGTGGCACGGACGAGGATCCCTGATGGTTGGGTGTTGTAGAACGAGGGTAGACTCTGATTGGCGTTAACTTGGCAATGCCCAGTGTTGCAACTCTGACTACACATCAAATGTGCTTATCTTTACCTCCAAGTGGTAACCATCGGATACTGGTCTCATCCAACCGGATTTGACTTGCTAAACAATAAGTGCGAGTGTTGATAACACGACGAAAAACAGCAACACTATAAACACCCTGGTGAGAATGGCACGGATGAATACCCGACCTGCTGTCCCAGGCGTACCTCGATGAGCTGCTCTGACATATTCGGACAACAGGTTGTCTAGGAATTTCAAGGGTTAGGCAGGCCCCTTGAACAGAGATGGTGACGGATGAACCGAAAGGCCAACGGCAGCGCTCAATCCCGTAGTGGATACTGATGGCCCCGTGTCCTAGGGGTATCTAATAAATTGGAACTGGCCCTCCAGGTTGGGGGTTGTGCTTTGGGTTAACTACCCACCCACAGAAAAAAAACATGGTTACGAAGCAACCAATAGCCTCGTTAAGGACTGATTTTATTGTTGACGACCCTGCTAAACGAAAAAAGGACAACGACGTTCGTATCTGCACCTGGAATGTGAGAACATTAAACAGGAGAGGTGCAGGCGAACAATTAGCGGAAGCCCTAAACTGATACAAAGCAGACATTACTGCCATCCAGGAAATACGATGGGATGGGCCGGGCAAAAAGAGGATGAAAAACTGTGACATATACTACGGACCGTGTTATAGTGAGCAGAAACAGCGACTATTCGGATGCGGATTTGTTATAAGTGCCAGACTTAGGCAAGAAGTCTTATGTTTCCAAGACATTAGCGAACGCATAGTAACAATCCGCATCAAGGCCAAATTCGCCAACATAAGCCTTATATGCGCTCACGCTCCGACGGAAGAAAAAGATGATATAGCTAAGGATTGCTTCTACGAGCTCCTCGACAAAACCTATGAGTGACTACCGAAGTACGATGTTAAAATCGTGCTGGGAGATTTTAACGCAAAGGTAGGAAGAGAAGACATCTTTAGAAGTATTGTCGGAAAACATAGCCTACACGACAACACGTCTGGTAACGGACTTAGGCTAATTGATTTCGCTACGGAACGAAATGCCACTATAGCCAGCACACGGTTTCCTCACCTCGATATCCATAAGGGGACATGGCGGTCTCCAGATCAACGAACGGTCAACCAAATTGATCACATTGCGATAGATAAGAGGCACGCATCCAGTATTTTGGATGTCCGAACATTCCGAGGAGCTAACATCGACTCGGATCACTACCTTGTAGCAGCCAAGGTAAGAATGCGGATATCGACCACGCCACAACAATCCAGAAATACTGTGAAAAAATTTAATGTCGGAAGACTGCAATCGCAAGAGACCGCCAAGACCTTCGCACAACGCGTATCCCTTAACCTCTCGATCAACACCATACCACCAGCATCGAATGTCGAAGAGCAATGGCAACGATGCCAACAGGCCATTAGATCAGCCGCAACTGATGTGCTAGGTTTCTCACGCCCACCAGCAAGAAACCCCTGGTTTGATGAGGAATGCCGACAGATGCTCGCAGCCAAGAACGAGGCCTACAAGGCTAAGCTGCAGGTGAAGACGAGAGCTGCCATTGAGCTCTATAGGCAAAGAAGAAGGGAAGAACATCGGCTTTTCAGCAACAAGAAAAGCGCGCGATCGAGGATATAGAGAGGTGCCACTCCAGGAACGATGTTCGCAAGTTTTACCAAAGTGTAAAACGTCAAAGCCAAGGATACAAGGCTCGAACAGAATCCTGTCGAGATGAACAAGGAAATATTGTAGTTGAGACACAGTCGATGCTGAGGATATGGAAGAACCACTTCTGCAGACTGTTAAACGGCGATGACGAACAACATTCCGCTGTCAGGCAGAACGAACCATTCAATATTGGCAACGACAGCGAAAACTGCCAACCACCCGACCTGAGTGAAGTGAGGATAGCAATATCTAAACTCAAGCTTAATAAGGCTGCCGGAAATGACGGCCTTCCCGCTGAGCTCTATAAGGCCGGCGGAGATGACTTGGTAAGTAACATCCACCAACTCATAAGCCAAATCTGGTCGGATGAAAATATGCCTGAAGAATGGAACCTCAGCATCGTTTGCCCGATCCACAAAAAAGGAGACCCTCTGAACTGCGCCAACTACAGAGGCATAAGTCTCCTCAACATCGCCTACAAGATCCTATCTGCCGTAATATGTGAACGCCTGAAACCGTTTACCAACAACCTGATTGGCCCTTATCAGTGTGGTTTTAGGCCAGGAAAGTCCACAACCGATCAAATTTTCACACTTCGGCAGATCCTGGAAAAAACTCAAGAAGTCCAAATCGATACCCACCACCTATTCATCGATTTCAAAGCCGCATATGACAGCATTTATAGAGACGAACTGTACAGAGCCATGTCTAGTTTTGGTATACCGCCCAAACTCGTCCGTTTGTGTAGGATGACGATGGAGAATTCTCGCTGCTCCATCAGGGTCGGAAACGACCTCACCGACACATTCGATACCAAAAAAGGATTTAGGCAAGGCGATGCGCTGTCATGTGACTTCTTTAATCTGATTTTTGAGAGAATTGTGCAAAACTCCAAAGCCAACACCAGAGGCACAATTTTCCAAAAGTCGGTGCAACTACTAGCATACGCTGACGATATTGACATCATTGGTAGGACTCAACGTGATGTCATAGCCACGTTTACTAGTATAGAGAAGGAAGCGGCAAAAATGGGTTTAGCAGTAAATGAGGGTAAGACTAAGTATATGCTGTCAACACGAAAGGACACACAACATCGACGAATTGGACAGAACGTCACCATTGACAGATATAACTTTGAGGTAGTACGGGACTTTGTCTACCTCGGCTCCGCTATTAACTCTGACAACAACATCTCGTCAGAAATTAAACGAAGAATTACTCTTGCCAACCGCTGTTTCTTCGGGCTAAGAAGGCAATTTAGTAGTAAAGCCCTCACTCGAACTACTAAGGAGATCCTATATAAGACCCTGATCATCCCAGTCCTGCTCTACGGCGCTGAAGCATGGACCGTATCAAAAGCGGATGAAGAAATCCTTGGTAGATTCGAGAGGAAAATTCTTCGAAAAATCTTCGGTCCCGTTTGCGTTGACGGGCTATGGAGAAGAAGATTCAACCAAGAACTATACGAGCTGTACAGCGACATGCCCCTGGTCAAAAAACTCCGCATTGGACGTTTAAGATGGCTAGGACATGTAGAACGAATGGACACCAATACTCCGGCTCGCAGAGTCTTCGATTCCCAGCCAGACGTCGGACGCAGTAGAGGAAGACCTCGCCTTAAGTGGCGCGCACAAGTGGAAACCGACCTCAACCAACTTGGAGTGCGCAACTGGAGGCAGTTAGCTAAGGACCGGGCTAATTGGAGAGGCATGTTGGTTGAGGCCCAGGTTCATTCCGGACTGTAGCGCCACTTAAGTAAGTAAGTAAGTAAGTTACAAACTAAGTATCAAAACTAATATACCCATATGGGATAGGGTATAAAAATATATTTTATACTCATTTACACGTTCAAATTTAAAAACAAACATATGAGAAGGCTGTTACAATCCGCTGTGCGGATAGTTTAATACCCTATCCCATCCCATCCTTAAATTAATTTTCCCAAAAATGTGGTCTTTATGGGCATAAAGTATTGTAAATGACGTTGTCACAACATAATCTTCAGAAGGTTTATCAAATTATTTTATGGTTCTACAAAAAACAACGTTTTTATACCCTATCCCATAGGGGGGTATATTAGTTTTGATACTTAGTTTGTAACATAGAGAAATAATTTTGCTACATATACCTCAAAGTATATAGATCGACTCAGAATCGCTAGCTGAGTCGAATTAGCCATGTCTGTCTGTCCGTCCGTCCGTCCGTCCGTCCGTCCGTCCGTCCGTCCGTCCGTCCGTCCGTCCGTCCGTCCGTCCGTCCGTCCGTCTGTCTGTTCGTCACCGATTTTTGGGCCTTAAATTTTGAGCTAGGATAATGAAATTTGGTATATAGGATCCTCGTCCGTGCCACCAGAACAAGTGTAAAAATTTTTGAAATCCGCCCACTGCCACGCCCCCTTTTTAGAAAAACTCATTTTTTGGCCAACCGTAAGGAATTTCAAAAAAGAGTCTGAGCAGGATATTTAGACAACCCTAATATCTATATTTCGTTCATACAAAGTTTTTTGCCACGCCCCCTTTTTGGGGGCGTTTTTAGTAAAAAACGCTTTTTGTCCAAGTTTTAAAACTTTCGAAAAAATTTTTGATGCAAATACTTCCGCAATGGTAATATAAATATTTAGTCCATAGATCATTTTCACCTACGCCCACATTTTGGGGGCGTTTTCTTACAAAAACCATTTGTATACCCAATCCCAAGGCATTAGCAGTAGAAATACGTTGTTTTTTTGGCGAACCACAAAAGATTTTGATAAACTGTCTGAGCAATATATTGTGACAATGTCATTTTCTGTATTTCATCGCCATAAGGCCTATATTTTGAGGATATTTATAATAACGATGTGATGGGATAGGGTATCCAACGATCCGCACAGCGGATTGTAGCCTCTCATATGTTTTTATTGCATATGCCTTGGGGTAGGGCATACAAATGGTTTTTGTAAGAAAACGCCCCTAAAAAGTGGGCGTGGGTTAAAATAGTCTATTGACGAAATGTTCACATTAATACTACCAATGATAGTGCATCAAAACTTTTTTCGAGAATTTTAAAATTTGACCGGAAAACGTTTATTATACAAAACGCGCCTAAAAAATGGGCGTGGTAAAAAACTTTATATGGACGAAATATAGATATTACCATTCTCTAAATATCTTGCTCAGACACTTTTTTAAAATTCATTACGGTTTGGCCAAAAAATAAATTTTCCTAAAAAGGGGGCGTGGCAGTGGGCGGATTTCAAAAATGTTTACACTTGTTCTGGTGGCACGGACGAGGATCCCATATACCAAATTTCATTGTCCTAGCTCAAAATTTAAGGCCCAAAAATCGGTGACGAACAGACAGACGGACGGACGGACGGACAGACAGACAGACATGGCTAATTCGACTAAGCTAGCTATTCTGAGTCGATCCATATACTTTGAGTTATATGTTGCAAAATTATTTCTCTATGTTACAAACTAAGTATCAAAACTAATATACCCCTATGGGATAGGGTATAATTATCAGAGCTCCAATGGTCGCAAAATGATTGGGTAGAAGCAAGAAATTCTGATTATACCCTATCCCATAGGGGGGTATATTAGTTTTGATACTTAGTTTGTAACATAGAGAAATAATTTTGCTACATATACCTCAAAGTATATAGATCGACTCAGAATCGCTAGCTGAGTCGAATTAGCCATGTCTGTCTGTCCGTCCGTCCGTCCGTCCGTCCGTCCGTCCGTCCGTCCGTCCGTCCGTCCGTCCGTCCGTCCGTCCGTCTGTCTGTTCGTCACCGATTTTTGGGCCTTAAATTTTGAGCTAGGATAATGAAATTTGGTATATAGGATCCTCGTCCGTGCCACCAGAACAAGTGTAAAAATTTTTGAAATCCGCCCACTGCCACGCCCCCTTTTTAGAAAAACTCATTTTTTGGCCAACCGTAAGGAATTTCAAAAAAGAGTCTGAGCAGGATATTTAGACAACCCTAATATCTATATTTCGTTCATACAAAGTTTTTTGCCACGCCCCCTTTTTGGGGGCGTTTTTAGTAAAAAACGCTTTTTGTCCAAGTTTTAAAACTTTCGAAAAAATTTTTGATGCAAATACTTCCGCAATGGTAATATAAATATTTAGTCCATAGATCATTTTCACCTACGCCCACATTTTGGGGGCGTTTTCTTACAAAAACCATTTGTATACCCAATCCCAAGGCATTAGCAGTAGAAATACGTTGTTTTTTTGGCGAACCACAAAAGATTTTGATAAACTGTCTGAGCAATATATTGTGACAATGTCATTTTCTGTATTTCATCGCCATAAGGCCTATATTTTGAGGATATTTATAATAACGATGTGATGGGATAGGGTATCCAACGATCCGCACAGCGGATTGTAGCCTCTCATATGTTTTTATTGCATATGCCTTGGGGTAGGGCATACAAATGGTTTTTGTAAGAAAACGCCCCTAAAAAGTGGGCGTGGGTTAAAATAGTCTATTGACGAAATGTTCACATTAATACTACCAATGATAGTGCATCAAAACTTTTTTCGAGAATTTTAAAATTTGACCGGAAAACGTTTATTATACAAAACGCGCCTAAAAAATGGGCGTGGTAAAAAACTTTATATGGACGAAATATAGATATTACCATTCTCTAAATATCTTGCTCAGACACTTTTTTAAAATTCATTACGGTTTGGCCAAAAAATAAATTTTCCTAAAAAGGGGGCGTGGCAGTGGGCGGATTTCAAAAATGTTTACACTTGTTCTGGTGGCACGGACGAGGATCCCATATACCAAATTTCATTGTCCTAGCTCAAAATTTAAGGCCCAAAAATCGGTGACGAACAGACAGACGGACGGACGGACGGACAGACAGACAGACATGGCTAATTCGACTAAGCTAGCTATTCTGAGTCGATCCATATACTTTGAGTTATATGTTGCAAAATTATTTCTCTATGTTACAAACTAAGTATCAAAACTAATATACCCCTATGGGATAGGGTATAATTATCAGAGCTCCAATGGTCGCAAAATGATTGGGTAGAAGCAAGAAATTCTGATTATACCCTATCCCATAGGGGGGTATATTAGTTTTGATACTTAGTTTGTAACATAGAGAAATAATTTTGCTACATATACCTCAAAGTATATGGATCGACTCAGAATCGCTAGCTGAGTCGAATTAGCCATGTCTGTCTGTCCGTCCGTCCGTCCGTCCGTCCGTCTGTCTGTTCGTCAGCGGTTTTTGGGCCTTAAATTTTGAGCTAGGATAATGAAATTTGGTATATAGGATCCTCGTCCGTGCCACCAGAACAAGTGTAAAAATTTTTGAAATCCGCCCACTGCCACGCCCCCTTTTTAGGAAAACTTATTTTTTGGCCAAACCGTAAGGAATTTCATAAAAGTGTCTGAGCAGCATATTTAGACAATCCTAATATCTATATTTCCTTCATACAAAGTTTTTTGCCACGCCCACTTTTTGGGGGCGTTTTTAGTAAAAACGCTTTTTGTCCAAATTTTAAAACTTTCGAAAAAAATTTTGATGCAAATACTTCCGAAATGGTAATATAAACATTTTATCCATAGATCATTTTCACCTACGCCCACATTTTGGGGGGGTTTTCTTACAAAAACCATTTGTATACCCCATCCCAAGGCATTAGCAATAGAAATACGTTGTTTTTTGTCGAACCACACAAGATTTTGAGAAACTGTCTGAGCAATATATTGTGACAATGCCATTTTCTGTTTTTCATCGTCATAAGGCCTATATTTTGAGGATATTAATTTAAAGGATGGGATGGGATAGGGTATTCAACGATCCGCATAGCGGATTGTA
Source organism: Rhingia campestris (assembly GCA_932526625.1). NCBI lineage: Eukaryota > Metazoa > Arthropoda > Insecta > Diptera > Syrphidae > Rhingia > Rhingia campestris. The sequence goes on from OW052183.1 coordinate 63,121,240, forward strand.
GCCTCTCATATGTTTAAATAAATAAATATAACATATGAGAGGCTACAATCCGCTATGCGGATCGTTGAAAACAATATCCCATCCCACCCTTAAAATTAATATCCTAAAAATATAGGTTTTATGGCGATGATATACAGAAAATGACATTGTCACAATATATTGCTCAGACTGTTTATCAAAATCTTTTGTGGTTCGACAAAAAACAATGTTTTTCTATTGTATATGCCTTGGGGTAAGGCATACAAATGGTTTTTGTAAGAAAACGCACCCAAAAAGTGGGTGTAGGTGAAAATGATATATAGACAAAATGTTTATTTTATCATTACGGAAGCATTTGCATTAAAAGTTTTTTTTCGATTTTTTTAAAATTTGGACAAAAAGCGTTTTTTTACTAAAAACGCCCCCAAAAAGTGGGCGTGGCAAAAAACTTTGTACGGACGAATTATAGATATTAGGATTGTCTAAATATGTTGCTAACACACTTTTTTCAAATTCCTTACGGTTTGTCTTAAAACTACGTTTTTTCTAAAAAGGGGCGTGGCAGTGGGCGGATTTTAAAATTTTTACACTTGTTCTGGTGACTCGGCCAAGGATCCTATATACCAAATTTAATTATCCTAGCTCAAAATTTAAGGCCCAAAAATCGGTGACGAACAGACAGACGGACGGACGGACACACGGACGGACGGACGGACGGACGGACGGACGGACAGACAGACGGACGGACGGACAGACAGACATGGCTAATTCGACTCAGCTAGCGATTCTGAGTCGATCCATATACTTTGAGGTATATGTAGCAAAATTATTTCTCTATGTTACAAACTAAGTATCAAAACTAATATACCCCCCTATGGGATAGGGTATAAACATATGAGAAGGCTACAATACGCTGTGCGGATCGTTTAATACCCTATCCCATCCCATCCTTAAAATTAATATCCCCAAAATATGGTCTTTATGGTCATAAAGTATTGAAAATGACGTTGTTACAACATATTGTTCCGAAGGTTTATCAAATTCTTTTATGGTTCGACAAAAAACAACGTTTTACTTTGCATATGCCTTGGGGTAGGGCATACAAATGGTTTTTGTAAGAAAACGACCCCAAAAAGTGGGCGTGGGTTAAAATGGTCTATAGACGAAATGTTGGTATTAATACTGCCAATGATTGTGCATCAAAATTTTTTTCGAAAATGTTAAAATTTGACCAAAAAATATTTTTTATAAAAAACGCCCCCAAAAAGTGGGCGTGTCAAAAAACTTTGTATGGACGAAATATAGATATTAGGATTGTCTAAATATGTTGCAAACACACTTTTTTGAAATTCCTTACGGTTTGGCTTAAAACTACGTTTTTTCTAAAAGAGGGCGTGGCAGTGGGCGGATTTTAAAAATTTTTACACTTGTTCTGGTAACTCGGCCAAGAATCCTATATACCAAATTTCATAATCCTAGCTCAAAATTTAAGGCCCAAAAATCGGTGACGAACAGACAGACGGACGGACGGACACACGGACGGACGGACGGACAGACAGACATGGCTAATACGACTCAGCTAGCGATTCTGAGTCGATCCATATACTTTGAGGTATATGTAGCTAAATTATTTCTCTATGTTACAAACTAAGTATCAAAACTAATATACCCCTATGGGATAGGGTATAAACATATGAGAAGGCTACAATCCGTGGTGCGGATCGTTTAATACCCTATCCCATCCCATCCTTAAAATTAATATCCCCAAAATATGATCATTATGGTCATAAAGTATTGAAAAGGACGTTGTTACAACATATTGTTCCGAAGGTTTATCAAATTCTGTTATGGTTCGACAAAAAACAACGTTTTTCTTTGCATATGCCATGGGGTAGGGCATACAAATAATTTTTGTAAGAAAACGCCCCCAAAAAGTGGGCGTGGGTAAAAATGGTCTACTGACGAAATGTTGGTATTAATACTGCCAATGATTGTGCATCAACATTTTTTCGAAAACTTTAAAATTTGACCAAAAACCATTTTTTTTTATAAAAAACGCCCCCAAAAAGTGGGCGTGGCAAAAAATATACCCCTATGGGATAGGGTATAAACATCAAGACAACACCAGGAGATTAATAAGTAAGAATTTTGTATACCCTATCCCATAGGGGTATAATAGTTTTGATACTTAGTTTGTAACATAGAGAAATAATTTTGCTACATATACCTCAAAATATATGGATCGACTCAGAATCGCTAGCTGAGTCGATTAAGCCATGTCTGTCTGTCCGTCCGTCCGTCCGTCCGTCTGTACGTCACCGTTTTTTAGGCCTTAAATTTTGAGCTAGGATAATGAAATTTGGTATATAGGATCCTCGTCTCTGCCTACAGAACAAGTGTAAAAATTTTTGAAATCCGCCCACTGCCACGCCCCCTTTTAAGAAAAACTCAGTTTTTGACCAAACCGTAAATAATTTTAAAAAAGTTTCTGAACAACATATTTAGACAATATTAATATCTATATTTCGTCCATATAAAGTTTTTTGCCAAGCCCACTTTTTGGGGGCGTTTTAAATTAAAAACTGTTTTCGGTCAAATTTTAAATTTTTATACCCTATCCCATAGGGGTATATTAGTTTTGATACTTAGTTTGTAACATAGAGAAATAATTTAGCTACATATACCTCAAAGTATATGGATCGACTCAGAATCGATAGCTGAGTCGAATTAGCCATGTCTGTCTGTCCGTCTGTCTGTTCGTCACCGATTTTTGGGCCTTAAATTTTGAGCTAGGATAATGAAATTTGGTACATAGGATCCTTGGCCGAGTCACCAGAACAAGTGTAAAAATTTTTAAAATCCGCCCACTGCCACGCCCCCTTTTAAAAAAAAACGTAGTTTTAAGCCAAACCGTAAGGAGTTTCAAAAAAGTGTGTTTGCAACATATTGAGACAATCCTAATATCTATATTTCGTCCATACAAAGTTTTTCGCCACGCCCACTTTTTGGGGGCGTTTTTAGTAAAAACGTTTTTTGTATAAATTTTAAAACTTTCGAAAAAAATTTTTATGCAAATACTTCCGCAATGGTAATATAAACATTTTGTCCATAGATCATTTTCACCTACGCCCACATTTTGGGGGCGTTTTCTTACAAAAACCATTTATATACCCCATCCCAAGGCATTAGCAATAGAAATACGTTGTTTTTTGTCGAACCACAAAAGATTTTGAGAAACTGTCTGAGCAATATATTGTGACAATGTCATTTTCTGTTTTTCATCGCCATAAGGCCTATATTTTGAGGATATTAATTTAAAGGATGGGATGGGATAGGGTATTCAACGATCCGCATAGCGGATTGTAGCCTCTCATATGTTTCTAAAAAAATTTTGCTGCAGAATCATTAACATTATTAATATAAACATTTCGTCTATATACCATGTTAACCCACGCCCACTTTTTGGGGGCGTTTTAATATAAAAACCATTTTTACACACTACCCCATAACATATGCAGCAGAAAATCTTGTCTTTTGTAGAACCGTAAAAGTTTTTTATAAGCAGTCTGAAGAATTTGTTGTCACCATGTCATTTTCTTTATTTTATCCACATCGTGTTTTTAGCCATGTCCACTTTTTGGGGATTTTAGTTTTACAGATAGGATGGGATATGGTATTCAACGATCCGCACAGTGGATTGTAGCCTTCTCATATGTTACGGTTCTACAAAAGACAAGGTTTTCTCCTGCATATGTTATGGGGTAGTGTGTAAAAATGGTTTTTATATTAAAACGCCCCCAAAAAGTGGGCGTGGGTTAAAATGGTATATAGACGAAATGTTTATATTAATAATGTTAATGATTCTGCATCAAAATTTTTTTCGAAAAATTTAAAATTTGACCGAAAACAGTTTTTTTATTGAAATCGCCCCCAAAAAGTGGGCGTGGCAAAAAAACTTTATATGGACGAAATATAGATATTAATATTATCTAAATATGTTGTTCAGAAACTTTTTTAAAATTCCTTACAGTTTGGTCAAAAACTGAGTTTTTTTGAGGGCGTGGCAGTGGGCGGATTTCAAAAATGTTTACACTTGTTCTGTAGGCAGAGACGAGGATCCTATATACCAAATTTCATTATCCTAGCTCAAAACTTAAGGCCTAAAAATCGGTGACGTACAGACGGACGGACGGACAGACAGACATGGCTTAATCGACTCAGCTAGCGATTCTGAGTCGATCCATATACTTTGAGGTATATGTAGCAAAATTATTTCTCTATGTTACAAACTATGTATCAAAACTAATATACCCCTATGGGATAGGGTATAAACATATGAGAGGCTACAATCCGCTATGCGGATCGTTGAAAACCCTATCCCATCCCATCCTTAAAATTAATATCCACAACATGGATGATGAAATACCGAAAATGACATTGTCACAATATATTGCTCAGACAGTTTATCAAAATCGTTTGTGGTTCGACAAGAAACAACGTATTTCTATTGCTAATGCCTTGGGATGGGGTATACAAATGGTTTTTGTAAGAAAACGCCCCCAAAATGTGGGCGTAGGTGGAAATGATCTATTGACAAAATGTTTATATTACCATTGCGGAAGTATTTGCATCAAAATTTTTTTCGAAAGTTTTAAAATTTGGACAAAAAAGTTTTTTACTAAAAACGCCCCCAAAAAGTGGGAGTGGCAAAAAACTTTGTATGGACGAAATATAGATATTAGGATTGTCTAAATATGTTGCTAACACTAACTTACTTACTTAAGTGGCGCTACAGTCCAGAATGAACCTGGGCCTCAACCAACATGCCTCTCCAATTAGCCCGGTCCTTAGCTAACTGCCTCCAGTTGCGCACTCCAAGTTGGTTGAGGTTGGTTTCCACTTGTGCGCTCCACTTAAAGCGAGGTCTTCCTCTACTGCGTCCGACGTCTGGCTGGGAATCGAAGACTCTGCGAGCCGGAGTATTGGTGTCCATTCTTTCTACATGTCCTAGCCATATTAAACGTCCAATGCGGAGTTTTTTGACTAGGGGTATGTAGCTGTACAGCTCGTATAGTTCGTGGTTGAATCTTCGTCTCCATAGCCCGTCAACGCAAACGGGACCGAAGATTTTCCGAAGAATTTTCCGCTCGAATCGACCAAGGATTTTTTCATCCGCGGTAGAGCGGGGTAGAGCGCCGTATAGCAGGATTGGGATGATCAGGTCTTATATAGGATCTCCTTAGTAGTTCGAGTGAGGGCTTTACTACTAAATTGCCTTCTGAGCCCGAGGAAACAGCGGTTGGCAAGAGTAATTCTTCGTTTGATTTCTGACGAGATATTGTTGTCAGAGTTAATAGCGGAGCCGAGGTAGACAAAGTCCCGTACTACCTCAAAGTTATCTCTGGCAATGGTGACGTTCTGTCCAATTCGTCGATGTTGCGAGTCCTTTCGTGATGACAGCATATACTTAGTCTTACCCTCTATACTATACTAGCAAACGTGGCTATGACATCACGTTGAGTCCTACCAATGATGTCAATATCGTCAGCGTATGCTAGTAGTTGCACCGATTTTTGGAAAATTGTGCCTCTGGTGTTGGCTTTGGAGTTTTGCACAATTCTCTCAAGAATCAGATTAAAGAAGTGTCGGTGAGGTCGTGTCCGACCCTGATGGAGCAGCGAGAATTCTCTATCGTCATCCTACACAAACGGACGAGTTTGGGCGGTAAACCAAAACTAGACATGGCTCTGTATAGTTCGTCTCTATAAATGCTGTCGTATGCGGCTTGAAATCGATGAATAGGTGGTGGGTATCGATTTGGACTTCTTGAGTTTTTTCCAGGATCTGCCAAAGTGTGAAAATTTGATCGGTTGTGGACTTTCCTGCCCTAAAACCACACTGATAAGGGCCAATCAGGTTGTTGGTAAACGGTTTCAGGCGTTCACATATTACGGCAGATAGGATCTTGTAGGCGATGTTGAGGAGACTTATGCCTCTGTAGTTGGCGCATTTCAGAGGGTCTCCTTTTTGTGGATCGGGCAAACGATGCTGTGGTTCCATTCTTCAGGCATATTTTCATCCGACCAGATTTGGCTTATGAGTTGGTGGATGTTACTTACCAAGTCATCTCCGCCGGCCTTATAAAGCTCAGCGGGAAGGCCGTCATTTCCGGCAGCCTTATTAAGCTTGAGTTTAGATATTGCTATCCTCACTTCACTCAGGTCGGGTGGTTGGCAGTTTTCGCTGCCGTTGCCAATATTGAATGGTTCGTTCTGCCTGACAGCGGAATGTTATTCGTCATCGCCGTTTAACAGTCTGCAGAAGCAGTTCTTCCATATCCTCTGCATCGACTGTGTCTTAACTACAATATTTCCTTGTTCATCTCGACAGGATTCTGTTCGAGCCTTGTATCCTTGGCTTTGACGTTTTTCACTTTGGCAAATCTTGCGAACATGGTTCCTGGAGTGGCACCTCTCTATATCCTCGATCGCGCGCTTTTCTTGCTCTTTATACCCTATCCCATAGGGGGGTATATTAGTTTTGATACTTAGTTTGTAACATAGAGAAATAATTTTGCTACATATACCTCGAAGTATATAGATCGACTCAGAATCGCTAGCTGAGTCGAATTAGCCATGTCTGTCTGTCCGTCCGTCTGTCTGTTCGTCACCGATTTTTGGGCCTTAAATTTTGAGCTAGGATAATGAAATTTGGTATATAGGATCCTCGTCCGTGCCACCAGAACAAGTGTAAAAATTTTTGAAATCCGCCCACTGCCACGCCCCCTTTTTAGGAAAACGCATTTTTTGGCCATACCGTAAGGAATTTCAAAAAAGTGCTTGAGCAGCATATTTAGAGAATCCTAATATCTATATTTCGTTTATATAAAGTTTTTTGCCACGACCACTTTTTGGGGAGTTTTTAGTAAAAAACGCTTTTTGTCCAAATTTTAAAACTTTCGAAAAAAATTTTGATGCAAATACTTCCGCAATGATAATATACACATTTTGTCTCTAGATAATTTTCACCTACGCCCACATTTTGGGGGCGTTTTCTTACAAAAACCATTTGTATATCCCATCCCAAGGCATCAGCAATAGAAATACGTTGTTTTTTGTCGAACCACAAAAGATTTTGAGAACCTGTCTGAGCAATATATTGTGACAATGTCATTTTCTGTATTTCATCGCCATAAGGCCTATATTTTGAGGATATTAATTTAAAGGATGGGATGGAATAGGGTATTCAACGATCCGCATAGCGGATTGTAGCCTCTCATATGTTTGTTTCAAAGAAATAAGTGAACATATGAGAAGAGTACAATCCCCTGTGCGGATCGTTTAATACCCTATCCCATCCCATCCTTAAAATTAATATCTCCAAAAAGTGGGCTTTATTAGCCTATAATATAGAAAATGACATTGTCACAACACATTGTTCAAACAGTTTATCAGAATCTTTTGTTGTTTGACAAAACACATCGTTTTCCTCCTGAATATGTTATGGGGTAGAGTACACAACCGGTTTTTGTAAGAAAACGGCCTCAAACAGTGGGCGTGGGCTAAAATGATCTATGGACGAAATGTTTATATTAATATTACTAACTATTCTGCATCAAAATTTTTTTCGAAAATTTTAAAATTTGACCATAAAACGTTTTTTATTAAAAACGCCCCCAAAATGTGGGCGTGGCAAAAAACTTTATATGAATGAAATATAGATATTACGATTCTCTAACTATGTTTTTCAGACACTTTTTTAAAATTCCTTATGGTTTAGCCAAAAAACACGTTTTTCTAAAAAGGGGGCGTGGAAGCTGGCGGATTTCAAAATTTTTTACACTTGTTCTGCTGGGAGCAACGAAGAGCACGTGTACCAAATTTCATCCTTCTAGCTCAAAATTTAAGGCCCAAAAACTGGTGACGTACGGACGGACGGACAGACATGGCTAAATCGACTCAGCTATCGATTCTGAGTCGATCCATATACTTTGAGGTATATGTAGCTAAATTATTTCTCTATGTTACAAACTATGTATAAAACTAATATACCCCTATGGGATAGGGTATAAACATATGAGAAGGCTACAATCCGCTGTGCGGATCGTTGAATACCCTATCCCATCCTATCCATAAAACTAAAATCCCCAAAAAAGGGGGCATGGCTAAAAACACGATGTGGATAAAATAGAAAAAATGATTAGTGACAACAAATTCTTCAGACTGCTTACAAAACAATTTTACGGTTCTACAAAAGACAAGGTTTTCTCCTGCATATGTTATGGGGTAGTGTATAAAAATGGTTTTTATATAAAAACGCCCCCAAAAAGTGGGCGTGGGTTAAAATGGTAAATAGACGAAATGTTCATATTAATAATGTTAATGATTCTGCATCAAAATTTTTTCGAAAAATTTAAAATTTGACCGAAAACAGTTTTTAATTGAAAACGCCCCCAAAAAGTGGGCGTGGCAAAAAACTTTACATAGACGAAATATAGATACTAATATTGTCTAAATATGTTGTCCAGAAACTTTTTTAAAATTCCTTACGGTTTGGTCAAAAACTGAGTTTTTCTTAAAAGGGGGCGTGGCAGTGGGCGGATTTCCAAAATTTTTACACTTGTTCTGTAGGCAGAGACGAGGATCCTATAAACCAAATTTCATTATCCTAGCTCAAAATTTAAGGCCTAAAAATCGGTGACGTACAGACGGACGGACGGACGGACGGACGGACAGACAGACATGGCTAATTCGACTCAGCTAGCGATTCTAAATCGATCCATATACTTTGAGGTATATGTATCAAAATGATTTCTCTATGTTACAAACTTAATGTCAAAACTAATATACCCCCTATGGGATAGGGTATAAACATATGAGAAGGCTAAAATCCACTGTGCGGATCGTTGAATACCCTATCCCATCCTATCTGTAAAACTTAAATCCCCAAAAAGTGGACATGGCTAAAAACACGATGTGGATAAAATAAAGAAAATGACATGGTGACAACAAATTCTTCAGACTGCTTATAAAAAACTTCTACGGTTCTACAAAAGACAAGGTTTTCTCCTGCATATGTTATGGGGTAGGGTATAAAAATGGTTTTTATATAAAAACGCCCCCAAAAAGTGGGCGTGGGTTAAAATGGTCTATTGACGAAATGTTCATATTTATATTACTAATGATTCTGCATCAAAAGTTTTTTTAGAAAATATTAAAATTTGACCGTAAAACGTTTTTTATTAAAAACGCCCCCAAAAAGTGGGCGTGGCAAAAAACTTTATAATAACGAGATACAGATATTCAGATTGTCTAAATATGTTGTTCAGAAAGTTTTTCAAAATTCTTTATGGTTTGGCCAAAAAATACGTTTTTCTAAAAAGGGGGCGTGGCAGTTTGCGGATTTCAAAAATTTTTACACTTGTTCTGCTGGGAGCAACAAAGAGCACGTGTACCAAATTTCATCCTTCTAGCTCAAAATTTAGGGCCCAAAAACTGGTGACGTACGGACGGACGGACGGACAGACATGGCTAAATCGACTCAGCTATCGATTCTGAGTCGATCCATATACTTTGAGGTATATGTAGCTAAATTATTTCTCTATGTTACAAACTATGTATCAAAACTAATATACCCCTATGGGATAGGGTATAGAAAAAAAATTGTTTTTGAAATTACCAAAAATTCGTTTAGTTAAAATCAATTTTAATCTTGCGAAGGGATTCTTTTTCGTAATCCTGTAAAATGTCGGAAGGCACAGGAGCGGTTTCCAAAAATCTTCGCAGTAAAAAGCAAGAGGCAGGGAAACCATCAGACGTTTTTAAAACCTCCGCTAGTACGTTACGAACGCCTCCTCCCTTAGAAGTTTCTCAAAAGTTTAGCAATTCTGACGTTGTAGTGACAAAAGTCGTTCCGAGGGGTACTGCTGCGGTTACAGATGAACAACCCGTTGACGCGATACGGGACTTCAATATAGAACATGACAATAACCAGTATACGACAAAGGGCTTTAAGAAGAGTAGTGGTCAGCCAAACTTCGATCCAGAAGTTGAGGCGTATGTAAATCAGCGTATTCGCGAAAGCCAGGAGCAACAAGCTCAATTATTTATGTCAAAGGCTCAGAATAGGTTGTATTTTGGTTCTAATAGTAGGAGTACTAATCAGTTTAACTCAAGAAATCGTGGTAGTAATTCTAGGCGTGAGTCATATCAGATTAGGCGCGACAGCCCAAACCCCGGTAGACTAACAATTTTAGAGGACAATATGATGCAAATCTCAAAAAGTTTGCGTGAAGTTACTGATCGTTTAAGTAGGCTATCTGCCGCCAGTAGCAGCAATGATCAACCACCACAAGAACTGCAACCTCAGAGGTTTCAAGAACAGGAATCACATAGACAAACATCCAATAGGGTTGAGATTGACAAATGGTCAGCCAAATTTGACGGCTCCAATAAGACCCCGCCCATTGACGACTTTCTTTTTAGAGTCAATACTCTTCGGATCAATCACGGATATTCTTGGGAGCAGGTATTTTCCCATTTTTACCTTTTAGTGGCAGGGAGAGCCGAAGATTGGTATTGGGCTTATCGAAAGACAAATCCAAACTCAAATTGGGCTGATCTTCAAGTAGCGCTAACCGAGCATTTTCGTAGTGTTAAATCAGATTTTGAGATAACAAGGCAAATGGTAGACAGAAGACAAGGTCCATTAGAAGCGGTCGACGACTTTTACAACGCGATCACTTCAATGAACTCTCGTCTTCAGAACCCAAAACCACCCTCGGAAGTCCTGGAAATACTAAGATATAACACTCGGGATCAAATATCCCAACTTATCTTCGCATACCAACCACAAAACTTATCCGATTTACTGCACACCTGCAGAAAGGCTGAAAATTTCTTGCAAAAACGTGATGCAACCAGATTCAATCGGCAACCGCGGCAAATAAATGAAATCTCTAACGATTGCTGTGAGGAGCAAGATTTAGGGCCACAAGTAGAGGCAATAATTCACAGCAATCCGAGTAATCCGCAGGCAAATAAAGGGTTTCGAAATCCCGCCAATTATAAGTGTTGGAACGGTGAAGAACTCGGTCATTCGTTACTCAAGTGTACATCAGAAACCTGGTAATAACGCCTTCTTGCCCCAAATATCGGGGAAACTCACGGTTGAACGAGAATGCCACCGGGGAGACTTGTTCGAGGCCCAACAACCCCGGGAATGAATCCCAGAGCAAATAACAATTCTCAAACCTTCACCGGACTGTCAAAAACCCCAGACATACAACATTTTACCACCATCCAAATCTCTACATCAACGAAAAATAGAGTATGAAGAAGCTCGTGCCAAAATTTTTAAATACGCTGTTTCCCCACGAATAAAGAAAACAAGAAAGCGTTGCGAATATCGGAAAAGTCAGAGGAAGGCGATTAGCTCAAACATTTTGAATAGAGCTGACGATTTCAGACCATACGCCAATGTCAAAATCCTTAAAAAAAACCTTCTTGGCTTATTAGACAGCGGCGCCAGCGTTTCATGCCTAGGAAAAAACTGCATGGAAATGGTTGAAGCTGCCGGCATTCCGATTTTAAAGTATGCTTCATGTTCGGACTGCAGATGGTGGAAAACAACAGATTTTAGGAAAGATAGTGACCAATATAGAATATAAAAACAATAAAAGATCAATCACTCTTTATCTAGTACCATCTCTAGATCAAGAACTCTATCTTGGTATTGATTTTTGGCGCGACTTCGAGATAGCTCCCTTTTTAATTTCATCCGTCAATCATGAAGACGAAGCAAATGACCCAAACTCTCATGCGCTAACAGACGATCAAACCGCTGAACTCTTTAGGGTGAAGCAAATGTTTCCGTGTTTTACACAATTAGGTCTTGGTAAAACACACTTGCTAAAACATGTGATTGACACAGGAGAGACAGCCCCGATTAAACAACGACACTACCCTGTGTCGCCAGCTGTCCAAAGTCTTATGTACGAAGAAATGGATAGTATGCTTTCACTGGGAGTGATAGAGGAAAGCAACAGTGCCTGGAACTCACCTGTTGTTTTGGTTCGTAAGCCAGGAAAGAACCGCCTTTGCTTAGACTCCCGTAAGGTGAACCAGGTTACCAAGAAAGACGCCTTTCCATTGCCAAATATCGAGGGATTGCTGAACCGTCTTTCGGAGACGCACTTCATATCTAGTGTTGATTTGAAAGATGCCTTTTGGCAGACCCCCCTTGATGCAGCCTCGCGTGAGAAAACGGCATTTACAGTACTTGGAAGACCTCTCTACCAGTACACTGTAATGCCCTTTGGACTGTGCAACGCGGCACAGAGTATGTGTCGGCTGATAGAAAAGTTATTCCACAAGAAATGAGGGAGAACGTATTCGTTTATTTAGACGATCTCTTAATAATCGCACTGGATCTGGATTCTCATTTAAAACTTCTGGAGAAGGTTGCGATTAAACTGAGAGAGTCGGGATTAACGATTAACCTCACTAAATCCAAATTCTGCTTAAGGGAAGTAAAATATTTGGGCTTTATTGTCGGGAATGGTTGCTTAAAAACCGACAAAGACAAAGTGGCAACAATTCAAGAATTTCCTGTACCAAAAACGGCAAAGCAAGTGCGCCGATTCTTAGGAATGGCAGGTTGGTACAGGCGTTTTATCTCGAATTATGCTTCAATCCCAACTCCGCTCACTGACACACTCAAGAAAGCGAAAACATTTATTTTCACAGAGGAAGCAAGAGTAGCACTTGACAACTTGAAAGCAGCCCTGACTTCCGCTCCTATTTTGGTAAATGCTGATTTTAATAAGCCATTCATCATTCAGTGTGATGCGTCATCTACGGGAATAGGCGGCGTGTTAACTCAACAAGACGAAGACGGTGTGGAAAGACCAATTGTCAACTGTTCGCAAAAGCTAAATGCTGCTCAACGTAACTATAGCAGCCGTACTTTGCGTGAAAAAGTTTAGACCGTATGTTAAGTTACACCCGTTTAAAATCATCACCGACCACGCTAGTTTGAAATGGCTTATGAGTCAGCGTGAGTTGAGCGGAAGGCTAGCGCGCTGGAGTTTAAAGCTTCAAGGCTTCAATTTTGAGATCGAACATCGTAAGGGTTCTTTAAATGTAGTTCCTGATACCATTTCAAGAATTCATATGGAGGAAATTAGCATTAAAGATCCAATAATAGATGTCGACTTGTCGTCTAGCGAATTTCAGTCAAGCGAATATCAAGACATTATCACCACCATACGAGAAAACAAGGATCGCTTGCCAGATTTGCAAGTCTCTGATGACTACGTTTACATGCGCTCACAGCATTATACCGGAAATGCAGATGAAGAAGACCAAAGCTGGAAATTGTGGATACCTTCGGGGCTCACAAACTCTCTTATACAGTCTGCCCATAACTCTGTACAAGCAGCTCATGGTGGCATTACTAAGACCCTATCTCGTCTTCGTCAAATGTATTTCTGGCCCAAAATGGTGCAACAAGTATCTACGTGCATTCGTCAAGTCTTGTGAAATCTGCAAGACCACAAAAGGCCCAAATGTAATCTTGCGTCCTCCTATGGGTAATCAAATCGTCGTTTACCGTCCATTTCAGCATCTATATATGGATCTACTAGGCCCTTACCTAAGGTCGAAAATGGGCAATTCATTCCTATTTATATGCCTAGATAAATTTACGAAATACACTCTGTTGGAACCCTTATCGAAAGCAACAAGTGTAAAAATCACAAAATTTCTTGAAGAGAGGGTATTCAGCCAGTTCGGTGTACCCGAAACAGTCTTAACGGACAATGGCCGACAATTTATTGGAAAACAATTTCAAGAATTGCTTAATACCTATGGTATCAAGCACACCAAGACTGCTATTTATTCTCCACATCCAAACGCATCCGAAAGAGTAAATAGATCAATACTGGCAGCCATTAGAGCATATATTGGTAAAGACCATACTAATTGGGATGCAAATATCACAGGCATTGCAACTTCTTTAAGGTCCTCTATTCACCAAGCGATTCAAATGACACCATATGAAGCTGTGTTCAAGCCTTATGGCGATGAAATACAGAAAATGACATTGTCACAATATATTGCTCAGACAGTTTATCAAAATCTTTTGTGGTTCGACAAAAACCACCGTATTTCTATTGGTAATGCCTTGGGATGGGGTATACAAATGGTTTTTGTAAGAAAACGCCCCCAAAATGTGGGAGCAGGTGAAAATGATCTATGGACAAAATGTTTATATTACCATTGCGGAAGTATTTGCATCACACATTTTTTCGAAAGTTTTAAAATTTGGACAAAAAGGGTTTTTTACTAAAAACGCCCCCAAAAAGTGGGCGTGGCAAAAAACTTTGTCTGAACGAAATATAGATATTAGGATTGTCTAAATATGCTGCTTAGACACTTTTTTGAAATTCCTTACAGTTTGGCCAAAAAATAAGTTTTTCTAAAAAGTGGGCGTGGCAGTGGGCGGATTTCAAAAATTTTTACACTTGTTCTGGTGGCACGGACGAGGATCCTATATACCAAATTTTATTATCCTAGCTCAAAATTTAAAGCCCAAAAATCAGTGACGAACAGACAGACGGACGGACGGACAGACAGACATGGCTAATTCGACTCAGCTAGCGATTCTAAATCGATCCATATACTTTGAGGTATATGTATCAAAATGATTTCTCTATGTTACAAACTTAATGTCAAAACTAATATACCCCCTATGGGATAGGGTTTAAACATATGAGAAGGCTACAATCCGCTGTGCGGATCGTTGAATACCATATCCCATCCTATCCATAAAACTAAAATCCCCAAAAAAGTGGGCATGGCTAAAAACACGATGTGGATAAAATAGAAAAAATGATATAGTGACAATAAATTCTTCAGACTGCTTACAAAACACTTTTACGGTTCTACAAAAGACAAGGTTTTCTCCTGCATATGTTATCGATTAGGGTATAAAAATGTTTTTTATATAAAAACGCCCCCAAAAAGTGGGCGTAAGTTAAAATGGTATATAGACGAAATGTTTATATTAATAATGTTAATGATTCTGCATCAAAATTTTTTTCCAAAAATTTGACCGAAAACAGTTTTTTATTGAAAACGCCCCCAAAAAGTGGGCGTGGCAAAAAACTTTATATGGACGAAATATAGATATTAATATTGTCTAAATATGCTGTTCAGAAACTTTTTTAAAATTCCTTACGATTTGGTCAAAAACTGAGTTTTTCTTAAAAGGGGGCGTGGCAGTGGGCGGATTTCAAAAATATTTACACTTCTTCTGTAGGCAGAGACGAGGATCCTATATACCAAATTTCATTATCCTAGCTCAAAATTTAAGGCCTAAAAATCGGTGACGTACAGACGGACGGACGGACGGACGGACAGACAGACATGGCTTAATCGACTCAGCTAGCGATTCTGAGTCGATCCATATACTTTGAGGTATATGTAGCAAAATTATTTCTCTATGTTACAAACTAAGTATCAAAACTAATATACCCCTATGGGATAGGGTATAAACATATGAGAGGCTACAATCCGCTATGCGGATCGTTGAAAACCCTATCCCATCCCAGCCTTATGGCGATGATATACAGAAAATGACATTGTCACAATATATTGCTCAGACAGTTTACCAAAATCTTTTGTGGTTCGACAAAAAACAACAGTTTTCTATTGCTAATGCCTTGGGATGGGGTATACAAATGGTTTTTGTAAGAAAACGCCCCCAAAATGTAGGCGTAGGTGAAAATGATCTATGGACAAAATGTTTATATTACCATTGCGGAAGTATTTGCATCAAAATTTTTTTTCGAAAGTTTTAAAATTTGGACAAAAAACGTTTTTTACTAAAAACACCCCCAAAAAGTGGGCGTGGCAAAAAACTTTGAATAGACGAAATATAGATATTAGGATTGTCTAAATATGTTGCTAACACTTTTTTTTGAAATTCCTTACGGTTTCGCTTAAAACTACGTTTTTTTCTAAAAGGGGGCGTGGCAGTGGGCGGCTTTTAAAAATTTTTACACTTGTTCTGGTGACTCGGCCAAGGATCCTATATACCAAATTTCATTATCCTAGCTCAAAATTTAAGGCCCAAAAATCGGTGACGAACAGACAGACGGACGGACGGACGGACGGACGGACAGACAGACATGGCTAATTCGACTCAGCTAGCGATTCTGAGTCGATCCATATACTTCGAGGTATATGTAGCTAAATTATTTCTCTATGTTACAACCTAAGTATCAAAACTAATATACCCCTATGGGATAGGGTATAAACATATGAGAAGGCTACAATCCGCTGTGCGGATCGTTGAAAACCCTATCCCATCCCATCTTTAAAATGATATCCTCAAAATGTGGGCTTTATTGCGATAAAACACAGAAAATGACATTGTCACAATATATTGCTCAGAGAGTTTATCAAAACCTTTTGTGGTTCGACAAAAAACCACGTTTTTGTATTGCATATTCCTTGGGGTAGGGCATACAAATGGTTTTTGTAGGAAAACGCCCCCAAAAAGTGGGCGTGGGTTAAAATGTTCTGCTGGCGAAATGTTCATATTAATACCACCAATGATTTTGCATCAAATTTTTTTTGCGAAAATTTTCAAATTTGGCCAAAAAAGTTTCTTTATAGAAAACGCCCCCAAAAAGTGGGCATGGCAAAAAAACTTTGTGTTGACGAAATATAGATATTACGATTCTCTAAATATGCTGCTCAGACGCTTTATTAAAATTCCTTACAGTTTGGCCAAAAAATACGTTTTCCTAAAAAGCGGGCATGGCAGTGGGCGGATTTCGAAAACTTTTACACTTATTATGGTGGCACGGACGAGGATCCTATATAACAAATTTCATTATCCTAGCTCAAAATTTAAGGCCTAAAAATCGGTGAAGTGCAGACGGATGGACGGACAGACAGACATGGCTTAATCGACTCAGCTAGCGATTCTGAGTCGATCCATATACTTTGAGGTATATGTAGCTATATTATTTCTCTATGTTACAAACTAAGTATCAAAACTAATATACCCATATGGGCTAGGGTATAAATATATAGTTTATACTCATTTACACGTTCAAATTTAAAAACAAACATATGAGAGGCTACAATCCGCTATGCGGATCGTTGAATACCCTATCCCATCCCATCCTTTAAATTAATAACCTCAAAATATAGGCCTTATGGCGATGAAATACAGAAAATGACATTGTCACAATATATTGCTCAGACAGTTTCTCAAAATCTTTTGTGGTTCGACAAAAAACAACGTATTTCTATTGCTAATGCCTTGGGATGGGGTATACAAATGGTTTTTGTAAGAAAACGCCCCGAAAATGTGGGCGTAGGAGAAAATTATCTATGGACAAAATGTTTATATTACCATTGCGGCAGTATTTGCATAAAAAATTTTTTCGAAAGTTTAAAAATTTGGACAAAAAACGTTTTTTACTAAAAACGCCCCCAAAAAGTGGGCGTGGCAAAAAACTTTGTATGGACGAAATATAGATATTAGGATTGTCTAAATATGTTGCGAACACACTTTTTTGAAATTCTTTATGGTTTGCCTTAAAACTACGTTTTTTTCTAAAAGGGGGCGTGGCAGTGGGCGGATTTTAAAAATTTTTAACACTTGTTCTGGTGACTCGGCCAAGGATCGAACAGACAGACGGACGGACGGACACACGGACGGACGGACGGACGGACAGACAGACATGGCTAATTCGACTCAGCTAGCGATTCTGAGTCGATCCATATACTTTGAGGTATATGTAGCTAAAATATTTCTCTATGTTACAAACTAAGTATCAAAACTAATATATCCCCTATGGGATAGGGTATAAACATATGAGAAGGCTACAATCCGCTGTGCGGATAGTTTAATACCCTATCCCATCCCATCCTTAAATTAATTTTCCCAAAAATGTGGTCTTTATGGGCATAAACTTGTTACAAACTTAATGTCAAAACTAATATACCCCCTATGGGATAGGGTTTAAACATATGAGAAGGCTACAATCCGCTGTGCGGATCGTTGAATACCATATCCCATCCTATCCATAAAACTAAAATCCCCAAAAAAGTGGGCATGGCTAAAAACACGACGTGGATAAAATAGAAAAAATGATATAGTGACAATAAATTCTTCAGACTGCTTACAAAACACTTTTACGGTTCTACAAAAGACAAGGTTTTCTCCTGCATATGTTATCGATTAGGGTATAAAAATGTTTTTTATATAAAAACGCCCCCAAAAAGTGGGCGTAAGTTAAAATGGTATATAGACGAAATGTTTATATTAATAATGTTAATGATTCTGCATCAAAATTTTTTTCCAAAAATTTGACCGAAAACAGTTTTTTATTGAAAACGCCCCCAAAAAGTGGGCGTGGCAAAAAACTTTATATGGACGAAATATAGATATTAATATTGTCTAAATATGCTGTTCAGAAACTTTTTTAAAATTCCTTACGATTTGGTCAAAAACTGAGTTTTTCTTAAAAGGGGGCGTGGCAGTGGGCGGATTTCAAAAATATTTACACTTCTTCTGTAGGCAGAGACGAGGATCCTATATACCAAATTTCATTATCCTAGCTCAAAATTTAAGGCCTAAAAATCGGTGACGTACAGACGGACGGACGGACGGACGGACAGACAGACATGGCTTAATCGACTCAGCTAGCGATTCTGAGTCGATCCATATACTTTGAGGTATATGTAGCAAAATTATTTCTCTATGTTACAAACTAAGTATCAAAACTAATATACCCCTATGGGATAGGGTATAAACATATGAGAGGCTACAATCCGCTATGCGGATCGTTGAAAACCCTATCCCATCCCAGCCTTATGGCGATGATATACAGAAAATGACATTGTCACAATATATTGCTCAGACAGTTTACCAAAATCTTTTGTGGTTCGACAAAAAACAACAGTTTTCTATTGCTAATGCCTTGGGATGGGGTATACAAATGGTTTTTGTAAGAAAACGCCCCCAAAATGTAGGCGTAGGTGAAAATGATCTATGGACAAAATGTTTATATTACCATTGCGGAAGTATTTGCATCAAAATTTTTTTTCGAAAGTTTTAAAATTTGGACAAAAAACGTTTTTTACTAAAAACACCCCCAAAAAGTGGGCGTGGCAAAAAACTTTGAATAGACGAAATATAGATATTAGGATTGTCTAAATATGTTGCTAACACTTTTTTTTGAAATTCCTTACGGTTTCGCTTAAAACTACGTTTTTTTCTAAAAGGGGGCGTGGCAGTGGGCGGCTTTTAAAAATTTTTACACTTGTTCTGGTGACTCGGCCAAGGATCCTATATACCAAATTTCATTATCCTAGCTCAAAATTTAAGGCCCAAAAATCGGTGACGAACAGACGGACGGACGGACGGACGGACGGACGGACAGACAGACATGGCTAATTCGACTCAGCTAGCGATTCTGAGTCGATCCATATACTTCGAGGTATATGTAGCTAAATTATTTCTCTATGTTACAACCTAAGTATCAAAACTAATATACCCCTATGGGATAGGGTATAAACATATGAGAAGGCTACAATCCGCTGTGCGGATCGTTGAAAACCCTATCCCATCCCATCTTTAAAATGATATCCTCAAAATGTGGGCTTTATTGCGATAAAACACAGAAAATGACATTGTCACAATATATTGCTCAGAGAGTTTATCAAAACCTTTTGTGGTTCGACAAAAAACCACGTTTTTGTATTGCATATTCCTTGGGGTAGGGCATACAAATGGTTTTTGTAGGAAAACGCCCCCAAAAAGTGGGCGTGGGTTAAAATGTTCTGCTGGCGAAATGTTCATATTAATACCACCAATGATTTTGCATCAAATTTTTTTTGCGAAAATTTTCAAATTTGGCCAAAAAAGTTTCTTTATAGAAAACGCCCCCAAAAAGTGGGCATGGCAAAAAAACTTTGTGTTGACGAAATATAGATATTACGATTCTCTAAATATGCTGCTCAGACGCTTTATTAAAATTCCTTACAGTTTGGCCAAAAAATACGTTTTCCTAAAAAGCGGGCATGGCAGTGGGCGGATTTCGAAAACTTTTACACTTATTATGGTGGCACGGACGAGGATCCTATATAACAAATTTCATTATCCTAGCTCAAAATTTAAGGCCTAAAAATCGGTGAAGTGCAGACGGATGGACGGACAGACAGACATGGCTTAATCGACTCAGCTAGCGATTCTGAGTCGATCCATATACTTTGAGGTATATGTAGCTATATTATTTCTCTATGTTACAAACTAAGTATCAAAACTAATATACCCATATGGGCTAGGGTATAAATATATAGTTTATACTCATTTACACGTTCAAATTTAAAAACAAACATATGAGAGGCTACAATCCGCTATGCGGATCGTTGAATACCCTATCCCATCCCATCCTTTAAATTAATAACCTCAAAATATAGGCCTTATGGCGATGAAATACAGAAAATGACATTGTCACAATATATTGCTCAGACAGTTTCTCAAAATCTTTTGTGGTTCGACAAAAAACAACGTATTTCTATTGCTAATGCCTTGGGATGGGGTATACAAATGGTTTTTGTAAGAAAACGCCCCGAAAATGTGGGCGTAGGAGAAAATGATCTATGGACAAAATGTTTATATTACCATTGCGGCAGTATTTGCATAAAAATTTTTTTCGAAAGTTTAAAAATTTGGACAAAAAACGTTTTTTACTAAAAACGCCCCCAAAAAGTGGGCGTGGCAAAAAACTTTGTATGGACGAAATATAGATATTAGGATTGTCTAAATATGTTGCGAACACACTTTTTTGAAATTCTTTATGGTTTGCCTTAAAACTACGTTTTTTTCTAAAAGGGGGCGTGGCAGTGGGCGGATTTTAAAAATTTTTAACACTTGTTCTGGTGACTCGGCCAAGGATCGAACAGACAGACGGACGGACGGACACACGGACGGACGGACGGACGGACAGACAGACATGGCTAATTCGACTCAGCTAGCGATTCTGAGTCGATCCATATACTTTGAGGTATATGTAGCTAAAATATTTCTCTATGTTACAAACTAAGTATCAAAACTAATATACCCCCTATGGGATAGGGTATAAACATATGAGAAGGCTACAATCCGCTGTGCGGATAGTTTAATACCCTATCCCATCCCATCCTTAAATTAATTTTCCCAAAAATGTGGTCTTTATGGGCATAAAGTATTGTAAATGACGTTGTCACAACATGATCTTCAGAAGGTTTATCAAATTCTTTTATGGTTCTACAAAAAACAACGTTTTTTTATTGCATATGCCTTGGGGTAGGGCATACAAATGGTTTTTGTAAGAAAACGCCCCTAAAAAGTGGGCGTGGGTTAAAATAGTCTATTGACGAAATGTTCACATTAATACTACCAATGATAGTGCATCAAAACTTTTTTCGAGAATTTTAAAATTTGACCGGAAAACGTTTTTTATAAAAAACGCGCCTAAACAATGGGCGTGGTAAAAAACTTTATATGGACGAAATATAGATATTACCATTCTCTAAATATGCTGCTCAGACACTTTTTTAAAATTCATTACGGTTTGGCCAAAAAATACATTTTCCTAAAAAGGGGGCATGGCAGTGGGCGGATTTTAAAATTTTTACACTTGTTCTGGTGACTCGGCCAAGGATCCTATGTACCAAATTTCATTATCCTTGCTCAAAATTTAAGGCCCAAAAATCGGTGACGAACAGACAGACGGACGGACGGACACACGGACGGACGGACGGACGGACGGAGGGACAGACAGACATGGCTAATTCGACTCAGCTAGCGATTCTGAGTCGATCCATATACTTTGAGGTATATGTAGCAAAATTATTTCTCTATGTTACAAACTATGTATCAAAACTAATATACCCCTATGGGATAGGGTATAATAAAATTAGTAATAGGAACAAATCAGAGCTCCATGGTCGCAAAATGATCGGGTAGAAGCTAGAAATTCTGATAAAACAATAGATAAAGGAAATAATAAAATCAATAGAAAAAGGAAATTTGTATCGAACCAATGGTTGGAAAGTGACCAGGTTAAAACAGATACTAAATCTGAAAATGATGCAAAACCATCTGAAAATATTGAACAAGGGTTGACAAGAAACCTAACCAAAAATCTTGAAAGATCTGAAGAATCCAATCAAGGATCAATAATAGATCTTACAGAACTATATGTGTGTTTTCCATACTATAGGAAAACACACATCTATACAGTATAGAAAAAGATTTAGATATTCAGAATAATAAAATAAGTGCTTTAAGAACTATTCACCTAAATAATTTTAAATTAAATAAACTAAATCAAATAATACGTAAGTATGATCACCTATTTAAGGAAGACGGTCATAACCTTACATTTTCAAATACAACGAAACATGTTATCACAACAGTTGATGAAAAAGCAGTTTATAAACATATGAGAATGCTACAATCCGCTGTGCGGATCGTTGAATACCCTATCCGATCCTATCCATAAAACTAAAATCCCCAAAAAAGTGGGCATGGCTAAAAACACGATGTGGATAAAATAGAAAAAATGATATAGTGACAACAAATTCTTCAGACTGCTTACAAAACACTTTTACGGTTCTACAAAAGACAAGGATTTCTCCTTCATTGTTATGGGGAAGTGTATAAAAATGTTTTTTATATAAAAACGACATGGCTAATTCGACTCAGCTAGCGATTCTGAGTCGATCCATATACTTTGAGGTATATGTAGCTAAATTATTTCTCTATGTTACAAACTAAGTATCAAAACTAATATACCCCTATGGGATAGGGTATAAAGAGTTATAGATATCCTTATGCACACAAGCAGGAGATTCAATTCCAAACATGTTGAATCAAGGAATAATAAGGCCGAGTAATTCACCGTGGTCATCATCAGTATGGATAGTATCAAAAAAGGTCAACTCCAATGGTATTCAAAATTGGCGTTTAATCATTGACTTTCGGAAATTGAATGAAAAAACCATTGATGATAGGTATCCTATGCCTAACATTACTGAAATCCTAGAGAAATTAGGAAAGTGCCAGTATTTCACCACTATTGACCTCGCGTCAGGCTTCCATCAAATAGAGGTAGACGCACGAGATATCAAAAAGACTGCATTTACAGTCGACAATGGACATTATGAATTTACTCGAATGCCATTCGACTTAAAGAATGCACCCGCAACGTTTCAACGCGTAATGGACAATGTTCTTAATAAATTATTGATAAAATATGTCTCGTATATGTGGATGACATAATTATTTACTCACCAACATTAACTGAACACATCAATCATTTAGAAAAGGTATTTGAAGCCTTAACAAAGGCAAACTTAAACAGATGAGAAGGCTACAATCCGCTGTGCGGATCGTTAAATACCCTATCTCATCCCATCCTTAAAATTAATGGCGCAAATTTATAGTCAATCGATGTTTAAGGGTTTAACTCCACACTAGTTATCAGGTACTTTAAATTAAAAGGTTGATTTAACATATTTTCAATAATAGACACTTTTTTAACGTGGCGCTATTAGTGTATGCTAATGGACATTCCTCTGAGGCCCCTTAATCAAACTCACCTAAAAAGTGACAGAACGCTAACTCTTTATTAAATATTTAAAGTGAGGCTTCGGTCGCTTTAACTTTAATGCAGAGTGACAACGCTAAAGTACACTTTTTGACGATTATAATTACCAAAACGCGTTAGTACGCGATTAATTAATTTTAAAGTGTACTTTAGACGACTATACATTTGCGCCAATATCCCCAAATGTGGGCTTTATGGGCCTATAATATAGAAGATGACATTGTCACAACATATTGTTCAAACAGTTTATCAGAATCTTTTGTTGTTTGACAAAAAACATCGTTTTTCTCCTGCATATGCTATGGGGTAGGGTATACAAAAAGTGTGCGTGGGCTAAAATGATCTATAGACGAAATGTTCATATTAATATTAATAATGATTCTACATCAACATTTTTTTCGAAATATTTAAAATTTGACCGAAAAACGTTTTTTATTAAAACCGCCCCCAAAAACTGGGCGTGGCAAAAAACTTTGTATGAACGGAATATAGATATTACGATTGTCTACCTACGCTTCTCAGACACTTTTTTTCAAATTCCGTACGGTTTGGCTAAAAACTAGCTATCGATTCTGAGTCGATCCATATACTTTGAGGTATATGTAGCTAAATTATTTCTCTATGTTACAAACTATGTATCAAAACTAATATACCCCTATGGGATAGGGTATAAAAATTGAAATAGATAAAAGCCAATTTTTTAAAAAGGGGTAGAATTTCTAGGACATATAGTATATAGGGATGGTATAAAACCAAACCCCAATAAAATAGAAGATGTAAAAAATTATCCAATTCCGAAAACACAAAAACAGATCAAACAATTTTTAGGTTTATTAGGATACTACAGGAAGTTTATAAAAGATTTTGCAAGATTAACTAAACCATTAACAGAAAAACTAAAAAAGGTGTTTCGAAGATTGTAGAAATATGTTGATAAATGAACCAATTCTAACTTTTCCAGACCTCTCGAAACCATTTATTCTAAGCACAGACGCATCCAACTTTGCGATCGGAACAATTCTATCACAAAATCAGGAAGGACATGAACATCCTATTTGTTATGCAAGTAGAACTTTAAATTCGCATGAACAAAATTATTCAGCAATTGAAAAAGAACTTTTAGCAATTATTTGGGCAACGAAATATTTCAGACCTTACCTTTACGGTACAAAATTTAAAATACACACAGACCATAAACCTTTAAAGTGGCTTATGAATATTAATGAACCCAATAGTAAACTTGTTAGATGGAAACTTCAAATGGAGGAATATAATTACGAAATAGATTATAAACAGGGCCCTCATTCCGTAAAGTGATTATCGTTTGACGATAACGTTTCGACGGTAGTCTTGCATCACGTAAGATCAATAATCGATTTTGCTGTCGGCGATATCACTTTATTTGCTACACGTAGAACAATAATCGTCAAATCACAGATGATTATTGAGCGAGTGCTAATAAGGTCTCGTCATGGATTTATTTGGATGTTGTAAGGACAACTAAAGCATATTTCATGATTTTTAAAGCTATCAATAGCCTTTTTATATATTTTTAATTAAAGACCATTATAACGGTCAAATTCCGGCATTTAAAATTTATTTTGTATTTAAAACATATGAGAAGGCTACAATTCGCTGTGCGGATCGTTGAATACCCTATCCCATCCCATCCTTAAAATTAATATCTCCAAAAAGTGGGCTTTATGGGCCTATAATATAGAAAATGACATTGCCACAACATATTGTTCAAACAGTTTATCAGAATCTTTTGTTGTGTGACAAAAAACATGGTTTTTCTCCTGCATATGCTATGGGGAAGGGTATACAAACGGTTTTTGTAAGAAAACGCCCCCAAAAAGTGGGCGTGGGTTAAAATGGTCTATTGACGTAATGTTGGTATTAATACTGCTTTGATTGTGCATCAAATTTTTTTTTAAAATTTTTAAAATTTGACCAGAAAATGTTTATTATAAATAACGCCCCCAAAAGTGGGCGTGGCAAAAAACTTTATAAAAACGAAATATAGATATTACGATTCTCTAAATATGCTGCTCAGACACTTGTTTGAAATTCCTTACGGTTTGGCCAAAAAATACATTTTCCTAAAAAGGGGCGTGGCAGTGGGCGGATTTCAAAAATGTTCACACTTGTTCTGGTGGCACGGACGAGAATCCTATATACCAAATTTCAGTGTCCTAGCTCAAAATTTAAGGCCCAAAAATAGGTGACGAACAGACAGACGGACGAACGGACAGACAGACATGGCTAATTCCACTCAGCTAGCGATTCTGAATCGATCCATATACATTGAGGTATATGTAGCTAAATTATTTCTGTATGTTACAAACTAACTATCAAAACTAATATACCCCTATGGGATAGGGTATAAACATATGAGAGGCTACAAACCGCTGTGCGGATCGTTGAATAGCCTATCCCATCCCATCCTTAAAATTAATATCCTCAAAATATAGGCCTTATGGCGATGAAATACAGAAAATGATATTGTCACAATATATTGCTCAGACAGTTTATCAAAATCTTTTGTGGTTCGACAAAAAATAAACGTATTTCTATTGCTATTGCCTTGGTGATGGGGTATACAAATGGTTTTTGTAAGAAAACGCCCCCAAAATGTAAGCGTAGGTGAAAAGCCGTTGAATAGCCTATCCCATCCCATCCTTAAAATTAATATCCTCAAAATATAGGCCTTATGGCGATGAAATACAGAAAATGACATTGTCACAATATATTGCTCAGACAGTTTATCAAAATCTCTTGTGGTTCGACAAAAAATAAACGTATTTCTATTGCTATTGCCTTGGTGATGGGGTATACAAATGGTTTTTGTAAGAAAACGCCCCCAAAATGTAAGCGTAGGTGAAAATGATCTATGGACAAAATTGCGGAAGTATTTGCATCAAAAATGTTTTCGAAAGTTTTAAAATTTGGACAAAAAGCGTTTTTTACTAGAAACGCCCCCAAAGAGTGGGCATGGCAAAAAACTTTGTATAGACGAAATATAGATATTAGGATTGTCTAAATATGATGCTCAGACACTTTTTTGAAATTCTTTACGGTTTGGCCTAAAACTACGTCTTTCCAAAAGGGGGCGTGGCAGTGGGCGGATATCAACATTTTTTACAAAAAGTGGGCGTGGGTTAAAATGGTCTATAGACGAAATGTTCATATTAATACTACCAATGATTGTGCATCAAATTTTTTTTTTAAATTTTAAAATTTGACCAGAAAACGTTTTTAATAAAAAACGCCCCCAAAAAGTGGGCGTGGCAAAAAACCTTTATATTGAAGAAATATAGATATTACGATTCTCTAAATATGCTGCTCAGACACTTTTTTAAAATTCCTTACAGTTTGGCCAAAAAATACGTTTTCCTAAAAAGCGGGCGTGGCAGTGGGCGGATTTCGAAAATTTGTACACTTATTCTGGTGGCACGGACGAGGATCCTATATACCAAATTTCATTATCCTAGCTCAAAATTTAAGGCTCAAAAATCGGTCCATCGGCACCAGTCAGTTTTATCTTATTAGAGTGCTTACCCAACAGGTTGTGACCTGTTATCGCTCTCACCGCTATAGAAATGGAAGCTCTATTCAAAGCTAATAGCTTGTTTGATTTGCTACCGCTTAATTCTGGCCAGAGAGCTTTTGTGTGTGTACAAGTTGTTGTATTTTGCCATCTTGTTATGGTTGCTTTTAGAGTGTGCTTAGTTAATTCATGTTTTTTAGATGCTAGCGGGGGATTGACCCTTTTATTAGCTAGGGAAATGCAGCTGGACGATCCTAGTCTGGCTAGTTCGTCTGCTTTCTCATTCCCTATAGTGTCATTATGTCCTGGCACCCAGATAATTTGGACTTTGTTCTGGTTACAAAGAGCCTTCAGCTCTTCGCGGCAGCGTCCAACTACCCGTGATTTTACTATATTGGATGCCAGAGCTTTAATGGCCGCTTGTCTATCCACGTAGATGGAGATATCCTCATGTGATATGTCCAATACCCTAGCCGATTCGTCAGCTTCGAGTATGGCCAGGATCTCAGCTTGGAATACACTACACGAGTTTGCTAATCTTAAGGATGTAGCTAGCCCGATCCGACTTCCATTTTGGATCCGTCGGTGTAGATTGCTATTTCTGTGTTAGCTAACACATTGTTTGAAGACCATTCGCCTCTGCTTGGTATTCTGATGGAGTAATTAGTGTCAAAGTCGTGATATGGGATCATGTAGTCAGATGCTACATCCTCATATGCCATTGAGTTTAATATTGAGCTATGGCCAAAAGGCTTCGTAAGTAGATTGCCCGTTTCTTTGAGTCTTGCTGCGCTTTTTGCTGCTGTGTCATTGATTTGTAAGTCAATTGGTGTTATGTTTAGTATTGTTTCTAACACTACTGTGGGGCTAGTGCGCATGGCTCCTGTCGTGAGTATGCATGCTGTCCTTTGAACTTTCGTAAGCTTGGTCATATGTTTTGCTTTTTTCATAGCATTCCACCAGACCAAGCAGCCGTATGTTAGGATTGGTCTGAGAATGGCTGTGTATAGCCATTTTGTGACCTTCGGGGATGGGCCCCATTTTTTGCCGCAGATTCTGTTGCAGCTATAGAGGGCAATATTTGCTTTCTTTACTCTTTCTTCAATGTTTAGATTCCAGTTCAGTTTACTATCGAGTATCACCCCCAGATATTTCGCGCTTGCTGACATGAGAGAGTCGAATCTTCCAAAGACGGTGCCGGAAATGCTGGGATCGATCTCCTGTATCTAGCTTCTTAAGTGCCTCGTTGACTACTAATAGCCAGAGGAGTGGGGATAGTACGCCTCCCTGGGGGGTACCTCAGTTGTGACGTTGTTGAAGGCTCCTTCTATATCTAGAAAGGCTGCTAGCGTATATTCTTTGTAGTGCAGTGAATTTTCTACTGTGCGAACTACTTCGTGTAGAGCCGTTTCCACCGATTTACCCTTTGTATAGGCGTGTTGGCTTACAGATAGGTAACCTGGATTCAGGTTGCTACGTATATGGATGTCGAGTAATCGTTCCATCGTTTTCAGTAGGAAGGAGGACAGGCTTATTGGTCTGAAATCCTTCGCTACGGTGTGGCTGCATTTACCTGCCTTCGGTATGAATATAACTTTAACTTCACGCCACACTTGTGGTATGTGGTTTAGTTTTAGACATGCACGGAAGATAGTGAGCAGTGTTGGCATTATTAGCTTAGCAGTTTTTTGTAGCATGATAGGGGTTATGCCGTCAGGGCCGGCTGATTTATGGGGCTTGAATGAATTAATGGCCCATGCAATTTTTTCCTTGCACACTATCGTATTAATGAGAGAGAGAGAGAGAGAGAGTTGTCATCCATGTTGTCCGCTGTGTGGTCTGTTTTTGTATTTACGATGACATTTTCCTCTACCGTTTTGCAGTTCGGAAAGTGTGTGTTTAAAAGAAGGTTTAGGGTATCAGCGGTTGATTCCGTCCATTCATTTGCAGAATTTTTTAGAAAACCTGGGCTGCTTGCTTCTTTCGATGGTATCTTCCTCAATCTGGCAGATTCTTTGTTATCCTCGATATTGCAGAATTCTTTCCAAGCCTTTCTTTTGGCCGTTCTGGTCTCTTTTTTGAATTTACAGAGGCTGGTTCTGTAAGAGTGCCAGTCTGCTTCTGCGTTTGATCTTTTTGCTATTTTGAAGAGTTCTCTCGTTACGCTGTGTTGTCTGGCCAGTTCCCCAGACCACCAGTGGCTTTGTTCCTTTTTCTTTTTTGTAACTTTGCTTAGTGGGCACGCTTTTGAAAAAGCATTCTTAAACACCGAGACGAGTTCGTTGACGTTTTTATCAACATCTGATTGGTTTCGTGCGACACTACTAAAGGAGACTGCGGAGATGAAGGTGTCCCAGTTTGTCTTTCTCGGATTGCGAAACGGAGCGATTTTAGCTAGCGTTTCAAGTAGTGATAACTGTATAATACTGTGATCTGAAAATCTAGGTTGGTTTGATACCCTCCAGTCAGAGACTGATAGGGTGACAGAGTTAGAGGAAAGTGTTAGGTCTAAGACTTCCCTACGATTTTTAGTGATGAAAGTGGGTTCATTACCTCGATAATGAATTAATAAGCTATGTTTGATAATATATTGGAAAGGGGACTCACCTCTAGTATTTGTGTCACTACTGCCCCAGCTGGTGTTATGAGCGTTAGCGACGCATCCTATAAGTAGGTCCCAATCTCTCGCTTTACTATGTCGGACGAGGTCTTTGATAGCAATGGGAGGAGGTGGATCTTCCGAGTTGTATGGCATGTAAGCAGAGGAGAGAATCAATGGCTTTGAATCTTTCCTTTCCCACATGACTGCTGCTAGGTCATCGTTGCTGAGTTGGGGTAGAAAAATTACATTAATACTTTTCCTAGCCATGACGCAGCTACGACAATTGCCGTTGGTGCTTTTATTATAATAAATGTTATAATCATCGGATTTTAGTCCGCAAATTACCCAGTTTGAGATCCAGGGTTCCTGAAGGAGTGCAATGTCGACTTGGTGCTTGGCTAGGTGGAGAATTAGGTTGGCGCCGGCCGCCCTACTGTGATGCAGGTTTAGTTGTAGCACCTTAATCAGATTTGGCAGTACTGGGTCGGGGTGCATTTTGACCACCTACCCTGACGTCCACTAAGTTGAACCCCACCTTGAGTTTGAAGCCTGAAATCTGGAATTTCACCAACACTTGATAGTTTAGTGAAATTCGGATGCTTTGTCCTTTGACAGATGGCTCAAACATTTCTGTTATAGCCCAGTCATCAGACGGAAATTCACGTTACAAACTAAGTATCAAAACTAATATACCCCTATGGGATAGGGTATAAATAGCCAAGGAGTCGAATTTATGTCAAATTATGAATGCAAACTATTGTAAATAGATAATAAGTAGTTACAATTGTATAAGATCAATAACCTTAACAAAAAACATATGAGAGGCTACAATCCGCTGTGCGGATCGTTGGATACCCTATCCCATCACATCGTTATTATAAATATCCTCAAAATATAGGCCTTATGGCGATGAAATACAGAAAATGACATTGTCACAATATATTGCTCAGACAGTTTATCAAAATCTTTTGTGGTTCGCCAAAAAAACAACGTATTTCTACTGCTAATGCCTTGGGATTGGGTATACAAATGGTTTTTGTAAGAAAACGCCCCCAAAATGTGGGCGTAGGTGAAAATGATCTATGGACTAAATATTTATATTACCATTGCGGAAGTATTTGCATCAAAAATTTTTTCGAAAGTTTTAAAACTTGGACAAAAAGCGTTTTTTACTAAAAACGCCCCCAAAAAGGGGGCGTGGCAAAAAACTTTGTATGAACGAAATATAGATATTAGGGTTGTCTAAATATCCTGCTCAGACTCTTTTTTGAAATTCCTTACGGTTGGCCAAAAAATGAGTTTTTCTAAAAAGGGGGCGTGGCAGTGGGCGGATTTCAAAAATTTTTACACTTGTTCTGGTGGCACGGACGAGGATCCTATATACCAAATTTCATTATCCTAGCTCAAAATTTAAGGCCCAAAAATCGGTGACGAACAGACAGACGGACGGACGGACGGACGGACGGACGGACGGACGGACGGACGGACGGACGGACAGACAGACATGGCTAATTCGACTCAGCTAGCGATTCTGAGTCGATCTATATACTTTGAGGTATATGTAGCAAAATTATTTCTCTATGTTACAAACTAAGTATCAAAACTAATATACCCCCCTATGGGATAGGGTATAAACATATGAGAAGGCTACAATCCACTGTGCGGATCGTTGAATACCCTATCCCATCCTATCTGTAAAACTAAAATTCCCAAAAAGTGGACATGGCTAAAAATACGATGTGGATAAAATAAAGAAAATGACATGGTGACAACAAATTCTTCAGACTGCTTATAAAAAAATTTTACGGTTCTACAAAAGACAAGGTTTTCTCCTGCATATGTTATGGGGTAGTGTATAAAAATGCTTTTTATATAAAAACGCCCCCAAAAAGTGGGGGTGGGTTAAAATGGTCTATGAACGAAATGTTCATATTTATATTATTATTGATTCTGCATCAAAAGTTTTTTCGAAAATTTTAAAATTTGACCGAAAAACGTTTTTTATTAAAAACGCCCCCAAAAAGTGGGCGTGGCAAAACACTTTATATGAACGAAATACAGATATTCAGATTGTCTAAATAATGTTCAGAAAGTTTTTCAGAAATCCCTATGGTTGGGCCAAAAAATACGTTTTTCTAAAAATGGGGCGTGGCAGCGGACGGATTTCAAAAATTTTTACACTTGTTCTGCTGGGAGCAACAAAGAGCACGTGTACCAAATTTCATCCTTCTAGCTCAAAATTTACGGCCCAAAAACTGGTGACGTACGGACGGACGGACAGACATGGCTAAATCGACTCAGCTATCGATTCTGAGTCGATCCATATACTTTGAGGTATATGTAGCTAAATTATTTCTCTATGTTACAAACTATGTATCAAAACTAATATACCCCTATGGGATAGGGTATAAACATATGAGAAGGCTACAATCCGCTGTGCGGATCGTTTAATACCCTATCCCATTCCATCCTTAAAATTAATATCCCCAAAATATGGTCTTTATGGTCATAAAGTATTGAAAATGACGTTGTCACAAAATATTGTTCCGAAGGTTTAACAAATTCTTTTATGGTTCGACAATAAACAACGTTTTTGTATTGCATATGCCTTGGGGTAGGGCATACAAATGGTTTTTTTGTAGGAAAACGCCCACAAAAAGTAGGCGTGGGTTAAAATGGTCTATTGACGAAATGTTCACGTTAATACCACCAATGATTGTGCATCAAAACTTTTTCGAAAATTTTAAAATTTGACCGAAAAATGTTTTTTATAAAAAACGCCCCTAAAAAGTGGGCGTGGCAAAAAACTTTATATTGACGTAATTTAGATATTACTATTTTCTAAATATGCAGCTCAGACACATTTTTAAAATTCATTGCGGTTTGGCCAAAAAATACGTTTTCCTAAAAAGGGGGCGTGGCAGTGGGCGGATTTCAAAAATTTTTACACTTGTTCTGGTGGCACGGACGATGATCCTATTTATTTATAAAATTTTATTATGCTAGCTCAAAATTTAAGGCACAAAAATCGGTGACGAACAGACAGACGGACGGACGGACAGACAGACATGGCTTAATAAGTATAAATAGCTAAATTATTTCTCTATGTTACAAACTAAGTATCAAAACTAATGTACCCCTATGGGATAGGGTATAAAAACGGCAATCAGCTGGTTGTGTAATTGTACATATCCACAGATGAGATTTCGTGGAAGGTTATGGGGAAAAAATGAAATCACTAATTAATCAACTGTTAAGAAGTAAGGTCAGAAAAGGAAAAAAGATTATAACGTGGTTAATCGAGTTTTTTCTTATTTAATAGCTAAAACAGAGTGTCAGTTCGTCTAACTGAGAATATCACAATTTGTCTGAGACGCCTTCTCAGCACAATTCAATTCATTTTTCTATACCCGCCAAGTGTAGAACATGGTCCTTCGGACCTTCAAGTGAATCAAGTGAATCGAGTAAATAAAATAAAAAAGTGAACCTTTGCTCAAAGCAAAAAACATTGAAAAAACATATGAGAAGGCTACAATCCGCTGTGCGGATCGTTTAATACCCTATTCCATCCTATCCTTAAAATTAATATCCCCAAAATTTGGTCTTTATGGTCATAAAGTATTGAAAATGACGTTGTCACAACATATTGTTAAGACGGCTCATCAATATCTTTAAAGGTTAGACAAAAAACAACGTTTTTCTATTGCATATGCCTTGGGGTAGGGCATACAAATGGTTTTTGGAGAAAACACCGCCCAAAAAGTGGGCGTGGGTTAAAATGGTCTATGGACGAAATGTTCATATTGGTACTACCAATGATTGTGCATCAAATTTTTTTTCGATAATTATAAAATTTGACCAGAAATTTTTTTTTTTTTATAAAAAACGCCCCCAAAAAGTGGGCGTGGCAAAAAACTTTATATTGACGAAATATAGATATTTCGATTCTCTACATATGCTACTCAGACACTTTTTTCAAATTCTTTACGGTTTGGCCAAAACATACGTTTTTCTAATAAGGGGATGGCATTCGGCGGATTTCAAAAATTTTACACTTGTTCTGGTAGCACGAACGAGGATCCTATATACCAAATTTCATTATCCTAGCTCAAAATTTAAGGCCCAAAAATCGGTGACGAACAGACAGACGGACGGACGAATCCCGCAATAAACGGAGCTATCGGCAGACCCAGCACCAAGCGGTTGTCACTTGCAGTAAGCAAGCGGTATAGCGGTCAGGAAGCAGAACAGCCAACGGTCTGATTGGATTGCGGATATTTAAGGTGACACAACGGTCAACAATCACAGCAAGTAACTGTGGAACACAAAGCCTTCTGCAACTACAAGTGAAAGTAAAGACTGAAGTAGCAGTTGCTTAGAAGCACATTAAGGTAGGAAATTATTTCAATCTTTTATATCCTTATTGGTTTTATGTGCGAAAAATAATAATAAAATAAGTTTGAACATCTTAAAAAAATTTTAAAAATTAATTTAATAAAAGTGCTCCGTATACAAACCCTTTGAATAATGGCGAAGCTAGCTAAATATATCGAACGTCAAAGCTTTTGCTTAAAGAGTGCCAAATAGACTGCGACGAATTTAAAAAAGAAAACGCGGCGGGTAAATCCAAAGGGTACGTAAACGCCCTAATGTCAGAAAGCGATGAGTACTTTAAACGAGCAAAAAAGGATCACGATTCAATCGTAAATAGCGCGTCTGATCCTCTTAAAGATAATTATTTTGAAAAGGAAACGTTCTCAAAAATCAAACGCTTGAATTTTTCATTCATGGGAATGCTATCCGATGAGATGGAAAAGTTTGTGGAGCAAAGTAATGCGTATTTAGATGTGTCTCAGTTAAATACAACCAAAATGTCAGTATGCGACATACGGCTTCCACCAATTCAAATAAAGCCATTCTCTGGTAAATTGGAGGAATGGTGTGAGTTTCACAAAACGTGAATTTATCTAAAATTCAAAAATTGCAATACTTGAAAACCGAAGCTAGTAAACGCCCAATTAAGAATATTCATGGAGCAAAGAAAGCTCACCCATGAATCCGCCGGTTCATTAAAATTGTTGCATGACACGAGCATAGAATGTGTCCATGCACTTCCGAACTTGGAAATGGTAGTCGACCAGTGGGACGCCATTCTCATTTCCGCCGTGTACCACAAACTTCCTCCTCAAACTCAAAAGGATTGGGAAGACAAACTTGGTACCCCCAAACTTCTTCCTGATTGGAAAACATTTTCAAGGTTTATCGGAGGTCGATTTAGTTCCTTAGAAAACATTATGGAGTCCAATTGTGGACTAAGGCACCAAGGAACACCAAATTTTAGAAAGACTTTTAATGTAATGCCTTCACCCGAAGCGAGGAAATTTCTCTGTCGCCTTTGCAAGGCCTCACATGGCATTCCGCAGTGCAAACATTTTCTCAAAATGGAGGTAAAGGCATGAATCGAAGTCATCAAGAGCAATTCTGTTAGCTCAAACTGTCTTGGATATAACCATCATTCATATGATTGCAATAGTAGCAATAGGTGCCAAAAATGAGGTCAAAAGCATCACACCCTAATGCATATTGACACACAAAACGCACGTTATAATGATCATCAGCACGGTCACAATCAAGGCATGTACAATGCGCACTTGATTCAAAATTCAAATTTGGTCAACGCACAAAATCAGTACAATTGTGAGCAAAATGGTCCGTCAACGTCACCAACACCAAGGAACATTAATTCACACCTTAACCAAATGCAGTCCAAGGTGTTGTTAGCAACTGCATTAGTAAAGGTATTTTCACCGAAAGGAGATTACCATGTACTAAGGGCGTTAATCGACTCAGGATCAGAAGCTACGTTCATTAAAGAAAATGTTGTTCAGCTTCTTAGCCTAAAGAGGCAACGGACAAAGGTTACTGGGCTACGAAAACATCAACGGGCACCGCCAACCATCAGGTTGAATTCTCAATATGTTCCTTTACCAATCCATTGTTTTGCCTGAATGTCGGAGCGTTTGTAATATCGAAGTTAACGTCATTGTTGCCAACACAAAAGATGCAAATATCGAAGTGGCCGCATTTCGACAAAATTCCGCTAGCAGATTCCTCGTATAATTACGAGGAGATCGATCTCCTGTTAGGTGCAGACGTATATGCAGCAATCATATTCGAAGGGCTGATCAAGAGCATTAATGGTTCCCGAATTGGGATGAATCCTTACAGGAGCTACCAATAGCAATCAAAGAAGTTGTTCGAAAGTACAACATTAGATGCAGAACTGAGACAATTTTGGGAGATAGAAGAAGATATGGAAGGTCGTAAATTCACACAGGAAGAAGAAAGATGTCAACTGCGCTACCAAAACACGGTACGAAGAAGGCAAGACGGGAGATATGAACTTCGGCTTCCGTTTAAAAACAATGAGTGGAATAATCTCGGCAACTCTAAGTGGTCAACTTTAGCCAGATTCTATCAAGTTGGAAAACGTCTTCTGTCAAACCAAGCTCTCAGGGAAGCATACACAGCGTGCATAAACGAATATGCTTATTGGGGCACATGAGGGAAATAAAGAATGAGCACGAAGTCGAAGTGGAAAGTAGAGAACATTACTATCTACCACACCATGCAGTGTTCAAGGAGACAAGTACAACTACAAGACTTCGAGTGGTTTTCGACGCATCATGCCCAACATCAAACGGAGTGTCATTAAATGACTACTTGATGATTGGCCCACGGCTCCAAAAGGACATCATTGACCTCATCGCCCAATGGAGGGAATTTAAGGTAGCATTCTCAGCTGACATAAGTAGGATGTATCGACAGATCTGGATGGCACAAGAGGACACACCATACCAGTTAATCCTATGGAGACCAAACAGTGAGGAAAGAATAACAACATTCGCACTTAACACCGTCACATTTGGAACGGCATCAGCGCCATACTTAGCTGTTCGAACATTACAGCAGGTAGCATTAGAGGTAAAGGAGAGGCATCCAGATGTCTCTAAGGCACTCATCGAAGGGTTTTATGTAGACGACTTTTTATATGGAGCCGATAACGAAGAGCAGGCCATCCAATTACAAAGAGATGTTCTAGCAACCCTACACCCTACAGAGTGCTGGACTTCCTCTCCGTAAATGGGCAAGTAATTCTGCTACACTTTTGGTTCAGATACCTAAAACTGAAAGGGAAATGAATCTCCCAATAAATTTTGATTCGACTGATGCCATCAAGAGGTTAGGCATCCAATGGCACCCTCCAAGTAACGTAATCAACCTACCCAAGGTAACAAAACATACCAAACGATCCGTACTGGCTGACATTGCTCGACTGTTCGATCCCCTAGGATGGATATCGCCATGCATTGTCAAAGCAAAATTGGGACGCCACGATACCACTAGAATAACAGTGGACAGAACTGCGCAACAAGGTGATAAAATTGGAAGAGATCGAAATTTCACGTTAGCTTGGATATGAAGCCTCATCTCAGGTCCAAATACACGGGTTCAGTGACGCATCGGAAAGGGCATATGCAGCAGTCACGTATCGTGATGGATGGACAGGAACGAATCCGACTGGAGGCGTCCATAACAAGAGTTGCACCGGTTAAGTGTATATCGCTTCCACGATTGGAACTCTGCGCAGCGCTTCTACTAGCAAAACTAATGCATAGATTGTTAACGGCCATGCAAGTCAAAAAACAGTCTGTATTCGCCTGGTCTGATTCGATGACTACACTGGCATGGATCAAAGGAAGCCCAGACATACGCACCAACTTCGTTGCAAACAGAATCACCGAGATCCAAGCTCTGGCTCCAGACGTTTTATGGCAACATGTAGGCTGCTGGATGAAGAGTGCTCTCACGAATTGGCAACGAATTGTGGTGGCATGGACCACACTTTCTTAAAAACTTTGCGGCACAGGAT
The DNA here is from genome assembly GCA_932526625.1 of Rhingia campestris. Classification (NCBI taxonomy): domain Eukaryota; kingdom Metazoa; phylum Arthropoda; class Insecta; order Diptera; family Syrphidae; genus Rhingia; species Rhingia campestris. The sequence goes on from OW052183.1 coordinate 63,158,984, forward strand.
GCGCAAGCAGCTAGTCTCCTGGAAACGAACGAAGAAACAAAACATATGAGAAGGCTACAATCCGCTGTGCGGATCGTTGAATACCCTATCCCATCCCATCCTTAAAATTAATGTCTCCAAAGAGTGGGCTTTATTAGCCTATAATATAGAAAATGACACTGTCACAACATATTGTTCAAACAGTTTATCAGAATCTTTTGTTGTTTGACAAAACACATCGTTTTCCTCCTGCATATGCTATGTGGTAGGGTATACAAACGGTTTTTGTAAGAAAACGCCAACAAAAATTGGGCGTGGGCTAAAATGATCTATGGACGAAATGTTTATATTAATATTATTAATTATTCTGCATCAACATTTTTTTCGAAAATTTTAAATTTTGACCGTAAAACGTTTTTTATTAAAAACGATCCCAAAAAGGGGGCGTGGGAAAAAACTTTATATGAACGAAATATAGATATTACGATTGTTTAACTACGTTTCTCAGACATTTTTTCAAAATTCCTTATGGTTTAGCCAAAAAATACGTTTTTCTAAAAAGGGGGCGTGGCAGTGGGCGGATTTCAAAAATGTTTACACTTGTTCTGCTTTTCCCCCCTCGGGATAGGGGGGGTGTAGAATATTCCCGAGGTAAGGTATGCCTGTCGTAAAAGGCGACTTAAATCCAAAAAGTTTAAACTTTTCACAAAAGTTAAAAAGAAAAGAACATGCAATGAACAAAACAAAAGATTTGAATACCCCAGGTGGTAGGCCAGTTACACTGGTAAATCCACCCTCTTCGGAGGTCGGTCCCATGGATTCTGGGGGGACCATTTATTGCCTAGTAGCGACCCTTTCGGAAGATGTAAAAGGGTCGAAAGAACACCCCCATCTAAAAAGGTAGACAACAATGAAAACCTTAAGGCTAAATTTTCAAAAGCCTGTGAAGAAAGAGATGGGTTTAAGCAACTCAATGAGGCACTGCTGAGAGAAATAAATAATCTGAAGCAGGAGTTGCAATTGTTGAAAGAACAAATCAACGGCCAAAAAAAAGAAAATGCTCAGACTGTCGAGTTCTCAACCAATGAAGAAGAACTTAAAAAAGAGACGGAAGGGCATCGTCACATGGGGAATAAAAATAAAAAGCGTAAGATGAGTATATCCCCGAAAATCTCATCCCAAATGAAAAGCTCTCAAAATATTGAGATTGATCCAGGTAAACAAAACCATATTTAAACGAGTGGTGGGTGCACGACTGGGTCGTACGCAACTTTCTCTTTCACAGCGAGTTGGGCGTTAGATCAAATAGTAAGTATGCATTTGGATTATTGATGCAAAAATTATATAAAAATGTCGAAATGTGATTATACGAACGTTTACTCCGAAATTTGAAGGAATCGGTGTCGATGTGAATACTAATGATTTTCCGTTATTGGCCAAAACTTAAAATTCCGTTTAGTGATAGTTGGGCTAAAACTAATTATGTGGAATTGTTTCAAACTATAATTGTAGTATATATATTAAATTTCATTCAATTTGGCATAGCAGTTTGCGAGAAATTAACAATTTTCTTTATATGGCCTAAATGACAAAATCCGTTATATGGATTTTCTCGCAAAAACTGGGTATGCAGTTTTGTTGGAACTAATATGCATATAGTGTATATAAAGTTTAATCAAAATCGTTAGAGCCGTTTTCGAGAAAATTGAGGTTATGTGTAATTTTTATATGGCAGGTACCGTTATTAACATGGCTAAAAGCAAACAAAAAAAATGGCCTAGAATTATGACCAAAACAAGCTTGGATACGAAGTTTGAAGAAAATCGGTCAAGCCGTTTAGGCTGGGGAGACCATTACGGACAGACGGACCGACGGACCGACGGACCGACGGACGGAATTCCAAAAAACACTTTTTTAGGCTCCGCTATCATCGTAATGTTAGAATCAATCAAAATCTCGAGGTCGAAAATTTTCACGAAAACAATATCTTTCTCTTTGTAAGAGAAAGTTAAAAATAATCAGACCTCCACCAATCATAGCGCTTCAAATAAACAACTATGAAAGCCTAACCAAATTATTGGAGGAAAATAAAATAAAAGCAAGCTCAACCCTTATTAATAATAATGATATAAAAATTAATGTGGTTGAAGAGGCAACGTACAGAAACCTCACCAAAATACTAAACCAAAAAAAAGTGCAATGGTACTCTTATGAAAGTAAGCAATCCAGGCCTATAAAGGTAGTAGTAAAAAAATAACACTACTCATGCTCGCCTGAAAGCATTAAAAAAGACTTAAAAGAGAAAAAGTTTAAAATAATAGAAGTAGTCAATATGCTTAAATTTAAAAGCAAAGTACCACTTCCAAACTTTATGCTCAGTTTTGAGCATGACGAAGACATAAAAAACGAGTGGTGGGTGCACGACTGGGTCGTACGCAACTTTCTCTTTCACAGCGAGTTGGGTGTTAGATCAAATAGTGCGCATTTTGATTATTAATGCTAAAAATTATATAAAATGTCGAAATGTGATTATACGAACGTTTACTCCGAAATTTGAAGGAATCGGTGTGTATATGAAAAATAATTAATTTTCGTTATTGGCCAAAACTAAAAATTCCGTTAATTGATAGTTGGGCTAATACTAATTATGTGGAATTGTTTAAAACTATTATAGTAGTATATATATTAAATTTCATTCAATTTGACATAGTAGTTTGCGAGAAATTTACAATTTTCTTTATATGGCCAAAATGACAAAATCCGTTATATGGATTTTCTCGAAAAAACTGGGTATGCAGTTTTGTTAGAACTAATATTCTTATAGTATATATAAAGTTTAATCAAAATCGTTAGAGCCGTTTTCGAGAAAATTGAGGTTATGTGTAATTTTTATATGGCAGGTACCGTTAATAACATGGCTAAAAGCAAACAAAAAAAATGGCCTAGAATTATGACCAAAACAAGCTTGGATACGAAGTTTGGAGAAAATCGGTCAAGCCGTTTAGGCTGGGGAGACCATTACGGACAGACGGACCGACGGACCGACGGACCGACGGACCGACGGACGGAATTCCAAAAACCACTTTTTTAGGCTCCGCTATCATCGTAATGTTAGAATCAATCAAAATCTCGAGGTCGAAAATTTTCACGAAAACAATATCTTTCTCTTTGTAAGAGAAAGTTAAAAATCTACGGAATAAAAGACATACTTGGAATGAAAGTTGAAATCCACACATTAAGGAAATCTAAACTCGTTCCACAATGCAAAAATTGCCAAAAGTATGGTCACACACAAAAATACTGCAGCGCAAATTCAAAATGCGTAAAATGCGGGGGAAGTCACCATACTAAAGACTGTATGAAAAAAAAGATGAACCTCCAAAATGTGCGAATTGCAACGAAAATCATCCAGCTAGCTATAGAGGATGTACAGTTGCAACAGAAATCCAACTTGCTAAAGACAAGAGGCAGAAGAAGCCTCACAACAGACTAAATATGGACGCACCTAAAGTCAAAAAGGACTTACAACAAAGCAACCAAACAAAAATCGATACCCAAGAGTTAAAAGTCTTAAAAGACTCAAAATTAAAACCAACTGCGGGTGCAAAAATAACATATGCTCAAGTAGCATCAAAAACCGCAGGAAAACCAGCTGACAAAACAGAAAAAAATAATATAAAACCAATGGAAACCCTAATGAGACAAATCCTTAATAGAATGGATTCAATGGAGAAATGTAATAAAACAATATTAGAAAAAATATCTATTCTTGAGAGACAGAGCAGCAACAAAAGAGCTGTACCAAAATGACAAACATGATGGATAAAATAAAAATCCTTGAATGGAATGCTAATGATATTGAGAATCGCAAGGAAGAGATTCAAATAATACTCGATATTAACCAAATCGATATATGCCTCATCTCAGAGACTCATTTAAAATTATCTACAGACTTTAAGCTGCAAGGATATAAACTATATCACACCCCACATCCTCACAATTGTGCAAAAGGAGGGGCTGCAGTCTTAATAAAAACATATGAGAGGCTACAATCCGCTATGCGGATCGTTGAATACCCTATCCCATCCCATCCTTTAAATTAATATCCTCAAAATATAGGCCTTATGGCGATGAAAAACAGAAAATGACATTGTCACAATATATTGCTCAGACAGTTTCTCAAAATCTTTTGTGGTTCGACAAAAAACAACGTATTTCTATTGCTAATGCCTTGGGATGGGGTATACAAATGGTTTTTGTAAGAAAACGCCCCGAAAATGTGGGTGTAGGAGAAAATGATCTATAAACAAAATGTTTATATTACCATTGCGGAAGTATTTGCATCAAAATTTTTTTCGAAAGTTTAAAAATTTGGACAAAAAACGTTTTTTTTACTAAAAACGCCCCCAAAAAGTGGGCGTGGCAAAAAACTTTGTATGGACGAAATATAGATATTAGGATTGTCTAAATATGTTGCGAACACACTTTTTTGAAATTCTTTACGGTTTGCCTTAAAACTAGGTTTTTTTCTAAAAGGGGGCGTGGCAGTGGGCGGATTTTAAAATTTTTTACACTTGTTCTGGTGACTCGGCCAAGGATCCTATATACCAAATTTCATTATCCTTGCTCAAAATTTAAGGCCCAAAAATCGGTGACGAACAGACAGACGGACGGACGGACACACGGACGGACGGACACACGGACGGACGGACGGACGGACGGACAGACAGACATGGCTAACTGACTCAGCTAGCGATTCTGAGTCGATCCATATACTTTGAGGTATGTGTAGCTAAAATATTTCTCTATGTTACAAACTAAGTATCAAAACTAATATACCCCCCTATGGGATAGGGTATAAAAACGAGATTGAACACCATATAGAAACCAAATTCCAGTCATGTGCGATTCAAGGGATCAGTTGCATCAGTATACTGTTCCCCTAGCTATAGAATACAGAAAAATGACTTTAAAAGTCTTCTAGATGTATTTCACAATAGATTCATTGCGGGAGGAGATTTTAATGCCAAAAATAAGTATTGGGGATCTAGACTAACGAATACTAGAGGAAGAGCTTTACTTGAATCAATTAAAGAATGTGGCAAATATCATTCGGCGGGAAAACCTACCTACTGGCCAACAGATAGGAATAAAACCCCAGCTCTTGTCGACTTCTTTATAACAAAAAATATCTCCTCAAATAATATAAATGTGGAAGAAGGGCCAGACCTACAGTCAGATCACTCTTCAATACTTTTCAGACTTGGCGATATAAAAATAATGATGAAAGAACAAAGTCCAACACTAGTTAATAAGCTAACTGACTGGAGCTACTTCAGAGAGAAGTTGGAAGAAAATACCCAAATGATAGCTATTGAAACAGAAGAGCAAATAGAAAAAGCAGTGCAATTATTTACACTCAATATACAAAAAGCTGCATGGGCTGCAACTCCAAAAATAAAAAACAAAATAAAACAAAATTCATACCCTCCTGTAATATGTGAAATTATTGCAGAAAAGAGAAAAGCTAGAAAACGTTGGCAACAAACAAGGGCGCCAATTGACAAAAACAAACTAAACAGGCTAAATAGTAAACTCAGAAAATCAATAATTGAATTCAGAAATGAGTCACTAAAAAAATACCTTACAGGCCTAACAAATGATGCTAGTACTGACTACTCGCTCTGGAAGGCAACAAAGAAAATGAACAGGCCAACAGCTCACATCCCACCAGTGAAAACCAGAGAAGGAAACTGGGCAAAAAGCAGTCAAGAAAAAGCAAATACTTTTGCTGAGCATCTTGAAGGCGTCTTCCAACCATACGAAGATAAAGACTATCAAGGAATGGAAGAAACGTGCCAGGAAGATGTACCAATTCGACCGGTTACGTCTAAAGAACTTGCTAAAGAAATAAAAGAAGGTATAAACATAAAAAAGGCCCCAGGGTTTGATTTAATAACGGGGGAAATTTTAAAACAATTCTCAAAAAAAATACTGAAACATCTAGCGCAGATCATAAACGCTGTATTTAGATTAAGATATGTACAAAGCATATGGAAGGTCGCGGAGGTTATAATGGTTCCAAAACCAGGTAAACCACCTAGCGAAGTAATCTCATATAGGCCAATATCGATACTACCAATGTTGTCCAAGCTATTCGAAAAGATGCTGGTAAAACGCCTGCAAAATATTATTGTAGACAAATCGCTAGTACCGAGCCATCAATTTGGGTTCAGGAATAAACACTCAACAATTGACCAAGTGCATAGAATCACTGATAAAATTGAAAATGCTTTTGAAGAGAAAAAAGTATGCTCTACAGTATTTCTTGATATATCACAAGCTTTCGACAAAGTATGGCACAAAGGATTGATCCATAGATTACAAAAGCAACTGCCGAAGCAGTATTCAAAAATACTGGAGTCGTATATTCTACAGCGATTTTTCAGAATTAAACAAGAAACAACATACTCAACATTAAGAGAAATTAAGGCTGGTGTACCTCAAGGCAGTGTTTTAGGTCCAGTACTATATCTCCTATTCACTAGTGATCTACCAGAAAGTGACAAAATCACTCTAGCTACCTTTGCAGACGATACTGCTATACTTTCTGTAGGAGAAACTGTCGAAATAGCTACAAAAAAGCTTCAAACGGCAGTAAACAATATCTCAGAATGGACTAAAAATTGGCAGATCAGATTAAATGACCTGAAGTCAGTTCATATAAATTTTACGTTAAAACTGTACCACGCATTCCAGTATACATAAATAGTAATGTAGTGGAATATTCAAATACTGCTTAATATTTAGGGATGACTCTAGACTCCAAACTGCGCTGGAAAGCCCACGTAAAGAAAAAAAGAGATGAGTTAAACATCCGCTATAGTAAAATGTATTGGCTTATTGGGAGATACTCACCCTTATCCAACTACAATAAATTATTGCTATATAAGCAAATTCTTAAACCAGTATGGACCTATGGGCTCCAGCTGTGGGCATGCACATGCAAGACAAACTTACTAAGAATACAAACCTTCCAAAACAAAGTACTACGGAGCATAGTTAACGCACCGTGGTACATACGTAACACCGATCTACATAGAGATCTATATATTGAAATGGTTGAAGATGAAGCTAAAAAAGTAGCTCTAAGACACAGAGATAGGCTTCTCAGCCATGTTAATTTAGAAATAGCACAGCTTTTAAGAACCGACTATATAGTCAGGAGATTAAGACGGGTTTAACCCCTTGATCTATGTAGCTAAAGATATATATAATTTAAAAAAAACAAGAAATACTGAAACTTAGGTACAATTTCAAACAAAACTCATAGAAATCCGACCAACGTCGGAATTTCTTTTAAATTTTATATTTTTATAAAATATAATACATGTGAAAAATAAATTGCTGATTAGTCTAACGACAAGGTGCGATTCCTTGAAGACATACAAAAGTCAGTCTTCGGGAGGTTTTTTAGATCGGGTTAAAGTCCCTCACTATTGCAGAAGGTTCCCTCGCGATAAAACCTCTGCAATGTCTTTCGATGATTTTTCCTTCCAGCGAACCCCACAAAAAAAAAAAAAAAACTTGTTCTGCTGGGAGCAACAAAGAGCACGTGTACCAAATTTCATCCTTCTAGCTCAAAATTTAAGGCCCAAAAACTGGTGACGTACGGACGGACGGACGGACGGACAGACATGGCTAAATCGAATCAGCTAGCGATTAAGCGATTCTGAGTCGATCCATATACTTTGAGGTATATGTAGCTAAATTATTTCTCTATGTTACAAACTATGTATCAAAACTAATATACCCCTATGGGATAGGGTATAAAAAGGGGAACTAACATTGCCACTGCATTTCTGTTGATAGTCAGTTTCTTTAAAAATTTTCCACTCTGAAACGTCTTGTCCGCAACATAGTAATATGGCGTAAGAGATTAGTGAAGCCAATCATCCACAAATGTGTTCGATGCCATCGGTATAACGCAAAAATGCAGGAACTACTCATTGGCAATCTTCCATCAGAATGCGTTTGCATTTCGAGACCCTTCACTAACACAGGAGTAGATTATGCTGGACCCCTAGAGATCAAATTATGGAAAGAGAGTAGCAACAAGGTAAGCAAAGGATGCATAGCTATTTTTGTTTGCTTTGCAACAAAGGCTATACACATTGAGCTAGTCACTGATTTGAGCGCAGTAGCATTCATAGCTGCATTCAAGAGATTCGTGGCCAGACGATCAGCGAGACTCACATACGAAGAATATGCTACACTGCTTGCACAAATTGAAGCATGCCTGAATTCAAGGCCATTGTGTCCCATGACGTTAGATCCAGACGACTTGATGGTACTTACACCAGGACACTTCCTAATTGGGGCACCACTCAACATGCACACGGACAGGAACCTTAAACAAAAACATATGAGAGGCTACAATCCGCTATTCGGATCGTTGAATACCCTATCCCATCCCATCCTTTAAATTAATATCCTCAAAATATAGGCCTTATGGCGATGAAATACAGAAAATGACATTCTCACAATATATTGCTCAGACAGTTTCTCAAAATCTTGTGTGGTTCGACAAAAAACAACGTATTTCTATTGCTAATGCCTTGGGATGGGGTATACAAATGGTTTTTGTAAGAAAACGCCCCCAAAATGTGGGCGTAGGTGAAAATGATCTATGGACAAAATGTTTATATTACCATTTCGGAAGTATTTGCATCAAAATTTTTTTCGAAAGTTTTAAAATTTGGACAAAAAGCGTTTTTTACTAAAAACGCCCCCAAAAAGTGGGCGTGGCAAAAAACTTTGTATGAACGAAATATAGATATTAGGATTGTCTAAATATGCTACTCAGACACTTTTTTGAAATTCCTTACGGTTTGGCCAAAAAATAAGTTTTCCTAAAAAGGGGGCGTGGCAGTGGGCGGATTTTAAAAATTTTTACACTTGTTCTGGTGGCACGGACGAGGATCCTATATACCAAATTTCATTATCCTAGCTCAAAATTTAAGGCCCAAAAACCGCTGACGAACAGACAGACGGACGGACGGACGGACGGACGGACGGACAGACAGACATGGCTAATTCGACTCAGCTAGCGATTCTGAGTCGATCCATATACTTTGAGGTATATGTAGCAAAATTATTTCTCTATGTTACAAACTAAGTATCAAAACTAATATACCCCCCTATGGGATAGGGTATAAAAATATCAACAACCTAGACAGATGGAGGTACACCGAACGACTCACTCAGGATTTCTGGAAACAACGGAGCACATCATACCTACATAAACTCCAACAGAGGCCAAAATGGTTGCAACAGGAACCAAATGTTAACATTGGAGACATCGTCCTCATCAAAGAAGACAACCTTCCACCGTCGGTATGGCTTCTTGCGCGAGTTATCCAATTGCATCCCGGGTCAGATGGTCTAACGCGCGTGGTGACCGTCAAGACAGAAAAATCTATTTTAAAACTCCCGATAGCAAAAATATCACTTTTGCCGGTTTCGACAATAACAACAACAAATACCACCACCACCATATAAAAACAAAAAGCCCTGGACAACTCAACATTAAAAACAATATAATGAACTACCCTATAAAATAAATGAACTTTGTAACAACATAAATAGAATCACCACTCTGTGGCAATCGCAGTACACGATAAAACCAATAACGAAATTATGTTTAGCATTCAACAAATACTAAATTATTATTAATTTTTCTCGGTGAACATAACCACAACCTGGAGAACGATCCAAGAAGACGACTAGACGAGTAGTATCCATATCCAGACGATCAAGTCGCAGAACAACATTTAATGGATGATGAACATCACACAGCTCTCAAGAAAAACACTCCACTAAGCTCGTGCCCAAGGCGGCAGCATGTTGGTTCCCAACAAAAAAACGACGATTAAGAACACACAACAGTAGACGCACTTGATACAAAAGCTGCATGTTTGTGCATTGGTCTAGTTGCCGAAATGCACAAAGCAAAGCCCTCAAATTAAGGAAGTGCATTTCCGGTAACCATCTGCAAGGCACACAACAAAAAAAGGCAATTTCACAAAATAAAAGAAATACTGCACGCACGCTAAACACCGAACACAAAAATCACACGAGAACTGTCATGCAGAACTAAAAATTGATGTTGGCCGAATGCAGTGATGAAGAGAGACCACAAACACCTCTCATTCCCACTACCATGGGGGGCCATTATTGAAAATAACCAAGGTGTCGAATTTATGTCAATGTATGTATGCAAACTATTGTACTTAGATAATAAGTAGTTACAATTGTATAAGATCAATAACCTTAACACAAAACATATGAGAGGTTACAATCCGCTATGCGGATCGTTGAATACCCTATCCCATCCCATCCTTTAAATTAATATCCTCAAAATATAGGCCTTATGGCGATGAAAAACAAAAAATGACATTGCCACAATATATTGCTCAGACAGTTTCTCAAAATCTTTTGTGGTTCGACAAAAAAACAACGTATTTCTATTGCTAATGCCTTGGGATGGGGTATACAAATGGTTTTTGTAAGAAAACGCCCCCAAAATGTGGGCGTAGGTGAAAATGATCTATGGACAAAATGTTTATATTACCATTTCGGAAGTATTTGCATCAAAATTTTTTTCGAAAGTTTTAAAATTTGGACAAAAACCGTTTTTTACTATAAACGCCCCCAAAAAGTGGGCGTGGCAAAAAACTTTGTATGAACGAAATATAGATATTAGGATTGTCTAAATATGCTACTCAGACACTTTTTTGAAATTCCTTACGGTTTGGCCAAAAAATAAGTTTTCCTAAAAAGGGGGCGTGGCAGTGGGCGGATTTCAAAAATTTTTACACTTGTTCTGGTGGCACGGACGAGGATCCTATATACCAAATTTCATTATCCTAGCTCAAAATTTAAGGCCCAAAAACCGCTGACGAACAGACAGACGGACGGACGGACGGACGGACGGACGGACAGACAGACATGGCTAATTCGACTCAGCTAGCGATTCTGAGTCGATCCATATACTTTGAGGTATATGTAGCAAAATTATTTCTCTATGTTACAAACTAAGTATCAAAACTAATATACCCCTATGGGATAGGGTATAAAAACATATGAGAGGCTACAATCCGCTGTGCGGATCGTTGGATACCCTATCCCATCACATCGTTATTATAAATATCCTCAAAATATAGGCCATATGGCGATGAAATACAGAAAATGACATTGTCACAATATATTGCTCAGACAGTTTATCAAAATCTTTTGTGGTTCGCCAAAAAAACAACGTATTTCTACTGCTAATGCCTTGGGATTGGGTATACAAATGGTTTTTGTAAGAAAACGCCCCCAAAATGTGGGCGTAGGTGAAAATGATCTATGGACCAAATATTTATATTACCATTGCGGAAGTATTTGCATCAAAAATTTTTTCGAAAGTTTTAAAACTTGGACAAAAAGCGTTTTTTACTAAAAACGCCCCCAAAAAGTGGGCGTGGCAAAAAACTTTGTATGAACGAAATATAGATATTAGGGTTGTCTAAATATCCTGCTCAGACAGTTTTTTGAAATTCCTTACGGTTTGGCCAAAAAATGAGTTTTTCTAAAAAGGGGGCGTGGCAGTGGGCGGATTTCAAAAATTTTTACACTTGTTCTGGTGGCACGGACGAGGATCCTATATACCAAATTTCATTATCCTAGCTCAAAATTTAAGGCCCAAAAATCGGTGACGAACAGACAGACGGACGGACGGACGGACGGACGGACGGACGGACGGACAGACAGACATGGCTAATTCGACTCAGCTAGCGATTCTGAGTCGATCCATATACTTTGAGGTATATGTAGCAAAATTATTTCTCTATGTTACAAACTAAGTATCAAAACTAATATACCCCCCTATGGGATAGGGTATAAAAATGCAATCAGCTGGTTGTGTAATTGTACGTATCCACAGATGAGATTTCGTGGAAGGTTATAGGGGAAAAATGAAATCACTAATTAATCAACTGTTAAGAAGTAAGGTCAGAAAAGGAATAACGATTATAACGTGGTTAATCGAGTTTTTCCTTATTTAATAGCTAAAACAGAGTGTCAGTTCTAACTGAGAATATCACTCTTTGTCTGAGAAGCCTTCTCAGAACAGTTCAATTCATTTTTCTATACTCACCAAGTGAAGAACACGTAGTTTTTGACCAAACCATACGGAATTTTGAATATGTTTTGAACAATATATTTAGACAATCTGAATATCTATATTTCGTTCATACAAAGTTTTTTGCCACGCCCACTTTTTGGGGGTATTTTAAATAAAAAACGTTTTCCGGCCAAATTTTAAAATTTTCGAAAAAAAAATTATTTTTATGCAGGAGAAAAACCTTGTCTTTTGTAGAACCGTAGAATTTGTTGTGACAATGACATTTTCTATATTTAATCCCCACCGTGTTTTACAACAGACAGACATGGCTAATTCGACTCAGCTAGCGATTCTGAGTCGATCTATATACTTTGAGGTATATGTAGCTAAATTATTTCTCTATGTTACAAACTAAGTATCAAAACTAATATACCCCCCTATGGTGTGTATATGGTGCTAATACTTAGACAATCCTAATATCTATATTTCGTCCACGTTTTTTTTTTGTCCAAATTTTAAAACTTTCGAAAAAAATTTTGATGCAAATACTTCCGCAATGGTAATATAAACATTTTGTCAATAGATTATTTTCACCTACGCCCACATTTTGGGGGCGTTTTCTTAGAAAAACCATTTGTAAACCCCATCCCAAGGCATTAGCAATAGAAAACCGTTGTTTTTTGTCGAACCACAAAAGATTTTGATAAACTGTCTGAGCAATATATTGTGACAATGTCATTTTCTGTATTGCATCTCCATAAGGCCTATATTTTGAGGATATTAATTTTAAGGATGGGATGGGATAGGGTTTTCAACGATCCGCATAGCGGATTGTAGCCTCTCATATGTTTTTTTATATAAAAACGACCCCAAAAAGTGGGCGTGGGTTAAAATGGTATATAGACGAAATGTTCATCTTAATAATGTTAATGATTCTGCATCAACATTTTTTTATACCCTATCCCATAGGGGGGTATATTAGTTTTGATACTTAGTTTGTAACATAGAGAAATATTTTAGCTACATATACCTCAAAGTATATGGATCGACTCAGAATCGCTAGCTGAGTCGAATAAGCAATGTCTGTCTGTCCGTCCGTCCGTCCGTCCGTCCGTCCGTCTGTCTGTTCGTCACCGATTTTGGGGCCTTAAATTTTGAGCTAGGATAATGAAATTTGGTATATAGGACCCTTGGCCGAGTCACCAGAACAAGTGTAAAAATTTTTAAAATCCGCCCACTGCCACGCCCCCTTTTAGAAAAAAACGTAGTTTTAAGGCAAACCGTAAAGAATTTCAAAAAAGTGTGTTCGCAACATATTTAGACAATCCTAATATCTATATTTCGTCCATACAAAGTTTTTTTTAGTAAAAAACGTTTTTTGTCCAAATTTTTAAACTTTCGAAAAAAATTTTGATGCAAATTCTTCCGCAATGGTAATATAAACATTTTGTCCATAGATCATTTTCTCCTACACCCACATTTTCGGAGCGTTTTCTTACAAAAACCATATGTTTGAAAAATTTAAAATTTGACCGAAACAGTTTTTAATTGAAAACGCCCCCAAAAAGTGGGCGTGGCAAAAAACTTTATATAGACGAGATATAGATATTAATATTGTCTAAATATGTTGTTCAGAAACTTTTTTAAAATTCCTTAGGGTTTGGTCAAAAACTGAGTTTTTCCTAAAAGGGGGCGTGGCAGTGGGCGGATTTCAAAAATGTTTACACTTGTTCTGTAGGCAGAGACGAGGATCCTATATACCAAATTTCATTATCCTAGCTCAAAATTTAAGGCCTAAAAATCGGTGACGTACAGACGGACGGACGGACGGACGGACAGACAGACATGGCTTAATCGACTCAGCTAGCGATGCTGAGTCGATCCATATACTTTGAGGTATATGTAGCAAAATTATTTCTCTATGTTACAAACGAAGTATCAAAACTAATATACCCCTATGGGATAGGGTATAAAAATTTGATGCACAATCATTGGTAGTATTAATATAAACATTTCGTCTATAGACCATTTTAACTCACGCCCACTTTTTGGGGGCGTTTTCTTACAAAAAACATTTGTATGCCCTACCCCAAGGCATATGCAATAGAAAAACGTTGTTTTTCGTCGAACCATAAAAGAATTTGATAAACCTTCTGAACAATATGTTGTGACAACGCCATTTTCAATACTTTATGACCATAAAGACCACATTTTGGGGATATTCATTTTAAGGATGGGATGGGATAGGGTATTAAACGATCCGCACAGCGGATTGTAGCCTTATCATATGTTTTGTCTTTAAGTCAGTTCTTATTCTACGTTAGTAATATCGCTGAAGATCTTTGATCAAATCAACATTTGTCGACTTGTTTCATATCTTCCTCCTCGTTGTTGGAGAAAAAATATATAAAAGATGGTGACATAGACGCTAATTGAAGTGTACGCAATTCTGCCGAAGGATGTATTTTAATAAGATATAGTATCTGGAATTAAATATACTCACATATGTCCAAGCTCATGAGCAATTGTGAAAGCAGCGGGTAGCCCATTATCCTGGACAATGGAACAGGAATATCTTTTACAAACTGTTCCAAGTTCAGCAAGACCAAGAGTATCACATTTTGTTTCACGCTCGTTTCTGCAAATTTGATCTCTTAAGGATACAAAACACAATTTTGTTCATTAAGTATGGTGAACATTTCTTTGAATGCATAAGCTGGTTGTTAGTATACACTGTACATCTTTATAATAAATCAATCAACAGTGTAACTTTAATCTTATATCAAGGGCTTCAATGGGGACATAACAATTTATTTTAATAAACTAAACCATTTGTATACATAGAGAAATAATTTAGCTAGATATACCTCAATGTATATGGATCGACTCAGAATCAATAGCTGAGTCGATTTAGCCATGTCTGTCCGTCCGTCCGTCCGTCTCCAGATTTTGGCCTTAAATTTTGTTGTTGTCTTTGTTGCTCCCAGCAGAACAAGTGTAAACAATTTTACAAATCCGCCAACTGCCACGCTCCCTTTTTTAGAAAAACGTAGTTTTTGACCAAACCATATAGAAATTTGAAAATCTTTTTGAACAACATTTTTAAACAATTTAAATATCTATATTTCGTCAGTTTAAAGTTTTTGCCACGCCCACTTTTTGGGGCGTTTGTAATAAAAAAAACGTTTTTCGGTCAAATTTAAAAATGTTCGAAAAAAATTTTAATGCAGAGTAATTACTAATATTAATGCAAACATTTCGTCTTTAGACCATTTTTACCCACGTCCAATTTTTAGGGGCGTTTTTATATGAAAAACTTATGAGAAGGCTACAATCCGCTGTGCGGATCGTTGAATACCCTATCGCATCCTATCCATAAAACTAAAATCCAAAAAAAAGTGGGCATTGCTAAAAGCACGATGTGGATAAAATAGAAAAACATCACACGAGAACTTTCAAATGTAGTCTTACTCATGCAGAACTAAAAATTGATGATGGCCGAATGCAGTGATGAAGAGAGACCACAAACACCTCTCATTCCCACTACCAAACATATGGGGGCCATTATTGAAAATAGCCAAGGTGTCGAATTTATGTCAATGTATGTATGCAAACAATTGTACATAGATAATAAGTAGTTACAATTGTATAAGATCAATAACCCTAACACAAAAAAATTCCAAAATTTTAAAATTTGACCAAAAAACGTTTTTTTTATAAAATATGATAAAACTACAATCCGCTGTGCGGATCGTTGAATACCCTATCCCATCCCATCCTTAAAATTAATATCCTCAAAATATAGGCCTTATGGCGATGAAATACAGAAAATGACATTGTCACAATATATTCCTCAGACAGTTTATCAAAATCTTTTGTGGTTCGACAACAAACAACGTATTTCTATTGCTAATGCCTTGGGATGGGGTATACAAATGGTTTTTGTAAGAAAACGCCCCCAAAATGTGGGCGTAGGTGAAAATGATCTATAGACAAAATGTTTATATTACCATTGCGGAAGAATTTGCATCAAAAATTTTTTCGAAAGTTTTAAAATTTGGACAAAAAGGGTTTTTTACTAAAAACGCCCCCAAAAAGTGGGCGTGGCAAAAAACTTTGTATGGACGAAATATAGATATTAAGATTGTCTAAATATGCTGCTCAGGCACTTTTTTGAAATTCCTTACGGTTTGGCTTAAAACTACGTTTTTCTAAAAAGGGGGCGTGGCAGTGGGCGGATTTCAAAAATTTTTACACTTGTTCTGCTTCGTCGGCCAGAGAGTCTATATACCAAATTTGAACACTCTAGCTCAAAATTTAAGGCCCAAAAATCGGTGACACACAGACGGACGGACGGACGGACGGACGGACGGACGGACGGACAGACAGACATGGCTTAATCGACTCAGCTAGCGATTCTGAATCGATCCATATACTTTGAGGTATATGTATCGAAATTATTTCTCTATGTTACAAACTTAATGTCAAAACTAATATACCCCCCTATGGGATTGGGTATAAACATATGAGAAGGCTACAATCAGCTGTGCGGATCGTTTAATACCCTATCAAATCCCATCCCATCCTTAAATTAATTTTCCCAAAAATGTGGTCTTTACGGGCATAAAGTATTGTAAATGACGTTGTCACAACATAATGTTCAGAGGTTTTATCAAATTCTTTTATGGTTCGACAAAAAACAACGTTTTTCTATTGCATATGCCTTGGGGTAGGGCATACAAATGGTTTTTGTAAGAAAACGCCCCTAAAAAGTGGGCGTGGGTTAAAATGGTCTATTGACGAAATGTTCACATTAATACTACCGATGATAGTGCATCAAAACTTTTTTCGAAAATTTTAAAATTTGACCGGAAAACGTTTTTTATAAAAAACGCCCCTAAAAAGTGGGCGTGGCAAAAAACTTTATATTGACGAAATATAGATATTACCATTCTCTAAATATGCTGCTCAGACACTTTTTTCAAATTCATTACGGTTTGGCCAAAAAATACGTTTTCCTAAAAGGGGGGCGTGGCAGTGGATGGATTTCAAAATTTTTTACACTTGTTCTGGTGGAACGGACGATGATCCTATATACCAAATTTCATTATCCTAGCTCAAAATTTAAGGCCCAAAAATCGGTGACGAACAGGCAGACGGACGGACGGACGGACAGACAGACATGGCTAATTCGACTCAGCTAGCGATTCTGAGTCGATCCATATACTTTGAGGTGTATGTAGCAAAATTATTTCTCTATGTTACAAACTAAGTATCAAAACTAATATACCCCTATGGGATAGGGTATTAAAACTGCAATCAGCTGGTTGTGTAATTGTACATATCCACAGATGAGATTTCGTAGAAGGTTATAGGGGAAAAATGAAATCACTAATTAATCAACTGTTAAGAAGTAAGGTCAGAAAAGGAATAACGATTATAACGTGGTTAATAGAGTTTTTCCTTATTTAATAGCTAAAACAGAGTGTCAGTTCTAACTGAGAATATCACTCTTTGTGTGTATCACTCGACAATTAGTTCTATCATTAATGAATCAATTCTTTAATAAAAACATATGAGAGGCTACAATCCGCTGTGCGGATCGTTGGATACCCTATCCCATCACATCGTTATTATAAATATCCTCAAAATATAGGCCATATGGCGATGAAATACAGAAAATGACATTGTCACAATATATTGCTCAGACAGTTTATCAAAATCTTTTGTGGTTCGCCAAAAAAACAACGTATTTCTACTGCTAATGCCTTGGGATTGGGTATACAAATGGTTTTTGTAAGAAAACGCCCCCAAAATGTGGGCGTAGGTGAAAATGATCTATGGACCAAATATTTATATTACCATTGCGGAAGTATTTGCATCAAAAATTTTTTCGAAAGTTTTAAAACTTGGACAAAAAGCGTTTTTTACTAAAAACGCCCCCAAAAAGTGGGCGTGGCAAAAAACTTTGTATGAACGAAATATAGATATTAGGGTTGTCTAAATATCCTGCTCAGACAGTTTTTTGAAATTCCTTACGGTTTGGCCAAAAAATGAGTTTTTCTAAAAAGGGGGCGTGGCAGTGGGCGGATTTCAAAAATTTTTACACTTGTTCTGGTGGCACGGACGAGGATCCTATATACCAAATTTCATTATCCTAGCTCAAAATTTAAGGCCCAAAAATCGGTGACGAACAGACAGACGGACGGACGGACGGACGGACGGACGGACGGACGGACGGACGGACGGACGGACGGACGGACAGACAGACATGGCTAATTCGACTCAGCTAGCGATTCTGAGTCGATCCATATACTTTGAGGTATATGTAGCAAAATTATTTCTCTATGTTACAAACTAAGTATCAAAACTAATATACCCCCCTATGGGATAGGGTATAAACATATGAGAAGGCTACAATCCGCTGTGCGGATCGTTGAATACCCTATCCCATCCTATCCATAAAACTAAAATCCCCAAAAAAGGGGACATGGCTAAAAACACGATGTGGATAAATAGAAAAAATGATATAGTGACAACAAATTCTTCAGACTGCTTACAATACACTTTAACGGTTCTACATAAGACAAGGTTTTCTCTTGCATATGTTATGGGGTAGTGTATAAAAATGGTTTTTATATAAAAACGCCCCCAAAAAGTGGGCGTGGGTTAAAATGGTATATAGACGAAATGTTCATATTAAAAATGTTAATGATTCTGCATCAAAATTTTTTTCGAAAAATTTAAAATTTGACCGAAAACAGTTTTTTATTGAAAACGCCCCCAAAAAGTGGGCGTGGCAAAAAACTTTATATGGACGAAATATAGATATTAATATTGTCTTAATATGTTGTTCAAAAACTTTTTTAAAATTCCTTACGGTTTGGTCAAAAACTGAGTTTTTCTTAAAAGGGGGCGTGGCAGTGGGCGGATTTCAAAAATTTTTACACTTGTTCTGTAGGCAGAGACGAGGATCCTATATACCAAATTTCATTATCCTAGCTCAAAATTTAAGGCCTAAAAATCGGTGACGTACAGACGGACGGACGGACGGACGGACGGACGGACGGACGGACGGACGGACGGACGGACGGACGGACGGACAGACAGACATGGCTTAATCGACTCAGCTAGCGATTCTGAGTCGATCCATATACTTTGAGGTATATGTAGCAAAATTATTTCTCTATGTTACAAACTAAGTATCAAAACTAATATACCCCTATGGGATAGGGTATAAACATATGAGAGGCTACAATCCGCTGTGCGGATCGTTGGATACCCTATCCCATCACATCGTTATTATAAATATCCTCAAAATATAGGCCATATGGCGATGAAATACAGAAAATGACATTGTCACAATATATTGCTCAGACAGTTTATCAAAATCTTTTGTGGTTCGCCAAAAAAACAACGTATTTCTACTGCTAATGCCTTGGGATTGGGTATACAAATGGTTTTTGTAAGAAAACGCCCCCAAAATGTGGGCGTAGGTGAAAATGATCTATGGACCAAATATTTATATTACCATTGCGGAAGTATTTGCATCAAAAATTTTTTCGAAAGTTTTAAAACTTGGACAAAAAGCGTTTTTTACTAAAAACGCCCCCAAAAAGTGGGCGTGGCAAAAAACTTTGTATGAACGAAATATAGATATTAGGGTTGTCTAAATATCCTGCTCAGACAGTTTTTTGAAATTCCTTACGGTTTGGCCAAAAAATGAGTTTTTCTAAAAAGGGGGCGTGGCAGTGGGCGGATTTCAAAAATTTTTACACTTGTTCTGGTGGCACGGACGAGGATCCTATATACCAAATTTCATTATCCTAGCTCAAAATTTAAGGCCCAAAAATCGGTGACGAACAGACAGACGGACGGACGGACGGACGGACGGACGGACGGACGGACGGACGGACAGACAGACATGGCTAATTCGACTCAGCTAGCGATTCTGAGTCGATCCATATACTTTGAGGTATATGTAGCAAAATTATTTCTCTATGTTACAAACTAAGTATCAAAACTAATATACCCCCCTATGGGATAGGGTATAAACATATGAGAGGCTACAATCCGCTATTCGGATCGTTGAATACCCTATCCCATCCCATCCTTTAAATTAATATCCTCAAAATATAGGCCTTATGGCGATGAAATACAGAAAATGACATTCTCACAATATATTGCTCAGACAGTTTCTCAAAATCTTGTGTGGTTCGACAAAAAACAACGTATTTCTATTGCTAATGCCTTGGGATGAGGTATACAAATGGTTTTTGTAAGAAAACGCCCCCAAAATGTGGGCGTAGGTGAAAATGATCTATGGACAAAATGTTTATATTACCATTTCGGAAGTATTTGCATCAAAATTTTTTTCGAAAGTTTTAAAATTTGGACAAAAAGCGTTTTTTACTAAAAACGCCCCCAAAAAGTGGGCGTGGCAAAAAACTTTGTATGAACGAAATATAAATATTAGGATTGTCTAAATATGCTACTCAGACACTTTTTTGAAATTCCTTACGGTTTGGCCAAAAAATAAGTTTTCCTAAAAAGGGGGCGTGGCAGTGGGCAGATTTTAAAAATTTTTACACTTGTTCTGGTGGCACGGACGAGGATCCTATATACCAAATTTCATTATCCTAGCTCAAAATTTAAGGCCCAAAAACCGCTGACGAACAGACAGGCGGACGGACGGACGGACGGACGGACGGACGGACGGACGGACGGACGGACGGACAGACAGACATGGCTAATTCGACTCAGCTAGCGATTCTGAGTCGATCCATATACTTTGAGGTATATGTAGCAAAATTATTTCTCTATGTTACAAACTAAGTATCAAAACTAATATACCCCCCTATGGGATAGGGTATAAAGAAAGAATGCAAAAACACGGATTAATTAAAATTACTTTATTTATGGTTATCCTTACCCGACAGTGGTTGGTGTGCAAGTGACGATTGGAGTCGAAATTGCATTTGCCAAAAACATATAAAAAACATATGAGAGGCTACAATCCGCCTTGCGGATCGTTGAATACCCTATCCCATCCCATCCTTTAAATTAATTTCCTCAAAATATAGGCCTTATGGCGATGAAATACAGAAAATTACATTGTCACATTATATTGCTCAGACAGTTTCTCCAAATCTTGTGTGGTTCGACAAAAAACAACGTATTTCTATTGCTAATGCATACAAATGGTTTTTGTAAGAAAACGCCCCCAAAATGTGGGCGTAGGTGAAAATGATATATGGACAAAATGTTAATATTACCATTTCGGAAGTATTTGCATCAAAATTTTGTTCGAAAGTTTTAAAATTTGGACAAAAAGCGTTTTGTTTTAAAAACGCCCCCAAAAAGTGGGCGTGGCAAAAAACTTTGTATGAACGAAATATAGATATTAGGATTGTCTGAATATGCTACTCAGAAACTTTTTTGAAATTCCTTACGGTTTGGCCAAAAAAAAGGTTTTCCTAAAAAGGGGGCGTGGCAGTGGGCGGATTTTAAAAATTTTTACACTTGTTCTGGTGGCACGGACGAGGATCCTCTATACCAAATTTCATTATCCTAGCTCAAAATTTAAGGCCCAAAAACCGCTGACGAACAGACAGACGGACGGACGGACGGACGGACAGACAGACATGGCTAATTCGATTCAGCTAGCGATTCTGAGCCGATCCATATACTTTGAGGTATATGTAGCAAAATTATTTCTCTATGTTACAAACTAAGTATCAAAACTAATATACCCCCCTATGGGATAGGGTATAACCAGTATTTTGATGTAGCGGAGTAGCGTACGATACCAAGAGCAAGAGAGCGTATACAGTTGTATTCACTGATATAGTATGATGTTAAGCTTGGAAGACTACTTCTAGGTTTACACTGTCGCTGACAAGAAAAGTTTCAGTTTACAAAATAATAATTACTTTTGGTATCCAACATTCCGCCACACCAAGGACTACTGTCCTTAACTGAGGTTATAGCCCCCCATACTCGCTAGTTAGTGGGAAATAAATTAGTAGTGGGAAAGAGTTATAGCGCTCTTGCTCGCTTATTAATTGTTAATATTAGGATGCACGGGGTCATGTTGTGGGAGCATACATAATTTAACAATCGGTCTTTTAATGATAGAGTTCTGCATTTTTACGCTGACTACCCTCACATGTCCATCGGTTCCGGGATGAATCTCTGTTATACGTCCTAAAGGCCATTTACTATTTGGGTACCTTTCATCTCTTACGAGCACCAGATCGTTAACTCCAAAATTTTTGTTTATAGATGTCCATTTTGGGCGCTGTTGCAGTCTAGACAAATATTCTGTGTTCCAGCGCTTCCAAAAATGTTGCTGAAGTTGTTGTACTAGTCGCCATCTATGCAAGGGTGATATTTTAGCATCTATCAGACTGGGTTCCGGTAGAGAATTAGTTGGTTCGCCTATAAGGAAGTGCGCCGGTGTCAACACATCGTAATCGTTCGGATTATCCGACATAGCACATAGAGGCCTGGAATTAAGACATGATTCAATTTGGGACAATACTGTATATAGTTCCTCAAACGTAAGAACTTGATTACATAAAATTCTTTTTAAATGATGTTTTGTGGATTTAACCCCTGCCTCCCAGAGACCACCGAAGTGCGGTGAGGAAGGTGGGTTAAAGTGCCAATGTATGCCATCCCTAGCTACCAATGATTGGATATGCTCAGGATTTTCGGCTATATAATTAAATAGGGAATCTTTTAAAAGACGATTCGCACCAACAAAGTTGGTACCGCAATCGCTATATAAATCGCTACAAACACCTCGTCTACTTACGAACCGCCGAAGCGCGGCTAAAAATGCTTCACTTGTTAACTCCGATACGGGCTCCAAATGTATGGCTTTTGTGCATAGGCAGATAAAGACACAAATATATCCCTTAAACTTCTTAGCTGACCGTCCCTTTGCAGTTCTCAGTTCAATAGGTCCGGCAAAATCCACTCCAGTGTGTCGAAACGGCTTAGATGGACTTACTCTAGGAGAAGGCAAACTACCCATGATCTGTGAAGACATTTTAGCATTAAATCTTAGACAACGAATACAATTATGCATGTGCTTGCGAGTTAAGTTGCGAACGTTTAAAATCCAATATGACTGACGCAAATATGCTATCATCATATTTGGACCGCCATGTAAAGTTCGTTTATGTGCTTCTGCTACTAACAAAAGCGTTAGAGAGCATTTGTTAGACAATAAAATTTGATTTTTTGAATCAAATGGTAGATTCTTAGCGAATTTTAATCTTCCACCGACTCGTAATATATTGTCTCTGTCCAAAAATGGGGCTAGTGAAGCTATCTTTGAAGACATTTTTATTTCTTTTGCTCCTTCAAGATGTTTTACCTCTTCGGTAAAGTAAAGTTTCTGAGAGTTTTTGATGAGCCAGTTTCTAGCGTTTATCTTTTCTTGTAAACTAAGAACTTCAGTTTTTCGCTTTTTACTGTAAAGAATATTAATATAACGGAGGCAGTAAGCGGTCACGTTAATTAATCTTTGTAAACATGAGTAACGGCTAAGTAAGTCCACAAATACGGGATTATGACTTACATTAGTTTGAAGGCATGTTATTGGTTTCGCTTCTATGATAGTCTCTTCGCAGGGTAAATTTTGAGACGGCCAGTTTGAAGCTGGACTCTTAAGCCAATCAGGACCGTTCCACCATAGCTTAAGAGATCCAAGTAATTCGGAAGGAACTCCACGAGAAGCACTATCAGCGGGGTTCTGTAAACTTGGGACATAACGCCAGTTTTCGATGTCAGTATGCGTCTGAATTTCGCTCACACGATTTGCGACAAAAACTTTCCATCGATTAGGTGCTCCTCGAATCCAGCTTATAACAATTGTGGAATCGCACCAAGTAAATATTTTTGAAATTGGTAAATGAAGTCGATGTTTTGTCTGATGTATCAATTTGGCAAGAAGAACTGCTCCACATAATTCCAATCTGGGCAACGAAATTTGTTTTAGTGGTGCAACTTTAGTTTTCGCAGCTAAAAGTGACACCTTTAAGTTTCCATCAGGAAATAGAACGCGGCAGTAAACTACGGCTGCATAAGCAATAGTGGAACTATCACAATATCCGTGAAGTTCAATTGTGCAGAGCGAAATGCAACGAAAAGTATTTACCCACCGTGGTATACGGATTTCTTCAATCCTTCGTAAATTTGTTTTAAAGTTTACCCAATCATTTTCTAGTTGATTTGGGAGATGATCATCCCAAGAAATACCTGCTAACCATGTTTTTTGAAGCATGATTTTTGACACAACTATGACTGGTGATAACCACCCTAATGGATCAAACAATTTTGCTATGTCAGATAAAAGCGTTCGTTTGGTGGGACGTCCACTGTCTACACCAATTGTAACGTGAAACATAAAATGGTCTGCTTTTGGAGACCAAACTAAACCCAGTGCTTTAATTGTTGCATCTTCCTCAAATTTGAGTTCTTCAATTTGCTCTTGATCGTTAAGAGGAATGTGTCGCAATAATTCGGTGGAATTTGAAGACCATTTTCGCAAATGAAATCCACCAGCAAGAAGCAGATCACGTAACTCCTTTTGCATAACAATTGCTTCCTCGATCGTATCACTTCCAGATATAATATCATCCACATAAGTGTCATGATAAAGGACTTTTGATGCCATTGGGAAATTGACTTTTTCATCTTCTGCCAGCTGCCGTAGAACTCGTATTGATAAATACGGTGCACAGGTAGTGCCATAGGTGACAGTGTTAAGTCGGAAAACAGTTATGGGTTCGTCTACTGAACGCCTCCACACAATGTGTTGATACTTTGTATCAGAATGGCACACAGAAATCTGCCTAAACATTTTTTCTATGTCAGAAGAAAAGCAAACATTATGTGTACGCCATCGTAACAATATCGTAGGTAATTCGTTTTGTAAGGCGGGACCAGCAGAAAGGCAATCGTTTATCGAAACTCCATTTGAAGTCTTGCAGGCACCATCAAAAACGACTCGTAATTTCGTTGTGCTGCTACTTTCTTTTAACACAGCATGGTGTGGTAAAAAGTAAAGGGTTTTAATATTTTTTAAGTTTGACAAATATGAAACGCACTTCATGTGACCAAGCGCTTGATACTCAGTCATAAATTTGCAATATTCAGATCTAAGTTGAGGGCGCTTTGCAAATGTTTTTTCTAATTGACTAAGACGAGCTAATGCGTTGGGCAATGACTCTCCGCAATTAGGAACTGAATTTAGAAGTGAAGCTTCTTTAAAAGGTAGTGAAACAACATAACGTCCTGAAGGTTCCCGTGTAGTAGTTTTGACAAAATAATCTTCACATGCCTTTTCTTCGGGGGTACTAGATCTCTCAGTACATTCCTCAATCTCCCAAAACTTTCTAAGGAGAATATTAACATCAGCATTATCAGGTAAGTAGTTAATATTTGAATAAACAAATTGTGGCTTAGGTGACTGAGTATCGGAAACCCCAGAGATTATCCAACCAAGTTCCGTATTTTGAAGTAAAAACCCATTTTCTAATTTCACAATCTGGTTTAATAGGATTTTACAAAAGAGATCCGCACCCAACAACATGTCAATTTGTCCGGTTTTGTAAAACTCATTGTCTGCCAGTTTGTATTCTCTTAAGCTAAAACGATCTAACGCAATGTCTTTTTCAGGCAGAGTGGTTGTAATAGTTTTGAGAATAACCAATTGACAAGAAACAGAAAACGTTTGTTGAATATATGATTGCAATGTTACGTTTACAAATCCCGTACTAGAAGACCTACTGGCATTTATACCACCAATTGGTAAATTGAAGTTTTGTTTCTGCAGTGAAAGTCGTTCAACTGCATTTTCGCTTATAAACGAAATTTGAGATCCTTGATCTATTAAAGCTCGAACTGGAAATTCTCCATTTAAGGTTACAACCTTTATAACGGCTGTGGGAAGCAAAGCAGGTTTTATAGTATTTAAATTGACCGAAGGTAAACTTGAAGTACTACACGCATTTGCTAATGGTACGGATGAATTAATCGCATAAGAAACTGTTGAGGCCTCTGTATTATTTTCATTTCTTGTTTTAAAATGCAAAATGGTATGATGACGGCCATTGCATTTCTGACATCGTGATTTCGACTTACAGTTATTTAAGAAATGACCTGGCATTAAACAGTTTAAACAAATTTTGTTGCGTTTCATGATGTCATTCTGTTTTTCCCGAGGCAGATTTTTAAAAGAAGATCATTGATAAAGAAAATGTTGTTGAGAACAAGCAGCACAATTAGAATGTGTGGAAGCGACAAAACTTCTAGGTTGCCTTGTGGGCCCACTAAATTGTCTCGAAGTTGATACTGTTATAGCCTCAAGTCCTCGAAAGCGAGTTTCTAAAAATGTATAGAATTCAGTTAGCGTAGGAAATGCAGTTGATTTTTCTAAACCTTCCTCCCAGATTCTACGCGAATCTGAATCCAAGGATTTGACTAAAAGATGAATCACGATAACATCCCAAGAACAAACCGGTATCTTAAGCGTCTTTAATGCATAGAGACATTCACGGGTTGTATCTAATAGCTTTCGTATACCAGCAGCAGATGATACCTTGAGTGTAGGTTGTGAGAGCAAAAGATCCAAATATGAGTCCACAATAACTCGTGGGTTGTGATAACGATCACAAATAATTTTCCATGCTTCATCATAATTGGCTTCAGCAATTGGCAGATGTCCAAGAATTCTTTCCGCATCACCAGACAGTGAACTTTTCAGATAGTGCATTTTCTGCACTTTGTTCAATAAGATGTTGCTATGAATAAGAGAAATAAAGAGATCTCGAAAA
The DNA here is from genome assembly GCA_932526625.1 of Rhingia campestris. Classification (NCBI taxonomy): domain Eukaryota; kingdom Metazoa; phylum Arthropoda; class Insecta; order Diptera; family Syrphidae; genus Rhingia; species Rhingia campestris. Next base: position 63,185,978 of record OW052183.1, read on the forward strand.
GACATCCAGGATTTATAGCAACCAGCAAATGTAGGCAAGTGAATTACGGGCAGCTTTACTTCGTTTACGTGTGAAGAAATGCTTTTTCTATCAGGTGTAGGATTTGCATCAGGTGCATGATAAGAATCATCAGAAGTCTCAGGAAGTAAATCTGTCAATTTTAAAGATAATTCACTATAAATTGCCTCAACATCGGAAAAGAAATCAGAAGAAAAGTATTCAATTTCACTCATAGGGGTTTTAATAGAAGCGGCAGCTCCAACAAGCTTCGAATGGGTTTGTACAAAGTTATCGAAATATGTATTAAGAAGTCTTAATTGGCCTTTTATATAGTTTGCTGTTAATTTGTCCTTTCCCTTCTTACTAACGTTAATTTTTAATTTGGTAATCAATTCCTGGTTTGATAGTTGCTGAGCAAGAACCATTTCAAAATTATTATCAGCCATATTGGATTATGAAACGAAAGAAAAACATATGAGAAGCTACAATCCGCTATGCGGATCGTTGAATACCCTATCCCATCCCATCCTTTAAATTAATATCCTCAAAATATAGGCCTTATGGCGATGAAATACAGAAAATGACATTGTCACAATATATTGCTCTGACAGTTTCTCAAAATCTTGTGTGGTTCGACAAAATAACAACGTATTTCTATTGCTAATGCCTTGGGATGGGGTATACAAATGGTTTTTTTAAGAAAACGCCCCCAAAATGTGGGCGTAGGTGAAAATGATCTATATACAAAATGTTTATATTACCATTTTGGAAGTATTTGCATCAAAATTTTTTTCGAAAGTTTTAAAATTTGGACAAAAAGCGTTTTTTACTAAAAACGCCCCCAAAAAGTGGGCGTGGCAAAAAACTTTGTATGAACGAAATATAGGTATTAGGATTATCTAAATATGCTACTCAGACACTTTTTTGAAATTCCTTACGGTTTGGCCAAAAAATAAGTTTTCCTAAAAAGGGGGCGTGGCAGTGGGCGGATTTCAAAAATTTTTACACTTGTTCTGGTGGCACGGACGAGGATCCTATATACCAAATTTCATTATCCTAGCTCAAAATTTAAAGCCCAAAAACCGCTGACGAACAGACAGACGGACGGACGGACGGACGGACGGACGGACGGACGGACAGACAGACATGGCTAATTCGACTCAGCTAGCGATTCTGAGTCGATCCATATACTTTGAGGTATATGTAGCAAAATTATTTCTCTATGTTACAAACTAAGTATCAAAACTAATATACCCCCCTATGGGATAGGGTATAAAAAAACCAAATGCTGCGAAAACATATCCAATTTTGTAAAAAATATCAAACAATATAAGGATGATATGAGTTACTGAATTAAATTTCAATGGCGTAAAGAAATTAAATATAAAATTTTATCGAAGGGAATGCCTAACAAAAATTTGATAGTCTATTAAAAAGGCTCTTTATTAATAAACGAAGATTTAAAGAAAACGAAGAAAAATATCAAAAAATATGCTGTGCACGCAATTGTTGAAAAAAAGGGAAAAGCTTCTTTCCTAAGGAATCCACAAAACTTAATTTTCGAAAAAAATTTTAATTTCAAAAATACTAACACCTCCAAACGAAAAGTGTGAAAAGTGTGGAAAAAAGAGAAACAAAATCGAGTATAAAGGAAATGAAATTCCTACGAATTATCCGCGAAATCAAGAAATATTTAGCTAAATCAAATTAAAGGTAGGTTGAAGAGCAAATTTATTTTTTTTCAAAATGAAGCGAAAGATTTAAAACCACTGCAAAAAAATTTCACACGGAAAATGCTCACAAAAAAAAAGAAAAAAGTTTGACAATCGGCAAAGAAAAGAGCACTGCAAGAAAAGAAAAAAATATTCATTCGAATATGATCGGAAAAAAAAAAGAAAATTTTTAACTGTTGAAAAATTAGCAGTTATAACTGATTAAATGAGAAATGTTAGCTAATAACAGTTTAGACAACAACGGATCTAAATTGTTATTACGGTATGACTTACACTCACCACTGTTTTTATAAAATCAATTTAATTAATTAAAATCTAAGAATTGTATTAAACTAAACAATTTCATAAAACTAGTGTGCCAATTTGATGCAAAATTCAACTAAATAATTTAAAACTTAATGCACTGCTAGTTTCACGAAACAAGTTGAATGCAATAAAAATACAACGCGAAAGAATTTTCACACAAATAGAACGAATTGTCGAAAAAACACTTTATTACTTTATAAGCGCTAAATTCACAATTAATTAATTATATTGCCTATCCGGCTCGAAGGACCAAAAAATGTGTATCACTCGACAATTAGTTCTATCATTAATGAATCAATTCTTTAATAAAAACATATGAGAGGCTACAATCCGCCTTGCGGATCGTTGAATACCCTATCCCATCCCATCCTTTAAATTAATTTCCTCAAAATATAGGCCTTATGGCGATGAAATACAGAAAATGACATTGTCACATTATATTGCTCAGACAGTTTCTCCAAATCTTGTGTGGTTCGACAAAAAACCACGTATTTCTATTGCTAATGCATACAAATGGTTTTTGTAAGAAAACGCCCCCAAATGTGGGCGTAGGTGAAAATGATATATGGACAAAATGTTAATATTACCATTTCGGAAGTATTTGCATCAAAATTTTGTTCGAAAATTTTAAAATTTGGACAAAAAGCGTTTTTTTTTAAAAACGCCCCCAAAAAGTGGGCGTGGCAAAAAACTTTGTATGAACGAAATATAGATATTAGGATTGTCTAAATATGCTACTCAGACACTTTTTTGAAATTCCTTACGGTTTGGCCAAAAAAAAGGTTTTCCTAAAAAGGGGGCGTGGCAGTGGGCGGATTTTAAAAATTTTTACACTTGTTCTGGTGGCACGGACGAGGATCCTATATACCAAATTTCATTATCCTAGCTCAAAATTTAAGGCCCAAAAACCGCTGACGAACAGACAGACGGACGGACGGACGGACGGACGGACGGACGGACGGACGGACGGACGGACGGACGGACGGACAGACAGACATGGCTAATTCGATTCAGCTAGCGATTCTGAGCCGATCCATATACTTTGAGGTATATGTAGCAAAATTATTTCTCTATGTTACAAACTAAGTATCAAAACTAATATACCCCCCTATGGGATAGGGTATAAAGAAAGAATGCAAAAACACGGATTAATTAAAATTACTTTATTTATGGTTATCCTTACCCGACAGTGGTTGGTGTGCAAGTGACGATTGGAGTCGAAATTGCATTTGTTAAAAACATATAAAAAACAGTATTTTGATGTAGCGGAGTAGCGTACGATACCAAGAGCAAGAGAGCGTATACAGTTGTATTCACTGATATAGTATGATGTTAAGCTTGGAAAACTACTTCTAGGTTTACACTGTCGCTGACAAGAAAAGTTTCAGTTTACAAAATAATAATTACTTTTGGTATCCAACACTTTGTCTGAGAAGCCTTCTCAGCACAGTTCAATTCATTTTTCTATACTCACCAAGTGAAGAACACAAAGTTACCAACGCAACCAAATCACCAAAATGATAATTAAGCACTTTTTCTCTAAACATAGAAGGAAGCCACCAACAAATCACTAAATGACAAATCAGCAGTTTATCCTACTATATAAACCTATTATATTTATATAATAGAGAAAAAATTTAGCTAAATGTACCTCAAAGTATATGGATCGACTCAGAATCATTAGCTGAGTCGAATTAGCCATGTCTGTCTGTCCGTCCGTCCGTCCGTCCGTCCGTCCGTCTGTCAGTTCGTCACCGATTTTTGGGCCTTAAATTTTGAGCTAGGATAATGAAATTTGGTATATAGGATCCTCGTCCGTGCCACCAGAACAAGTGTAAAATTTTTTGAAATCCGCCCACTGCCACGCCCCCTTTTAAGGAAAACGTATTTTTTGGCCAAACCGTAAGGAATTTTAAAATAGTGTCTGAGCAGCATATTTAGAGAATCGTAATATCTATATTTCGTCAAAAAAAGTTTTTTGCACGCCCACTTTTTGGGGCATTTTTTATAAAAAAAAACGTTTTCTGGTAAAATTTTAAAATTTAAAAAAAAATATGAGAAGGCTACAATCCGCTGTGCGGATCGTTGAATACCCTATCCCATCCTATCCATAAAACTAAAATCCCCAAAAAAAGGGGCATGGCTAAAAACACGATGTGGATAAAATAGAAAAAATGATATAGTGACAACAAGTTCTTCAGACTGCTTACAAAACAATTTTGCGGTTCTACAATAGACAAGGTTTTCTCCTGCATATGTTATGGGGTAGTGTATAAAAATGGTTTTTATATAAAAACGCCGCCAAAAAGTGGTCGTGGGTTGAAATGGTATATAGACGAAATGTTCATATTAATAATGTTAATGATTCTGCATCAAAATTTTTTTCGAAAAATTTAAAATTTGACCGAAAACAGTTTTTAATTGAAAACGCCCCCAAAAAGTGGGCGTGGCAAAAAACTTTATATAGACGAGATATAGATATTAATATTGTCTAAATATGTTGTTCAGAAACTTTTTTAAAATTCCTTACGGTTTGGTCAAAAACTGAGTTTTTCCTAAAAGGGGGCGTGGCAGTGGGCGGATTTCAAAAATGTTTACACTTGTTCTGTAGGCAGAGACGAGGATCCTATATACCAAATTTCATTATCCTAGCTCAAAATTTAAGGCCTAAAAATCGGTGACGTACAGACGGACGGACGGACGGACGGACAGACAGACATGGCTTAATCGACTCAGCTAGCGATGCTGAGTCGATCCATATACTTTGAGGTATATGTAGCAAAATTATTTCTCTATGTTACAAACTAAGTATCAAAACTAATATACCCCTATGGGATAGGGTATAAAAATTTGATGCACAATCATTGGTAGTATTAATATAAACATTTCGTCTATAGACCATTTTAACTCACGCCCACTTTTTGGGGGCGTTTTCTTACAAAAAAACATTTGTATGCCCTACCCCAAGGCATATGCAATAGAAAAACGTTGTTTTTCGTCGAACCATAAAAGAATTTGATAAACCTTCTGAACAATATGTTGTGACAACGCCATTTTCAATACTTTATGACCATAAAGACCACATTTTGGGGATATTAATTTTAAGGATGGGATGGGATAGGGTATTAAACGATCCGCACAGCGGATTGTAGCCTTATCATATGTTTTGTCTTTAAGTCAGTTCTTATTCTACGTTAGTAATATCGCTGAAGATCTTTGATCAAATCAACATTTGTCGACTTGTTTCATATCTTCCTCCTCGTTGTTGGAGAAAAAATATATAAAAGATGGTGACATAGACGCTAATTGAAGTGTACGCAATTCTGCCGAAGGATGTATTTTAATAAGATATAGTATCTGGAATTAAATATACTCACATATGTCCAAGCTCATGAGCAATTGTGAAAGCAGCGGGTAGCCCATTATCCTGGACAATGGAACAGGAATATCTTTTACAAACTGTTCCAAGTTCAGCAAGACCAAGAGTATCACATTTTGTTTCACGCTCGTTTCTGCAAATTTGATCTCTTAAGGATACAAAACACAATTTTGTTCATTAAGTATGGTAAACATTTCTTTGAATGCATAAGCTGGTTGTTAGTATACACTATACATCTTTATAATAAATCAATCAACAGTGTAACTTTAATCTTATATCAAGGGCTTCAATGGGGACATAACAATTTATTTTAATAAACTAAACCATTTGTATACATAGAGAAATAATTTAGCTAGATATACCTCAATGTATATGGATCGACTCAGAATCGCTAGCTGAGTCGATTTAGCCATGTCTGTCCGTCCGTCCGTCCGTCTCCAGATTTTGGGCCTTAAATTTTGTTGTTGTCTTTGTTGCTCCCAGCAGAACAAGTGTAAACAATTTTACAAATCCGCCAACTGCCACGCTCCCTTTTTAGAAAAACGTAGTTTTTGACCAAACCATAGGGAAATTTGAAAATCTTTCTGAACAACATTTTTAGACAATCTAAATATCTATATTTCGTCAGTTTAAAGTTTTTGCCACGCCCACTTTTTGGGGCGTTTTTAATAAAAACACGTTATATATATGCTGTCAACACGAAAGGACACAACATCGACGAATTGGAAAGAACGTCACCATTGACAGATATAACTTTGAGGTAGTACGGGACTTTGTCTACCTCGGCTCCGCTATTAACAACAACATCCCGTCAGAAATCAAACGAAGAATTACTCTTGCCAATCGCTGTTTCGTCGGGCTAAGAAGGCAATTTAGTAGTAAAGCCCTCACTCGAACTACTACGGAGATCCTATATAAGACCCTGATCATCCCAGTCCTGCTCTACGGCGCTGAAGCATGGACTGTATCAAAAGCGGATGAAGAAATCCTTGGTCGATTCGAGCGAAAAATTCTTCGGAAAATCTTCAGTCCCGTTTGCGTTGACGGGCTATAGAGACGAAGATTCAACCACGAACTATACGAGCTGTACAGCGACATACCCCTAGTTAAAAAACTCCGCATTAGACGTTTAAGATGGCTAGGACATGTAGAAAGAATGGGAACCAATACTCCGGCTCGCAGAGCCTTCGATTCCCAGCCAGACGTCGGACGCAGTAGAGGAAGACCTCGCCTTAAGTGGCGCGCACAAGTAAAAACCGACCTCAACCACCTTGGAGTGCGCAACTGGAGGCAGTTAGCTAAGGACCGGGCTAATTGGAGAGGCATGTTGGTTGAGGCCCAGATTCATCCCGGAATGTAGCGCCACTTAAGTAAGTAAGTAAGTATATAATATGTTTGGCAGGTAACTTTCCTTTGAGAGTTCTTGCTTTTTCCGCAATTTAAAGCGCGGTTTGTTATTATCGGGCCAAATCTAAGGGTTTAGTTCTTTGAAAACGCCGCAATATATTTGTTTCGTCAAGAATTTGGAGGATTGTTGTGTTAACGTGTCCTAATAAACGTTTTTTATGTTTTCGTGCAAAATTTTTTGTTTCATCTTTAACCGCGGGAATACCCAGATCTCTGCGTAGATCTTCGTTCCTTACGTACCACGGCGCATTGACGAATGATCTTAACATTTTGTTTTCAAAAGTTTGTAAAATGTTTAGATTCGTTTCACTGGTACAACCCCATAGTTATATACCATATGTCCAAACCGGTTTTAGCACTTGCTTGTATAATAGCAGCTTGTTATCAAGGCTAAGCTTCTAATATTTTCCGAGCAACCAGTACAGTTCTCTGTATTCATTCTTAAGTTCTTCGCATTTCCTTTTTACATGCGACTTCCATTTTAATTTTGCATGAAGTGTCATACCGAGATATTTCGCTTCATTTGCAAACGGGACTCGAACCGTATTTAGAAATACATGCAAATTGTTGTCCGTTTATACGAAAAATCTCTCTCTCATCTCATTAAGTGCAATCCGCCAGGATTTAGTCCATTCATTAACCTCGTTAAGAGCGTTTTGTATTTTGATATTTGCCTCCTCTATTGTTGTGCCAACTGCTAGTATAGCAGTATCGTCAGCAAACGTTGCAGCTATTGTATCGTTTGTTTGTGGGATATCACGAGTGAATAGGAGGTACAGGATTGGTCCAAAGACGCTTCCTTGCGGTACACCTGCCATTATTTCTTTGAACTCGGAATATTCGCTTCCAAGTTTCACACGGAAGTGTCTATGCTCAAGATACGACACGAGGATTTTATATGATTGTTCTGGCAGAACTTGACTTAGTTTATACGTAAGGCCTTTGTGCCACACCTTGTCAAAAGCTTGCGACACGTCAAGAAATACGGCTGAACAAATTTTCTTTTCTTCGAAAGCTTTCTCAATTACATCTGTAATTCGATGTACTTCTTCCACCGTTCAAAAACTTTTGAAATTATTGGAAGAAGTGAAATAGGCCTGTAAGATTTTATTTCATTCGGTGATGTTCCTAGTTTTAGAACCATAATCACTTCCGCGACTTTCCACTGTGTTGGTATGTATTCTAATCTGATTGCCGCATTTATATTAAAAAGAAGCTTAGTTAATGCTTTCCGAAGCAACATTTAAAGAAGTTCTCCTGTAATCAGGTCATAACCCGGAGCTTTTTTAGGCTTTAGTTTCTGTATTTCCCGTTTAAGCTCGGCATTATTTGCATATCTTAATATATTATTATCTGCTGTACTCTCGAATATATTAATGTTTTCATTTTGCGCCGGACCATCAAATGGCTTAAATGTTTCCTCAAGATGTGAGGCAAAAACGTCAGCTTTTTCCTTATCGCTTTTAATCCAAACGTCTAGAGTTGCCCTTATTGGCGGCACAGCGATTTTTGTCCGTTTTATGACGCTATTGGTTTCCAGAGCGATTAATTCGATTCCTATCCAGCGGTTACGCTTTGCAGATAAGTTTCTACTGCATGGTTTTTAAAATTTTTAATCGAATTTGATAGCAAATTACTCAACCGATTGAGATGTGTTTTATCTTGCGGGGCACGAGTTTGGTGCCATCTTTTACGTGCTTTTCTTTTTTGTCTTACTAAATCTTGTATTTCTCGGGGGTACTTTATTTTACTATAACTCACAATTTTGTTCTGTTGAGGAATATTATTCCATGCTGCTTTTTGGATGGTATCGATAAATGAGTCAACCGCGACTTCGAGTTCCAATGGGGTTCTAAGCGATACACCCAGTCGGATATTATTTTCAATATCGTTTTTGAAACCTTCCCAGTTGGTTTTCCCGTTTGTTAATCTGGGTGGTTTATCATTTATAATCAGTGACTCGCTCGTTGTTAAAATGACTGGAGAATGATCAGAGGGAAGATCAAAGGATTCTTCAACTTTGATTCGATTGGACGGCAGACCTTTTACAATGAAAACATATGAGAGGCTACAATCCGCTATGCGGATCGTTGAATACCCTATCCCATCCCATTCTTTAAATTAATATCCTCAAAATATAGGCCTTATGGCGATGAAATACAGAAAATGAAATTGTCACAATATATTGCTCAGACAGTTTCTAAAAATCTTGTGTGGTTCGACAAAAAACAACGTATTTCTATTGCTAATGCCTTGGGATGGGGTATACAAATGGTTTTTTAAGAAAACGCCCCCAAAATGTGGGCGTAGGTGAAAATGATCTATTGACAAAATGTTTATATTACCATTTCGGAAGAATTTGCATCAAAATTTTTTTCGAAAGTTTAAAAATTTGGACAAAAAGAGTTTTTTACTAAAAACGCCCCCAAAAAGTGGGCGTGGCAAAAAAACTTTGTATGAACGAAATATAGATATTAGGATTGTCTAAATATGCTGCTCAGACTTATTTTTGAAATTCCTTACGGTTTGGCCAAAAAATAAGTTTTTCTAAAAAGGGGGCGTGCCAGTGGGCGGATTTCAAAAATTTTTACACTTGTTCTGGTGGCACGGACGAGGATCCTATATACCAAATTTCATTATCCTAGCTCAAAATTTAAGGCCCAAAAATCGGTGACGAACAGACAGACGGACGGACGGACGGACGGACAGACAGACATGGCTAATTCGACTCAGCTAGCGATTCTGAGTCGATCCATATACTTTGAGGTATATGTAGCAAAATTATTTCTCTATGTTACAAACTAAGTATGAAAACTAATATACCCCCCTATGGGATAGGGTATAAAAATCGATCAAATCCGGTATTTTTATACCCTATCCCATATGGGTATATTAGTTTTGATACATAGTTTGTAACATAGAGAAATAATTTAGCTACATATACCTCAAAGTATATGGATCGACTCAGAATAGATAGCTGAGTCGAATTAGCCACGTCTGTCCGTACGTCACCAGTTTTTGGGACTTAAATTTTGAGCTAGAATGATGAAATTTGGTACACGTGCTCTTTGTTGCTCCCAGCAGAACAAGGGTAAAAATTTTTGAAATCCGCCCACTGCCACGCCCCCTTTAAAAAAAACGTAGTGTTTTGGCCAAACCGTAAATACTTTGAAAAAAAAGTCTGAGAAGCGTTTTTAGATAATCGTAATATCTATATTTGGTTCATATAAAGTTTTTTGCAACTCCCACTTTTTGGGGGTGTTTTTAATAAAGAAAGTTTTTCGGTCAAATTTTCGAAAAAAATGTTGATGCAGAATCATTAGTAATGTTAATATGAACATTTCGTCTATAGACCATTTTAACCAACGCCCACTTTTTGGGTGCGTTTTTATATGAAACATATGAGAGGCTACAATCCGCTGTGCGGATCGTTGAATACCCTATCCCATCCTATCCATAAAACTAAAATCCCCAAAAAAGGGGACATGACTAAAAACACGATGTGGATAAATAGAAAAAATGATATAGTGACAACAAATTCTTGAGACTGCTTACAAAATACTTTAACGGTTCTACAAAAGACAAGGTTTTCTCTTGCATATGTTATGGGGTAGTGTATAAAAATGGTTTTTATATAAAAACGCCCCCAAAAAGTGGGCGTGGGTTAAAATGGTATATAGAAGAAATGTTCATATTAATAATGTTAATGATTCTGCATCAACATTTTTTTCGAAAAATTTAAAATTTGACCGAAAACAGTTTTTTATTGAAAACGCCCCCAAAAAGTGAGGGCTCAGTGGCGCGATGGTTAGTGCGAAGAACTGCCGCGCAGGAGGTCTGGGTTCGATACCCAGCCGTAGCAACACCTAAATGATTTTTCACTGGCCCTCCTCTCGTGATGATCTGACAAATCATCCGAGTAATATCAATTGTCAAGAATAGCTTATCTCAACTTAGCCGTTCGGAGTCGACATAAAACAGGAGGTCCCGCCATCGTGCAAGAAGTACACACGCACACATGAATGGTTGTGAGAAATCTAGGCCCTGGGTACTAACGAGCTTGTTGCGCCAAAATTTTGTATATGTATTTTTTTTGCCCCAAAAAGTGGGCGTGGCAAAAAACTTTATATGGACGAAGTATAGATATTAATATTGTCTAAATATGTTGTTCAGAAACTTTTTTAAAATTCCTTACGGTTTGGCCAAAAACTGAGTTTTTATTAAAAGGGGGCGTGGCAGTGGGCGGATTTCAAAAATATTTACACTTGTTCTGTAGGCAGAGACGAGGATCCTATATACCAAATTTCATTAGCCTAGCTCAAAATTTAAGGCCTAAAAATCGGTGACGTACAGACGGACGGACGGACGGACGGACAGACAGACATGGCTTAATCGACTCAGCTAGCGATTCTGAGTCGATCCATATACTTTGAGGTATATGTAGCAAAATTATTTCTCTATGTTACAAACTAAGTATCAAAACTAATATACCCTTATGGGATAGGGTATAAACATATGAGAAGGCTACAATCCGCTGTGCGGATCATTGAATACCCTATCCCATCCCATCCTTAAAATTAATATCTACAAAAATTGGGCTTGATGGGCCTATAATATAGAAAATAACATTGTCACAATATATTGTTCAAACAGTTTATCAGAATCTTTTGTTGTTTGACAAAAAACATCGTTTTTCTCCTGCATATGCTATGGGGTAGGGTATACAAACGGTTTTTGTAAGAAAACGCCCCCAAAAAGTGGGCGTGGGTTAAAATGGTATATTGACGAAATGTTCATATTAATACTACCAATGATTGTGCATCAACATTTTTTTTGAAATTTTTAAAATTTGAAAATGATTTTTAAAAAAAACGCCCCCAAAAAGTGGGCGTGGCAAAAAACTTTATATTGACGAAATATAGATATTACGATTCTCTAAATATGCTGCTCAGACACTTTTTTAAAATTCCTTACGGTTTGGCCAAAAAACACATTTTACTAAAAAGGGGGCGTGGCTGTGGGCGGATTTCAAATATTTTTACACTTGTTCTGGTGGCACGGACGAGGATCCTATATACCAAATTTCATTGTTCTAGCTCAAAATTTAAGGCTCAAAAATCGGTGACGAACAGACAGAAGGACGGACGGACAGACATGGCTAATTCGACAAAGCTAGCGATTCTGAGTCGATCCATATACTTTGAGGTATATGAAGCTTATTTATTTCTCTATGTTACAAACTAAGTATCAAAACTAATATACCCCTATGGGATAGTGTATAACTATTTTTATACACTACCCCATAACATATGCAGGAGAAAAACCTTGTCTTTTGTAGAACCGTAAATTTTTTTCTGACAATGTCATTTGTATACCCTATCCCATAGGGGTATATTAGTTTTGATACTTAGTTTGTAACATAGAGAAATAATTTTGCTACATATACCTCAAAGTATATGGATCGACTCAGAATCGCTAGCTGAGTCGAATTAGCCATGTCTGTCTGTCCGTCCGTCCGTCCGTCCGTCTGTCTGTTCGTCACCGATTTTTGGGCCTTAAATTTTAAGCTAGGATAATGAAATTTGGTGTATAGGATCCTCGTCCGTGCCACCAGAAGTGTAAAAATTTTTGAAATCCGCCCACGCCCCCTTTTTAGAAAAACTTATTTTTTGGCCAAACCGTAAGAAATTTCAAAAAAGTGTCTGAGCAGGACATTTAGACAATCCTAATATCTATATTTCGTTCATACAAAGTTTTTTGCCACGCCCACTTTTTGGGGGCGTTTTTAGTAAAAAACGCTTTTTGTCCAAATTTTAAAACTTTCGAAAAAATTTTTGATGCAAATACTTCCGCAATGGTAATATAAAAATTTTGTCTATAGATCATTTTCACCTACTCCCACATTTTGGGGGCGTTTTCTTACAAAAACCATTTGTATACCCCATCCCAAGGCATTAGCAATAGAAATACGTTGTTTTTTGTCGAACCACAAAAGATTTTGAGAAACCGTCTGAGCAATATATTGTGACAATGTCATTTTCTGTATTTCATCGCCATAAGGCCTATATTTTGAGGATATTAATTTAAAGGATGGGATGGGATAGGGTATTCAACGATTCGCATAGCGGATTGTAGCCTCTCATATGTTCTTTATTTAAATCCCCATCGTGTTTTAAGACATGTCCACTTTTTGGGGATATTTATACCCTATCCCATAGGGGTATATTAGTTTTGATACTTAGTTTGTAACATAGAAAAATAATTTTGCTACATATACCTCAAAGTATATGGATCGATTCAGAATCGCTAGCTGAGTCGATTAAGCCATGTCTGTCTGTCCGTCCGTCCGTCCGTCCGTCTGTACGTCACCGATTTTTAGGCCTTAAATTTTGAGCTAGGATAATGAAATTTGGTATATAGGATCCTCGTCTCTGCCTACAGAACAAGTGTAAAAATTTTTGAAATCCGCCCACTGCCACGCCCCCTTTTAAGAAAAACTCAGTTTTTGACCAAACCGTAAGGAATTTTAAAAAAGTTTCTGAACAACATATTTAGACAATATTAATATCTATTATTCGTCCATATAAAGTTTTTTGCCACGCCCACTTTTTGGGAGCGTTTTCAATAAAAAACGGTTTTCGGTCAAATTTTAAATTTTTCGAAAAAAATTTTGATGCAGAATCATTAACATTATTAATATGAACATTTCTTCTATATACCATTTTAACCCACGCCCACTTTTTGGGGGCGTTTTATATAAAAACCATTTTTATACACTACCCCATAACATATGTAAGAGAAAACCTTGTCTTTTGTAGAACCGTTAAAGTATTTTGTAAGCAGTCTGAAGAATTTGTTGTCACTATATCATTTTTTCTATTTATCCTTATCGTGTTTTTAGTCATGTCCCCTTTTTTGGGGATTTTAGTTTTATGGATAGGATGGGATAGGGTATTCAACGATCCGCACAGCGGATTGTAGCCTCTCATATGTTTGTTTTACAGATGGGATGGGATAGGGTATTCAACGATCCGCACAGTGGATTGTAGCCTTCTCATATGTTTATACCCTGTCCCATAGGGGGTATATTAGTTTTGATACTAAGTTTGTAACATAGAGAAATAATTTTGCTACATATACCTCAAAGTATATGGATCGACTAAGAATCGCTAGCTGAGTCGATTAAGCCATGTCTGTCTGTCCGTCCGTCCGTCTGTACGTCACCGATTTTTAGGCCTTAAATTTTGAGCTAGGCTAATGAAATTTGGTATATAGGATCCTTGTCCGAGTCACCAAAACAAGTGTACAACTTTTTGAAATCCGCCCACTGCCACGCCCCCTTTTAGAAAAACGTAGTTTCAAGCCAAACCGTAGGGAATTTCAAAAAAGTGTCTGAGCAGCATATTTAGACAATCCTAATATCTATATTTCGTCCATACAAAGTTTTTTGCCACGCCTACTTTTTGGGGGCGTTTTTAGTAAAAAACGCTTTTTGTCCAAATTTTAAAAATTTCGAAAAAAAACTTTTGATGCAAATGCTTCCATAATGATAAAATAAACATTTTTTCTATATATATCATTTTCACCTACACCCACTTTTGGGGGCGTATTCTTACAAAAACAATTTGTATGCCTTACCCCAAGGCATATGCAATAGAAAAACGTTGTTTTTTGTCGAACCACAAAAGATTCTGATAAACTGTCTGAGCAATAATTGTGAAAATGTCATTTTCTGTATTTCTTCGCCATAAAGACTATATTTTGACGATATTAATTTTAAGGATGGGATGGGATAGGGTATTCAACGATCCGCATAGCGGATTGTAGCCTCTCATATGTTTGTGATATGCATCTAGATCCCCAGAATGTATGTTTTGCATAAAAGTCCCTTCAGATGACAAAACGTTGTCCAAGGGAATTAAGCAAGTGTTCAAAGTCAATTTTCTCAACCTTGCATCGTGGTGGGCAGTAAATAGACGATATCTTCAGAAAGGATTGTCTGCTTTTGACTTGTATAGAGCTAACTTGCATTGTTTCGATTTCTAATTTAAGATCAATCGAATGTTCGATACACTCTTTTATATATAGTGAGGCTTCACTTCTAGCCTTATCCGATGGTTGTAGAGCATGATGGTCGAGGTAACCTTTAATTTTTAAGTTCGAATTACTCTTTGCGTGAGTTTCGGATTTTGTACAGATGTCTATATCTTTTTCCTGCATAAATAATTCAAGTTCTCCAAGTTTTTGCCAAAGGCCATTGGCATTCCACGTAAGAATTTTAAGCAATCTATTCATGTTAATGGTGGGGTACTTCTATTGCGAATACTATTTTCGAGCTTAACGAGTCTCTCAAAAATAAGTTTATTCGTTTTGCTTTGTTCCTCAAGTATTGAAAGAATAATCGAAAATCGATTTGAAACTGGGTCAGGTGAGATTATTTTTGGGCGTTATTGGATACTGTAGCTTGAGCATACGTTTGTAAATTTGGTTTTGGATGTACAAGATCTGAACAGATATCTGATGGCCGCGAAGTTTGTGAAAATTTAGGTTTTTCGATTATGGCCTGCTTTGTCTTCGACATATTTTTAATCGGAATTTTAGGCTCTCACTTGTTTTAATTTAATTTCTGTGAATTAATACTATTAAATTTCGTCCGTCTTTTTTGCAACTCTTTAGCTACTTCGCAGCCGCGATAATTTGCCGGATGATTGCCTTTACAGTTAATGCAGATAGCAGGAGTTTTCTTATCTGATATACAATCACCGTCAGATGATTTCCGGCACATTTTACACACCGCGGTTCTTTTCTGACATTAGCTTTGCGTATGATTGTATCCTTGGCAGCGCTTGCACTGGGGAACTAGTTAGTTACGCATAGGCTCTATTTTTACAACAATATTAAGTATTGTTTTTATTTCATAAATTTTGTTCAAACTTTCTGTTCTATCGAAATTGAGTATAAATAAAGGAAGACCGCGTTTTATCACATTCCTTCGCCATCTTTTTGCTTTTGGTCTAGCTTGACAATGTTAACGGCATCTTTGACTTTAAATTGCCTGTTTTTCAGATCATTTACAATGTCATCCTTTAAGCACGACGCATATAACCCCCAAGCTACAACGCGTAAAGGCCTTTCAGATTTATTTTCAAAAGAATACCATTCTATTTTATCGGTATTAAGCTTGCGAGATAATAGACGGTAACTTTCAGGGTCGTTAACGCAGACTTTCCATGTAGTTTTTCTTAGCGAAGTTACTTGGTAGCCCAATAATTGCAACGATTTTATCAAGGTTTGCAACTTGTTAAAGTCGTCAATACCGATCACATTAATTGGCGGTTGGGGACGTTGTTTTAGCTGTTTCGCTTTATTAATAATCTCTTTGTCGCGGTTGATTATTTCAGGAGAGGATACAGCTTTCCTCTTTTCTACTGGTCTTTTCTTTAAGATCCAGTCAGTTTCGCGACTGAGTTCTTCTTCATTCGTGTGGTATTCCGAATTCTCGGGGCCGACCTTGCGCTTCTAGAGCATAAAGAGCTTCCATCCGCTCCCAGGGGAAGGATGTTTATACCAGGTTCAGCCATTCCAAAGGAGAGGCTATTGGAGATGCTCAAACGGCAAAACCCCGAATTCCCGGCTGATGACGGGGCCATAACAGAAATGTTTGAGCCATCTGTCAAAGTACAAAGTACCCGAATTTCACTGAGCTATCAAACGTTGGTGAAATTCCAGACTTCAGGCTACAGACTCAAGGTGGGGTTTAACTTAGTTGACGTCAGGGTAGGTGGTCAAAATGCACCCCGACCCAGTACTGCCAAATCTGATGAAGGTGCTTCAACTAAACCTCCATCACAGTAGGGCGGCCAGCGCCAACCTACTTCTCCACCTAGGCAAGCACCAAGTCGACATTGCACTCCTTCAGGAACCCTGGATCTCAAACAGGGTAATTTGCGGACTTAAATCCGATGATTATAACATTTATTATAAAAAAAGCACCAACGGCAATTGTCGTAGCTGCGTCATGGCTAGGAAAAGTATTAATGTATTTTTTCTACCCCAACTCAGCAACGACGACCTAGCCGCAGTCATGTGGGAAAGGAAAGATTCAAAGCCGTTTATTCTCTCCTCAGCTTACATGCCATACAACTCGGAAACTCCACCTCCTCCCATTGCTATCAAAGACCTCGTCCGACATAGTAAAGCGAGAGATTGGGACCTACTTATAGGATGCGACGCTAATGCTCATAACACCAGCTGGGGCAGTAGTGATACAAATACTAGAGGTGAGTCATTATTCCAATATATTATCAAACATAGCTTATTAATTCATAATCGGGGTAATGAACCCACTTTCATCATTAAAAATCGTAGGGAAGTCTTAGACCTAACACTTTCCTCTAACCCTGTCACCCTATCAGTCTCAGACTGGAGGGTATCAAATCAACGTAGCTTTTCAGATTACAGTTTTCACTACTTGAAACGTTAGCTAACATCGTTCCGTTTCGTAACCCCAGAAAGACAAACTGGGATACCTTCATCTCCGAAGTCTCCAAGCACACCTTTAGTAGTGTCGCACGAAACCAAACAGGTGTTGACACAAACGTCAACGAACTCGTCTCGGTTTTTAAGAACGCTTTTTCAAAAGCGTGCCCACTAAGCAAAAATACAAAAAGGTAAAATTTTAAATATTTCGAAAAAAATGTTGATGCAGAATCATAAGTAATATTACTATGAAAATTTCGTCTATAGGCTATTTTAAGTCACGCCCACTTTTTGGGGGCGTTTTCTTACAAAAACCGTTTGTATACCCTACCCCATAGCATATGCAGGAGAAAAACGATGTTTTTTGACAAACAACAAAAGATTCTGATAAACTGTTTGAACAATATGCTGTCACAATGCCATTTTCTATATTATAGGCTAATAAAGCCCACATTTTGGAGATATTCATTTTAAGGATGGGATGGGATACTGTATACAACGTTCCGCACAGCGGATTGTAGCCTTCTCATATGTTTATACCCCATCCCATAGGGGTATATTAGTTTTGATACATAGTTTGTAACATAGAGAAATAATTTAGCTACATATACCTCAAAGTATATGGATAGACTCAGAATCGACCTGAGTCGATTTAGCCATGTCTGTCCGTCCGTCTGTCACCAGTTTTTGGGCCTCAACTTTTGAGCTAGAAGGGTGAAATTCGGTACACGTGCCAGCAGAACAAGTGTAAACATTTTTGAAATCCGCCCACTGTCACGCCCCCTTTTCAGAGAAACGTAGTTTTTAGCCAAACCGTATGTAATTTTAAAAGAGTGTCTGAGAAGCGTAGTTAGACAATCGTAATATCTATATTTCATCAATATAAAGTTTTTTGCCATGCCCACCTTTTGGGGGCGGTTTCAGTAAAAAACGTTTTTCGGTCAAATTTTAAATATTTCGAAAAAATGTTGATGCAGAATCATTAGTAATATTAATATGAACATTTCGTCTATAGACTATTTTAAGTCCACTTTTTGGGGGCGTTTTCTTACAAAAACCCATAGTATATGCAGGAGAAAAACGATGTTTTTTGTCAAACAACAAAAGATTCTGATAAACTGTTTGAACAATATGTTGTCACAATGTCATTTTCTATATTATAGGCTAATAAAGCCTACTTTTTGGAAATATTAATTTAAGGATGGGATGGGATAGGGTATTAAACGATCCGCACAGCGGATTGTAGCCTTCTCATATGTTTTTATTTAAAATTGTTATGTCCTAATTGAAAAACCCTATACAAAGTTACACCTTGTTCTTATATACTGTGTAACTATTAATTGTTTTGCTAAAAATAATTTTAATAAAAGGTGTGATTTAATGACAACCAAGTTAATAAAGGTAATATGGCAATAAAATATCTATAAATTACTTGGCGTTTTATCCATAATCAAAAATGACTCATGACTTAACAAAAAAACACACAATTTGTACCACTATATCACTCATTGACTCTTGATTGTCACCAAAATATACCTATAAGGGTACGTATCGTTTATTTGCAATTGGTTTTCGTTTAATATCTGGCTTTACAAAATTATATGTATGATATACCTAGTGAGCATAATCGCAGTATCATAGTGAATACCCCTTTTTTTTAGAAATGAACAAAAATGTTTCAGAAGTTGAGACGCAGATATACCTATGGAGTAAATTGGTTAATATATGCTTTACAAAATAGAAAAATTTTATAAGAAAATCACTTTTTTCACTGTGCGATGTAACAATATCATCCTTTAGTATTAAAATGTTAGGCACCGAAATATGGATTGAGTTTCCAATGCTTGCATCCGAAAATATATTCGACACCTACAAAAACAAGAAGTATTTATGCTGTATCATTGTATTTAGAAGAGAATTTGAAATTTTACAAACATCTTAGTGTACATATACATATAAAACGCCGATTAAATTTACCATAATTTGTAGTAATTATTGCCATGATTGGTAGGAATATTACAAGATAGGTAGGAATATTACATTATCCATTAATATATTCATTTTCATAAATAGTTTGTAAAAAAAATTATTGTCTATTTATACCCTATCCCATAGGGGTATATTAGTTTTGATACATAGTTTGTAACATAGAGAAATAATTTATCTAGGTATACCTCAAACTATATCGATCGACTCAGAATCGATAGCTGAGTCGATATAGCCATGTAGTGGGTTCGTCTGTCCGTCCGTCCGTATGTCAACAGTTTATGGGCCTTAAATTTTGAGCTAGAATGATTAAATATGGTACACGTGCTCTTTGTTGCTCCCAGCAGAACAAGTGTAACCATTTTTGAAATCAGCCAACTGCCACGCCCCCTTTTTAGACAAACGTCGTTTTCGGCCAAACCGTAAGGAATTTTGAAAAAGTGCCATGAAAATATATTTAGAGAATCTTAATATCTATATTAACCTCTTCGGACGTCGGCTCTACGTATTCTGGGGAGAGCCAATATTGCAAATGTGTAACCCTTTCGGGAAATGTTCAAGGGTAACGAGGTCACCTACATCTGGATCTCAAAAAAATATATGTCTCTCAAGGAGCTCGACAACACCAGAAGTGTCGGCCCAAGAAAAACGAGACTCAATGAAAACTAAGAGCCTAAAGGAAGAAAACGACGTTCTTCGAACAAGGCTTAACAATGTCAAACTGCTCTGCGAAGAGCTTCGTAAAGAAATTCTCCATCTAAAGGAAGAAAATATGAGCCAAAACCAAGTTCAAACGGCCCCGTGAATTCGGAATACCACACGGATGAAGAAGAACTCAGTCGCGAAACTGACTGGATCTAAAAGAAAAGACCAGTAAAAAAGAGGAAAGCTGTATCCTCTCCTGAAATAATAAACCGCGACAGCTAAAACAACGTCTCCCACCGCCATTTAATGTGATCGGTATTGACGACTTTAACAAGTTGCATACCTTGATAAAATCGTTGCCATTATTGAGCTACCAAGTAACTTCGCTAAGAAAAAATACATGGAGAGTCTACGTTAAAGACCCTGAAAGTTACCGTCTATGATGTCGCAAGCTTAATACCGATAATATAGAATGGTATTCATTTGAAAATAAATATGAAAGGCCTCTACGCGTTGTAGCTAGAGGGTTACATGCGCCGTGCTTAAAGGATGACATTGTAAACGATCTGAAAAATAGGCAATATAAAGTCATAGATGCCGTTAACATTGTCAATCGAGACCAGAAACAAAAAGATGGCGAAGGAAATGTGATAAAACGCGGTCTCCCTTTATTTATACTCATTTTCGATAGAACAGAAAGTTGGAACAAAATTTCTGAAATAAACATATGAGAAAGCTACAATCCGCTGTGCGGATCGTTTAATACCCTATCCCATCCCATCCTTAAAATTAATATCCCCAAAATATGATCTTTATGTTCATAAAGAATTGAAAATGACGTTGTTACAACATATTTTTCCGAAGGTTTATCAAGTTCTTTTATGGTTGAACAAAAAACAACGTTTTTCTTTGAATATGCCTTGGGGTAGGGCATACAAATGGTTTTTTTAAGAAAACGCCCCCAAAAAGTGGGCGTGGGTTAAAATGGTCTATTGACGAAATGTTGGTATTAATACTGCTTTGATTGTGCATCAAATTTTTTTTCGAAAATTTTAAAATTTGACCAAAAAACATTTTTTATCAAAAACGCCCCCAAAAAGTGGGCGTGGCAAAAAACTTTATATTGGCGAAATATAGATATTACGATTCTCTAAAAATGCTCCTCAGACACTTTTTTAAAATTTTTCACGGTTTGGCCAAAAAATACGTTTTCCTAAAAAGGGGGCGTGGCAGTGAGCGGATTTCAAAAATGTTAACACTTGTTCTGGTGGCACGGACAAGGATCCTATATACCAAATTTCATTATCCTAGCTCAAAATTTAAGGCCCAAAAATCGGTGATGAACAGACAGACGGACGGACGGTGTAAGTGTAAAAATTTTTGAAATCCGCCCACTGCCACGCCCCCTTTTTAGGAAAACTTTTTTTTTGGCCAAACCGTAAGGAATTTCAAAAAAGTGTCTGAGTAGCATATTTAGACAATCCTAATATCTATATTTCGTTCATACAAAGTTTTTTGCCACGCCCACTTTTTGGGGGCGTTTTTAGTAAAAAACGCTTTTTGTCCAAATTTTAAAACTTTCGAAAAAAATTTTGATGCAAATACTTCATTTTGTCAATAGATCATTTTCACCTACGCCCACATTTTGGGGGCGTTTTCTTACAAAAACTTGTATACTTGTATTTGTATACCCAACCCAAGGCATTAGCAATAGAAATACGTTGTTTTTTGTCGAACCACACAAGATTTTGAGAAACTGTCTGAGCAATATATTGTGACAATGTCATTTTCTGTATTTCATCGCCATAAGGCCTATATTTTGAGGATATTAATTTAAAGGATGGGATGGGATAGGGTATTCAACGATCCGCATAGCGGATTGTAGCCTCTCATATGTTACAAACTAAGTATCAAACATATGAGAAGGCTACAATCCGCTGTGCGGATCGTTTAATACCCTATCCCATCCCATCCTTAAAATTGATATTCCCAAAATATGGTCTTTATGATCATAAAGTATTGAAAATGACGTTGTTACAACATATTGTTCCGAAGGATTATCAAATTCTTTTTATGGTTCGACAAAAAAACACGTTTTTTTATTGCATATGAATTGGGGTAGGGCATACAAATGGTTTTTGTAGGAAACGCCCCCAAAAAGTGGGCGTGGGTTAAAATGGTCTACAGATGAAATGTTCATATTAATACTACCAATGATTTTGCATCAAAATTTTTTTCGAAAATTTTCAAATTTGGCCAAAAAAGGTTTTTTATGGAAAACGCCCCCAAAAAGTGGGGGGGGGGCAAAAAACTTTGTATTGACGAAATATATATATTGCGATTCTCTAAATATGCTTCTCAGACACTTTTTTAAAATTCCTCACGGTTTGGCCAAAAACTGAGTTTATCTTAAAAGGGGGCGTGGCAGTGGGCAGATTTCAAAAATGTTGACACTTGTTCTGTAGGCACGGGCGAGGATCCCATATACCAAATTTCACTATCCTAGCTCAAAATTTAAGGCCTAAAAATCGGTGACGTACAGACGGACGGACGGACAGACAGACATGGCTTAATCGACTAAGCTAGCGATTCTGAGTCGATCCATATACTTGGGGGTATATGTAGCTAAATTATTTCTCTATGTTACAAACTAAGTATCAAAACTAATATACCCCTATGGGATAGGGTATAAATAGAGCGTATGCGTAAGGATTCCAAACTAGTTCCACAGTGCAAGCGCTGCCAAGGATACAATCATACGCAAAGCTATTGTCAAACATATGAGAGGCTACAATCCGCTATGCGGATCGTTGAAAACCCTATCCCTTCCCATCCTTAAAATTAATATCCTCAAAATAAAGGCCTTATGGCAATGAAATACAGAAAATGGCATTGTCACAATATATTGCTCAGACAGTTTCTCAAAATCTTTTGTGGTTCGACAAAAAACAACTTATTTCTTTTGCTAATGCCTTGGGATGGGGTATACAAATGGTTTTTGTAAGAAAACGCCCCCAAAATGTGGGCGTAGGTGAAAATAATCTATGAACAAAATGTTTATATTACCATTGCGGAAGTATTTGCATCAAACATTTTTTCGAAAGTTTTAAAATTTGGACAAAAAGCGTTTTTTACTAAAAACGCCCCCAAAAAGTGGGCGTGGCAAAAAACTTTGTATGAACGAAAAATAGATATTAGGATTGTCTAAATATGCTGCTCAGACATTTTTTTGAAATTACTTACGATTTGGCCAAAAAAAAAGTTTTCCTAAAAAGGGGGCGTGGCAGTGGGCGGATTTCAAAAATGTTTACACTTGTTCTGTAGGTAGAGACGAGGATCCTATATACCAAATTTCAATATCCTAGCTCAAAATTTAAGGCCTAAAAATCGGTGACTTACAGACGGACGGACGGACGGACGGGCGGAGAATGTATAAACATACATTCTGGGGATCTAGATGCATATCACAGAATGGTAGGATGCTTTATGATGTAGGTAGAAAGTACAATACCGAATTTCATTCTACGGGAAAACCAACTTACTGGCCAACTGATGTTAGAAAAATACCGGATTTGATAGATTTTTTCATTTTAAAAGGTCTGCCGCCCAATCGAATCAAAGAATGCTTTTATCTTTCCTCTGATCATTCTCCAGTCATTTTAACAACGAGCGAGTCACTGATTATAAATGAAAAACCACCCAGATTAACAAACGGGAAAACCAACTGGGAAGGTTTCAAAAACGATATTGAAAATAATATCCCACTGGGTGTATCGCTTAGAACCTCATTGGAACTCGAAGTCGCGGTTGACTCATTTATCGATACCATCCAAAAAGCAGCATGGAATAATACTCCTGAACAGAACAAAATTCTGAGCTATAGTAAAATTAAGTACCCCCGAGAAATACAAGATTTAGTAAGACAAAAAAGAAATGCTCGTAAAGGATGGCACCAAACTCGCGCCCCGCAAAATCGGTTGAGTAATTTGCTATCAAATACGGTTAAAAATTTTAAAAACCATGCAGTAGAAACTTATCTGCAAAGCCTAACCGCTGGAAAGGAATCGAATTATTATAAAAAGCGATAAGGAAAATGACATTGTCACAATATATTGCTGAGACAGTTTATTATAGATAATGAGATTTTCTTAATGTTATTCTGACACTTTTTTAAAATTCCTTACGGCTTAGCTAATAACTACGTTTTTCTGAAAAGGGGGCGTGGCAGTAGGCGGATTTCAAATTGTTTTTTCTTTTGTTCTGCTTCGTCGGCCACAGAGTCTATGTACCAAATTTCAACACTCTAGCTTAAAATTTAAGGCCCAAAAATCGGTGCCACACAGACCGTCGGACGGACAGACAGACAGATATGGCAAGATCGACTCAGCTAGCGATTCTGATTTGATCCATATACTTTGAGGTATATCTATCGAAATTATTTCTCTATGTTAAAAACATTATGTCAAAACTTATATACTACTATGGGATAGGGTATAAACATATGAGAAGGCTACGATCCGCTAAGCGGATCGTTTAATACCTTATCCCATCCCATCCTTAAAATGAATATCCCCAAGTTGTGAGCTTAATGGTAATTAAATATGCGGGTTTTATGTCGATGAAATATTGAAAATGAACATGTCACAACATTTTGTTCAGATAGTTTTTTTTTAAATCTTTTGTACCTTGGGGTGGTACATTAAAATGATCTAAGCACGAAATGAATATATAAACTATATTAATGTTTTTGCATCGATTTTTAACTTTCTCTTACAAAGAGAAAGATATTGTTTTCGTGAAAATTTTTGACCTCGAGATTTTGATTGATTCTAACATTACGATGATAGCGGAGCCCAAAAATGTGGTTTTTGGAATTGCGTCCGTCGGTCCGTCGGTCCGTCTGTCCGTAATGGTCTCCCCAGCCTAAACGGCTCGACCGATTTTCTTCAAACTTCGTATCCAAGTTTGTTTTGGTCATAATTCTAGGCCTTTTTTATTTGTTTGCTTTTAGCCATGTTAATAACCGTACCTGCCATACAAAAATTACACATAACCTCAATTTTCTCGAAAACGGCTCTAACGATATTGATTAAACTTTATATATACTATAAGCAAATTAGCTCCAACAAAACTGCGTACCCAGTTTTTGCGAGAAAATCCATATAACGGATTTTGTCATTTAGGCCATATAAAGAAAATTGTTAATTTCTCGCAAACTGCTATGTCAAATTGAATGAAATTTAATATATATACTTCTATTATAGTTTGAAACAATTCCACATAATTCGTTTTAGCCCAACTATCACTAAACGGAATTTTAAGTTTTGGCTAATAACGGAAAATCATTATTATTCACATAGACACCGATTCCTTCAAATTTCGGAGTAAACGTTCACATTTCGACATTTTTTATATCATTTTTAGCATCAATAATCAAAATGCGTACTTTCTATTTGATCTAACGCCCAACTCGCTGTGAAAGAGAAAGTTGCGTACGACCCAGTCGTGCACCCACCACTCGTTTTTTCAAATTTTCTCAAAATTTTAACGAATACCGTTTTCAACAGATAACGTCTCCAAAAGCTGGGCGAGGCAAAAAATGTGGTATAGAAGAAATTTAGATATAAGGATTTTCTAAATATCTTGTTTACAAACATTTTCAAAATCCATACCGTTTGACCGAAAAAAGCATTTTTCTTATAAGAAGGAGTGGTAGGCCTAAAAACTAATGAGAATATTACAATCGGTTTTCCGAATAGTTTTATACCCTATCCCATTCCATTATTAAAATAAATATCCCCAAATAGGACGTGGCAGTTCGCGAAATTTAAAAATGTTTACACTTGTTAGAAACTGTTGACCTACAGACAGACGGACGAACACACAGACAGACATGGCTCAATCTACTCAGCTATCGATTCTGAGTCAATGCATGTACTTTAAGGTATATCTACCTACATTATTTTTCTATGTTACAAACTGTGTATCAAAACGAATAAACTCCTATGGGATAAGGTAAACTAAAAATAAACATTTTGTAAATTTAAATTTCTCGAAATCATCTTTTTTAACAAAAGTTAATTTTATGTTGAAAATTTCCTTACATAAATTCCTCATATATATAATATAAATATATTTGACTTTAGAAAGAAGCAAATTAACTTACAATTGATATCAGAGTAAGTATGTATGATTTCAAGTCGCTCTTATGAAATTCACTCATAGTTTTATCTACTGCAACTAAGACTTCCATAGTAAATAAATGGTTATCAACGTAATTCCTTTTTTTTCTTATTAGTGTAGCAAGTTGACGTTTAGCGCTCGAGTTGAAAGTGTCTGTAAGTAATCATTTCAATTTTAAAATAATTTATAATAAATTGAAAATTTGCTTACCAAATACCAATGACCTTAGATGTTGTTTTGAATGCCTCCAAACCCTATGTAAAACTATATTTTCATTGCTGTTTGAATTATTAATGGGTTGAATTAATATGGATCCAAAACTTGTTTTAATATGGCCAGTCTATAAATTTAGTAAAATGTAACAGAAAACTAGTAATACAAATAATTTCATAGTTTAATACCATTCCGTTACATAATGAAACTGCAGCAGCTGATTCATCATCACCTTCAACATATCCTTTGTAGTAACAACTTAAGTAATGATCGTCATCCTTCTGGACTTCTGTTCGATTGTTTAAAACTCGAATAACCTAAAAACAATTGTAATATAGTTTTTCAATCAATATTTTAATATACAATGTGTTATCGCACAATTTAGATAATTTGATATATATTCATAATTATATCTTTATACTGAATAGTTTGTTTAACAGACTTTTAAAAAAACAATATTGCAAAAAAAACATATGAGAAGGCTACAATCCGCTGTGCGGATCGTTGAATACCCTATCCCATCCTATCCATAAAACTAAAATCCCCAAAAAAGTGGGCATGGCTAAAAACACGATGTGGATAAAATAGAAAAAATGATATAGTGACAACAAATTCTTCAGACTGCTTACAAAACACTTTTACGGTTCTATAAAATACAGGGTTTTCTCCTGCATATGTTATGGGGTAGTGTATAAAAATGGTTTTTATATAAAAACGCCCCCAAAAAGTGGGCGTGGGTGAAAATGATATATAGACGATATGTTTACATTAATAATGTTAATGATTCTGCATCAAAATTTTTTTCGAAAAATTTAAAATTTGACCGAAAACAGTTTTTTATTGAAAACGCCCCCAAAAAGTGGGCGTGACAAAAAACTTTATATAGACGAAATATAGATATTAATATTGTCTACATATGTTGTTCAGAAACCTGTTAAAATTCCTTACGGTTTGGCTAAAAACTGAGTTTTTCTTAAAAGGGGGCGTGGCAGTGGGCGGATTTCAAAAATGTTTACACTTGTTCTGTAGGCAGGGACGAGGATCCTATATACCAAATTTGATTATCCTAGTTCAAAATTTAAGGCCTAAAAATCGGTGACGTACAGACGGACGGACGGACGGACAGACAGACATGGCTTAATCGACTCAGCTAGCGATTCTGAGTCGATCCATATACTTTGAGGTATATGTAGCAAAATTATTTCTCTATGTTACAAACTAAGTATCAAAACTAATATACCCTTACGGACGGACGGACAGACATGGCTAAATCGACTCAGCTATCGATTCTGAGTCGATCCATATACTTTGAGGTATATGTAGCTAAATTATTTCTCTATGTTACAAACACATATGAGAAGGCTATACTTAGTTTGTAACATAGAGAAATAATTTTGCTACATATACCTCAACGTATATGGATCGACTCAGAATCGTTAGCTGATTCGAATTAGCCATGTCTGTCTCTCCGTCCGTCCGTCCGTACGTCACCAGTTTTTGGGCCTTAAATTTTGAGCTAGTACACGTGCTCTTTGTTGCTCCCAGCAGAACAAGTGTACAAATTTTTGAAATCCGCCTACTGCCACGCCCCCTTTTTAGAAAAACGTATTTTTTGGATAAACCATAAGGAATTTTGAAAAATTTTCTGAACAACATATTTAGAGAATCTGAATATCTGTATTTCGTTAGTATAAAGTTTTTTGCCACGCCCACTTTTTGGGGGCGTTTTTATATAAAACATATGCAGGAGAAACCCTTGTCTTTTGTAGGACCGTAAAAGTTTTTTTTAGCAGTCTGAAGAATTTGTTGTCACCATGTCATTTTCTTTATTTTATTCACATCGTGTTTTTAGCCATGTCCACTTTTTGGGGATTTTAGTTTTACAGATAGGATGGGATAGGGTATTCAACGATCCGCACAGTGGATTGTAGCCTTCTCATATGTTTATACCCTATCCCATAGGGGTATATTAGTTTTGATACATAATTTGTAACATAGAGAAATAATTTAGCTACATATACCTCAAAGTATATGGATCGACTCAGAATCAATAGCTAGTTTTTAGCCAAACCGTACGGAATTTGAAAAAAGGGTCTGAGAAGCGTAGGTAGAC
This sequence comes from Rhingia campestris, assembly GCA_932526625.1. Taxonomy (NCBI): domain Eukaryota; kingdom Metazoa; phylum Arthropoda; class Insecta; order Diptera; family Syrphidae; genus Rhingia; species Rhingia campestris. The sequence goes on from OW052183.1 coordinate 63,214,422, forward strand.
AATCGTAATATCTATATTCCGTTCATACAAAGTTTTTTGCCACGCCCAGTTTTTGGGGGCGGTTTTAATAAAAAACATTTTTTCGGTCAAATTTTAAATATTTCGAAAAAATGTTGATGCAGAATCATTATTAATATTAATATGAACATTTCGTCTACAGATCATTTTAGCCCACGCACACTTTTTGGGGGCGTTTTCTTACAAAAACCGTTTGTATACCCTACCCCATAGCATATGCAGGAGAAAAACGATGTTTTTTGTCAAACAACAAAAGATTCTGATAAACTGTTGGAACAATATGTTGTGACAATGTCATCTTCTATATTATAGGCCCATAAAGCCCACATTTGGGGATATTGGCGCAAATTTATAGTCGTTTAAAGTACACTTTAAAATTATTTAATCGCGTACTAACGCGTTTTGGTAATTATAATCGTCAAAAAGTGTACTTTAGCGTTGTCACTCTGCATTAAAGTTAAAGCGACCGAAACCTCACTTTAAATATTTAATAAAGAGTTAGCGTTCTGTCACTTTTTAGGTGAGTTTGATTAAGAGGCCTCAGAGGAATGTCCATTAGCATACACTAATTAGCGCCACGTTAAAAAAGTGTCTATTATTGAAAATATGTTAAAGTAACCTTTTAATTTAAAGTACCTGATAACTAGTGTGGAGTTAAACCCTTAAACATCGATTGACTATAAATTTGCGCCATTAATTTTAAGGATGGGACGAGATAGGGTATTTAACGATCCGCAAAGCGGATTGTAGCCTTCTCATCTGTTTAAGTTTGCCTTTGGCTTCAAATACCTTTTCTAAATGATTGATGTGTTCAGATAATGTTGGTGAGTAAATAATTATGTCATCCATATATACGAGACATATTTATTTATGTGCATTCTTTAAGTCGAATGGCATTCGAGTAAACTCATAATGTCCATTGTCGACTGTAAATGCAGTCTTTTTGATATCTCGTGCGTCTACCTCTATTTGATGGAAGCCTGACGCGAGGTCAATTGTGGTGAAATACTGGCACTTTCCTAATTTCTCTAGGATTTCATTTATGTTAGGCATAGGATACCTATCATCAATGGTTTTTTCATTCAATTTCCGAAAGTCAATGATTAAACGCCAATTTTGAATACCATTGGAGTTGACCTTTTTTTATACTATCCATACTGATGATGACCACGGTGAATTACTCGGCCTTATTATTCCTTGATTCAACATGTCCTTTATTTGGAACTGAATCTCCTACTTGTGTGCATAAGGATATCTATAACTCTTTTTATACCCTATTCCATAGGGGTATATTAGTTTTGATACTTAGTTTGTAACATAGAGAAATAATTTAGCTACATATACCTCAAAGTATATGGATCGACTCAGAATCGCTAGCTGAGTCGATTAAGCCATGTCTGTCTGTCCGTCCGTCCGTCCGTCTATACGTCACCGATTTTTAGGCCTTAAATTTTGAACTAGGATAATGAAACTTGGTATATAGGATCCTCGTCTCTGCCTACAGAACAAGTGTAAACATGTTTGAATTCCGCCCACTGCCACGCCCCCTTTTAAGAAAAACTCAGTTTTTAGCCAAACCGTAAGGAATTTTAAAAAAGTTTCTGAACAACATATTTAGACAATCTTAATATCTATATTTCGTCTATATAAAGTTTTTTGCCACGCCCACTTTTTGCGGGCGTTTTCTATAAAAAACTGTTTTCGGTCAAATTTTAAATTTTTCGAAAAAAATTTTGATGCAGAATCAATAACATTATTAATGTGAACATATCGTCTATATACAATTTTAACCCACGCCCACTTTTTGGGGGCGTTTTTATATAAAAACCATTTTTATACACTACCCCATAACATATGCAGGAGAAATCCTTGTCTTTTGTAGAACCGTAAAAGTGTTTTGTAAGCAGTCTGAAGAATTTGTTGTCACTATATCATTTTTTCTATTTTATCCACATCGTGTTTTTAGCCATGCCCACTTTTTTGGGGATTTTAGTTTTATGGATAGGATGGGATAGGGTATTCAACGATTCGCACAGCGGATTGTAGCCTTCTCATATGTTTATAAACTGGTTTTTCATCAACTGTTGTGATAACATGTTTATACCCTATCCCATAGGGGTATATTAGTTTTGATACATAGTTTGTAACATAGAGAAATAATTTAGCTACATATACCTCAAAGTATATGGATCGACTCAGAATCGATAGCTGAGTCGATTTAGCCATGTCTGTCCGTCCGTCCGTCCGTCCGTCCGTCCGTACGTCACCAGTTTTTGGGCCTTAAATTTTGAGCTAGATGGATGAAATTTGGTACACGTGCTCTTTGTTGCTCCCAGCAGAACAAGTGTAAACATTTTTGAAATCCGCCCACTGCCACGCCCCCTTTTTAGAAAAACGTATTTTTTGGCCAAACCATAAGGAATTTTGAAAAACTTTCTGAACAGCATATTTAGACAATCTGAATATCTGTACTTCGTTCATATAAAGTTTTTTGCCACGCCCACTTTTTGGGGGCGTTTTCAATAAAAAACGTTTTTCGGTCAAATTTTCAAATTTTCGAAAAAACTTTTGATGCAGAATCATTAGCAATATAAATATGAACATTTCGTCTATAGATCATTTTAACCCACGCCCACTTTTTGGGGGCGTTTTTATATAAAAACCATTTTTATACACCACCCCATAACATATGCAGTAGAAAACCTTGTCTTTTGTAGAACCGTAAAAGTTTTTTATAAGCAGTCTGAAGAATTTGTTGTCACCATTCCATTTTCTTTATTTTATCCACATCGTGTTTTTAGCCATGTCCACTTTTTGGGGATTTTAGTTTTACAGATAGGATGGGATAGGGTATTCAACGATCCGCACAGTGGATTGTAGCCTCTCATATGTTTATACCCTATCCCATAGGGGTATATTAGTTTTGATACTTAGTTTGTAACATAGAGAAATAATTTTGCTACATATACCTCAAAGTATATGGATCGACTCAGAATCGCTAGCTGAGTCGATTAAGCCATGTCTGTCTGTCCGTCCGTCCGTCCGTCCGTCCGTCCGTCCGTCTGTACGTCACCGATTTTTAGGCCTTAAATTTTGAGCTAGGATAATGAAATTTGGTATATAGGATCCTCGTCTCTGCCTACAGAACAAGTGTAAAAAATTTTGAAATCCGCCCACTGCCACGCCCCCTTTTAAGAAAAACTCAGTTTTTGACCAAACCGTAAGGAATTTTAAAAAAGTTTCTGAACAACATATTTAGACAATATTAATATCTATATTTCGTCTATATAAAGTTTTTTGCCACGCCCACTTTTTGGGGGCGTTTTCAATAAAAAACTGTTTTCGGTCAAATTTTAAATTTTTCGAAAAAATTTTGATGCAGAATCATTAACATTATTAATATGAACATTTCTTCTATAAACCATTTTAACCCACGCCCACTTTTTGGGGGCGTTTTTATATAAAAACCATTTTTATACACTACCCCATAACATATGCAAGAGAAAACCTTGTCTTTTGTAGAACCGTTAAAGTGTTTTGTAAGCAGTCTGAAGAATTTGTTGTCACTATATCATTTTTTCTATTTATCCACATCGCGTTTTTAGCCATGTCCCCTTTCTTGGGGATTTTAGTTTTATGGATAGGATGGGATAGGGTATTCAACGATCCGCACAGCGGATTGTAGCCTTCTCATATGTTTTTTATTATTTTGGAAGTTCTATGAATAACGCATTCTGCAACTCATCTAAACTAGACCGCACTACACCTTGTATGTGAGAATGAAGTGGACTATTAGACAATACACCTGTGCGATGGTTACTCTCTATATTCAAAAGAAAGTTTTCTGATAAGAGATCATTAGAACGAATGTTCTGTGAAACAGCAGGTTCTAGTTGCGCAGCTGATTCACTTCGCAATGTTGACATAATTGGTTTCGAAGCAGTGCACGTTGTTGCCGCAACAACATGACTAACGGCATTAGTTGTAAAAGCTACATGCAAGGGAGTATGAACAACTGTTGGTGTAGTAAATGTTGTTAGTGGTAGATAAGTAAGCCGCATTATCAGTTGCTTTACTTCTACTAGAAGAAAAGTTGTGGGGAGAATGTAGGTTATTGATATTTGATTGTAAAAATCAGCTCTGTGCGGTTGAGTGATGAACGGAATTGTTTCTCTCATATGTTAGACTCTTTTTACCCTATCCCATAGGGGTATATTAGTTTTGATACATAGTTTGTAACATAGAGAAATATTTTAGCTACATATACCTCAAAGTACATGGATCGACTCAGAATCGATAGCTGAGTCGATTTAGCCATGTCTGTCCGTCCGTCCGTCCGTACGTCACCAGTTTGGGCCTTAAATTTTGAGCTAGAAGGATGAAATTTGGTACCTACACGTGCTCTCTGTTGCTCCCAGCAGAACAAGTGCAAACAATTTTGATATCCGCCCACTGCCAAGCCCCCTATTTAGAAAACCGTATTTTTTGGCAAAACCGTAAAGAATTTGAAAAAGTGTCTGGGCAGCATATTTAGAGAATCGTAATATCTATATTTCGTTCATATAAAGCTTTTTGCCACCCCCACTTTTTGGGGGCGTTTTCAAAAAAAAAACTGTTTTCGGTGAAATTTTAAATTTTTCGAAAAATTTTTGATGCAGAATCATTTACAATATTAATATGAACATTTCGTTTATAGACCATTTTAACCCACGCCCACTTGTTGTATACCCTACCCCATAGCATATGCAGGAGGAAAACGATGTGTTTTGTCAAACAACAAAAGATTCTGATAAACTGTTTGAACAATATGATGTGACAATTTCATTTTCTATATTATAGGCTAATAAAGCCCACTTTTTTGAAGATATTAATTTTAAGGATGGGATGGGATAAGGTATTAAACGATCCGCACAGCGGATTGTAGCCTTCTCATATGTTGAGGATATTAATTTTAACGATGTGATGGGATATGGTATTCAACAATCCGCACAGCGGATTGTAGCCTACTCATATGTTTATACCCTATCCCATAGGGGGGTATATTAGTTTTGACATTAAGTTTGTAACATAGAGAAATAATTTCGATACATATACCTCAAAGTATATGGATCGATTCAGAATCGCTAGCTGAGTCGATTAAGCCATGTCTGTCTGTCCGTCCGTCCGTCCGTCCGTCCGTCCGTCCGTCCGTCCGTCCGTCCGTCCGTCCGTCCGTCCGTCTGTGTGTCACCGATTTTTGGGCCTTAAATTTTGAGCTAGAGTGTTGAAATTTGGTATATAGACTCTCTGGCCGACGAAGCAGAACAAGTGTAAAAATTTTTGAAATCCGCCCACTGCCACGCCCCCTTTTTAGAAAAACTTATTTTTTGGCCAAACCGTAAGGAATTTCAAAAAAGTGTCTTTGCAACATATTTAGACAATCCTAATATCTATATTTCGTTCATACAAAGTTTTTTGCCACGCCCACTTTTTGTGGGCGTTTTTAGTAAAAAACGCTTTTTGTCCAAATCTTAAAACTTTCGAAAAAATTTTTGATGCAAATACTTCCGCAATGGTAATATAAACATTTTGTCCATAGATCATTTTCACCTGCGCCCACATTTTGGGGGCGTTTTCTTACAAAAACCATTTGTATACCCCATCCCAAGGCATTAGCAATAGAAATACGTTGTTTTTTGTCGAACCACACAAGATTTTGAGAAACTGTCTGAGCAATATATTGTGACAATGTCATTTTCTGTATTTCATCGCCATAAGGCCTATATTTTGAAGATATTAATTTAAAGGATGGGATGGGATAGGGTATTCAACGATCCGCATAGCGGATTGTAGCCTCTCATATGTTTTTACTCTTATTCGAGCAACACGTACAAGAATCACATAGCCCAAATTTCATTAGCTTAGTTCAAGACTTAAGCCTAAAAACCGTTGACCTACAGACGGACGGATGGATGGATATACAGACATCGCTAAATCGACACAGCTAGCGATTCTGAGGCGGTTCTCCATATACTTTGAGGTATATCTAAATAAATATTTCTCTATGTTACAAACTACGTATCAAAACTAATACACCTTTAACTGCCTTTTTGACAGACTAATTTGCACATTAATTTTTTTAGTTTTTTTCTATACTTGAATTAAATAAAATACATATATTTTTAATGTGACAAATACTTAAAAAGGTGTTTATACCCGACCCCATTTGGTTATATTAGTTGTGATACATAATTTGTAATTCTAGAAAATTAGTTATCACTAGAAAAGTTAGTCGATAATCAATTGCTGGTTGATTTTCCAAGTACGAGTTCGATTATGATACAAAATGGCGGCGAGAGCAGATTGCGACATCTGCCCAGAACCGAGTACTGTGGACAACATGGTGCGTTGTGAGAGGTGCAAGGTTTTGTTGCACTATGGATGTGCAGGAGCAGACTATTCGGTTAAGAATCGACATTGGTCTTGCCAAAAGTGTCAATCGGAGGCAAAGGACCCGGCGGTGACTGACGGAGCGTCAGATCTGCAAGCGGAACAAGGACGCTGACGTCACTTTAGTACCAGGAGTGTTCACAGCAGCGTTTCTTCTTGGAACCCACGTGTACTGGATCTGGAATTGCTTCGACTGGAGGAGCAAAGAAAGATAAAGGAAAAGTTCTTGGAAGAGCAATTTGAGTTGCTCAAATTAAGGGAACAGCAAAAAGAGGACCGCATTAGCGTTAAAAGCTACTTGCGTTCGGCGGTTTTACGTACCAGGATCAAGGATGAAGGCGAATGTGCTATTCGTCGCACAAAGGATTGTGTCATTTCCAATTATTATGAGAACTTGATACGGTTGCAGAAGGCTTTAAAGGGCAAAGCATATGAAGCCGTGTGCAGAATGTTACTTCTACCTGCCTTGTACCGATGATTATGTGCATACTTGAAATGCTTTTTGGAAGACCTGAACATATCATCGAAGATCTTAATAGGAAGATTGAGAATTTTCCTGCGCCGACAATTGATCATTTAGATACCACCATCTCGTATCCATTGGCAGTTTGGATTCTGACTTCAACCATGAATGCGTTTGAGCTAACAGGCCACATAATCAACCCAGTGTTGCTAAAGAAGTTGGTTGATAAATTTCCATCGGCTATGATGTTTGAGTTGGCGATGAGCATTAAAGTAACCGATCTGGAGCGAAATATCATGAGTTTTGGCGAGTGGATTTTCACGAGGGCAGAGGCGGCTGCAACAGTGACCAGGTACGTAGATAACGGTGGTAAGGACAAATGCCTCGGACATGTCAATGCCAACGTTCAAGATACCGAAACAAAAGTAGCACTTGGGAAAGATTCTTCCAAATGTTACATATGTGTACAACAGGAAAATGATTATAGAACTGTCAAGTCACTTGCTCTTCCATCACAATCATTGTCGCAGAAGTTGTTGGATAATTATCAGCATCTGCGGGGCTCACATTGATGCCTCACAACAAGGCCGAATGTGGCATTCTCATCGGTCTTAATAATGAAAAGGCAGCAATACCTCTGAGATGGAGAAGGCAAGTGAAATCAACCTATTGCCGTCAAGACAGCGGTGGTGGGGTAAGTGATCCGCAATCTTACGGGAACTTCCAGATTTGCGAGTGCGTGACTAATCCAAATAAGCCCGAAAGGGTTCGGCTTGTTTTGGGATGCAGCGGCTGCAGCTCAAGGTGTTTCGTTGAAAAAGATGTTGCTTAAGAGCCCCGAGCTTCCTGAAGTTCTTTACGACTTTCGTTCATATAAGGTGGCAATTACTGGAAGAAATGTTCCACCAAATCCGAGTGCTGATTGGCTCCTTTGGCGTGACGGCGGGTTTGATCGTAAATCAGATATCTACCAGATGGAAATACCAACGTTCGTCGACTCTTGTTCTCCAAGCATAGCACTTTACTTCAAGGACATCAACGCTGTTAAGTTTGCTGAGAAGAATCATGGTCGACCTACTAGACACCGTGGCCACTGTTGAAGAAGCTGTGCAACTGGCTTGTGAGGTGCGAGACATATATTTCAAAGCTGGATTTCGAATGCGAAGCTGGATGCCAAATTCTGAGAAGGTCCTTCAGGTTCCTTAGCAATCAAATGGGGGAATTGCTTGAAAGGGTGGAGCTCATTCACATTCTCTTTACAGATATTACCACACATTGAAGAGTTCTGACACCTCGGTAAAATTGCACATAGTTTTTAACGCCAGTGAAGAAGCTATGGAGGCAGTGGCGTATCTGAGGTACTCCGATGGCAACCTGGTGGGAGCAAAAAGCAATGAATCACCATTGCTCCCAGTATCTATTTAAAGATTTGGAGCTCCAGGCAGCTCTCATTGGTTCACGGATGGCTAAGACGATTGAAAAAGGTCATGGATTCACAATCGATAGGAAGTTCCTTTGGACAGACTCGAAGACCGTGTTTCATAGGTTACGGTCGGATGCTCAAATTTACAAACCTTTCGTTATGTTTCGTATCGGGGAGATACAGGACAAGACCAATGTGGATGACTGGCGTTGGGTATCCACAAACTTGAACGTCGCGAATGAGGCTACGAAATGGTCAAAGGAACCCTCTTTTGACAAGGATAATAGGTGGTTTGCGGTGCCCAGTTTTTTGCACGAGTCGGAGAGCAGTTGGCCGGATAAAGTTAAACGGAAGCAAGAAAAAGTGTGAGAAGAGGACTTGAGAGCCTAATGCGTGTTGGTGATGAAGGATGACGTAAGCTAAATGAAGAAGGACATCCTGATATTGGTGGTGGATTTTGACATTGATTTTCTACATGGTAGTGACTCCGGAGAATGGTTGCTTGAATCGTCCGGTATTGCCACAATCTTCAGAAAAGGACAAAGATAAAGGCCATGGAACGTGACCCGCTCTAGTTAGGGGCGACAGCTGAACTAGAGGAAAATTTGTTGAGCTGTCCTATTCGGTCAGAGGAGTTGGTAAAAGCGAAGGTGATCCTAAGAAATTTTTGAAATCCGCCCGCTGCCACGTCCCCATTTTAGAAAACATAGTTTTTGGCCAAACCGTAAGGAATTTTAAAAAAGTTTCTGAACAACATACTTAGACAATCTTAATATCTATATTACGTCTATATAAAGCTTTTTGCCACGCCCACTTTTTGGGGGCGTTTTCAATAAGAAACTGTTTTCGGTCAAATTTTAAAATTTTCGAAAATTTTTTTGATGCAAAACATTAACAATATTAATATGAACATTTCGTCTATATACAATTTTAACCCAAGCCCACTTTTTGGGGGCGTTTTTATATAAAAACCATTTTAATACACTACCCCATAACATATGCAAGAGAAAACCTTGTCTTTTGTAGAGTGTTTTGTAAGCAGTCTGAAGAATTGGTTGTCACTTTATCATTTTTTCTATTTTATCCACATCGTGTTTATTGCTATCCCCACTTTTTTGGGGATTTTAGTTTTACATTTAAGGCTCAAAAATCGGTGACACACAGGCGGACGGACGGACGGACAGACAGACATGGCTTAATCGACTCAGCTAGCGATTCTGAATCGATCCATATACTTTGAGGAATATGTATCGAAATTATTTCTCTATGTTACAAACTAAATGTCAAAACTAATATACCCCCCTATGGGATAGGGTATTCAACGATCCGCACAGCGGATTGTAGCCTTCTCATATGTTTATACCCTATCCCATAGGGGGGTATATTAGTTTTGATACTTAGTTTGTAACATAGAGAAATAATTTAGCCACATATACCTCAAAGTATATGGATCGACTCAGAATCGCTAGCTGAGTCGAATTAGCCATGTCTGTCTGTTCGTCCGTCCGTTGTCTGTTCGTCACCGATTTTTGGGCCTTAAATTTTGAGCTAGGATAATGAAATTTGGTATATAGGATCCTTGTCCGTGCCAGAACAAGTGTAAACATATTTGAAATCCGCCCACTGCCACGCCCCCTTTTTAGGAAAACGTATTTTTTGGCCAAACCGTAAAAATTTTTAAAAAAGTGTCTGAGGAGCATTTTTAGAGAATCGTAATATCTATATTTCGTCAATATAAAGTTTTTCGCCACGCCCACTTTTTGGGGGCGTTTTTTATAAAAAAATTTTTTGGTCAAATTTTAAAATTTTCGAAAAAAAATTTGATGCACAATCAAAGCAGTATTAATACCAACATTTCGTCAATAGACAATTTTAACCCACGCCCACTTTTTGGGGGCGTTTTCTTACAAAAACCATTTGTATGCCCTACCCCAAGGCATATGCAAAGAAAAACGTTGTTTTTTGTCAAACCATAAAAGAATTTGATAAACCTTCGGAACAATATGTTGTAACAACGTCATTTTCAATACTTTATGAACATAAAGATCATATTTTGGGGATATTAATTTTAAGGATGGGATGGGATAGGGTATTAAACGATTCGCACAGCGGATTGTAGCCTTCTCATATGTTTTTATACCCTATCCCATAGGGGTATATTAGTTTTGATACATAGTTTGTAACATAGAGAAATAATTTAGCTAGATATACCTCAAAGTATATGGTTTTTGTCGAACCATTAAAGGTTTTGATAAACTGGGACGGACAGACAGACATGGCTTTATCGACTCAGCTAGCGATTCTGAGTCGATCCATATACTTTGAGGTATATGTAGCTAAATTATTTCTCTATGTTACAAACTATGTATCAAAACTAATATACCCCTATGTAATAGGGTATACAAATTTTGATGCACAATCATTGGAAGTCTTAATATGAACATTTCGTCATAGGGTTGGGCAAAATCCTCATCTTTCAATCCTTCTCGCGGGCGCCCACCTGAAAATGACTAATCATCATGCCTGTTTAGTGTCAACCAAGGGTCCCACTTAGATATTAACCGTGCGCTGTAACACGTTGCAACGCACGATCAATGTACAAGCGGGGGCCATAAGTTTGAGGTGGGAGAAAACCCGTAAACCCAAATCCAAGGTGGAACAGCAAACGCCGAAGAATGCATGGCTAAAAAGGGAGTTTTAAGCCGATAGTGTGCGAATTTTGGATACCGGGCTACCTCCGATCTCAAGATAGCCTTCCTGTGGTTAGACGGGTAGACCACGGGCGACCAATAAATCCCGCCTTCTCGTGGGAAAAAATTGAAGTACCAAAAGAAAAAAACATAGAGAATGATGCCTCTACAAATGCATCAACAACTAGGGATGTTTTAGAACACCCTGTCGATACCGACACGACACGTGCCAATCGGAAAGGGTCACAAATCAGTGATTTCGCGATGATGAGCCTAGAAGAGAAATTGTCTCATCTGAGCGACTCAGCCTCGGAATCAAGTACTGTATACAGCATCAGTATTCTCTCGGATGAATTGCATCCGGAATATACAGACGCGCAGGGGACCCCTGGCAAATCGGCTCAAACCGATTCCAAGCGCATCAGGTTCACGCCAGCGGAACAGCGTCATTTCAACAGAGCGCTGAAACAGGGTAACAGCATAGAGCAAGCCCGCATCATTGCGAAAACAAAAGATGATGCTCTTCAAGAAGCCAAACGCATGAGATCTGTGGACAACACACCACCTCAGTCCGAAGCGAAACGAGCTCGCACTGGGAAAACAACCTCTGACAGAACCACCTATAGAGATATAGCGAGCTATGTCAGATTGGGTGTCGTACAAGTCGATATCGATCGCAATCCTCTCACAAATGAACAAATGGTTCAGATACAAGAGAGGATTATGGACATCACGATCGAACTGCGCAACGGGGATGCAAAGCCAGCTTTCCGCGGGACAACTTTCAAAGCCGGATGGCTCTTGTTAGTATGTGTGGACATCACCACTTCAGAGTAGATGAAAACCAACTTCCTCAAACTGATGGAGAAATGCGAGTTGGAAGTAATGCTTGTGGAAGAGGAAGGCTTTCCGAAACCACATTTAGTCAGAGCTTTCTTCCCGCAGAGTAACGGAATCACTAATGAGAGGATACTGGCAATACTAGACGGTCAGAACGAAGACCTGAATACGAGAACGTGGAGAGTTCTGCAAAGATCGGAGGGGAAAGACGTCGCCCACATGGTCTTTGCAATTAACGAGAGTGCCATGCGAAGGCTTGCGGAGCCGAAGGGGATAGTCTCATATAGATTTGGACAAATCAAGATCATCCTTATGGGATCCGACAAGTCTGCAATTCAGGCCCAAAAAAATAATGACACTGATACAACGAGAAAGTCGTCACAAAAAACAAGCGCTAGCTCGTCGCAACCAGTAGCTAGTATTAGTACTGCCGCCGACAGTACGAGCAGTACGAGCAACGTAAACATCAGCCAGCAAGAGTTTAGACCGAAGCTAGCTGCGGAACGGGCGCGAGAACGGCAAAAACACGGACAGCGAAAAAACGTCCCGAGAGATAGGAACGAAAGTCTCTCTCAAAGGGTATCGTACGTAGAAGAGGCGACAACAAGCCTTATAGGGTACGAAACCCTGAGCACGGTAGGAAACGATGACCACCCTACTAAATGTGCTGCAGGCAAACCTGCACCGAGCTATCGGTGCCTCGGACACCTATAACCAAAGATGTGCCGAGGGGAACATCGCTCTAGGTTTAATCCAGGAGCCATGGGCAACAGAGGGTAAGATATTTGGCTTACAAAGTAAAACCAGAGAGCTCATCTTCGCCCGGGGAAATTTTAGACCAAGGGCATCTCTTTTAGTTGTAAAAGATATAAAATTCTCTCCCATTCCAGGTTTCATTACCAAAGATCTGGTGGCTGTCCTTTTAGAAAGACGCAACGGCCAAAAGCTACAAAAAATTGTATGTGCATCGGCGAACTTTGCTGGAGATGACGAAATACCACCTCGACCAGTACAGGAACTTGTCCAGTACTGCCAAACCCAGCAACTACAACTGATTCTCGGCTGCGACGCCAACGCGCATAACGTAATAAGGGGCAGTCGAGATACAAACAAAAGAGGTGAGTCTTATTAGAATAACTGTACAGCAATAATTTAGTTATACTAAGTAAGGGAAATAAACCCACGTTTAGAAACGTTTTAAGAGAAGAAGTTTTAGACCTTACCATCTCTTCTCCTTTTGTACAAAACACCGTCAAAAAATTGGCACTTGCCTGGTGAGGCATCTTTATCAGATCACAAGCATATAAGATTCCAATGAAGATGCAACACCGAGGATGCGCCGATAAAATATGACAACAAACTTACAAATTGGAGAACATATCGAGAAAGTCTATCGATTATATGTGACATACTTCCAGAAAAACCTTCATGCGTAAGTGAAGCGAAAGTCGTACAATGTAAACTAAATGAGATTATCATCTCATCTTTTACAAATAGCTGTAAGGTTAAATGCACTGTGGCCAAGAGGTGCACACCATAGGGGAACGATAACCTAGAAAGTCTCCGTAAAAGAGTAAGAAAACTTTTCAATAAAGCCAAACGCACCAGTACGTGGGACCAATATAAATCTCTACTTACCCAATACAACATAGAGCTGCGTAAATCAAAAAGAGCGTCCTGGCGCAAATGCTGTGAGGAACTCGAAGAGCACCCGGCGGTGGCGCGTCTCCAGAGGGCACTCTCGAAAGATAAAACAAACTGCATGGGATTACTAGTCAAATCTGACAGTAAAATCACATGTGGCCGGGAAGAAACGTTGACCACACTTCTTCAGGTACACTTTCCCGGCTCCACTATGACAAGTGAGTTTCATGAACACATAATAGATGACTCACCCCCTAGAAACCTGAAAAGGATTAATAGTTTATCCGGCAAACTTTTCACTCCGGATAAGGTCAAATGGGCGATCAACTCATTTAAACCATACAAGGCACCAGGGACAGACGGAATTTTTCCTGCTCTTATACAACAGGGCTTGGACTTTTTCTTACCCATAATGGTCGCCTTATTTAAGTTCAGTTTCAGTTGGGGCTACATACCACAAACCTGGAGGGAGGTAAACGTGGTATTTATCCCCAAACCAGGCAAACCAATGGAGCTACCTAAATCATACCGTCCAATAAGCTTAACATCGTTTTTCCTGAGAACAATGGAAAGAATACAAGACGAACACATTAGAGAGTGCTTAAATGAAAGCACTCCTCTGCACCCATGTCAATTCGCCTACCAAAAATGTAAATCCACGGAAGGAGCACTTCTAAGTTTAACATCACAAATAAACATATGAGAAGGCTACAATCTGCTGTGCGGATCGTTGAATACCCTATCCCATCCCATCTGTAAAGCTAATATACCCCAAATGTGGACATGGCTTAAAACACGATGGGGATTAAATATAGAACATATGAGAAGGCTACAATCCGCTGTGCGGATCGTTGAATACCCTATCCGATCCTATCTGTAAAACTAAAATCCCCAAAAAGTGGACATGGTTAAAAACACGATGTAGATTAAATAGAGAAAATGACATTGTCACTACAAATTGTTCAGACAGTATATAAAACACTTTTACATTTCTACAAAAGACAAGGTTTTTATCCAGCATACGTTATGGGGTAGTGTGTAAAAATGGTTTTTATATAAAAACGCTCCCTAAAAGTGGGCATGGGTTAAAATGGTCTATAGACGAAATGTTCATATTAATATTACTAATGATTCTACATTAACATTTTTTTCGAAAATTTTAAAATTTGATCGAAAAACTTTTTTTATTAAAAACTCCAACAAAAAATGGGCGTGCAAAAAACTTTATATGAACGAAATACAGATATTACTACGCTTTTCAGACACTTTTTTCAAATTCCTTACGGTTTAGCTAAAAACCACGTTTTTCTGAAAAGGGGGCGTGGCAGTGGGTGGATTTAAAAATGTTTTACATTTGTTCTGCTGGGAGCAACAAAGAGCAAGTGTACCAAATTTCATCCTTCTAGCTCAAAATCTAAGGCCCAAAAACTGGTGACGAACGGACGGACGGACAAACAGACATGGTTAAATCGACTCAGCCAGCGATTCTGAGTCGATCCATATACTTTGAGGTATATCTATCGAAATTATTTCTCTATGTTACAAACTTAATGTCAAAACTAATATACCCCTATGGGATAGGGTATAAACATACATATGAGAAGGCTACACTCCTCTGTGTGGATAGTTGAATACAATATCGGCCTATCCCATCTTATCTTTAAAATAATATCCTCAAAATGTGGGCTTTGTGGCGATAAAATACTGAAAATGACACTGTCACAATATTCTGCTCAGACAGTTTATCAAAACCTTTTGTGGTTCCACAAAAAACAACGTTTTTCTATTGCATATATCTTGGGGTAGGGTATAAAAATGTTTTTTGTAGAAAACGCCCCCAAAAAGTGGGCCAAAAAACGTTTTTTATAAAAAACATATGAGAAGGCTACAATCCGTGGTGCGGATCGTTTAATACCCTTTCCCATCCCATCCTTAAAATTAATATCCCCAAAATATGATAATTAGGGTCATAAAGTATTGAAAAGGACGTTGTTACAACATATTGTTCCGAAGGTTTATCAAATTCTGTTATGGTTCGACAAAAAACAACGTTTTTCTTTGCATATGCCATGGGGTAGGGCATACAAATAATTTTTGTAAGAAAACGCCCCCAAAAAGTGGGCGTGGGTAAAAATGGTCTACTGACGAAATGTTGGTATTAATACTGCCAATGATTGTGCATCAAAACTTTAAAATTTGACCAAAAAACATTTTTTTATAAAAAACAAGATATTACGATTCTCTAAAAATGCTCCTCAGACACTTTTTTAAAATTTTTTACGGTTAGGCCAAAAAAGACGTTTTCCTAAAAAAGGGGGCGTGGCAGTGAGCGGATTAAAAACATATGAGAAGGCTACAATCCGCTGTGCGGATCGTTGAATACCCTATCCCATCCTATCCATAAAACTAAAATCCCCAAAAAAGTGGGCATGGCTAAAAACACGATGTGGATAAAATAGAAAAAATGATATAGTGACAACAAATTCTTCAGACTGCTTACAAAACAATTTTACGGTTCTACAACATATGAGAGGCTACAATCCGCTATGCGGATCGTTGAATACCCTATCCCATCCCATCCTTTAAATTAATATCCTCAAAATATAGGCCTTATGGCGATGAAATACAGAAAATGACATTGTCACAATATATTGCTCAGACAGTTTCTCAAAATCTTGTGTGGTTCGACAAAAAACAACGTATTTCTATTGCTAATTCCTTGTGATGGGGTATTCAAATGGTTTTTGTAAGAAAACGCCCCCAAAATGTGGGCGTAGGTGAAAATGATCTATAAACATAATGTTTATCTTACCATTTCGGAAGTATTTGCATCAAAATTTCTTTCGAAAGTTTTAAAATTTGGACAAAAAGCGTTTTTTACTAAAAACGCCCCCAAAAAGTGGGCGTGGCAAAAAACTTTGTATGAACGAAATATAGATATTAGGATTGTCTAAATATGCTACTCAGACACTTTTTTGAAATTCCTTACGGTTTGGCCAAAAAAAAAAAGTTTTCCTAAAAAGGGGGCGTGGCAGTGGGCGGATTTCAAAAATTTTTACACTTCTTCTGGTGGCACGGACGAGGATCCTATATACCAAATTTCATTATCCTAGCTCAAAATTTAAGGCCTAAAAATCGGTGACGTACAGACGGACGGACGGACGGACGGACAGACAGACATGGCTTAATCGACTCAGCTAGCGATTCTGAGTCGATCCATATACTTTGAGGTATATGTAGCAAAATTATTTCTCTATGTTACAAACTAAGTATCAAAACTAATATACCCCTATGGGATAGGGTATAAACATCAAGACAACACCAGGAGATTAATAAGTAAGAATTTTTTGTTTCAAAGAAAAAAGTGAACATATGAGAAGAGTACAATCCCCTGTGCGGATCGTTTAATACCCTATCCCATCCCATCCTTAAAATTAATATTTCCAAAAAGTGGGCTTTATTAGCCTATAATATAGAAAATGACATTGTCACAACACATTGTTCAAACAGTTTATCAGAATCTTTTGTTGTTTGACAAAACACATCGTTTTCCTCCTGAATATGCTATGGGGTAGGGTATACAAACGGTTTTTGTAAGAAAACGGCCTCAAACAGTGGGCGTGGGCTAAAATGATCTATGGACGAAATATTTATATTAATTTACTAACTATTCTGCATCAAAATTTTTTTCGAAAATTTTAAAATTTGACCATAAAACGTTTTTTATTAAAAACGCCCCCAAAAAGTGGGCGTGGCAAAAAACTTTATATGAATGAAATATAGATATTACGATTCTCTAACTATGTTTCTCAGACACTTTTTTTAAAATTCCTTATGGTTTAGCCAAAAAACACGTTTTTCTAAAAAGGGGGCGTGGCAGTCGGCGGATTTCAAAATTTTTTACACTTGTTCTGCTGGGAGCAACAAAGAGCACGTGTACCAATTTTCATCCTTCTAGCTCAAAATTTAAGGCCCAAAAACTGGTGACGTACGGACGGACGGACGGACGGACGGACAGACATGGCTAAATCGACTCAGCTATCGATTCTGAGTCGATCCATATACTTTGAGGTATATGTAGCTAAATTATTTCTCTATGTTACAAACTATGTATCAACACTAATAAACCTCTATGGGATAGGGTATAAAAATGTTTACACTTGTTCTGGTGGCACGGACAAGGATCCTATATACCAAATTTTATTATCCTAGCTCAAAATTTAAGGCCCAAAAATCGGTGACAACAAACAGACGGACGGACGGACGGACCGACGGATGGACAGACAGACATGGCTTAATCGACTCAGCTAGCGATTCTGAGTCGATCCATATATGTACTTTGAGGTATATGTAGCTAAATTATTTCTCTATGTTACAAACTAAGTATCCCTATGGGATAGGGTATAAAAAGTGCATACGAAAATAAAGAAGTAGCTTTATGTGCCTTCCTAGACATAGAGGGTGCTTTTGACAACACTGGATATGACTCCATAGCAAATGCTTTGACTCGTAGAAGAATAGATCACCCCACCATCAAATGGATCAAAGCGATGCTTGTAAGTCGGAAAAAAATGCTTCATCAGCACTGATCTCAGTATCAGTAACAGCCGTTAAAGGCTGCCTCAGGGAGGAGAACTCTCACTCCTACTATGGTCTCTGGTTATCGATAACCTACTTCAAGACCTAAGTAATGCAGCTTTCAATATAATTGGATACGCCGATGGCCTAGTCATCATTATACCCTATCCCATAGGGGAATATTTATACCCTATCCCATAGGGGAATATTTATACCCTATCCCATAGGGGTATATTAGTTTTGATACTTAGTTTGTAACATAGAGAAATAATTTTGCTACATATACCTCAAAGTATATGGATCGACTCAGAATCGCTAGCTGAGTCAATTAAGCCATGTCTGTCTGTCCGTCCGTCCGTCCGCCCGTCCGTCCGTCCGTCTGTACGTCACCGATTTTTAGGCCTTAAATTGGATAATGAAATTTGGTATATAGGATCCTCGTCTCTGCCTACAGAACAATTGTAAAAATTTTTGAAATCCGCCCACTGCCACGCCCCCTTTTTAGGAAAACTTTTTATTTGGCCAAACCGTAAGGAATTTCAAAAAAGTGTCTGAGCAGCATATTTAGACAATCCTAATATCTATATTTCGTTCATACAAAGTTTTTTGCCACGCCCACTTTTTGGGGGCGTTTTTAGTAAAAAAACGTTTTTTTTGTCCAAAATTTAAAACTTTCGATGCAAATACTTCCGCAATGGTAATATTGACATTTTCATTTTGTCCATAGATCATTTTCACCTACGTCCACATTTTGGGGGCGTTTTCTTACAAAAACCATTTGTATACCCCATCCCAAGGCATTAGCAATAGAAATACGTTGTTTTTTGTCGAACCACAAAAGATTTTGAGAAACTGTCTGAGCAATATATTGTGACAATGCCATTTTCTGTATTTCATCGCCATAAGGCCTATATTTTGAGGATATTAATTTTAAGGATGGGATGGGATAGGGTTTTTAACGATCCGCATAGCGGATTGTAGCCTCTCATATGTTTATACCCTATCCCATAGGGGTATATTGGTTTTGATACTTAGTTTGTAACATAGAGAAATAATTTAGCTACATATACCTCAAAGTATATGGATCGACTCAGAATCGCTAGCTGAGTCGAATTAGCCATGTCTGTCTGTCCGTCCGTCCGTCCGTCTGTCTGTTCGTCACCGATTTTTGGGCCTTAAATTTTGAGCTAGGATAATGAAATTTGTTATATAGGATCCTTGGCCGAGTCACCAGAACAAGTGTAAAAATTTTTAAAATCCGCCCACTGCCACGCCCCCTTTTAGAAAAAACGTAGTTTTAAGCCAAACCGTAAGGAATTTCAAAAAAATGTGTTTGCAACATATTTAGACAATCCTAATATCTATATTTCGTCCATACAAAGTTTTTCGCCACGCCCACTTTTTGGGGGCGTTTTTAGTAAAAAACGTTTTTTGTTCAAATTTTAAAAGTTTCGAAAAAAAATTTTGATGCAAATACTTCCGCAATGGTAATATAAACATTTTGTCTATAGATCATTTTCACCTACGCCCACATTTTGGGGGCGTTTTCTTACAAAAACCATTTGTATACCCCATCCCAAGGCATTAGCAATAGAAATACGTTGTTTTTTGTCGAACCACAAAAGATTTTGAGAAACTGTCTGAGCAATATATTGTGACAATGTCATTTTCTGTTTTTCATCGCCATAAGGCCTATATTTTGAGGATATTAATTTAAAGGATGGGATGGGATAGGGTATTCAACGATCCGCATAGCGGATTGTAGCCTCTCATATGTTTATACCCTATCCCATAGGGGTATATTAGTTTTGATACATAGTTTGTAACATAGAGAAGTAATTTAGCTACATATACCTCAAAGTATATGGATCGACTCAGAATCGATAGCTGAGTCGATTTAGCCATGTCTGTCCGTCCGTCCGTCCGTACGTCACCAGTTTTTGGGCCTTAAATTTTGAGCTAGAAGGATGAAATTTGGTACACGTGCTCTTTGTTGCTCCCAGCAGAACAACTGTAAACATTTTTGAAATCCGCCCACTGCCACGCCCCCTTTTTAGAAAAACGTATTTTTTGGCCAAACCATAAAGAATTTTAAAAACTTTCTGAACAACATATTTCGACAATCTGAATATCTGTATTTCGTTCATATAAAGTTTTTTTGCCACGCCCTCTTTTTGGGGGCGTTTTTAATAAAAAACGTTTTTCGGTCAAATTTTAATGCAGAATCATTAGTAATATAAATATGAACATTTCGTCCATAGACCATTTTAACCCACGCCCACTTTTTGGGGGCGTTTTTATATAAAAACCATTTTTATACACTACCCCATAACATATGCAGGAGAAAACCTTGTCTTTTGTAGAACCGTTAAAGTTTTTTATAAGCAGTCTGATGAATTTGTTGTCACCATGACATTTTCTTTATTTTATCCACATCGTGTGCTTAGCCATGTCCACTTTTTGGGGATTTAAGTTTTACAGATAGGATGGGATAGGGTATTCAACGATCCGCACAGCGGATTGTAGCCTTCCATATGTTTTTATACCCTATCCCATAGGTGGGTATATTAGTTTTGATACTTAGTTTGTAACATAGAGAAATAATTTTGCTACATATACCTCAAAGTATATGGATCGACTCAGAATCGCTAGCTGAGTCGAATTAGCCATGTCTGTCTGTCCGTCCGTCCGTCCGTCCGTCCGTCCGTCCGTCTGTCTGTTCGTCAGCGGTTTTTGGGCCTTAAATTTTGAGCTAGGATAATGAAATTTGGTATATAGGATCCTCGTCCGTGCCACCAGAACAAGTGTAAAAATTTTTGAAATCCGCCCACTGCCACGCCCCCTTTTTAATAAAACTTATTTTTTGGCCAAACCGTAAGAAATTTCAAAAAAGTGTCTGAGTAGCATATTTAGACAATCCTAATATCTATATTTCGTTCATACAAAGTTTTTTGCCACGCCCACTTTTTGGGGGCGTTTTTAGTAAAAAACGTTTTTTTGTCCAAATTTTAAAACTTTCGATGCAAATACTTCCGCAATGGTAATATTGACATTTTCATTTTGTCCATAGATCATTTTCACCTACGTCCACATTTTGGGGGCGTTTTCTTACAAAAACCATTTGTATACCCCATCCCAAGGCATTAGCAATAGAAATACGTTGTTTTTTGTCGAACCACAAAAGATTTTGAGAAACTGTCTGAGCAATATATTGTGACAATGCCATTTTCTGTATTTCATCGCCATAAGGCCTATATTTTGAGGATATTAATTTTAAGGATGGGATGGGATAGGGTTTTTAACGATCCGCATAGCGGATTGTAGCCTCTCATATGTTTATACCCTATCCCATAGGGGTATATTGGTTTTGATACTTAGTTTGTAACATAGAGAAATAATTTAGCTACATATACCTCAAAGTATATGGATCGACTCAGAATCGCTAGCTGAGTCGAATTAGCCATGTCTGTCTGTCCGTCCGTCCGTCCGTCTGTCTGTTCGTCACCGATTTTTGGGCCTTAAATTTTGAGCTAGGATAATGAAATTTGTTATATAGGATCCTTGGCCGAGTCACCAGAACAAGTGTAAAAATTTTTAAAATCCGCCCACTGCCACGCCCCCTTTTAGAAAAAACGTAGTTTTAAGCCAAACCGTAAGGAATTTCAAAAAAATGTGTTTGCAACATATTTAGACAATCCTAATATCTATATTTCGTCCATACAAAGTTTTTCGCCACGCCCACTTTTTGGGGGCGTTTTTAGTAAAAAACGTTTTTTGTTCAAATTTTAAAAGTTTCGAAAAAAAATGTTGATGCAAATACTTCCGCAATGGTAATATAAACATTTTGTCTATAGATCATTTTCACCTACGCCCACATTTTGGGGGCGTTTTCTTACAAAAACCATTTGTATACCCCATCCCAAGGCATTAGCAATAGAAATACGTTGTTTTTTGTCGAACCACAAAAGATTTTGAGAAACTGTCTGAGCAATATATTGTGACAATGTCATTTTCTGTTTTTCATCGCCATAAGGCCTATATTTTGAGGATATTAATTTAAAGGATGGGATGGGATAGGGTATTCAACGATCCGCATAGCGGATTGTAGCCTCTCATATGTTTATACCCTATCCCATAGAGTATATTAGTTTTGATACATAGTTTGTAACATAGAGAAATAATTTAGCTACATATACCTCAAAGTATATGGATCGACTCAGAATCGATAGCTGAGTCGATTTAGCCATGTCTGTCCGTCCGTCCGTCCGTCCGTACGTCACAAGTTTTTGGGCCTTACATTTTGAGCTAGAAGGATGAAATTTGGTACACGTGCTCTTTGTTGCTCCCAGCAGAACAACTGTAAACATTTTTGAAATCCGCCCACTGCCACGCCCCCTTTTTAGAAAAACGTATTTTTTGGCCAAACCATAAAGAATTTTAAAAACTTTCTGAACACCATATTTCGACAATCTGAATATCTGTATTTCGTTCATATAAAGTTTTTTGCCACGCCCTCTTTTTGGGGGCGTTTTTAATAAAAAACGTTTTTCGGTCAAATTTTAATGCAGAATCATTAGTAATATAAATATGAACATTTCATCCATAGACCATTTTAACCCACGCCCACTTTTTGGGGGCGTTTTTATATAAAAACCATTTTTATACACTACCCCATAACATATGCAGGAGAAAACCTTGTCTTTTGTAGAACCGTTAAAGTTTTTTATAAGCAGTCTGATGAATTTGTTGTCACCATGACATTTTCTTTATTTTATCCACATCGTGTGCTTAGCCATGTCCACTTTTTGGGGATTTAAGTTTTACAGATAGGATGGGATAGGGTATTCAACGATCCGCACAGCGGATTGTAGCCTTCCATATGTTCTTATACCCTATCCCATAGGTGGGTATATTAGTTTTGATACTTAGTTTGTAACATAGAGAAATAATTTTGCTACATATACCTCAAAGTATATGGATCGACTCAGAATCGCTAGCTGAGTCGAATTAGCCATGTCTGTCTGTCCGTCCGTCCGTCCGTCCGTCCGTCTGTCTGTTCGTCAGCGGTTTTTGGGCCTTAAATTTTGAGCTAGGATAATGAAATTTGGTATATAGGATCCTCGTCCGTGCCACCAGAACAAGTGTAAAAATTTTTGAAATCCGCCCACTGCCACGCCCCCTTTTTAATAAAACTTATTTTTTGGCCAAACCGTAAGAAATTTCAAAAAAGTGTCTGAGTAGCAAATTTAGACAATCCTAATATCTATATTTCGTTCATACAAACTTTTTTGCCATGCCCACTTTTTGGGGGCGTTTTTAGTAAAAAACGCTTTTTGTCCAAATTTTAAAACTTTCGAAAAAAATTTTGATGCAAATACTTCCGAAATGGTAATATAAACATTTTGTCCATAGATCATTTTCACCTACGCCCACATTTTGGGGGCGTTTTCTTACAAAAACCATTTGTATACCCCATCCCAAGGCTTTAGCAATAGAAATACGGTGTTTTTTGTCGAACCACACAAGATTTTGAGAAACTGTCTGAGCAATATATTGTGACAATATCATTATCTGTATTTCATCGCCATAAGGCCTATATTTTGAGGATATTAATTTAAAGGATGGGATGGGATAGGGTATTCAACGATCCGCATAGCGGATTGTAGCCTCTCATATGTTTATACCCTATCCCATAGGGGTATATTAGTTTTGATACTTAGTTTGTAACATAGAGAAATAATTTTGCTACACATACCTCAAAGTATATGGATCGACTCAGAATCGCTAGCTGAGTCGATTAAGCCATGTCTGTCTGTCCGTCCGTCCGTCCGTCCGTCTGTACGTCACCGATTTTTAGGCCTTAAATTTTGAGCTAGTATTATGAAATTTGGTATATAGGATCCTCGTCTCTGCCTACAGAACAAGTGTAAAAATTTTTGAAATCCGCCCACTGCCACGCCCCCTTTTAAGAAAAACTCAGTTTTTGACCAAACCGTAAGGAATTTTAAAAAAGTTTCTGAACGACATATTTAGACAATATTAATATCTATATTTCGTCTATATAAAGTTTTTTGCCACGCCCACTTTTTGGGGGCGTTTTCAATTAAAAACTGTTTTCGGTCAAATTTTAAATTTTTCGGAAAAAAATTTTGATGCAGAATCATTAACATTATTAATATGAACATTTCGTCTATATACCATTTTAACCCACGCCCACTTTTTGGGGGCGTTTTTATATAAAAACCATTTTTATACACTACCCCATAACATATGCAGCAGAAAACCTTGGCTTTTGTAGAACCGTAAAAGTTTTTTATAAGCAGTCTGAAGAATTTGTTGTCACCATGTCATTTTCTTTATTTTATCCACATCGTGTTTTTAGCCATGTCCACTTATTGGGGATTTTAGTTTTACAGATAGGATGGGATAGGGTATTCAACGATCCGCACAGTGGATTGTAGCCTTTTCATATGTTAATAAAGGGCAAAGAACCAAACGAGGTTACAATACGTTTGCAAAACGCCCTTAAGATAGTCATAGACTGGTGTAGTAAAGAAAGTCTTTCTATAAACCCCAGCTAGGCTATCATCGTCCCTTTTACAAAAAGGAGGAAATTAAATCTTACCCAAATTTCAATTAATAGTACACACATTGAGTATTCCAACAAAGTAAAATATCTTGGAGTGATCCTCGAAAAAAAACTAAGCTGGAACTTCCACATTAACAACAAAATTCAAAAAGCAACCAAAGCTTTCTGGGCTTGCCGAAGCAAGTCGAAGTATGGCAAAACCTGGGGAATCTCTCCAAAGTCCACACACTGGATCTACATGATCATGGTTACCATACGCTTCAATAGTATGGTGGAACAAAGTCACCCAAAAAACAACTATAAATAAATTAAACAAGGTACAACGGCTTGCCTGTCTGGGCATTACCGGAGCTATGCGTACCTGTCCCAAAGCGGCTATAGAACCCTAGTGTATTCCAAGCTGAGGTCCATGCGCAAACCTATTACACAACTCAGGTATTAAAGGCTCAAACATCCATATATTCACGGCCAGTCAAGCAGCTATAAAAGCCCTTAGCTCACACATCATTGACTCCAAATCAGTACTACACTGCTTCAACTCCCTCCAAACACTCAGTTCCAGGAACAGAACCAGACTATGGTGGGTCCCCGGACATAAGGGAATTGAAGGTAACGAAAAAGCTGATGAACTAGCCAGAAATGGTTCGGAAACACCCTTCATTGGACCTGAACCCTTCTGTGCAATCCCCAAATCAGCCATAAATCTGGTCATAAAAAACTGGAAACAAAACAAATGTGTTTCATACTGGGGAAATAACCCAGGCCTAAGATAGACCAAAAGAGCTATTCAGCCCTTCGAATCAGATGCCAATAAGATACTAAATCTTCACAGGCACGATATCAAAAACTTAGTAGGCTACCTCACTGGTCATCACGGTCTGAGATATCACCTAAATAAAATGCGTCTAATCGACTCACCGGAGTACAGACTATGTCTAGAAGAAGACGAAACAGCCGAGCATAATTATCATATGTGAATGACCGGCCCTTTACGGTATGAGAAGGGAATCTTTAAGTCCCGAAGAACTGAGGAAATAAGTATTATCAGGTACATTAGGAAAGTAGAAGCGCTACTAACCTAAAAAACATCTGACGGCTAGCACAATAGATCTTCTAGGTTGTTTAAAAAAACAAGGAAACCAGACAACGTGATAGTGCATCACAAACAACGGGCATATGTGAGCGACGATAAACGGCATTATCGTGTGATGCCACAAGAAAAGAAGCAAACAGTACCTACTGTACTGTACGTTACTGTGTTGTAGCATGTAACATGCCTAGTGCCAGGCACAGATTTCGGACCGAGATATACGAAGTGCACATACTCGCCACTCGGTCCCAAGAAACGGTAACCTAGATCGGCGCGAGAAAACATTTTGCATACATTTTAATCGCCCGTCAATATACCAAGAGCGAACACACAATTTTCGGACCGAGATATATGAAGGCGAAGGGCATATACTCGGCCGAACCCAACAACAGCAGCATAGTTTCACAGTCTGAGTAGCGGTACCTGCGACCGAAAAATAGCAAACATCGACCACCAGCTGCATCGACGACCGAGAAGACAACAACAACACTAGCGACCCTTTGTATGCGAGGCGATCTCCGGTGGCTGCGGCGTGAAGAGCAAACAGAAGAACAGCCGATAACATTCGTCTGGCTGAAGCCAATCATCAACGTATTTTAACGGCTCGCAAAAGTCGCAAGATATAACACGTCGACACACGATGTGCATGGCCATCGGGCGGTCTACATAGTTAGTTTCAACTCAGCATTCATCCAGGGCGGATGTCTCACACGGAGTTTCAATTCAGCATTCATCCAGGGCAGATATCTCTCACGAGCTGGTAAGTCAGAGTTCATCCAGGGCGGAAGTCTCACACTCACTTTCAATTCAGCATTCATCCAGGGCGGATCGTTCCTTTCAATCCTGAGCCCATCCAGTGCGGATGTTAATAGAGCTGACCAGAGCATGGGGTCAAGTTATACAGTCCACTTTTGTTAATTATTTATTTATTTGTAATTAAACTATTAAATCTTAAACACGCGAGTTTACTCTTTCACTGAGCTATTGAACATTTCGATCCTTCGGAGCCGAATAGAGATCGAACCAGTGCGGTGTTCTATGGATAGACATTTTTTTTGAGCATAGCGGCAAAACAAAAAAAATTGTGAATTGTGCGTATGTGCAGCAAATAAATTCAGTGCGAATAATTGTGCGCGTCAAACAGACATTGAACCAGGGCGGTATTAAAGTCAAAGTAATTTGCCTTTGTGAGCATAGCTTCGAAACAAAAATTTTGAATTGTTCATTTGTGCAACAAATAAATTCAGTGCGAATATTTGTGCCTTCTTTGCGCTGTGAGTGATCAGCGTGTTGCGTGCTTAAGCAACGGTGATTTCGGAGCTCAGTCCCAGTGTGCGGGTATTGTGTTCTTGTGCAGTGCGTGCAAATACATATTAAAGATTGTACATTAGCGTACAACAGTAAGATATTATTGCGCAAAATCTCGATTCGGCACGCGTTTGTAGCTATTCCCGAAGGGTCGACCTGAATTGCTGCGGACAGTGCAGTCTTACGGCAGAGAGCTATTGACATTTAAAGAAAAAATCACAAGCGCCAAATTCAGAGCTAAACGACCTTCTGAGACGAATTTGGGAAATCCGAGAGCAGGACACAGCTATCCCGATGTCTGCAGACGATCGATGGGTGGAAGAGCACTTTCAGAGCTCCCACTACCGTGATCCAACAGGTAGGTATGTTGTGAACATACCTGTGAGTTCCCGTATTCAGAGCTTGGGCAGCTCCAGGGCAGCAGCGTTGCAGAGATTTCTTCATCTGGAAAGGAAATTGCAAGCCAATACAGAGATCAGAGCGAAATATGTCGAATTCATGAGCGAGTACCGGCAGTTGGGGCACATGACTCTGGTTACAGAAGAGCAGATCACAGAAGGGTCTGTGTACTACATACCACACCATTGCGTGACGAAAAAGTTTCGTGTCGTGTTTGACGCCTCGTGCAAAAGTGACAGCGGCATATCGCTAAACGATGTGCAGTTTCTGGGCCAGAAACTTCAAAACGACCTGGCGGACATCATCACGCGCTTCAGATGCTTCAAGGTGCCGGTTACTGCGGACGTCAAGAAGATGTTCCGCCAAGTAAGAATAGATCCGGGGCAATGGGATCTTCAACGAATCTTCTGGAGAGAGAATACGGACGATCTGTTGCAGGAATACTGGCTGACTGTGGTGACATATGGCATGACATCGAGTGGCTTTAATGCAGTCAGAGCGATGCAGCAGTGCGCTTTCGACAACCGACAGACTCATCCGAGAGCATACCAAGCTATCACTCGCAACTTTTATGTCGACGATATGCTGACTGGTGCAGAGAGCGAAGAGCAAGCCATCTCATTGGCTAATGAAATAGTGACATCACTTGCAGCTGGTGGCTTTGAACTCATACCATCAAGCAGACGAGTTATTTCAGAGCTGTGGAACATCGAAGACAAACCGAGCTGACCTTCCTTAAGGAGCATGAGGCTTCGATACTGGGCCTAGGCTGGGACTCTGTCACTGACGAAATCCTGTTCAGGGTCCACCAAGAGACGAGCGAACCCAAGTTGACCAAAAGAGCTGTGGTCAGTGCCGTAGCAAAGCTGTACGATTCCAATGGATATCTCGCGCCATTCATAATTTGCGCTAAGATTTTCATTCAGGACTTGTGGCGATCTAGCGTGCTATGGGACGAGAACATGTCTGCAGAACTCGTACCCGTATGGAAGAGCTTCCACGCGAAATTGACACACCTAACACCCATAAGAGTGCCAAGATGGTTAGGATGTGAGAGCCGAGCCGGTATGCAGCTACATGGATATGCTGCGGTCATCTACCTGCGTTCCACATTTGCCGATGGAACAACAAGATGTGTTTTAGTCGCATCAAAAACAAGAGTAGCACCACTCAAAACAATCACCATCCCAAGGCTAGAGCTGTGCGGGCCGATCTACTTTACAGATCGATGGCCCAGGTGGTGAGTGCATCAGAGCTTCAACAAGTGCCGATAACATATTGTTCAGATTCAATGGTTGTGCTTCATTGGATCAAGAAAATACCATTTGAGCTCAAGACCTTCGTCGCAAAAAGAGT
Organism: Rhingia campestris; assembly: GCA_932526625.1. Classification (NCBI taxonomy): domain Eukaryota; kingdom Metazoa; phylum Arthropoda; class Insecta; order Diptera; family Syrphidae; genus Rhingia; species Rhingia campestris. The sequence goes on from OW052183.1 coordinate 63,243,249, forward strand.
GAGTTCCATCCAGGAGCAAACTGGGAGCAGCCCTTGGAGACACGTCGCTTCTGGGGACAATCCAGCGGATCTGGCATCACGAGGAATCCCAGCAGAGCAGCTAGGCAGATCAACCTTGTGGTGGCAAGGGCCACAATGGCTAACCCAACCGGAGCATCATTGGCCGAACGTGCAGCCATCCTTGACGGCTAAAGAGCGGGTACATGCATCCACAGCTATAAGGGTAGTTGCTGCAACGAATAAGAGACGACCAATTTTACCTGTGCTGAGCATTAACGACGTAAGTCTTCTTGTAATGTTGAAAAAACAAGGAAACCAGACAACGTGATAGTGCATCACAAACAACGGGCATATGTGAGCGACGATAAACGGCATTATCGTGTGATGCCACAAGAAAAAAAAGCAATAAAAAATTAAGTTTTGTAAAATATTTAATAATTTGTATTTTAAGGAAAGAAAGATAATATTTAAGTCACAAGTCGTCGGCTAAGAATTGGTTTCCAGATTTTTTGGAAAAGTTTAAGATTCAATTAAAATTAAACCGCTAATAATATAGTAAGATATGCAAGTATTGCCGAGCTTAAACGGGAAATACAGAAACTAAAGCTTAAAAAAGCTCCGGGTTATGACCTGATTACAGGAGAACTTCTTAAAATGTTGCCTCGGAAAGCAGTAACTAAGCTTCTTTTTATTATAAATGCGGCAATCAGATTAGAATACATACCAAGACAGTGTAAAGTCGCGGAAGTGATTATGGTCCTTAAACCAGGAAAATTACCGAATGAAATAAAATCTTACAGGCTTATTTCACTTCTTCAAATAATTTCAAAAGTTTTTGAACGGAGACCCCATAATTGACCAGAAACGTCTTTTACCTGACCATCAATTTGGGTTCAAAAGTAAACATTCAACGGTGGACCAAGTACATCGAATTACAGATGTAATTGAGAAAGCTTTCAAAGAAAAGAAAATTTGTTCAGCCGTATTTCATGACGTGTCGCAAGATTTTGACAAGGTGTGGCACAAAGGCCTTACATATAAACTAAGTCAAGTTCTGCCAGAACAATTATATAAAATCCTCGTGTCGTATCTTGAGCATAGACTCTTCCGCGTGAAACTTGGAAGCGAATATTCCGAGTTCAAAGAAATAATGGCAGGTGTACCGCAAGGAAGCGTCCTTGGACCAATCCTGTACCTCCTATTCACTCGTGATATCCCACAAACAAACGATACAATAGTTGCAACGTTTGCTGACGATAGTGCTATACTAGCAGTTGGCACAACAATAGAGGAAACAAATATCAAATTACAAAACGCTCTTAACGAGGTTAATGAATGGACTAAATCCTGGCGGATTGCACTTAATGAGAGCAAATCGATCCATGTAGATTTTTCGTATAAACGGACAAACAATTTGCCTGTATTTCTAAATACGGTTCGAGTCCCGTTTGCAAATGAAGCAAAATATCTCGGTATGACGCTCGATGCAAAATTAAAATGGAAGTCGCATGTAAAAAAGAAATGCGAAGAACTAAAAAATAAATACAGAGAAATGTACTGGTTGCTCGGAAAATATTTGAAGCTTAACCTTGATAACAAGCTGCTATTATACAAGCAAATGCTAAAACCGGTTTGGACATATGGTATACAACTATGGGGTTGTTCCAGTGAAACGAATCTAAACATTCTACAAACTTTTGAAAAAAAAATGTTAAGATCATTCGTCAATGCGCCGTGGTACGTAAGGAACGAAGATATACGCAGAGATCTGGGTATTCCCGCGGTTAAAGATGAAACAAAAAATTTTGCACGAAAACATAAAAAACGTTTATTAGGACACGTTAACACAACAGCCCTCCAAATTCTTGACGAAACAAATATATTGCGGAGTCCTCAAAGAACTGAACCCTTGGCGCGATAACAACAAACCGCGCTATACATTGCGGAAACAGCAGGAACTCTCAAAAGAAAGTTACCTGCCAAACATATTATATACTCGTGAGAAAAAAATTTCTGGATAAGTCGAATACTTAGTTGCAATAGTAATAAAAAATGGGTGGTGGTTTGAGTGATTAAACATATGAGAAGGCTACAATCCGCTGAGCGGATCGTTTAATACCCTATACCATCCCATCCTTAAAATTAATATCCCCAAAATGTGGTCTTTATGGGCATAAAGTATTGAAAATGGCGTTGTCACAACATATTGTTCAGAAGGTTTATCAAATTCTCTTATGGTTCGACAAAAAACAACGTTTTTCTATTGCATATGCCTTGGGGTAGGGCATACAAATGTTTTTTTTTGTAAGAAAACGCCCCCAAAAAGTGGGCGTGGGTTAAAATCGTCTATGGACGAAATGTTCATATTAATACTACCAATGATTGTGCATCAATTTTTATACCCTATCCCATAGGGGTATATTAGTTTTGATACATAGTTTGTAACATAGAGAAATAATTTAGCTACATATACCTCAAAGTATATGGATCGACTCAGAATCGATAGCTGAGTCGATTTAGCCATGTCCGTCCGTACGTCACCAGTTTTTGGGCCTTAAATTTTGAGCTATAAGGATGAAATTTGGTACACGTGCTCTTTGTTGCTCCCAGCAGAACAAGTGTAAAAATTTTTGAAATCCGCCCACTGCCACGCCCCCTTATTAGAAAAACGTATTTTTTGGCCAAACCATAAGGAATTTTGAAAAACTTTCTAAACAACATATTTAGACAATCTGAATATCTGTATTCCGTTCATATAAAGTTTTCTGCCACGCCCACTTTTTTGGGGGCGTTTTTAATAAAAAACGTTTTTCGGTCAAATTTTAAAATTTTCTAAAAAACTTTTGATGCAGAATCATTAGTAATATAAATATGAACATTTCGTCGACAGACCATTTTAACTCACGCCCACTTTTTGGGGGCGTTTTTATATAAAAACCATTTTTATACCCTACCCCATAACATATGCAGGAGAAAACCTTGCCTTTTGTAGAACCGTAAAAGTTTTTTATAAGCAGTCTGAAGAATTTGTTGTCACCATGTCATTTTCTTTATTTTATCCACATCGTGTTTTTAGCCATGTCAACTTTTTGGGATTTAAGTTTAACAGATAGGATGGGATAGGGTATTCAACGATCCGCACAGTGGATTGTAGCCTTCTCATATGTTATTTTTGAAAATTTTAAAATTTGACCCGAAAACGTTTTTTAAAAAAAAACATATGAGAAGGCTACAATCCGCTGTGCGGATCGTTGAATACCCTATCCCATCCTATCCATAAAACTAAAATCCCCAAAAAAGGGGACATGGCTAAAAACACGATGTGGATAAATAGAAAAAATGATATAGTGACAACAAATTCTTCAGACTGCTTACAATACACTTTAACGGTTCTACATAAGACAAGGTTTTCTCTTGCATATGTTATGGGGTAGTGTATAAAAATGGTTTTTATATAAAAACGCCCCCAAAAAGTGGGCGTGGGTTAAAATGGTATATAGACGAAATGTTCATATTAAAAATGTTAATGATTCTGCATCAAAATTTTTTTCGAAAAATTTAAAATTTGACCGAAAACAGTTTTTTATTGAAAACGCCCCCAAAAAGTGGGCGTGGCAAAAAACTTTATATGGACGAAATATAGATATTAATATTGTCTTAATATGTTGTTCAAAAACTTTTTTAAAATTCCTTACGGTTTGGTCAAAAACTGAGTTTTTCTTAAAAGGGGGCGTGGCAGTGGGCGGATTTCAAAAATTTTTACACTTGTTCTGTAGGCAGAGACGAGGATCCTATATACCAAATTTCATTATCCTAGCTCAAAATTTAAGGCCTAAAAATCGGTGACGTACAGACGGACGGACGGACGGACGGACGGACGGACAGACAGACATGGCTTAATCGACTCAGCTAGCGATTCTGAGTCGATCCATATACTTTGAGGTATATGTAGCAAAATTATTTCTCTATGTTACAAACTAAGTATCAAAACTAATATACCCCTATGGGATAGGGTATAAACATATGAGAGGCTACAATCCGCTATGCGGATCGTTGAATACCCTATCCCATCCCATCCTTTAAATTAATATCCTCAAAATATAGGCCTGATGGCGATGAAATACAGAAAATGACATTGTCACAATATATTGCTCAGACAGTTTCTCAAAATCTTTTGTGGTTCGACAAAAAACAACGTATTTCTATTGCTAATGCCTTGGGATGGGGTATACAAATGGTTTTTGTAAGAAAACGCCCCCAAACTGTGGGCGTAGGTGAAAATGATCTATAGACGAAATGTTTATAATACCAGTGCGGAAGTATTTGCATCAAAATTTTTTTCGAAAGTTTTAAAATTGGGACGAAAAGCGTTTTTTACTAAAAACGCCCCCAAAAAGTGGGCGTGGCAAAAAACTTTGTGTGAACGAAATATAGATATTAGGATTGTCTAAATATGCTGCTCAGACACTTTTTTGAAATTCCTTACGGTTTGGCCAAAAAATAAGTTTTCATAAAAAGGGGGCGTGGCAGTGGGCGGATTTCAAAAATTTTTACACTTGTTCTGGTGGCACGGACGAGGATCCTATATACAAATTTCATTATCCTAGCTCAAAATTTAAGGCCCAAAAATCGGTGACGAACAGACAGACGGACGGACGGACAGACAGACATGGCTAATTGGACTCAGCTAGCGATTCTGAGTCGATCCATACACTTTGAGGTATATCTAGCAAAATTATTTCTCTATGTTACAAACTAAGTATCAAAACTAATATACTCCCCTATGGGATAGGGTATAAAAACGCCCCCAAAAACTCTCGTGGGACAACACTGACAGGAATAAAAAGTATTGGACAAAACGACTTAAGTACTGAAAAAAATACTTGGAATGTATTGGGATTCAAAGTCGGATATGTTTTGCTTTGTATTAAGGTTTGGTAGGATACCTGAAGCAGTACTTAACGGAACAGTACGACCAACTAAAAGACAAGTATTGAGCATCACTATGTCAATATTTGATCCGTTTGGGTTCTTGGCTAACGTAAATATTATGTCTAAACTCTTGATACAAAAGCTGTGGAAAACAAGCGTTGAATGGAATGAATTAATACCAGGTGATATTTACACGAAATGGTACAAATGGTATAAACAACTTGAAAGTGTAAAGGAATTTAATGTACCTAGATGTTATAATTTGCATTTTACAAATTCTAAGACGGACGTTCAACTTCACATATTTGTCGACGCAAGCGAACTAGCATTTTCCGCTGTCGGTTATTGGCGAATCACCTACAAAAATGACGTGAGTTTAAGATACATACTGGGGAAGACTAGGTGCAGCCCGCTAAAAGCGCTTTCTATTCCAAGACTTGAACTTCAAGCAGCCGTGCTGGGTGTAAGACTAAAAGAAGCTATTGTTCATAGTCATGAAGTCAAGCCGAGTCAAATAATATTGTGGTCAGATTCCAAAACAGTTATTCACTGGATCAGATCTGATAGTCGGTGTTATAAACAATTCGTGGCTCATCGGATTGCCGAAATACTAGACGGATCCGCAGTCAATAATTGGAAATGGGTACCAGGGAAACAGAACCCAGCGGACGAGGCAACAAGGCCGAATATTTCTAGTGCATCCACAAAGTCGACATGGATTACTGGTCCATCCTTTCTGAAGGGTCCCGAAAAGAATTGGCCAAAATTACCAAATGACATAGAGGCTCATGAGGAAACAGGTGAAAAGCGTCAGCATTTTATTTTATCGGTTGAGCAGAAATCATCACTGATTCATTTTGAAGATTACTCCAGTTACTATAGACTGCTGAAAGTTGTGTGTTGGATCCAAAGAGCTGTTCGAAAATTCAAGGAGTTACGGAAAATGAGAAAGACATCTAAAAAAGCATCAATAATCACACCACTCTCAGTTAAGGAAATGAGACAAGCAGAAGTGTTATTGTGCCGTTTGGTCCAGGAGGCTTCGTATCCAAATGAGATGCATCTTCTCTTATTAAAAAAGCCAATTCCAAGAACAAGCGTTCTCTTTAAATTAACGCCAATGCTTGGTGAAGACAACATTTTACGTTTAGGTGGTCGTATAGACAACGCCATCTGTCTGCCATACAATACAAAAAGGCCAATAATTCTGCCAAGACATCATATATTTTCAAGATTATTAGTTCAATACTACCATGAGATGTACCGACATCAAAATCAAGATGCCATTGTTTCAGCAATTCGTGTTAAGTTTTGGATTCCTAGCATTCGCCGTCTTGTAAGAAGTGCAAAATCATCTTGTAAGCTTTGTAAGAATCTATCAGCAACTCCAGATCCACTACAAATGGGCCAATTGCCTAAAAATACACTAACACCATACGTTCGTCCATTCTCGTATACAGGTGTGGACTATATTGGGCCCTTCCAGATAACCATTGGACGACGTCGGGATAAAAGATGGGTCGCAATATTTACCTGTCTATCTGTGCGAGCAGTTCACCTTGAAGTTGCTAAAGACTTATCAAGTGATGCAGCTATTTTATGCTTGAGAAACTTTGTGAACCGGCGAGGAACTCCAGTGCGTCTGAGGAGCGATTGTGGAACAAACTTTATTGGAGCCAGCGAGGAAGAGTGGATAGTTGTCGGGAACTGCCTACAAAAGGAATGTACGCGTCGTGGTATTGAGTGGTTATTTAATCCGGCAGGAAATCCGTCCGCTGGGGGAGTATGGGAAAGGCTTGTAAGATGTGTTAAGAACGTGTTATATTTTTCGCTTAAAGAGAAGGCGCCGCAAATAGAAACACTCCAAGGCCTACTGATTGAGGCTGAGAATTTGGTTAATTCGCGACCTCTTACTCCCTTACCTCTTGAAAGCAGTGATGCAGAGCCACTTACACCGAACGATTTTTTACTGGGTTGTCCGAATTCCATTCAAACGCCAGCAGTTGATGAAAAGACGTGTCTAAGAAAGCAGTGGCATATCCTACAACAGTTGAAGCAAACTTTTTGGAGAAGATGGGTTTTGGAATATCTTCCAACGCTAACGCGACGCATAAAGTGGTATCAACGGGTACAGCCGATACAGGTAAGAGACTTCGTAATAATATGCGATGATAATGACAGCCGAGGTGAGTGGAAGCGTGGCAAAGTAGTTAAGGTTTGTCCTGCGCCTGATGGTCAAGTACGATCTGCTCTTATTCAAACAACATCGGGCACTCTTAAGAGACCAGCGTCCAAGTTAGCTAAGCTTGATATTTTGGGTGAATCTCATACATCGATTCACGGGGAGCGGGATGTTACCGCTTAAATAATATTAATTTATTTAAAGAATCTTAATTTATCTAAATGCATTTATAATTATTATTAAAATACTTGAGAATCCTATATGTACAAGAAATTACCAATTAATAGAAATCTACTACCTTATTTGTAAACATAAGTACTTAATGTAAACGCACATTAAATGAGAAACTGAACGCACTCTTATGTCAAAATAAAATAATTTAAAATATCTTTCTCATTTCATGGAGTGTGCTCAAAGAAAACGGGCAAATTGAATATTAAACTCTTTTTAAATTGAAAAAGTGTTTTAATATTCCCGAACGAGAACATCCATCAAGAACAGAGAGGCTAGAGTGAGAACGCTTGTGTCCTCATATAATCGCATCACTATCATTAAGCACCAGCGATCTCGACAAACGCAACCAATACATCACATGTGCGCAAAAAAAATCGCAAATGAACGAGCGATTGGCGAAATCGGAATAATCCAAAGCTTTATGCAAAATTGATTTAAAAGCGAGACGAATACCAAAATTGATTTAAAGTGAGATGACGACGATATCCAAAACTAATCCAAAATTGATTTTAGTCGAAACGAAGACGATATCCAAAATAAATCGAAAAACATATGAGAAGGCTACAATCCACTGTGCGGATCGTTGAATACCCTATCCCATCCTATCTGGATAAAATAAAGAAAATGACATGGTGACAACAAATTCTTCAGACTGCTTATAAAAAACTTTTACGGTTCTACAAAAGACAAGGTTTTCTCCTGCATATGTTATGGGGTAGTGTATAAAAATGGTTTTTATATAAAAACGCCCCAAAAAAGTGGGCGCGGGTTAGAATGGTCTATGGACGAAATGTTCATATTTATATTACTAATGATTCTGCATCAAGAGTTTTTTCGAAAATTTTAAAATTTGACCGAAAAACGTTTTTTAATAAAAACGCCCCCAAAAAGTGGGCGTGGCAAAAAACTTTATATAAACGAAATACAGATTTTCCAATTGTCTAAATATGTTGTTCAGAAAGTTTTTCAAAATTCCTTATGGTTTGGCCAAAAAATACGTTTTTCTTAAAAGGGGGCGTGGCAGTGGGCGGATTTCAAAAATGTTTACACTTGTTCTGCTGGGAGCAACAAAGAGCACGTGTACCAAATTTCATCCTTCTAGCTCAAAATTTAAGGCCCAAAAACTGGTGACGTACGGACGGACGGACAGACATGGCTAAATCGACTCAGCTATCGATTCTGAGTCGATCCATATACTTTGAGGTATATGTAGCTAAATTATTTCTCTATGTTACAAACTATGTATCAAAACTAATATAGCCCTATGGGATAGGGTATAAACATATGAGAAGGCTACAATCTGCTGTGCGGATCGTTGAATTATGGTCATAAAGTATTGAAAATGACGTTGTTACAACATAGGTTTATCAAATTCTTTTATGGTTCAAAAAAAAAAAAACGTTTTTCGTTGCATATGCCTTGGGGTAGTGTATACAAATGGTTTTTGTAAGAAAACGCCCCCAAAATGTGGGCGTGGGTTAAAATGGTCTTTTGACGAATTGTTGGTATTAATACTGCCAATGATTGTGCATCAAATTTTTCGAAAACTTTAAAATTTTACCAAAAAACATTTTTTATAAAAAACGACCCCAAAAAGTGGGCGTGGCAAAAACTTTATATTGACGAAATATAGATATTACGATTCTCTAAAAATGCTCCTCAGTCACTTTTAAAAAAATTTTACGGTTTGGCCAAAAAATACGTTTTCCTTAACAGGGCACGGACAAGGATCCTATATACCAAATTTCATTATCCTAGCTCAAAATTTAAGGCCTAAAAATCGGTGACGTACAGACGGACGGACGGACGGACGGACGGACGGACGGACAGACATGGCTTAATCGACTCAGCTAGCGATTCTGAGTCGATCCATATACTTTGAGGTACATGTAGCAAAATTATTTCTCTATGTTACAAACTAAGTATCAAAACTAATATACCCCTATGGGATAGGGTATAAAAACATATGAGAAGGGTACAATCCACTGTGCGGATCGTTGAATACCCTATCCCATCCTATCTGTTAAACTTAAATCCCAAAGAGTGGACATGGCTAAAAACACGATGTGGATAAAATAAAGAAAATGACATGGTGACAACAAATTCTTCAGACTGCTTATAAAAAACTTTTACGGTTCTACAAAAGGCAAGGTTTTCTCCTGCATATGTTATGGGGTAGGGTATAAAAATGGTTTTTATATAAAATCGCCCCAAAAAGTGGGCGTGGGTTAAAATGGTCAATTGACGAAATGTTAATGTTAATACTACCAATGATTGTGCATAAACATTTTTTTCGAAAATTTTAAAATTTGGCCAAAATACGTTTTTTTTAAAACGCCCCCGAAAAGTGGGCGTGGCAAATAACTTTATATTGACGAAATATAGATATTATGGTTCTCTAAATATGCTTCTCAGATATTTTCTTAAAATTCTTTACGGTTTGGCCAAAAAATACGTTTGTTCTAAAAATGGGGCGTGGCAGTGGGCGGATTTCAAAAGATTTTACACTTGTTCTGCTGGGAGCAACAAAGAGCACGTGTACCAAATTTCATCCTTTTAGCTCAAAATTTAAGGCCCAAAAACTGGTGACGTACGGACGGACGGACGGACGGACAGACATGGCTTAATCGACTCAGCTAGCGATTCTAAGTCGATCCATATACTTTGAGGTATATGTAGCAAAATTATTTCTCTCTGTTACAAAATAAGTATCAAAACTAATATACCCCTATGGGATAGGGTATAAACATTTTTCGGTCAAAGTTTAAAACTTTCGAAAAACATATGAGAGGCTACAATGCGCTATGCGGATCGTTGAATACCCTATCCCATCCCATCCTTTAAATTAATATCCTCAAAATATAGGCCTTATGGCAATGAAATACAGAAAATGACATTGTCACAATATATTGCTCTTACAGTTTCTCAAAATCTTTTGTGGTTCGACAAAAAACAACGTATTTCTATTGCTAATGCCTTGGGATGGGGTATACAAATGGTTTTTGTAAGAAAACGCCCCCAAAATGTGGGCGTAGGTGAAAATGATCTATAGACAAAATGTTTATATTACCATTGCGGAAGTATTTGCATCAAAATTTTTTTCGAAAGTTTTAAAATTTGGACAAAAAGCGTTTTTTACTAAAAACGCCCCCAAAAAGTGGGCGTGGCAAAAAACTTTGTATGAACGAAATAAAGATATAAGGATTGTCTAAATATGCTGCTCAGACACTTTTTTCAAATTCCTTACGGTTTGGCCAAAAAATAAGTTTTCCAAAAAAGGGGGCGTGGCAGTGGGCGGATTTCAAAAATGTTTATACCCTATCCCATAGGGGGGTATATTAGTTTTGATACTTAGTTTGTAACATAGAGAAATAATTTTGCTACATATACCTCAAAGTATATGGATCGACTCAGAATCGCTAGCTGAGTCGAATTAGCCATGTCTGTCTGTCCGTCCGTCTGTCTGTCTGTTCGTCACGAATTTTTGGGCCTTAAATTTTGAGCTAGGATAATGAAATTAGGTATATAGGATCCTTGTCCGTGACACCAGAGCAAGTGTAAAAATTTTTGAAATCCGCCCACTGCCACGCCCCCTTTTTAGGAAAACTTTTTTTTTGGCCAAACTGTAAAGAATTTCAAAAAAGTGTCTGAGTAGCATATTTAGACAATCCTAATATCTATATTTCGTTCATACAATGTTTTTTGCCACGCCCACTTTTTGGGGGCGTTTTTAGTAAAAAACGCTTTTTGTCCAAATTTTAAAACTTTCGAAAAAATTTTTGATGCAAATACTTCCGCAATGGCAATATAAACATTTTGTCTATAGATCATTTTCACCTACGCCCACATTTTGGGGGCGTTTTCTTACAAAAACCATTTGTATACCCCATCCCAAGGCATAAGCAATAGAAATACGTTGTTTTTTGTCAAACCACAAAAGATTTTGAGAAACTGTCTGAGCAATATATTGTGAAAATGTCATTCTATGTATTTCATCGCCATAAGACCTATATTTTGAGGATATTAATTTAAAGGATGGGATGGGACAGGGTATTCAACGATCCGCATAGCGGATTGTAGCCTCTCATATGTTACAAACTAAGTATCAAAACTAATATACCCCCCTATGGGATAGGGTATAAAAATCTCACACTACTTTGGGCACATGCTCATCTTGTCTATGAAGATTTCCACCAGGCCACGGAAAAAAAAAATGTTACACTTCGCCAGATCCTGGAAAAAACCCAAGAAGTCCAAATCGATACCCACCACCTATTTATCGATTTCAAAGCCGCATACGACAGCATTTATAGAGACGAACTATACAGAGCCATGTCTAGTTTTGGTATACCACCCAAACTCGTACGTTTGTGTAGGATGACGATAAAGGATTTAGGCAAGGCGATGCGCTGTCATGTGACTTCTTCAATTTGATTCTTGAGAGGAACTACTAGCATACGCCGACGATATTGACATCATTGGTAGAACTCAACCCACGTTTGCTAGTATAGAGAAGGAAGCGGCGAAAATGGGTTTCGCAGTAAATGAGGGTAAGACAAAGTATATGCTGTCAACACGAAAGCACACACAACATCGACGAATTGGACAGAACGTCACCATTGACAGATATAACTTTGAGGTAGTACGGGACTTTGTCTACCTCGGCTCCGCTATTAACTCTGACAACAACATCTCGTCAGAAATCAAACGAAGAATTACTCTTGCCAATCGCTGTTTCTTCGGGCTAAGAAGGCAATTTAGTAGAAAAGCCCTCACTCGAACTACTAAGGAGATCCTATATAAGACCCTGATCATCCCAGTCCTGCTCTACGGCGCTGATGCATGGACCGTATTAAAAGCGGATGAAGAAATCCTTGGTCCAGTCGAGCGAAAAATTCTTCGGAAAATCTTCGGTCCCGTTTGCGTTGACGGGCTATGGAGACGAAGATTCAACCACGAACTATACGAGCTCTACAGCGACATACCCCTAGTCAAAAAACTCCGCATTTGACGTTTAAGATGGCTAGAACATGTAGAAAGAATGGACACCAATACTCCGGCTCGCAGAGTCTTCGATTCCCAGCCAGACGTCGGACGCAGCAGAGGAAGACCTCGCCTTAAGTGGCGCGCACAAGTAGAAACCGACCTCAACCAACTTGGAGTGCGCAACTGGAGGCAGTTAGCTAAGGACCGGCCTAATTTAAGAGGCATGAACATTTCGTAATAAGCTTATTTAAACCGACGCCCAATTTTTCGGGGCGTTTTCCTACAAAAACCATTTGAATATGCAACCCCCTTCGGGTAAGTGGTCAGAATATACCCGAGGTAAGGCATGTCTGTCGAAGAAGTCGACTAAAATCCACTCCCCGTATACCGAGTGTAAAGCGTATACAAACAACAAAAATGCAATGAGTACAACAAAAAGATTTAATACTCCAGGTGGCAATTCAGTTTCACTGGAAAATCGAGCCTCTTCGGAGGTCAGCTCTACGGATTCTGGGGAGAACAAATTATTGCAAATGTGTAACCCTTTCGGGAAAAGTTCATGGGTAACGAGGTCACCTATATATGGATCTCAAAACAATATATGTGTCTCAAGAAAAACGAGACTCAATGGAAAACAAGAGCCTAAAGGAAGACAACGACGTTCTTCGAACAAGGCTAAACAATGTCGAACTACTCTGAGAAGAACTTCGTAAAGAACACTTTTATTATTCTACAAAAGAGAAAACGGTTTTATATAAAAACGCCTCTAAAAAGTGGGAGCTGGTTAAAATGATCTGTAGACGAAATGTTCATATTATTATTACCAATGAGACTGCATCGCAATTTTTTTCCGAAAATCCTAACATTTGATAAAAAAAAACTGAAAACGCCCCCAAAAAGTGGGGGTGGCAAAAAACTTTATATAAAAGAAATATAGATATTAAGATTCTCTAAATATGTTGTTCAGAATTTTTTTCAAAATTCCTTACGGTTTGGCGTGCAAGTGGGTGGATTTCAAAAATGTTTACACTTTTTTTGCTGGGAGCAACATAGAGCACGTGTACCAAATTTCATCATTCTAGCTTAAAATTTAAGGTCCAACAACTGGTGACGTACGGACGGACGGACGGCCTGACAGAAATGGCTTAATCGACTCTGCTAGCGATTCTGAGTCGATCCAAATAGCTTGAGCTATATGTAGCTAAATTATTTCTCTATGTTACAAACTATGTATCAAAACTAATATACCCCTATGGGATAGGATATAAACATTTGAGAAGGCTATAATCCGCTGTGCGCTTCGTTGAATACCCTATGACATCCCATCTGTAAAACAAATATCCGCAAAAGGTTGACATGGCTTAAAACACGATGGAGTTTAAATATAGAAAATTACATCGTCACAACAAATTATTCAGACAGTTTATAAAGCACTTTTATGGTTCTACAAAAGAAAAGGTTTTTTTCCTACACTTGAAAAACATGGGTAGTATATAAAATGGTTTTTATATAAAAACCCTCCAAAAAGTGGGCGTGGGTTCAAAAAGTCTATAGACCAAATGTTCATATAAATATTAGCAATGATTCTGCATCAACATTTTTATCGAACATTTTTAAATTTGACCGGAAAACGTTTTTTACTGAAAACGCCCCCAAAAAGTGGAGTGGAAAAAAACTTTATAAGGACGAAACATAGATATAAGGATTGTCAAAATATGTTGTTCAGAAACCTTTTCCAAATTCTTAACGGTTTCGCCAAGAAGTACGTTTTTCCAAAAAAGGGGGCGTGGCAGTGGGCGAATTTCAAAAATTTCTACACTTGTTCTGCTGGGAGCAACAAAGAGCACGTTTACCAACTTTCATCCTTCTAGCATATTTAGACAATCACAATATCTATGTTTCGCCTATATAAAGTTTTTTGACACGCCAACTTTTAGGGGGCGTTTTTATACCCTATCCCATAGGGGTATATTAGTTTTGATACTTAGTCTGTAACATAGAGAAATAATTTTGCTGCATATACCTCAAAGTATATGGATCGACTCAGAATCGCTAGCTGAGTCGATTAAGCCATGTCTGTCTGTCCGTCCGGATAATGAAATTTGGTATATAGGATCCTTGTCCGTGCCACCAGAACAAGTGTAAAAAAATTTTTGAAATCCGCCAACTGCCACGCCCCCTGTTAAGGAAAACGTATTTTTTGGCCAAACCGTAAAAATTTTTTTAAAAGAGACTGAGGAGCATTTTTAGAGAATCGCAATATCTATATTTCGTCAATATAAAGTTTTTGCCACGCCCACTTTTTGGGGGCGTTTTTTATAAAAAATATTTTTTGGTCAAATTTTAAAGTTTTCGAAAAATTTGATGCACAATCATTGGCAGTATTAATACCAACATTTCGTCAAAAGACCCTTTTAACCCACGCCCACATTTTGGGGGCGTTTCCTTACAAAAACCATTTGTATACACTACCCCAAGGCATATGCAAAGAAAAACGTTGTTTTTTGTTGAACCATAAAAGAATTTGATAAACCTATGGTGTAAACATATAAGAGGCTACAATCCGCTGTGCGGATCGTTGAATACCCTATCCCATCCTATCCATAAAACTAAAATCCCCAAAAAAGGGGACATGACTAAAAACACGATGTGGATAAATAGAAAAAATGATATAGTGACAACAAATTCTTCAGACTGCTTACAAAATACTTTAACGGTTCTACAAAAGACAAGGTTTTCTCTTGCATATGTTATGGGGTAGTGTATAAAAATGGTTTTTATATAAAAACGCCCCCAAAAAGTGGGCGTGGGTTAAAATATTATATAGAAGAAATGTTCATATTAATAATGTTAATGATTCTGCATCAAAATTTTTTTCGAAAAATTTAAAATTTGACCGAAAACAGTTTTTTATTGAAAACGCCCCCAAAAAGTGGGCGTGGCAAAAAACTTTATATGGATGAAATATAGATATTAATATTGTCTAAATATGTTGTTCAGAAACTTTTTTAAAATTCCTTACGGTTTGGTCAAAAACTGAGTTTTTCTTAAAAGGGGGCGTGGCAGTGGGCGGATTTAAAAAATTTTTACACTTGTTCTGTAGGCAGAGACGAGGATCCTATATACCAAATTTCATTATCCTAGCTCAAAATTTAAGGCCTAAAAATCGGTGACGTACAGACGGACGGACGGACGGACGGACAGACAGACATGGCTTAATCGACTCAGCTAGCGATTCTGAATCGATCCATATACTTTGAGGTATATGTAGCAAAATTATTTCTCTATGTTACAAACTAAGTATCAAAACTAATATACCCCTATGGGATAGGGTATAACAACGTCATTTTCAATATTTTATGACCATAATTCAACGATCCGCACAGCAGATTGTAGCCTTCTCATATGTTTATACCCTATCCCATAGGGGTATATTAGTTTTGATACATAGTTTGTAACATAGAGAAATAATTTAGCTACACATACCTCAAAGTATATGGATCGACTCAGAATCGATAGCTGAGTCGATTTAGCCATGTCTGTCCGTCCTTCCGTCCGTCCGTACGTCACCAGTTTTTGGGCCTTAAATTTTGAGCTAGAAGGATAAAATTTGGTACACGTGCTCTTTGTTGCTCCCAGCAGACGAAGTGTAAAAATTTTTGAAATCCGCCCACTGCCACGCCCCCTTTTTAGAAAAACGTATTTTTTGGCCAAACCATAAGGAATTTTGAAAAACTTTCTGAACAACATATTTAGACAATCGGAAAATCTGTATTTCGTTTAAATAAAGTTTTTTGCCACGCCCACTTTTTGGGGGCGTTTTTATTAAAAAACGTTTTTCGGTCAAATTTTAAAATTTTCGAAAAAACTCTTGATGCAGAATCATTAGTAATATAAATATGAACATTTCGTCCATAGACCATTCTAACCCGCGGGCGTTTTTATATAAAAACCATTTTTATACACTACCCCATAACATATGCAGGAGAAAACCTTGTCTTTTGTAGAACCGTAAAAGTTTTTTATAAGCAGTCTGAAGAATTTGTTGTCACCATGTCATTTTCTTTATTTTATCCACATCGTGTTTTTAGCCATGTCCACTTTTTGGGGATTTTAGTTTTACAGATAGGATGGGATAGGGTGTTCAATGATCCGCACAGTGGATTGTAGCCTTCTCATATGTTTTTCGATTTATTTTGGATATCGTCTTCGTTTCGACTAAAATCAATTTTGGATTAGTTTTGGATATCGTCGTCATCTAACTTTAAATCAGTTTTGGTATTCGTCTCGCTTTTAAATCAGTTTTGCATAAAGCTTTGGATTATTCCGATTTCGCCAATCGCTCGTTCATTTGCGATTTTTTTTGCGCACATGTGATGTATTGGTTGCGTTTGTCGAGATCGCTGGTGCTTAATGATAGTGATGCGATTATATGAGGACACAAGCGTTCTCACTCTAGCCTCTCTGTTCTTGATGGATGTTCTCGTTCGGGAATATTAAAACACTTTTTCAATTTAAAAAGAGTTTAATATTCAATTTGCCCCGTTTTCTTTGAGCACACTCCATGAAATGAGAAAGATATTTTAAATTATTTTATTTTGACATAAGAGTGCGTTCAGTTTCTCATTTAATGTGCGTTTACATTAAGTACTTATGTTTACAAATAAGGTAGTAGATTTCTATTAATTGGTAATTTCTTGTACATTTAGGATTCTCAAGTATTTTAATAATAATTATAAATGCATTTAGATAAATTAAGATTCTTTAAATAAATTAATATTATTTAAGCGGTAACATCCCGCTCCCCGTGAATCGATGTATGAGATTCACCCAAAATATCAAGCTTAGCTAACTTGGACGCTGGTCTCTTAAGAGTGCCCGATGTTGTTTGAATAAGAGCAGATCGTACTTGACCATCAGGCGCAGGACAAACCTTAACTACTTTGCCACGCTTCCACTCACCTCGGCTTTCATTATCATCGCATATTATTACGAAGTCTCTTACCTGTATCGGCTGTACCCGTTGATACCACTTTATGCGTCGCGTTAGCGTTGGAAGATATTCCAAAACCCATCTTCTCCAAAAAGTTTGCTTCAACTGTTGTAGGATATGCCACTGCTTTCTTAGACACGTCTTTTCATCAACTGCTGGCGTTTGAATGGAATTCGGACAACCCAGTAAAAAATCGTTCGGTGTAAGTGGCTCTGCATCACTGCTTTCAAGAGGTAAGGGAGTAAGAGGTCGCGAATTAACCAAATTCTCAGCCTCAATCAGTAGGCCTTGGAGTGTTTCTATTTGCGGCGCCTTCTCTTTAAGCGAAAAATATAACACGTTCTTAACACATCTTACAAGCCTTTCCCATACTCCCCCAGCGGACGGATTTCCTGCCGGATTAAATAACCACTCAATACCATGACGCGTACATTCCTTTTGTAGGCAGTTCCCGACAACTATCCACTCTTCCTCGCTGGCTCCAATAAAGTTTGTTCCACAATCGCTCCTCAGACGCACTGGAGTTCCTCGCCGGTTCACAAAGTTTCTCAAGCATAAAATAGCTGCATCACTTGATAAGTCTTTAGCAACTTCAAGGTGAACTGCTCGCACAGATAGACAGGTAAATATTGCGACCCATCTTTTATCCCGACGTCGTCCAATGGTTATCTGGAAGGGCCCAATATAGTCCACACCTGTATACGAGAATGGACGAACGTATGGTGTTAGTGTATCTTTAGGCAATTGGCCCATTTGTAGTGGATCTGGAGTTGCTGATAGATTCTTACAAAGCTTACAAGATGATTTTGCACTTCTTACAAGACGGCGAATGCTAGGAATCCAAAACTTAACACGAATTGCTGAAACAATGGCATCTTGATTTTGATGTCGGTACATCTCATGGTAGTATTGAACTAATAATCTTGAAAATATATGATGTCTTGGCAGAATTATTGGCCTTTTTGTATTGTATGGCAGACAGATGGCGTTGTCTATACGACCACCTAAACGTAAAATGTTGTCTTCACCAAGCATTGGCGTTAATTTAAAGAGAACGCTTGTTCTTGGAATTGGCTTTTTTAATAAGAGAAGATGCATCTCATTTGGATACGAAGCCTCCTGGACCAAACGGCACAATAACACTTCTGCTTGTCTCATTTCCTTAACTGAGAGTGGTGTGATTATTGATGCTTTTTTAGATGTCTTTCTCATTTTCCGTAACTCCTTGAATTTTCGAACAGCTCTTTGGATCCAACACACAACTTTCAGCAGTCTATAGTAACTGGAGTAATCTTCAAAATGAATCAGTGATGATTTCTGCTCAACCGATAAAATAAAATGCTGACGCTTTTCACCTGTTTCCTCATGAGCCTCTATGTCATTTGGTAATTTTGGCCAATTCTTTTCGGGACCCTTCAGAAAGGATGGACCAGTAATCCATGTCGACTTTGTGGATGCACTAGAAATATTCGGCCTTGTTGCCTCGTCCGCTGGGTTCTGTTTCCCTGGTACCCATTTCCAATTATTGACTGCGGATCCGTCTAGTATTTCGGCAATCCGATGAGCCACGAATTGTTTATAACACCGACTATCAGATCTGATCCAGTGAATAACTGTTTTGGAATCTGACCACAATATTATTTGACTCGGCTTGACTTCATGACTATGAACAATAGCTTCTTTTAGTCTTACACCCAGCACGGCTGCTTGAAGTTCAAGTCTTGGAATAGAAAGCGCTTTTAGCGGGCTGCACCTAGTCTTCCCCAGTATGTATCTTAAACTCACGTCATTTTTGTAGGTGATTCGCCAATAACCGACAGCGGAAAATGCTAGTTCGCTTGCGTCGACAAATATGTGAAGTTGAACGTCCGTCTTAGAATTTGTAAAATGCAAATGATAACATCTAGGTACATTAAATTCCTTTACACTTTCAAGTTGTTTATACCATTTGTACCATTTCGTGTAAATATCACCTGGTATTACTTCATTCCATCCAACGCTTGTTTTCCACAGCTTTTGTATCAAGAGTTTAGACATAATAGTTACGTTAGCCAAGAACCCAAACGGATCAAATATTGACATAGTGATGCTCAATACTTGTCTTTTAGTCGGTCGTACTGTTCCGTGTAGTACTGCTTCAGGTATCCTACCAAACCTTAATACAAAGCAAAACATATCCGACTTTGAATCCCAATACATTCGAAGTATTTTTTTCAGTACTTAAGTCGTTTTGTCCAATACTTCTTATTCCTGTCAGTGTTGTCCCACGAGAGTTGTTCTTTACTGTTTCAAGTAGGTCAACAGAGTTTGATACAAAATCTTGTATTTCGAATCCAGCGTGGCTATGAATCTGCTTTATATTCTTCACCACTTCGATCGCATCCTCCACCTTATCGAAGCTATCTACGTAGTCGTCGACGTAGTGATAGTCGACAATGGCCCTAACAGCTCGTGGGTGGTTGTCTTTGTATACGCTGGCATTTAGATTTTTTATATATTGGGCTGAACAAGGCGAACTTTTAGATCCAAATATCATTGCACACATCACTTATATGTCTGGGCCCCGTGACCGATCTCCATCCCTCCATAAAAATCTTTGTGCATTCTGATCTTCTTTTCTTATATTTACACGGAGAAACATTTCGCGTATGTCTCCACATACCCCTACATTTCTTTGTCTAAACCCAAATAAGATTGCTAATAGTGACTTTGGTTGATATTTGTCGGGACCTTTTAGCACCATCGAATTAAGAGACATACCATTTGCTTCAGCAGCAACATCGAAAACCAGACGTAACTTGTTGCCTTTATTAATATTGCAGACCGCAAAATGAGGAAGGTACCAAGTACGATTTGTAGATGCAATTTCTTCTGGCAACAACTTTCTTGCATAACCCTTATCTATGTACTCTTTAACTTTTGATTTCTACCACTGGGAAAATTCGGAATTTCTTAGCATTTTATCTTCTACAGTTCTAAGTCGTTTTAAAGCCATGCAGTAACTTTCGTTTAATTTAACATTGTCCGTGTTCCATAAAAGTCCAGTTTCATACTGACCATTTACCTTTTTTGTCGTTTCTTTTAAAATAATCTCCGCTCTTTTATCATGTTCGGAAATGACTAGTTTAGGAGACTTAACATCAAAATGTTCTATAGCAAAATATTCTGCAACTTGCCTATGCAAATCATCAAGCTTGCTTTCTTCATGATCAATATAACTAACGACAGCATCTGAATAGCTATCTTCGTTTGACCCAAACAATGTCCATCCAAGTTTTGTATTGTGCACTGCAAACCCTTTGTCAATATTTAATATGTGCCTAATCAAATGCGTGTGCGGTACACCAATTAAAATCTGCGGAATAGCATCGACATAATCTTCAATTAATACTTTCTCTAGCTCGGCATATTGTTTTTGAAACTCCCTTAAATTCATAGTTTGGGATGGCAGCAACAAATTCTTAGTTGTACGAACATCTCTCTTCTGGTATTTAATAGCGTTATTATAGACACCTGCTACTTCAATGTCAACATGTTGAGATGATTCACTTGTCGTTTGATTAGCAATCCACCTAAGAGACAGCAAATCTGACGTACCTTTTACCCCAATTGCATTAGCTACTCTCTCCTCGATTAGTGATACTTTTGCCCCTTCATCAATAAAGGCAATAACATCACAAGATCCCAATGGACCACTCAACCGTACAGGCAGGAATTTAAAAAGGCTTTTTTTATTTGTTTGCTTGTTTTCGATTGCGCTGACAACTGTATTCGCATTTATATTCTCTTCCTGCGGACCATCGTCAGCACTAACACTATGAACGGCTTTAACCACTTTCGATTTTATATCCAAATTTGTATCATCTTTGGGTGGTGCGGGATGCTTCTTGTTTACAGGCGTGACAAATTTACGTTCGCTATTGTCATGAAGAAGACGGTTATGATTCTTGCCGCATCCCGATAAGCCACACTCTCGGCGATACGGACATTTGGCTACAGCATGACCCGAGCGCAAACAACAAAAACAGATGTGGTTTGCTTTGACTATTTCCCACCTGTCATCAATAGTAGAACTTCTGAAAGTGAAACACTGATACAGCTGATGGTCGTCATCACAAGCTATACATTTCAGTTTTGAGCGTTGTTCCCCTGTGACAGCGCAGACAATGTTTACTTGCTTCGATTTCTTTTCGTTTGTCGTAGCTAAGGTACTACTAGCTTTGAATTCAGTTGCTAAGGCAATAAAAGTCGACACTTGCTTAAGCCAATTATTGAACTCGCGTATAGTCGGGTACAATGGCATAATTGAAAATACATGTCGGGCCCATTCTTCTCTTTTATTTAAAGGCAATTTGCTTACCAGCTCATCAAGCAGGGTTGGATTGGACAAATGAGCCGATGCCGAGACGTTTTCCAAAAATACCGTTAAGTTTGATACCATGATACTGTAGTTAATGATTTCTTTAATTCTTGATTCGTGAATTATGGGAAAGGACTTAACCTTAGCCAATTGGCTTCGTATTAGAATCTCTGGGCGACCATAATGGAATTCAAGGGTGCTCAAAATTGCACCCACACTATTGGGGTGGATAAGAAGCGCTTCGACCATTCTTTTGGCGTCACCTCGGAGAGCCTTTTGAAGACGCGAAAGATTCTCCAAGTCGGTGTACCCGTGAGCAGCCGAAGTTTCCTTGAAGGCGACGAAAAACATTGGCCATTGTTCTGGCTGACCCGAGAACTCTGGTAAATCTTGGCACTTGCGAATTGGTTGGTAGAATGGACTTGGTGGTACAGTGGTGGGTAAGTGTACAGGCAGGGATTGTGTGTAATTATGCGGATTATAAGCGAAGGCGGCGTTGGAAGTAGAAAAAGTATTGTTGTACATACCTGGTAAATATGCACTTACTTGTCCTTGAGCACATGTGGTCTTGTACGATGGTGCATATTGGAAGTTGTACGGCGATGTCATGGAAGCATTGATATTGTAGGCGGTGGCTGGTGTTGTTACTAACGCAGCGGCTGTTGTGGCTATAGATGAATGGCTGATGGCATCTAATGCATTGGCGGATGACGCTAATGCGCTAGAAGTAAGGGCTGGTGATGAACTTGATGTTGTACACGTGGCGGCGGCGTTAATGTTGTTAGCGGCATTCATGCTGGCGGCGTTGATGTTGCTAGCGGCATTCATGCTGGCGGCGTGGGCGTTTACTTCTTCTTGCAATTTCTTTCGCTCCTATTCTGAGCAGCAAAAGACAATTGCAAATCGGCGATTTGCTTGCTTAGCTGGGCTATGGTGAGTATGTCATCGGGTTCTCCACTTCTATCTACTGGCTGTGATGGAAGCGGAGGCAATGTCGACGGCGATGATAATGGTGAGGACATTATGTTGTCTGTTTGACTCATTAATTTGGCTCTACTTCTGGTGATGCGGCCTTGCATCAATTCCTCGTGTTCAAATTAATTGGCTTGAGAGGTTATACAGCAACAAAATGGCGACCAAATCGTTCAGAAATGAAACTTTAACAATTGAATATTAAAGATGTTCTTGATGGATGTTCTCGTTCGGGAATATTAAAACACTTTTTCAATTTAAAAAGGTTTAAAGAGTTTAATATTCAATTTGCCCCGTTTTCTTTGAGCACGCTCCATCAAATGAGAAAGATATTTTAAATTATTTTATTTTGACATAAGAGTGCGTTCAGTTTCTCTTTTAATGTGCGTTTACATTAAGTACTTATGTTTACAAATAAGGTAGTAGATTTCTATTAATTGGTAATTTCTTGTACATTTAGGATTCTCAAGTATTTTAATAATAATTATAAATGCATTTAGATAAATTAAGATTCTTTAAATAAATTAATATTATTTAAGCGGTAACACTCTCACTATCAACTCCTACTCTCACCTCCACGCTGGTGACTGGTGGGTGCCTAGTCGACTGGAGATGGGGTATTAAACCCTAGTGGAAGTTCGTTGGTGGCAGCAAACGAGAGGGGAAGGAGTGTCCTCTCTCTAAGGCACTCACTCTCAGGCGGCAGCGGAGGAATTTCCTAGATGGAGTCAACGGTGGCGCCAAAAGCTCCAGTTTGATCGAATTGATAGTGAAATCCCTATATGAGCTGCTTCGACATATTTGAACACCAGGTCTATAGGAATTTCCAATACTTAGCCAGGGTGTTGGAAAAGAATTGGTGACGGAGGAGACCTCAATGTGTCAACGGCAGCGCTCATATCCCAAAATGGGCTACTGACATCGGTATTTTTCCGGCCCGCTGTCCTAGGGTCAAAAAAATGGCTTGGCCCTCCAGGTTGGGGGTTGTGTTTTGGGTTAACTACCTATCCATGGAAAAAAAATGTTACAAAGCAACCAATAGCCTCGGAAAGGACTGATATTATTGTTGACGACCATGCTAAACGAAATAAGGACAGCGTTGGTATCTACACCTGGAATGTGAGAACATTAAACAGGAGAAGTGCAGGCGAACAACTAGCGGAAGCCTTAAACTGCTACAAAGCAGACATAACTGCCATCCAGGAAATACGATGGGATTGGCCGGGCAAAAAGAGGATGAAAAACTGTCACATCTAATATGGACCGTGTTATAGTGAGCAGAAACAGCGACTATTTGGATGTGGATTCGTTATAAGTGCCAGACTTAGGCAAGAAGTCTTATGTTTCCAAGACATTAGTGAACGCATTGCATCAATCCGCATCAAGGCCAAATTCGCCAACATAAGCCTTATATGCGCACATGCTTCGACGGAGGAAAAAGATGATATAACTAAAGATTGCTTCTACGAGCTCCTCGACAAAACCTATGAGCGACTACCAAAGTACGATGTTAAAATCATGCTGGGAGAGAACGAAATGCCGCAGCACATGGATTCCTCACCTCGATATCCATAAGGGGACATGGCGGTCTCCAGATCAACGAACACTCAACCAAATTGATCACACTGCGATAGACAAGAGGCACGCATTCAGTATTTTAGATGTCTGCACATTACGATGGGCTAACATCGTCGACTCGGACCACTACCTTGTTGTAGCCAAGGTAAGGATGCGGATATCCACCACGCCACAAAAAACCAGAAATACTTAAAAAAAAAAATAATGTCGAACTGCAATCGCCAGAGACCGCCAAGACCTTCGCGCAACGCGTATCCCTTAACCTCTCGACTCACAACATACCACCAGCATCTAATGTCGAAGAACAATGGCAACGATGCCAACAATAGGGATGTTCTTAAGAGCGATTTTCGATGAGCAGTGATAGCAGAGAGCAACATATGAAAAGAGCAGCTATAAGTAGCAGCGATTTGATCACTGTTTAGACAGCAGCTCGGTAAAAATCGACTTCGATGTAGTCATGAGCTTGAGCACACCTGCTCATGCTTCTGCTATGTGCTTTCAGTGATTCAGTGTGTGAGCATGAGCGAGAGCAGTGAGCACTTGAGCTTTGAGCAGTGAGCAGTTAGCAGTTTGCAAACTGTGATTTGTTTTGAACACAAGAACGATTAATGAAAAACAGAGAAAACATGCTCATAGAATTAGAATATCTTCTTCTTCATTCTCAATTGCTCACTCGATGTTTTGCCCTCTTCGGCTATAGGTGTGTATGTGTTTTATGGATGTGTAATGTGTATCTGTAATTTGAATGCCGCGCCGTGCATATTATCAAAGAGAATATAATACATATTATACATTTACGATTCGTTGAATATATGTATGTATATGGTGAAACAGAAAAAAAGAACAGTGAGCAACTGAGCATGCATTCTGATGAGCAATCGCAATTGCTCACTGCTCAGTGCAGAGAGCAGTGTGATTGATAGCAGCTATCGCAAGAGCAGTCTCACCCCTAGCCAACAAGCCATTAGATCAGCCGCAACTGATGTGCTAGGTTTCTCGCGGCCACCAACAAGAAACCCCTGGTTTGATGAGGAATGCCGACAGATGCTCGCAGCCAAGAACGAGGCCTACAAGGCTAAGCTGCAGGTGAAGACGAGAGCTGCCATTGAGCTCTATAGGTAAAGAAGAAGGGAAGAACATCGGCTTTTCAGAAGAAGAAAAAAGAGCAAGAAAAGCATGCGATCGATTATATCGAGATGTGCCACTCCAGGAACGATGTTCGCAAGTTTTACCAAAGTGGAAAACGTCAAAGCCAAGGATACAAGGCTCGAACAGAATCCTGTCGAGATGATCAAGGAAATATGGTAGTTGAGACACAGTCGATGCTGAGGATATGGAAGAACCACTTCTGCAGACTGTTAAACGGCGATGACGAACAACATTCCGCTGTCAGGCAGAACGAACCATTTAATATTGACAACGACAGCGAAAACTGCCAACCACCCGACCTAGGTGACATGAGGATAGCAATATCTAAACTTAAGCTAAATAAGGCCGCGGGAAATGACGTCCTTCCCGCTGAGCTTTATAAAGCTGGCGGAGATGATTTGGTAAGTAACATCCACCAACTCGTAAGCTAAATCTCTCGGAAGAAAGCATGCCTGAAGAATGGAACCTCAGCATCGTTTGCCCAATCCACAAAAAAGGAGACCCTCTGAACTGCGCCAATAACAGAGGCATAAGTCTACTCAACATCGCCTACAAGATCCTATCTGCCGTAATATGTGAACGCCTGAAACCGTTTACCAACAACCTGATCGGCCCTTATCAGTGTAGTTTAGTCCAGGAAAGGCCACAACCGATCAAATTTTCACATATCGGCAAATCCTGAAAAAAAACCCAAGAGGTCCAAATCGAAACCTACCACCTATTTATCGATTTCAAAGCCACATACGACAGCATTTATAGAGACAAACTATACAGAGCCATGTCTAGTATTGGAATACCGCCCAAACTCGTCCGTTAGTGTAGTATGACGATGAAGAATTCCCGCTGCTCCATAAGGGTCAGAAACGACCTCACCAACACATTCGATACCAAAAAGGATTTAGGCAAGGCGATAAGCTGTCATGTAACTTTTTCAATTTGATTCTTGAGAGGATTGTTCAAAACTCCCGAGCCAACACCAGAGCCACAATTTTCTAAAAATCGATGCAACTTCTAGTATACGCCGACGATATCATTGGTAGGACTCAACGTGATGTCATAGACACGTTTGCTAGTATAGAGACGGAAGCGGCAAAAATGGGTTTAGCAGTAAATGAGGGTAAGGCAAAGTATATGCTGTCAACACGAAAGGACACACAACATCGACAAATTGAACAGAACGTCACCATTGACAGATATAACTTTGAGGTAGTACGGGGCTTCCGTGACAACAACATCTCTTCAGAAATCACAAAAAGTATTACTCTTGCCACTCGCTGTTTCTTTGGGCTAAGGAGGCAATTTAGTAGTAAAGCCCTCAATCGACTACTAAGGAGATCTATATAAAAGCCTCTGATCAGTCCTGCCCAGACCCAGCCATGCTCTAAGGCGCGGATGCGGATGAAGAAATCTTTGGTCGATTCGATCGAAAAATTCTTCGTTAAATCTGCGGTCCCGTTTGCGTTGACGGGCTATAGAGACGAAGATTTAACCACGAACTATACGAGCTGTGTAGCGACATATCCCTGGTCAAAAAAACTCCGCCTTGGACGATTAAGATGGCTAGGACATGTAGCTCACAGAGTCTTCGATTCCCAGCCAGACGTCGGACGCAGTAGAGGAAGACCTCGCCTTAAGTGGCGCGCACAAGTAGAAACCGACCTCAACCAACTTGGAGTGCGCAACTGGAGGCAGTTAGCTAAGGACCGGGCTAATTGGAGAGGCATGTTGGTTGAGGCCCAGGTTCATCCCGGACTGTAGCGCCACTTAAGTAAGTAAGTTAGTTGTCGAGATCGATTGCATGGTTTTCTTTCGACATGCATTGGAAGGATATTTAGAGGTGGATAGTTATTTGTGGATTATTGACTGGAGTACCTAAAGTGTATATTAGCTTTGTAATTTGGAATTGTAAGGTTTTCCTCTCGACATATATTGCGCATATAATATAAAGAGAGAGGTGATTCCGTGATTAGGTGCGTTTTTTTGGTCAGGAGACGTGATTTAGAACATTTACCCATATATTCGACTCATTAATATTAAAAATTTAAACATATGAGAGGGCTACAGTCCGCTGTGCTGATCGGTTAATACCCTATCCGACCCCATCCTTAAAAATAATGTCCCCAAAATGAGGTCTTTATGGCCATAAAGTATTGAAAATGACGTTATCACAACATATTGTTCAGAAGGTTTATCAAAATCTTTTAAGGTTCGACAAAGAACAAAGTTTTTATACCCTGTCCCATAGGGTTATATTAGTTTTGATACTTAGTTTGTAACATAGAGATATAATTTAGCTACATATACCTCAAAGTATATGGATCGACTCAGAATCGCTAGCTGAGTCGATTAACCCATGTCTGCCTGTTCGTCCGTCTGTACGTCACCGCTTTTAAGGCCTTAAATTTTGAGCTAGGATAATTAAATTTGGTATATAGGATCCTCGTCCGTGCCTACAGAGCAAGTGTAAACATTTTTGAAATCCGCCCTCTGCCACGCCCCCTTTTAAGAAAAACTCAGTTTTGCCCGTAACGAATTTTAAAAAAGTTTCTGAACATTTATTCAAACAATCTTGTTATCCATATTTCGTCTATATTAAGTTTTTTGCCACGCCCACTTTTTGGGGGCGTTTTCAATAAAAAACAGTTTCGGTCAAATTTTAAATTTTTCGAAAAAATTTTTGATCCAGAATCATTATCATTATTAATATGAATATATCGTCTATATCCCATTTTAACCCACGCCCACTTTTTGGGGGCATTTTTATATAAAAACCATTTTTATACACTACCCCATAACATATGTAGGAGAAAACCCTGTCCTTTGTAGAACCCTAAAATTGTTTTATAAGCAGTCTGAAGAATTTGTTGTCACTATATAATTTTTTCTATTTTATCCACATCGTATTTTTAGCCATGCCCACTTTTTTGGGGATTTAAGATTTATGGATAGGATGGGATAGGGAATTCAACGATCCGCACAGCGGATTGTAGCCTTCTCATATGTTTCTATTGCATATGCCTTTTGGTAGGACATACAAATGGTTTTTGTAGGAAAACGCCCCCAAAAAGTGGGCGTGGGTTAAAACGGGCTATTGACGAAATGTTCATGTTAATACAACCAATGATTGTACATGATTTTTTTCGAAAATTTTAAAATTTGACCAGAAAACGTTTTTAATAAAAAACGCCCCCAAAAAGTGGGCGTGGCAAAAAACTTAATAAAAGCGAAATATAGATATAACGATTCTCTAAATATGCTGCTCAGACACTTTTTTTTTAAATTCTTTACGGTTTTTATTAAATGGGGGCGTGGCAGTGGGTGGATTTCAAAAATGTTTATACTTGTTCTGCTGGGAGTAACAAAGAGCACGTGTACCAAATTTCATCCTTCTAGCTCAAAATTTAAGGCCCAAAAACTGGTGACGTACGGACGGATAGACGGACAGACATGGCTAAATCGACTCTGCTAGCGATTCTGAGTCGATCCATATAATTTGAGGTACATCTAGCTAAATTATTTCTCTATGTTACAAACTGTGTACCAAAACTAATATACCCCTATGGGATAGGGTATACAAAATGACTTCTAAGGCAAAGCTAGCTGCTTTACGTAGCACACGTGGACGCATAAAAGGTTCCTTAACTAAACATGCTTCATTTACAGAAGTAATTGCAGATAAGGTGTCATTGGGGGCATTAAAAGTGAGAATGGAGAAGGTGAACTAATCGTGGGTTGAATTCAATAGTTCTCAGGATTATATGTACGAGTTTATTGACGAGGAAGGTTATAAAGATCCTGACCGAGACTTTGAAGAGTTCAAATCTAAATATCTAGTGGTAAGATCCATTTTATTGGTAGCAATTAGAGAACTTCGTACTTACTTACTTACTTAAGTGGCGCTACAGTCCGGAATGAACCTGGGCCTCAACCAACATGCCTCTCCAATTAGCCCGGTCCTTAGCTAACTGCCTCCAGTTGCGCACTCCAAGTTGGTTGAGGTCGGTTTCCACTTGTGCGCGCCACTTAAGGCGAGGTCTTCCTCTACTGCGTCCGACGTCTGGCTGGGAATCGAAGACTCTGCGAGCCGGAGTATTGGTGTCCATTCGTTCTATATGTCCTAGCCATCTTAAACGTCCAATGCGGAGTTTTTTGACCAGGGGCATGTCGCTGTACAGCTCGTATAGTTCTTGGTTGAATCTTCGTCTCCATAGCCCGTCAACGCAAACGGGACCGAAGATTTTTCGAAGAATTTTCCTCTCGAATCTACCAAGGATTTCTTCATCCGCTTTTGATACGGTCCATGCTTCAGCGCCGTAGAGCAGGACTGGGATGATCAGGGTCTTATATAGGATCTCCTTAGTAGTTCGAGTGAGGGCTTTACTACTAAATTGCCTTCTTAGCCCGAAAAAACAGCGGTTGGCAAGAGTAATTCTTCGTTTAATTTCTGACGAGATGTTGTTGTCAGAGTTAATAGCGGAGCCGAGGTAGACAAAGTCCCGTACTACCTCAAAGTTATATCTGTCAATGGTGACGTTCTGTCCAATTCGTCGATGTTGTGTGTCCTTTCGTGTTGACAGCATATACTTAGTCTTACCCTCATTTACTGCTAAACCCATTTTTGCCGCTTCCTTCTCTATACTAGTAAACGTGGCTATGACATCACGTTGAGTCCTACCAATGATGTCAATATCGTCAGCGTATGCTAGTAGTTGCACCGACTTTTGGAAAATTGTGCCTCTGGTGTTGGCTTTGGAGTTTTGCACAATTCTCTCAAAAATCAGATTAAAGAAGTCACATGACAGCGCATCGCCTTGCCTAAATCCTTTTTTGGTATCGAATGTGTCGGTGAGGTCGTTTCCGACCCTGATGGAGCAGCGAGAATTCTCCATCGTCATCCTACACAAACGGACGAGTTTGGGCGGTATACCAAAACTAGACATGGCTCTGTACAGTTCGTCTCTATAAATGCTGTCATATGCGGCTTTGAAATCGATGAATAGGTGGTGGGTATCGATTTGGACTTCTTGAGTTTTCTCCAGGATCTGCCGAAGTGTGAAAATTTGACCGGTTGTGGACTTTCCTGGCCTAAAACCACACTGATAAGGGCCAATCAGGTTGTTGGTAAACGGTTTCAGGCGTTCACATATTACGGCAGATAGGATCTTGTAGGCGATGTTGAGGAGACTTATGCCTCTGTAGTTGGCGCAGTTCAGAGGGTCTCCTTTTTTGTGGATCGGGCAAACGATGCTGAGGTTCCATTCTTCAGGCATATTTTCATCCGACCAGATTTGGCTTATGAGTTGGTGGATGTTACTTACCAAGTCATCTCCGCCGGCCTTATAGAGCTCAGCGGGAAGGCCGTCATTTCCGGCAGCCTTATTAAGCTTGAGTTTAGATATTGCTATCCTCACTTCACTCAGGTCGGGTGGTTGGCAGTTTTCGCTGCCGTTGCCAATATTGAATGGTTCGTTCTGCCTGACAGCGGAATGTTGTTCGTCATCGCCGTTTAACAGTCTGCAGAAGTGGTTCTTCCATATCCTCAGCATCGACTGTGTCTCAACTACAATATTTCCTTGTTCATCTCGACAGGATTCTGTTCGAGCCTTGTATCCTTGGCTTTGACGTTTTACACTTTGGTAAAACTTGCGAACATCGTTCCTGGAGTGGCACCTCTCTATATCCTCGATCGCGCGCTTTTCTTGCTCTTTTTTCTTCTTGCTGAAAAGCCGATGTTCTTCCCTTCTTCTTTGCCTATAGAGCTCAATGGCAGCTCTCGTCTTCACCTGCAGCTTAGCCTTGTAGGCCTCGTTCTTGGCTGCGAGCATCTGTCGGCATTCCTCATCAAACCAGGGGTTTCTTGCTGGTGGGCGCGAGAAACCTAGCACATCAGTTGCGGCTGATCTAATGGCCTGTTGGCATCGTTGCCATTGCTCTTCGACATTCGATGCTGGTGGTATGGTGTTAATCGAGAGGTTAAGGGATACGCGTTGTGCGAAGGTCTTGGCGGTCTCTTGCGATTGCAGTCTTCCGACATTAAATTTTTTCACAGTATTTCTGGATTGTTGTGGCGTGGTGGATATCCGCATTCTTACCTTGGCTGCTACAAGGTAGTGATCCGAGTCGATGTTAGCTCCTCGGAATGTTCGGACATCCAAAATACTGGATGCGTGCCTCTTATCTATCGCAATGTGATCAATTTGGTTGACCGTTCGTTGATCTGGAGACCGCCATGTCCCCTTATGGATATCGAGGTGAGGAAACCGTGTGCTGGCTATAGTGGCATTTCGTTCCGTAGCGAAATCAATTAGCCTAAGTCCGTTACCAGACGTGTTGTCGTGTAGGCTATGTTTTCCGACAATACTTCTAAAGATGTCTTCTCTTCCTACCTTTGCGTTAAAATCTCCCAGCACGATTTTAACATCGTACTTCGGTAGTCGCTCATAGGTTTTGTCGAGGAGCTCGTAGAAGCAATCCTTAGCTATATCATCTTTTTCTTCCGTCGGAGCGTGAGCGCATATAAGGCTTATGTTGGCGAATTTGGCCTTGATGCGGATTGTTACTATGCGTTCGCTAATGTCTTGGAAACATAAGACTTCTTGCCTAAGTCTGGCACTTATAACAAATCCGCATCCGAATAGTCGCTGTTTCTGCTCACTATAACACGGTCCGTAGTATATGTCACAGTTTTTCATCCTCTTTTTGCCCGGCCCATCCCATCGTATTTCCTGGATGGCAGTAATGTCTGCTTTGTAGCAGTTTAGGGCTTCCGCTAGTTGTTCGCCTGCACCTCTCCTGTTTAATGTTCTCACATTCCAGGTGCAGATACGAACGTCGTTGTCCTTTTTTCGTTTAGCAGGGTCGTCAACAATAAAATCCGTCCTTTCCGAGGCTATTGGTTGCTTCGTAACCATGCTTTTTTTTCTGTGGGTGGGTAGTTAGCCCAAAGCACAACCCCCAACCTGGAGGGCCAGTTCCAATTTATTAGATACCCCTAGGACACGGGGCCATCAGTATCCACTATGGGATTGAGCGCTGCCGTTGGCCTTTCGGTTCATCCGCCACCATCTCTGTTCAAGGGGCCTGACTAACCCTTGAAATTCCTAGACAACCTGTTGTCCGAATATGTCAGAGCAGCTCATCTAGGTTCGCCTGGGACAGCAGGCCGGGTATTCTTCCGTGCCATTCTCACCAGGGTGTTTATAGTGTTGCTGTTTTTCGTCTTGTTATCAACACTCGCACTTATCGTTTAGCAAGTCAAATCCGGTTGGATGAGACCAGTACCCGATGGTTACCACTTGGAGGTAAAGATAAGCACATTTGATGTGTAGTCAGAGTTGCAACACTGGGCATTGCCAAGTTAACGCCAATCAGAGTCTACCCTCGTTCTACAGCACCCAACCATCGAGAGAACTTCGTACTCCTTCAACAAATAATGCAGCTGGTCTTGGAAAGCAGACTGCTGCGGTAGATCGCTTAACGCAACAGAAAGCTGTGTTAGCAGAACGGCTAAATATCTCAGCCGGTATGTCTTCGTCACATAGGGAAGACACATTTTTGCCTTAGATTCGAATTTAACCATTTTCGGGAATTTATCGAAAACGGCCAACATTTCGAGATATGTTTGATGGGGTCATATTCGAACACATTCGAACACATCTGACCCCAACTCAAAAATTTCATCTGTTGAAATCTCATCTTCGTGGAGAGGCGCTACATTTCTTGAGTCATATTACTATTGCCGACGCTACATACGTTCAAGCTTGGGAACGACTCGAAAGACGATATGATGTCATATCGTCAACAATTATATAAAAACATATGAGAGGCTACAACCCGCTGTGCGGATCGTTGAATACCCTATCCCATCCCATCCTTAAAATTAATATCCTCAAAATATAGGCCTTATGGCGATGAAATACAGAAAATGACATTGTCACAATATATTGCTCAGACTGTTTATCAAAATCTTTTGTGGTTCGACAAAAACCAACGTATTTCTATTGGTAATGCCTTCCCTTTCGACGATCACTCACCTTGTCGCGGTGAAAGGGCTTAAGTAGTTTCCAATGAACCACGGAGCGAAACCGGAAGTCTATGTAAACATAAACTGTCAGGGCCACCCATGCCGGTAAGGTCAGTGGCGAGGAAACGAAAACCAAAAGGTGGTCTCCATGGCTGAGGGAATGCTCAGTCGCTAGCGCAAACTCTAGATACCTGGGGACCTCTAGTTATACCCTATCCCATAGGGGTATATTAGTTTTGATACTTAGTTTGTAACATAGAGAAATAATTTTGCTACATATACCTCAAAGTATATGGATCGACTCAGAATCGCTAGCTGAGTCGATTAATCCATGTCTGTCTGTCCGTCCGTCCGTCCGTCCGTCCGTCCGTCCGTCCGTCCGTCCGTCCGTCCGTCCGTCCGTCTGTACGTCACCGATTTTTAGGCCTTAAATTTTGAGCTAGGATAATGAAATTTGGTATATAGGATCCTCGTCTCTGCCTACAGAACAAGTGTAAAAAATTTTGAAATCCGCCCACTGCCACGCCCCCTTTTAAGAAAAACTCAGTTTTTGACCAAACCGTAAGGAATTTTAAAAAAGTTTCTGAACAACATATTTAGACAATATTAATATCTATATTTCGTCCATATAAAGTTTTTTGCCACGCCCACTTTTTGGGGCGTTTTCAATAAAAAACTGTTTTCGGTCAAATTTTAAATTTTTCGAAAAAATTTTGATGCAGAATCATTAACATTATTAATATGAACATTTCTTCTATAAACCATTTTAACCCACGCCCACTTTTTGGGGGCGTTTTTATATAAAAACCATTTTTATACACTACCCCATAACATATGCAAGAGAAAACCTTGTCTTTTGTAGAACCGTTAAAGTGTTTTGTAAGCAGTCTGAAGAATTTGTTGTCACTATATCATTTTTTCTATTTATCCACATCGCGTTTTTAGCCATGTCCCCTTTCTTGGGGATTTTAGTTTTATGGATAGGATGGGATAGGGTATTCAACGATCCGCACAGCGGATTGTAGCCTTCTCATATGTTTTTAATTCAATTTCCCCTTTCCTGTATACAGGGGGTGAGTACAGGATGACATTCCTTCCCCCTTACTCGTGGGTCCAAAATTGACAATAACAAACAAAACAAAAAAGGGACGAGTGCAAATGAATCGGGCACTCCAAACCCTATAAAAACCGATTCTCAACAACAAATGACGGAGGAGGAGGAAAGCCTCTTGCTCCGAGATCCGTCAAACTCCAAGATACTGTCAGATGGGGGAAGCGAAGGAGCAATAGACATCCAAATGGAGAAACTTCTTCTCGATGAGGATTACACCTGCTCTAACGCCAGCTCATCTAAATTCTCAATATCGTCAACTGCGTCCATCCGCAGCAAAGTGAAATCATGCAAGTTGACGATCAGAAGATTAGGCAAGATAGTAACTCTAGGAGAAAAGGATCGCCTGAGACTTCAGAAAGCTCAAGAGTTTCTACAAAGTCTGACATTAGCAGAGAATGAGCCGATAGCTCGTACCTGCTCAATGAACGCACCGAGTACCTCGAGCATGAAGGGACTGATGGGACCACCTTTGATGCAGGGCGCTGGCCCGCTAAGACAAAGAATGGTCTCCTCAGACCCTGCGAAAGTCAAAGGCGAAATCATGGCTGATGATCCCTTGTATACCCCCCCAGCAGCCGACGAGCCGCTCGCTCGTCGCTCGCCGAGAGGAGATACAGGAATCGAAGCTGAAGGAGAGCTGGATGGATCGGTCAACGATGTTACGGGCGCATGCCCACTAGGAGTTGACATGATCCCTTCAAACTCCGAAACAAGGGACTGCATTAAAAGCACCCTTATTCTGCAGAATCTCACCACAGAAGAGAATGAGCCGCTCGCTCGTACCTTAGGTGGTGAGGTAACGCAGAATAAGAGTGTTTGTGAGCTGAAGAGATTGCCTCCAGTCGTGAGTGACCTTGGCCAATCCAACTGGAGAACAGTCTCTCCAGACCATACCAAGGATGGATCAGAGGACAAAACGGACACAAACGTCAATCAGAACCCGAAGGAGGAGCTGGGGATGATTGAATTCACCGGCGCTGTGATGAGTAACAACTCATCAGGCAAAGGAAATCGGTCAACCTTAACGCCGCCAGGGGTCTGTGAGACACTGACGATAGGACAAGGAGAGGCTGACTCAACATTAGGTAGCTATTGTACGGTTATTACTCGCCGCAGCGATCCGAAGCATCACGACAGCTTGGAAAACACCAACGCTGCTGTGTCTGCGGAAGAGAGTAGGCTGAGGAACGCCGTACGACCCCAACCGAAGTCAGAGGTTCAAGCTCCTCTAAAAATGAGGGCCAACGCGCAGAGGCTTCTACGTAGGTTCAAGCACAGTGACCCAGATTCCTTCACGGAAAAGGACACGGCAGCACTTAGCAGAGCTAAGGAGACGTTAGGGAGCTCTCCTCTCAAAAAAGGGAAGTAGTCGTGGAAAGGATGGAGAGCTGTAAACCCTCCACCTCAGCTGCGGCCACACCTAAGGGACCATCAGCTGCTGCAGGTAAGGTTGCGACCAAGCCTGGACCAACTGCAGGTACCTCCAAGAGAGGAAGGCACGATGACACAGTCTCTCCAATCATACGTAGGAACACGAAACCTAGGTTAGACGCCAGTCATAACCCAGTAAAGGACAAAGATAGTTTTCGGGTCGCTATTGTCGACTTTGGTAATCCAGAACGAAAACTATCTCATGACCAATGGCAACTAATAGAAATTAGAATCCTGGACGGAGTGAACGACGCTATCCTCAAAAATGCAGGGAACATCCCGCTCTTTGGACAGCTGACCACGTTCAAAGGATTCAAAATAATCCAGTGTGACAATAAGTGCACACTGAGTTGGTTGACGAAGTTCATCGACGAGACGAAAGCCCCATGGTCAAATGCAGACCTTCGCATCGTCGAAAAGAAAGAGCTTCTTAACCTGACCAGACCCAAAGGTCGCATCCTTATCCCAGGGCCATGCATCCCGAAGGATAGGATTGAGCGCAACCTACAGAACCTCAACCCAGAATTCCTCAGTAAGGACTGGGAGGTCATAGAGGCAGGAGAGCACTCAAAAACCGCCACGGAAGTTGTGGTGCTACTCAGCCACAAATCTATGCCGCTGTTACGAAAGAAAGGGTACAAAGTACGAGTCGGGATTACCCGATGCAAAGTACGTCCCTTCGTAACAGTCAGACGCAATGATGGGAGGAAAGCTGACCGCCATGAAGATAATACAAATAAATCTTCACCACAGTAAGGCGGCCAGCGCCAACCTAGTCTTCCTTTTAAATAGGAACGACATTGACATGGCCCTAATACAAGAATCTTGGGTAGTCCGAGGCAGTATAAAAGGGCTAAACAGCAAAGATCTAGTACTGTACCATACTGGCTCATCCGACACAAACAGTAAGACTAGATCATGTATTGTAGCTAAGAAACAAATAAACCTTTTTCTCTTATCTTCTCTCAGTAACAATGACCAGACCGTGGTAAAATATGAGCGGCGGGGGAAGTCCCCGATTGCAATAGCAGCCATCTATATGCCATATGACTCGATGGATGGACCTCCATCTGCCCTAACAGACTCCCTGGTGCAAATGGCCAAATGTAAGAAGTGGGACCTCATAATGGGATGCGATGCCAACTCTCATCACACACAATGGGGCAGTTCAGACACCAACACACGAGGTGAGTCCTTGTTTCAATACATTGTAGACAACAATTTGTTAGTGGCGAACAGGGGTAATGACCCCACCTTTGTCACTAAAAATAGAGAAGAGGTTCTTGACATTACCCTCTTCAACAATTCTGATAAATTCGCTGTGTGCCACTGGAAAGTTTCATCAGAAACATCATACTCTGACCACAGAATAATAGAATTTGAAATAGAGGATGATACTAAACTCCCCCTTCAACATCGAAACCCCAAGAAAGCCAACTGGGACAAGTTCGTTGTGGAAGTAGGGAGACACAGAAGCGCCCTTCCATTGCATCTGATGGAAACTCCGTTTGAAATCGATGCTGCAGCGGAACTAATAGGCAATATTTTAGTCAAAGCCTATGAAAGGATCTGCCCTCTAAAGACTATAAAACCACAAAGATCACCGACATGGTGGACGAAAGAGCTTCAAAGCATTAGAAGGGAAACCAGGAAAACCTTTAACGCAGCAAGAAGCTCAAATTCGGAAACCGACTGGGATCTTTATAAGAACAATCAGCGCAAATTCAAAAGTGCGGTCAACAGTGCTAAACGCACCTCCTGGCGTAATTTCTGTTGCAGTGTAGAAAGCACTACTGAATCAGCTAGACTTAGAAAAATAATCGCCAAAGAACCGGCTGTGCCAGGTTACCTCAAGCTCCCCAATGGGGACTGGACACAATCCACCCATGAATCTTTAACACATCTACTGGAAACCCACTTTCCAGGATGTGATTCATACTCCGGTAGGACCCCAGACACAACCGTCTATGATTGCAACCCCATAACAGCAGCAATGGAGGATATGGTTAGTGTAGAAAGAATCAATTGGGCAATTGACTCCTTCTCCCCCTATAAATCTCCAGGAGTCGATGGTATTATCCCGATCATGCTACAAAAATCGAAACATCCCTAGGTGCTGGCGGGAAGTAAAGGTAGTCTTTATCCCAAAAGCCGGCAAGCCCAGTCACACGACCGCGAAGGACTTTAGACCAATAAGTCTTACATCCTTCATACTAAAAACATATGAAAAACTAATGGATATCTACATTCGTGACAAACTCGACCCCCAATACATATCCTCGGCACAGCATGCCTACACGAAAGGTAAGGGAGTCGAAACTGCCCTACATGATATCGTTAGTACAATAGAAAAACCTCTTCACGAGAAGGAATATACACTCGCTGCATTTCTCGACATTGAAGGAGCCTTCAATAATGTGAACACAAACGCAGTCGAAAGAAATCTCGCGAAGAACAACGTGGACCAACCTCTAATACATATTATTGGAAGTATGCTCAACCACAGAAATATAAATGCGAATCTGGGAGCCACCCATCTCAAAGTAATAGCATCAAGAGGCACACCACAAGGAGGCGTTATCTCACCTCTGTTGTGGAACATAGTCATCAATGAGATACTCATAAAGCTACAGCGAAATGGGGTAAAAGTCATAAAAAAAAAAAAAAAAAAAAAAAAAAAAGGAAATTCCTACCCACTATTAGTGAACTACTCGTGCGGGCATTGAAAACTCTCAACGAGTGGACAAAACAATGTGGGCTTGGCATAAACCCCCAGAAAACGGAACTCGTTCTCTTTACGAACAAGAGGAAGATACCAATATTCGACCTACCGGCTATCGATGGGACTACCCTCAAACTAGCCGATAGTGCAAAGTATCTGGGTGTCATTCTTGATAGAAAACTCAACTGGAACCTAAATGTGCGCGAGCGCATTAAAAAGGCCACAGTCGCTTTCTATACGTGTAATCGAATATTCGGAACCCCAAGATCATCCTATGGATGTACACGGCCATTGTGAGACCTATATTAACATATGGGGGGCTTGTCTGGTGGCAATCCACAAATAAAGTCACCCATCTGAAAAATATGACAAAGGTACAAAGAATAGCATGTGTGGGCGCTACTGGCGCAATGAGAACCACGCCAACAGCGGGACTGGAAACCATCCTTAACCTGCTACCGCTAGACCTTTACATGCAAGAATCTGCAGCCAAAAGTGCTCTAAGAATCAGCCAGCTCAACTGCTGGAAATCGAACTCAGGAGGACATGCCCAAATTCTACACAGATATCTGGGCTCAGCTGTATCCTCTGACTACATGCTGCCTCACCATGACTTT
Organism: Rhingia campestris; assembly: GCA_932526625.1. Lineage (NCBI taxonomy): Eukaryota > Metazoa > Arthropoda > Insecta > Diptera > Syrphidae > Rhingia > Rhingia campestris. The sequence goes on from OW052183.1 coordinate 63,282,545, forward strand.
CAAAGACCATTCTCCTGCATCCTCCCAAGCAGAGAGGAGTGGGAGAGGAACGAATTGGGCCCCGAAACCATATCCATCTACACTGATGGTTCAAAAATGGATGTAGGCGTTGGAGCTGGAGTGTTTTCAGAAACACTTAAGCTAAACAGCACCTTTCGTCTCCCTGAGCACAGCAGTGTCTTCCAAATCTCGGCTTGTGACACGTTGTCGTGAAGAGCTAAAGGTTCTTGGCGTCCAACATAATGTTAAGCTCTGCTGGGTCCCCGGACACAGAGGCATACAGGGCAATGAAATTGCTGACGGACTGGCAAGAAAAGGATCTGCCTCCAGCACTGACCAAGCAGACCAGTCTGTCAAACCACCACTATGCGACCTCAAATCTCAGGTGGGACAGAAAACACTAATCGCTGCCAAAAACAGGTGGAACTCCCTTCCCACCTGTGAAACTTCCAAAAGGATGTGGCCTGAGTATGACAAAGCCAGAACCCATAAACTGCTTCGTAGAAACAGGAAATCTGTCTCTACTTTAGTTGGGATTCTTACCGAACACAACTTACTGAAAAGCCACAAACTGAAAATGCATCTCATAGATGATGACCTCTGTAGAGGCTGCGGTGATGAAGAAATACACGAGGACACCCTCCACTTTCTGTGCCACTGCCCAGGCCTCAGCCAATTAAGAATGAGAACCTTAGGAAAATACTTTTTCCATGACCTCACGGATCTTTCCGAAATCCCTCTCCCTAATCTTTTCAGGTTTGCATCAACATCTGGATGGCTAGAAAGAGACTAACAACAATGGACAGTAACGGGACAATGAATGAACCAACCACATAAGTGGACCCCCAACGGGCATCACAATGGGTCTATATTGACCTGAGTGCGATTAGGGAGGACACACACCGTCTGCCTCATCCACCCACCAACCTAACCTAACCTATTGGTAATGCCTTGGGATGGGGTATACAAATGGTTTTTGTAAGAAAACGCCCCCAAAATGTGGGCGCAGGTGAAATCTGATCTATGGACAAAATGTTTATATTACCATTGCGAAAGTATTGGCATCAAACATTTTTTCGAAAGTTTTAAAATTTGGACAATAAGGGTTTTTTACTACAAACGCCCCCAAAAAGTGGGCGTGGCAAAAAACTTTGTATGAACGAAATATAGATATTAGGATTGTCTAAATATGCTGCTCAGACACTTTTTTGAAATTCCTTACGGTTTGGCTTTAAACTACGTTTTTCAAAAAGGGGGCGTGGCAGTGGGCGGATTTAAAAAAATTTTACACTTGTTCTGCTACGTCGGCCAGAGAGTCTATATACCAAATTTCAACACTCTAGCTCAAAATTTAAGGCCCAAAAATCGGTGACACACAGACGGACGGACGGACGGACGGACGGACGGACGGACAGACAGACATGGCTTAATCGACTCAGCTAGCGATTCTGAATCGATCCATATACTTTGAGGTATATGTATCGAAATTATTTCTCTATGTTACAAACTTAATGTCAAAACTAATATACCCCCCTATGGGATAGGGTATAAACATATGAGAAGGCTACAATCCGCTGTGCGGATCGTTGAATACCCTATCCCATCCTATCCATAAAACTAAAATCCCCAAAAAAGTGTGCATGGCTAAAAACACGATGTGGATAAAATAGAAAAAATGATATAGTGTCAACAAATTCTTCAGACTGCTTACAAAACATATGAGAAGGCTACAATCCGCTGTGCGGATCGTTGAATAACCTATTCCATCCTTTCCATAAAACTAAAATCCCAAAAAAAAAAAGTGGGCATGGCTAAAAATACGATGTGGATAAAATAGAAAAAATGATATAGTGACAATTAAATCTTCAGACTGCTTACAAAACACTTTTACGGTTCTACAAAAGACTAGGTTTTCTCCTTCATATTTTATGGGGTAGTGTATAAAAATGGTTTTTATATAAAAACGCCCCCAAAAAGTGGGCGTGGGTTAAAATGGTATAAAAACGAAATGTTCATATTAATAATGTTAATGATTCTGCATCAAAATTTTTTTCGAATAATTTAAAATTTGCCCGAAAACAGTTTTTTATTAAAAACGCCCCCAAAAAGTGGGCGTGGCAAAAAACATTATATGAACAAAATATAGATATTACCATTCTCTAAATATGCTGTTCAGACACTTTTTTTAAAATTCTTTACGGTTTTGCCAAAAATTACGTTTTTCTAAAAAGGGGGCGTGGCAGTGGGCGGATTTCAAAAATGTTTACACTTGTTCTGGTGACTCGGACAAGGATCCTATATACCAAATTTCATTATCCCAGCTCAAAATTTAAGGCCCAAAAATCGGTGACGAACAGACAGACGGACGGACGGACGGACGGACGGACAGACAGACATGGCTAATTCGACTCAGCTAGCGATTCTGAGTCGATCCATATACTTTGAGGTATATGTAGCAAAATTATTTCTCTATGTTACAAACTATGTATCAAAACTAATATACCCCCCTATGGGATAGGGTATAAACAATTTTACGTTTCTACAAAAGACAAGGTTTTCTCCTGCATATGTTATGGGGTAGTGTATAAAAATGGTTTTTATATAAAAACGCCCCCAAAAAGTGGGCGTGGGTTAAAATGGTATATAGACGAAATGTTCATATTAATAATGTTAATGATTCTGCATCAAATTTTTTTTCGAAAAATTTAAAATTTGAACGAAAACAGTTTTCAATTAAAAACGCCCCCAAAAAGTGGGCGTGGCAAAAAAATTTATATGGACGAAATATAGATATTAATATTGTCTAAATATGTTGTTCAGAAACTTTTTTCAAATTCCTTACGGTTTGGTCAAAAACTGAGTTTTTCTTAAAAGGGGGCACGTATTTTACTAAAAACGCCCCTAAAAAGTGGGCGTGGCAAAAACTTTGTATGGACGAAATATAGATATTAGGATTGTCTAAATATGCTGCTCAGGCATTTTTTTCAAATTCCTTACGGTTTGGCTTTAAACTACGTTTTCCTAAAAGGGGGCGTGTCAGTGGGCGGATTTCAAAAATTTTTACACTTGTTCTGCTTCGTCGGCCAGAGAGCCTATATACCAAAATTGAACACTCTAGCTCAAAATTTGAGGCCCAAAAATCGGTGACACACAGACGGACGGACGGACGGACGGACAGACAGACATGGCTTAATCGACTCAGCTAGCGATTCTGAATCGATCCATATACTTTGAGGTACATGTATCGAAATTATTTCTCTATGTTACAAACTTATTGTCAAAACTAATATACCCCCCTATGGGATAGGGTATAATAACGATTAATAATTATAACTCGCTACTCGTTATTTGAAATAACGAATTAATAATTTTCATTTGTACTGTACTTTTATTTTTTCTCTATAATGTACTACAAAATACAAATACAAATTTTTGGCGCAACAGGCTCGTTAGCAGCGTTGCCACTTTAATGCAAATGCAGTAGATCTACTGCATTTTTTTCAAAATTTAAATCTACTGCCAAAAATGAAATCTACTTCGTTTTTTAGTAAGATTTTATGCACATCTAGATCAAGAAAATGTGAAAAACTTACGAAATTGTTATATTTAATTCAACAGTGAAGCCCATAAAAGAGCATTGGGCAATGAGATTCATGACTTTGATGTAACTGCTGAGCCCAGAAAAAAATCGTTTGTGATTTGTTTTTGTTAATTAACTTGGTTTTGTTTGAAATAAAAATCTACTGCAAAAATAATCAATCTACTGCATTTTTTTACAGAATCTACTGCGAAAAAATAGTCCTAAAGTGGCAACGCTGCTCGTTAGTACCCAGGGCCTAGCTTTCTCACAACCATTCATGTGTGCGTGTGTACTTCTTGCACGACTCCGAACGGCTAAGTTGAGATAAGCTATTCTTGACAGTTGATACTACTCGGATGATTTGTCAGTTCATCACGAGAGGAGGGCCAGTGAAAAATCATTCAGGTGTTGCTACGGCTGGGAATCGAACCCAGACCTTCTGCGCGGCACTGCGGCAGTTCATCGCACTAACCATCGCGCCACTGAGGCCTCTCTATAATGTACTCTCTATAATGTACTGATTGTACTAAAATGTACTAAAAGTAGTATGTTTAGTTTAGAACTAATTGATATTATATATGTATATGTAAATGATATTTTGACAAATGTACCAGAGTATATCTATATAACAGTGAGTAGGGACACTTTCCATACATATGCAACTCGTACTACTACAAACGAAACACTACAACAAATACGTCGCATAAGTGGAAACAGGTAAAAAGGATTGATTTAAATCCTTATGCGCAATCACTTATAATAAACATATGAGAGGCTACAATCCGCTGTGCGGATCGTTGAATACCCTATCCCATCCCATCCTTAAAATTAATATCCTCAAAATATAGGCCTTATGGCGATGAAATACAGAAAATGACATTGTCACAATATATTGCTCAGACAGTTTATCAAAATCTTTTGTGGTTCGACAAAAAACAACGTATTTCTATTGCTAATGCATTGGGATGGGGTATACAAATGGTTTTTGTAAGAAAACGCCACCAAACTGTGGGCGTAGGTGAAAATGATCTATGGACAAAATGTTTATATTACCATTGCGGAAGTATTTGCATCAAAATTTTTTTCGAAAATTTTAAAATTTGGACAAAAAACGTATTTTACTAAAAACGCCCCTAAAAAGTGGGCGTGGAAAAAAACTTTGTATGAACGAAATATAGATATAAGGATTGTCTAAATATGCTGCTCGGGCACTTTTTTGAAATTCCTTACGGTTTGGCTTAAAACTACGTTTTTCTAAAAGGGGGTGTGGCAGTGGGCGGATTTCAAAAATGTTTACACTTGTTCTGCTTCGTCGGCCAGAGAGTCTATATACCAAATTTGAACACTCTAGCTCAAAATTTAAGGCCCAAAAATCGGTGACACACAGACGGACGGACGGACGGACAGACAGACATGGCTTAATCGACTCAGCTAGCGATTCTGAATCGATCCATATACTTTGAGGTATATGTATCGAAATTATTTTTCTATGTTACAAACTTAATGTCTAAACTAATATACCCCCCTATGGGATAGGGTATAAAACATATGAGAAGGCTACAATCCACTGTGCGGATCGTTAAATACCCTATCCCATCCTATCTGTAAAACTAAAATCCCCAAAAAGTGGACATGGCTAAAAACACGATGTGGATAAAATAAAGAAAATGACATGGTGACAACAAATTCTTCAGACTGCTTATAAAAAACTTTTACGGTTCTACAAAAGACAATGTTTTCTGCTGCATATGTTATGGGGTAGGGTATAAAAATGGTTTTTATATAAAAACGCCCCCAAAAAGTGGGCGTGGGTTGAAATGGTATATAGACGAAATGTTCATATTAATAATGTTAATGATTCTGCATCAAAATTTTTTTCGAAAAATTTAAAATTTGACCGAAAACTGTTTTTAATTGAAAACGCCCCCAAAAAGTGGGCGTGGCAAAAAACTTTATATGAACGAAATATAGATATTAATATTGTCTAAATATGTTGTTCAGAAACTTTTTTAAAATTCCTTACGGTTTGGTCAAAAACTGAGTTTTTCTTAAAAGGGGGCGTGGCAGTGGGCGGATTTCAAAAATTTTTACACTTGTTCTGTAGGCAGAGACGAGGATCCTATATACCAAATTTCATTATCCTAGCTCAAAATTTAAGGCCTAAAAATCGGTGACGTACAGACGGACGGACGGACGGACGGACGGACGGACAGACAGACATGGCTAATTCGACTCAGCTAGCGATTCTGAGTCGATCCATATACTTTGAGGTATATGTAGCTAAATTATTTCTCTATGTTACAAACTAAGTATCAAAACTAATATACCCCTATGGGATAGGGTATAAAAACATATGAGAGGCTACAATCCGCTGTGCGGATCGTTGAATACCCTATCCCATCCCATCCTTAAAATTAATATCCTCAAAATATAGGCCTTATGGCGATGAAATACAGAAAATGACATTGTCACAATATATTCCTCAGACAGTTTATCAAAATCTTTTGTGGTTCGACAACAAACAACGTATTTCTATTGCTAATGCCTTGGGATGGGGTATACAAATGGTTTTTGTAAGAAAACGTCCCCAAAATGTGGGCGTATTCACCTACGCCCACATGATCTTTAGACAAAATGTTTATATTACCATTGCGGAAGTATTTGCATCAAAATTTTTTTCGAAAGTTTTAAAATTTGGACAAAAAGCGTTTTTTACTAAAAACGCCCCCAAAAAGTGGGCGTGGCAAAAAACTTTGTATGGACGAAATATAGATATTAAGATTGTCTAAATATGCTGCTCAGGCACTTTTTTGAAATTCCTTACGGTTTGGCTTAAAACTACGTTTTTCTAAAAAGGGGGCGTGGCAGTGGGCGGATTTCAAAAATGTTTACACTTGTTCTGCTTCGTCGGCCAGAGAGTCTATATACCAAATTTGAACTGTCTAGCTCAAAATTTAAGGCCCAAAAATCGGTGACACACAGACGGACGGACGGACGGACGGACGGACGGACGGACGGACGGACGGACAGACAGACATGGCTTAATCGACTCAGCTAGCGATTCTGAATCGATCCATATACTTTGAGGTATATGTATCGAAATTATTTCTCTATGTTACAAACTTAATGTCAAAACTAATATACCCCCCTATGGGATAGGGTATAAAAACATATGAGAAGGCTACAATCCGCTGTGCGGATCGTTGAATATCCTATCCCATCCCAACCTTAAAATTAATATCCTCAAAATGTAGGCTTTATGGCCATGAAATACAGAAAATGACATTCTCGCAACATATTGTTCAGACAGTTTATCAAGCCTTTTTTGGTTCGAAAAAAAAAATATGAGAAGGCTACAATCCGCTGTGCGGATCGTTGAATACCCTATCCCATCCTATCCATAAAACTAAAATCCCCAAAAAAGGGGACATGGCTAAAAACACGATGTGGATAAATAGAAAAAATGATATAGTGACAACAAATTCTTCAGACTGCTTACAAAACACTTTAACGGTTCTACATAAGACAAGGTTTTCTCTTGCATATGTTATGGGGTAGTGTATAAAAATGGTTTTTATATAAAAACGCCCCCAAAAAGTGGGCGTGGGTTAAAATGGTATATAGACGAAATGTTCATATTAATAATGTTAATGATTCTGCGTCAACATTTTTTTCGAAAAATTTAAAATTTGACCGAAAACAGTTTTTTATTGAAAACGCCCCCAAAAAGTGGGCGTGGCAAAAAACTTTATATGGACGAAATATAGATATTAATATTGTCTAAATATGTTGTTCAGAAACTTTTTTAAAATTCCTTACGGTTTGGTCAAAAACTGAGTTTTTCTTAAAAGGGGGCGTGGCAGTGGGCGGATTTCAAAAATTTTTACACTTGTTCTGTAGGCAGAGACGAGGATCCTATATACCAAATTTCATTATCCTAGCTCAAAATTTAAGGCCTAAAAATCGGTGACGTACAGACGGACGGACGGACGGACGGACGGACGGACGGACGGACGGACGGACAGACAGACATGGCTTAATCGACTCAGCTAGCGATTCTGAGTCGATCCATATACTTTGAGGTATATGTAGCAAAATTATTTCTCTATGTTACAAACTAAGTATCAAAACTAATATACCCCTATGGGATAGGGTATAAACATATGAGAGGCTACAATCCGCTGTGCGGATCGTTGAATACCCTATCCCATCCCATCCTTAAAATTAATATCCTCAAAATATAGGCCTTATGGCGATGAAATACAGAAAATGACATTGTCACAATATATTCCTCAGACAGTTTATCAAAATCTTTTGTGGTTCGACAACAAACAACGTATTTCTATTGCTAATGCCTTGGGATGGGGTATACAAATGGTTTTTGTAAGAAAACGCCCCCAAAATGTGGGCGTAGGTGAAAATGATCTATAGACAAAATGTTTATATTACCATTGCGGAAGTATTTGCATCAAAAATTTTTTCGAAAGTTTTAAAATTTGGACAAAAAGCGTTTTTTACTAAAAACGCCCCCAAAAAGTGGGCGTGGCAAAAAACTTTGTATGGACGAAATATAGATATTAAGATTGTCTAAATATGCTGCTCAGGCATTTTTTTGAAATTCCTTACGGTTTGGCTTAAAACTACGTTTTTCTAAAAAGGGGGCGTGGCAGTGGGCGGATTTCAAAAATTTTTACACTTGTTCTGCTTCGTCGGCCAGAGAGTCTATATACCAAATTTGAACTCTCTAGCTCAAAATTTAAGGCCCAAAAATCGGTGACACACAGACGGACGGACGGACGGACGGACGGACGGACGGACAGACAGACATGGCTTAATCGACTCAGCTAGCGATTCTGAATCGATCCATATACTTTGAGGTATATGTATCGAAATTATTTCTCTATGTTACAAACTTAATGTCAAAACTAATATACCCCCCCTATGGGATAGGGTATAAAAATATGAGAAGGCTACAATCCGCTGTGCGGATCGTTGAATACCCTATCCCATCCTATCCATAAAACTAAAATCCCCAAAAAAGGGGGCATGGCTAAAAACACGATGTGGATAAAATAGAAAAAATGATATAGTGACAACAAGTTCTTCAGACTGCTTACAAAACAATTTTGCGGTTCTACAAAAGACTAGGTTTTCTCCTGCATATGTTATGGGGTAGTGTATAAAAATGGTTTTAATATAAAAACGCCCCCAAAAAGTGGGCGTGGGTTAAAATGGTATAAGGACGAAATGTTCATATTAATAATGTTAATGATTCTGCATCAAAATTTTTTTCGAAAAATTTAACATTTGACCGAAAACAGTTTTTGATTGAAAACGCCCCCAAAAAGTGGGCGTGGCAAAAAACTTTATATGGACGAAATATAGATATTAATATTGTCTAAATATGTTTTTCAGAAACTTTTTTAAAATTCCTTACGGTTTGGTCAAAAACTGAGTTTTTCTTAAAAGGGGGCGTGGCAGTGGGCGGATTTCAAAAATTTTTACACTTGTTCCGTAGGCAGAGAAGAGGATCCTATATACCAAATTTCATTATCCTAGCTCAAAATTTAAGGCCTAAAAATCGGTGACGTACAGACGGACGGACGGACGGACGGACGGACGGACGGACGGACGGACAGACAGACATGGCTTAATCGACTCAGCTAGCGATTCTGAGTCGATCCATATACTTTGAGGTATATGTAGCTAAATTATTTCTCTATGTTACAAACTAAGTATCAAAACTAATATACCCCTATGGGATAGGGTATAAAGAGAACACAACACATTTAACGAACACTATCGCATTTAGCAATTTTGCGTAAGATATATAAATGAATATTTCCCATAATGCTTTTCTAAAGGCGGGCTGAAGTGATTGTCAGTGTAGTAGTATTTCCCCTCAGCTATTCAAAAATCAGTTGACTTGGCCAGATTACCAAGTTTGACTTTTAAAGTTTGTTTTAGTTTTTGTTTATACCCTATCCCATAGGGGGGTATATTAGTTTTGACATTAAGTTTGTAACATAGAGAAATAATTTCGATACATATACCTCAAAGTATATGGATCGATTCAGAATCGCTAGCTGAGTCGATTAAGCCATGTCTGTCTGTCCGTCCGTCCGTCCGTCCGTCCGTCCGTCTGTGTGTCACCGATTTTTGGGCCTTAAATTTTGAGCTAGAGTGTTGAAATTTGGTATATAGACTCTCTGGCCGACGAAGCAGAACAAGTGTAAAAATTTTTGAAATCCGCCCACTGCCACGCCCCCTTTTTAGAAAAACTTATTTTTTGGCCAAACCGTAAGGAATTTCAAAAAAGTGTCTTTGCAACATATTTAGACAATCCTAATATCTATATTTCGTTCATACAAAGTTTTTTGCTACGCCCACTTTTTGGGGGCGTTTTTAGTAAAAAACGCTTTTTGTCCAAATTTTAAAACTTTCGAAAAAATGTTTGATGCAAATACTTCCGCAATGGTAATATAAACATTTTGTCCATAGATCATTTTCACCTACGCCCACATTTTGGGGGCGTTTTTTTACAAAAACCATTTGTATACCCCATCCCAAGGCATTAGCAATAGAAATACGTTGTTTTTTGTCGAACCACACAAGATTTTGAGAAACTGTCTGAGCAATATATTGTGACAATGTCATTTTCAGTATTTCATCGCCATAAGGCCTATATTTTGAGAATATTAATTTAAAGGATGGGATGGGATAGGTTATCCAACGATCCGCATAGCGGATTGTAGCCTCTCATATGTTTTTGTCATTGGTTATTGATTGAAAAGACTTAGTTATGGATCTTCAATATAAATGTTTCACTGCAGAATATAAAACTAAACATTTTTGTTATCTATTACTTTTTTATATATCATATTAAATAATTTTTAGTTTTATTGACAACACTTTATAGGTTCCTTATTGAATAGATGATGGTCACACTAATTACGTAGGTAGACTTGAGGGGAAATTTCTTTATTTTTTTTACTCGTACTTTTAAAGGCGTACTGAAGTTGAATTGTCAAAAGTTATTCAATTCCATCTATTAATTAAAAAAAAGGGTGTTACAATCAGGGCCTGTGCGAAATTTAAAATAAAATAATTATATTATATATGATATTGTTGTTGATAACTAGAAAGCAATCTGGAAAGATGTTGAGAATTTGTATTTAAGGGAGATTCCAAATAATTTATAAAATATAAAGGTGAGGCTTGCCGCTCAAATGATAAGTACAACAGTTCCAGCTGGAATTAATATATTTGCTTATATTACCTCTGTTATATGAGGTCTTCAATTCAACTAAACTTCGAGAATATTAAAAAAATTCAACTAAAGAATACGATTTATAAAATGATATTAATCAATATTTAGTGCAATAAAGAAAACTGTGTTAAATGTCTCTGAACAAGAAAACTTAATCAATATTGCATGGAAAACAACGTTGCGATTTTACGCAACCGTGTTGTTATTTCGAAGATATGACATTTCCAGAAGAAATTTAAAAAAAAGCAATAGCCCATCATATGATTGTTCATGAATTATTGAAGTTTATGAATTTTTTTCTTAAATTTTAGTTTGTTTTCTAAACGATTTGTCTAAAACAAATTACAAAGCAATTTGACGTGTATAGTAGGAAAATATAAGGTTTTGTAGGGGCAAAAGTAATGTTTGATTTGACATAACTCGGTTGGACGTCATTTGAAATAGAATTTTAGCAAAATTCCTAATCTCAGAATGTGAAATTATATCGCAGAATGCTTCGCATTTCGGCTGAAATCACGAATTTCGCTTTCAAAACCGAACAATATAACCTCAGTATTGAAAATGCATTTAACTGAAAGAAAAGAAAAAATCAAATAAAGCTTTATCTAGGAGTGTGAGTTAAAAATGTTTCCTCTTATTTTACAGATTTTAAAGAATATGAGGGTCCAAGATTTACACGTGCTTCTCAACAATTCTTAAACTAGTTAGAAAATCTTGAACAAAAATTTAAATCCTTTTTTGCAAATATGTATTTTCTTAAAAAAATTGCGATTCATCGCATTTACATTTTGAAAAAATGGTTTATTTGCTGTAAAAATGAATATAAGGAATTTCTCATAAAATGTTCAAGTACAAGTTTATCATATAATTAAACAGTTTAATAAGGAAACAACAAAACTAGCAACAAACAAAAATATTTATTATTTTGCTATTTTTTTTACAACGCACCCTGTGTAACAATTCGAAAAATTTCTACTCCTTTTCTATCTCTCTTTCACTGCAAGTCTTCCTTACTACCGTCTATTACTCGTGTATGTGATTCATAGCGTAACTTCAAATTATAAAATCGTCGAGAGTGTCCCTACTCACTGTAAGTAGATATACTCTGAAATGTACCACCGCAGGGGTATAAATACCGGGCCAAAATCATTTAATTTTCACTCTTGTTCAGTCAGGAGTTTGATGCGGTCATCAATTCGGTCAGCTGTTTTCTCCTGCCAATTGAAAACCCACCACACTTCTTGCGCGTTATCTCTGTGCTTCAACAGATACTGCAGTCTTAGGACAGCATACCTGTGGGTACTGTATTTTTATACCCTATCCCATAGGGGTATATTAGTTTTGATACTTAGTTTGTAACATAGAGAAATAATTTAGCTACATATACCTCAAAGTATATGGATCGACTCAGAATCGCTAGCTGAGTCGAATTAGCCATGTCTGTCTGTCCGTCCGTCCGTCCGTCCGTCCGTCCGTCCGTCTGTCTGTTCGTCACCGATTTTTGGGACTTAAATTTTGAGCTAGGATAATGAAATTTGGTATATAGGATCCTTGGCCGAGTCACCAGAACAAGTGTAAAAATTTTTAAAATCCGCCCACTGCCACGCCCCCTTTTAGAAAAAACATAGTTTTAAGCCAAACCGTAGGGAATTTCAAAAAAGTGTGTTAGCAACATATTTAGACAATCCTAATATCTATATTTCGTCCATACAACGTTTTTCGCCACGCCCACTTTTTGGGGGCGTTTTTAGTAAAAAACGTTTTTTGTCCAAATTTTAAAACTTTCGAAAAAAATGTTGATGCAAATACTTCCGCAATGGTAATATAAACATTTTGTCCATAGATCATTTTCACCTACGCCCACATTTTGGGGCGTTTTCTTACAAAAACCATTTGTATACCCCATCCCAAGGCATTAGCAATAGAAATACGTTGTTTTTTGTCGAACCACAAAAGATTTTGAGAAACTGTCTGAGCAATATATTGTGACAATGCCATTTTCTGTTTTTCATCGCCATAAGGCCTATATTTTGAGGATATTAATTTAAAGGATGGGATGGGATAGGGTATTCAACGATCAGCATAGCGGATTGTAGCCTCTCATATGTTTTCTCTATGTTTATACCCTATCCCATAGGGGTATATTAGTTTTGATACTTTGTTTGTAACATAGAGAAATAATTTAGCTACATATACCTCAAAGTATATGGATCGACTCAGAATCGCTATCTGAGTCGATTAAGCCATGTCTGTCTGTCCGTCCGTCTGTACGTCACCGATTTTTAGGCCTTAAATTATGAGCTAGGATAATGAAATTTGGTATATGGGATCCTCGCCCGTGCCTACAGAACAAGTATAAAAATTTTTGAAATTCGTCCACTGCCACGCACCCTTTTAAGATAAACTCAATTTTTGGCAAAACCGTAAGGAATTTTAAAAAAGTGTCTGAGAAGCATATTTAGAGAATCGTAATATCTATATTTCGTCAATACAAAGTTTTTTGCCACGCCCACTTTTTGGGGGCGTTTTCTATAAAAAAAAAACCTTTTTTGGCGAAATTTGAAAATTTTCGAAAAAAAATTTGATGCAAAATCATTGGTAGTATTCATATGAACATTTCGTCAGTAGACTATTTTAACCCTCGCCCACTTTTTGGGGGCGTTTTCCTAAAAAAACCATTTGTATGCCCTACCCCAAGGCATATGCAATACAAAAACGTGGTTTTTTGTCGAACCATAAAAGAATTTGATAATCCTTCGGAACAATATGTTGTAACAACGTCATTTTCAATACTTTATGACCATAAAGACCATATTTTGGGGATATCAATTTTAAGGATGGGATGGGATAGGGTATTAAACGATCCGCACAGCGGATTGTAGCCTTCTCATATGTTACAAACTATGTATCAAAACTAATATACCCCTATGGGATAGGGTATAAAAATGTATTCTACTTACCCCACCATGCCGTTTCCGTTCTAAAACCTGACAACGCCTTCACTAAACTTCGTGTGGTTTTAGATGGAGCCTTCAAGGATACCAATGGTCACTCGAGAACATAAATTCGTTTTCACAGCGGATATAATCAAAATGTTTCGTCAAATAAGGATTTCCGAAAAAGACAGACATTTTTTTACGGATAATTTGGCGAAAATCGCCTAAAGCCCTAAAACCACACTCTATATGTTGGTTTGGTCCAAATTGGAAAACTGGCCCACTGACACTGAAGAAGACCCGGAATGTGCAAAGGAAGAAAGGAAGCATAAACAACAAAGCCTCCAAATCGTAACTTCTGTTCATCCCTTCGAAAACCTCGCAAATGCATTTTTATCCTGGAACAAACAGATCAGAAGCGTTGTATTTCTGTTTCGGTTCATTTCAAAAAGTCGAAATCAAACTAATTACTTTTCTCCTCATTTAAAAAGTGAGGAATTACGAAACGCAAAACCGATTATCATCAAATGGCTTCGAAACAAGTATTTCGGAAAATGGATGCACGATCTCGAAAGATGTGTAAATTAAACAACAATTGCAAAATTTTAAATCTTAATCCATTTTTAGATGACGAAAAAGTACTTCGCGTTGGTGGAAGAATCGAGGAAGCTAACATCGCCTACAACGCAAAGCATCCCATAATAAAACTCAAAGAAAATTCTACTCGACGCACACCATAGATTTCTTCATCCAGGTGTTTTTACGCTCTTCGCACTTGTTCGCCAGGAATACTGGATAACCGGTTACAGAAACTTACTGAGGAAGATCCCACACGAATGTATTTAGTGTTTCAAGCAGAGAAACGCTACAGCGAACCAGCCTTCCACCCCAATAATTCAATCCAGGCATTTCGCTCTCTGTGGATGCGATTGCGCAGGTCCGATCGCCATCAAAACGAAAGCTGAAAGGAAATCACACGTCACTGAGGAATATATCTCCTTGTTTCTATGGATATCAACGAAGGCCATCCATCTGGAACTCGTAAGTGACCTCAGTACGGATGAATTCATAGCTGCACTTCATCGCTTCTTTCCTCGAAGAGGAAAGCCGTCACATATGTATACCGATAACGGGACGAATTTTCGAGGAGCCGCTCGCACATTATCTGAATTACACAATCTTGTTCTCTCCCAACAACATAATACATCTGTGGAAGTGACATTGGCGAGAGATGGCATTATATGGTATTTTATACCCCCCTCCGCACCACACATTGGCGGACTGTGGGAAGCAGGTGTAAAATATGTCAAGCATCATCTCCGACGGGTAATCGGAGAAGATGTTCTTAATTTCGAAGAATTGTACTTCTTACGCAGATAGAAGCAATACTTAATTCTAGACCTTTATGTCGGATGTCTGACAATGATATTGATGTTCTCACTCCTGTACACATCTTTCTAGGTGAACCTTATTCATCAGTTACGGAACCATCATTTGATATACCAACAAATTGATTATCATCTTGGCAATCCATACAGGCAAAAGTTCAAGGCTACTGGAAACGTTGGAGCATGGAGTACATCACATCCTCCAAAACCGACCTAAATGGCAACAATCTCAACCTGATTTGAACGTTTTTTCGAATATTTGAAAATTCGACCGAAAAAGGTTTCTTACTAAAAACGCCGCCAAAAAGTGGGCGTGGCAAAAAACTTTAAACAGACGAAATATAGATATTACGGATCTCTGAATATGCTGTTCAGATACTTTTTAAAATTCCTTACGGTTAGGCCGAAACTACGTTTTTCTAAACAGGGGCCGTGGCAGTGGGCGGATTTTTTAAAAAAAAGGAAATACTTGTTCTGCTGGGAGCAACAATGAGAACGTGTAGCAAATTACATCATTCTAGCTCAAAATTTAAGGCCCAAACACTGGTTACATACGGACGAACGGGCGGACAGACATGGTTTAATCGACTCAGCTAGCGATACTGAGTCGATCCATATACTTTGAGGTATATATAGCTAAATTATTTCTCTATGTTACAAACTATGTATCAAAACTAGTATACCCCTATGGGATAGGGTATAAAAACCGTTGTTTTTTGAGGAACCATAAAAGATTTTGATAAACTGTTTGAACAATAGCTATGTTGCGACAATGCCCTTTTCTGTATTACATAGCCATAAAGCCTACATTTTGAGGATATTAATTTTATGGATGTGATGGGATAGGTTAATAGTTTAAAACCTCTTACTCATTAGAAATATATATTAAAATAATTAATTGGTTGTAGCATTAAGTTCTTTGTTCTTACGCGAAAAGTAGTTGGTGCAATAAATGAGTTGTCCTGGTGTAATATTAAGTGTATTTTGTGTCCAAAAACAGTTAGTATATATTCTGGATGTGGATCCCATATTTGGTCATATTTGCTGCGAAAATTGCCAGTTACACTATATGCTGAAAAATAATCTAAGCGTATATAACGATAAGAAGTTTGTTTTGCAGTTATAAAAAGTTGGTATACATTGCTTTAGTTTGCATATTTTACCTTTTTTGTTATCATTCCTTTTTGATTCATATAGTAAATCGTCCGAATTTAATGAAACATTGTGAACTTTGATGGGTTTAGTAAAATCGCTTAATTCACTTTTGGCGGTACCAACTGTATAGACTGTTTTTTTTTCGTTATCATCTAAAAACGAAATGACTTTATTATATAATTTTGGCTTTTTACTAAAAATATTAAAATGACAAACCTGAGATGTCTAATTCGGATATATTAAATGATTTATTTACTAATTTGTAATCATAGTCTTTTGTTTCGTCCGAAGACTGCGTCAAATGACTACATTTTGTAAGGGAAAAATTCAAAAGCATTAGTAATCCAAAAACGAATAATATACATATTGAAAAAATAATTTTCCATTTGTTTTGTTTCCACTGGGTTGACATATTTTATGTTGGGGTCTGCCAAAAGTACTGCAGTTTTGAGTAGAAATCTGTAAATATGAAATATATAAATTATTGTTACTATTATGTGTGTATTTAAATGTAATAATTTGTAAATATATACATTATACATCAGTGCACAGAACGAATGGCTTTTTCCTAACAAGAAAGGCTGTTTTGAGTGAATGATATGAATGCTTGTGAGACTTTCGCGAGAGGTGAACAAGGGAAACCGCGCATAGTAGTCCATCGCACAAACCACTAGGCCACTGTGAATCGTTTTATAGCCTATCCCATTCCACCCTCAAAATAATTGGATGTAGTTAAAACTTTATATTGATAGATAATATATTCCTTACTTATATTATAATCCCTTACTTATATAAGAGGCAAATCAGATTCGATGTATATATGTATCTCCCACGAAATTTCCGAAACTTACTAACGGATTTGAGTGGAGTTTCCTCCTATAGATTTAGAATTCTTCTGCGGAGTTTTTTCTGTACCACATTTTTCGGCCTTTTTCGGTGGTTTATCTCAATTTTTCTTAACTCTTAATAAATGGAACTTAATTTTATTTACATATCTATTGAGAACTTTGATTAAGAAATCCATTGGTATATATATTATCTCTGTACCTCATCTTAGAGAAAAGTTATAATATAAAACATATATTATTTGAATATATGAATGAATGTATTGTGAATACCATCAATGCCAATGACGGTGCCCAAGCGGAGCACGTGTTTATGAGTGTTCATTATGTAGTTATGTATGTAACTTAAAATGTTGTTTAAGGCCAAACAAATATTAAATCATCTTTCGTTTTTTTCGTGAATGGAATTTATCTTAAAATATGATATCTACATGTATTTGTTTATTTTTATACTTCCACACAGTTGCTTAAGACAAAGGTGCTGATGTGCAGTTTTTTTTAAAGAAACACTATTAGATCTATGTCGTAGCAGAAATTTGATACAGCATATAATATGCATCCACAGGCTCATCATTTAGTGCATTTGTTAGTGGGACATTACAGAACATAGAAGTTATTAAGTCTGACATCACTAACAAAATCAATAAACAATAAATTCAACAAAA
The DNA here is from genome assembly GCA_932526625.1 of Rhingia campestris. Lineage (NCBI taxonomy): Eukaryota > Metazoa > Arthropoda > Insecta > Diptera > Syrphidae > Rhingia > Rhingia campestris. The sequence continues at coordinate 63,300,384 of OW052183.1, forward strand.
ATGTAATATAATTAAACAAGAAACAAAATTTACCTTTACTTATTACGGCTCTAGCAAACAGTTTCGCAGAGTGTTTTTCAAACTTCTCTTACTAAAATGCAGTTCAACTACATCGCTATTTTTGTTGTAAACTCTACTCATGCGACTAATAGCCTCATGCATACTATAGTTCTGTTTATGGTTAGGTATACATATGTAATATATTTACAACCTACGTAGTTGTAGGTACCTCCCCGGGTATTAAAACCAATAGCACTTCAAAGATCAGGGCCATCAATTTCTCCTGATAATAATTGGTGTAAGAAAACCATGTCGCTGTTAAGTCTACGTTGAGACAAAGGCAACAGCTGTAGTAGTTTAATTCGACACCTTTATGGAGGCAAATTGTGTAAATCATCCCATGGTAGTCCTCTCAAAGCAAATCTTATGAATTTGCATTGGACTGTCTCAATTCTATTTGAATGAACTGCATAGAAGGGCGTCCAAACTTGTAAGGCATACTCCAAATGAGGGCGAACTAGACAATTATAAAGGGAGAGTGTGACATAAGGATCATTAAACTCTTTTGAACACCTTTTTATAAATCCTTACATAGAGTTTGATTTATTGATGATAACGTTAATGTGTTTATTAAACTCCATTTCAGGATCAAAATAAACACCTAGATATTTAAAACTGTCTACACAACAGAGAGTGTGTCCGGACAGAGTATAACTAAAATTGGATGGAGCACATTTTCCGGAAAATGTCATATGCTGACACATAGTAGGGTTCAAATTCAAACCGTTTTAAAGATGCCATATGGTAAAACTATTTAAATCGGTTTGTAGTTGCAGCGAATCATTTAGATCTCCTACACATTTGAAAATTTTGATATCATCAGCATATATCAATATGTTGCTATCTTGAATACAAGCTCTTACATCGTTAACTGCAACATATTTTTCTATGTATTCTATGTATTTCATAGCCATAAAGCCTATATTTTGAGGATATTAATTTTAAGGATGGGATTGGAAAGGGTATTCAACGATCCAACGATCCGCACATACCATAGGGGTATATTAGTTTTATACATAGTTTGTAACATAGAGACATAATTTTGCTACATATACCTCAAAGTATATGGATCGACTCAGAATCGCTAGCTGAGTCGAATTAGCCATGTCTGTCTGTCCGTCCGTCCGTCTGTCTGTTCGTCACCGATTTTTGGGCCTTAAATTTTGAGCTAGGATAATGAAATTTGGTATAAAGGATCCTCGTCCGTGCCACCAGAACAAGTGTGAACATTTTTGAAATCCGCACACTGCCACGCCCCCTTTTTAGAAAAACCTTTTTTTTGGCCAAACCGTAAGGAATTTCAAAAAAGTGTCTGAGCAGTATATTTAGACAATCCTAATATCTATATTTCGTTCATACAAAGTTATTTGCCACGCCCACTTTTTGGGAGCGTTTTTAGTAAAAACGCTTTTTGTCCAAATTTTAAAACTTTCGAAAAATGTTTGATGCAAATACTTCCGCAATGGTAATATAAACAATTTGTCCATAGATCATTTTCACCTACGCCCACATTTTGGGGGCGTTTTCTTACAAAAACCATTTGTATACCCCATCCCAAGGCATTAGCAATAGAAATACGTTTTTTTTGTCGAACCACAAAAGATTTTGAGAAACTGTCTGAGCAATATATTGTGACAATGTCATTTTCTGTATTTCATCGCCATAAGGCCTATATTTTGAGGATATTAATTTAAAGGATGGGATGGGATAGGGTATTCAACGATCCGCATAGCGGATTGTAGCCTCTCATATGTTTATACCCTATCCCATAGGGGTATATTAGTTTTGATACTTATAGGGTAGGGTATTCAACGATCCGTACAGCGGATTGTAGCCTTCTCATATGTTTATACCCTATCCCATAGGGGGGTATATTAGTTTTGATACTTAGTTTGTAACATAGAGAAATAATTTTGCTACATATACCTCAAAGTATATGGATCGACTCAGAATCGCTAGCTGAGTCGAATTAGCCATGTCTGTCTGTCCGTCCGTCCGTCCGTCCGTCCGTCCGTCCGTCCGTCCGTCTGTCTGTTCGTCACCGATTTTTGGGCCTTAAATTTTGAGCTAGGATAATGAAATTTGGTATATAGGATCCCTGGCCGAGTCACCAGAACAAGTGTAAAAATTTTTAAAATCCGCCCACTGCCACGCCCCCTTTTAGAAAAAACGTAGTTTTAAGCCAAACCGTAAGGAATTTCAAAAAAGTGTGTGAAAAATATATTTAGACAATCCTAATATCTATATTTCGTGCATACAAAGTTTTTTGCCACGCCCACTTTTTGGGGGCGTTTTTAGTAAAAAACGTTTTTTGCCCAAATTTTAAAACTTTCGAAAAAAATTTTGATGCAAATACTTCCGCAATGGTAATATAAACATTTTGTCTGTAGATCATTTTCACCTACGCCCACATTTTGGGGCGTTTTCTTACAAAAACCATTTGTATACCCCATCCCAAGGCATTAGCAATAGAAATACGTTGTTTTTTGTCGAACCACAAAAGATTTTGAGAAACTGTCTGAGCAATATATTGTGACAATGTCATTTTCTGGTTTTCATCGCCATAAGGCCTATATTTTGAGGATATTAATTTAAAGGATGGGATGGGATAGGGTATTCAACGATCCGCATAGCGGATTGTAGCCTCTCATATGTTTTTTTATATAAAAACGCCCCCTAAAAGTGGCCGTTCGTTAAAATGGTCTATAGAAGAAATGTTCATATTAATATAACTTATGATTCTGCATCAAAAATTTGTTTGAGCATTTTAAAATTTGACCGAAAAACGATTTTTATTACAAACGCCCCCAAAAAATGGGCGTGGCAAAAAACTTTACATGAACGAAATATAGATATTATGATTGTCTAACTACGCTTCTCAGACACTTTTTTAAAAATCCTTTTGGTTTGGCCAAAAAATACGTTTTTCTAAAAAGGGGGCGTGGCAGTGGGCGGATTTCAAAAATGTTCACACTTGTTCGGCTGGGAGCAACAGAGACCACGTGTACCAAATTTCATCATTCTAGCTCAAAATTTAAGGCCCAAAAACTGGTGACGTACGGACGGACGGACAGACATGGCTTAATCGACTCAGCTATCGATTCTGAGTCGATCCATATACTTTGAGGTACATGTAGCAAAATTATTTCGCTATGTTACAAACTATGTATAAAAACTAATGTACCCCCCTATGGGATAGGGTATAAAAACGTTGTTTTTTGTCGAACCACAAAAGGCTTTGATAAACTCTCTGAGCAATATATTAGGACAATGTCATTTTCTGTATTTTATCGCCATAAAGCCCAAATTTTTAGGATATTATTTTAAAGATGGGATGGGATAGGGTATTCAACGATCTGCACAGCGGATTGTAGCTTTCTCATATGTTTATACCGTATCCCATAGGGGTATATTAGTTTTGATACTTAGTTTGTAACAGAGAGAAATAATTTAGCTACATATACCTCAAAGTATATGGATCGACTCAGAATCGCTAGCTGAGTCGAATTAGCCATGTCTGTCTGTCCGTCCGTCCGTCGCCGATTTTTTGGCCTTAAATTTTGAGCTAGGGCAATGAAATTTGGTATATAGGATCTTCGTCCGTGCCACCAGAACGAGTGTAAAAATTTTTGAAATCCGCCCATTGCCACGCCCCCTTTTTAGGAAAATGTATTTTTTGGTCAAACCGTAAGGAATTTCGAAAAAGTGTCTGAGCAGCATATTTAGAGAATCGTAATATCTATATTTCGTTTATATAAAGTTTTTGCCACGCCCACTTTTGGGGACGTTATTTATAATAAACGTTTTCTGGTCAAATTTTAAAAATTTCAAAAAAAATTTGATGCACAATCATTGGTAGTATTAATGTGAACATTTCGTCTACAGACCTTTTTTGACCTTTGATGCACATTCATTGGTAGTATTAATGTGAACATTTCGTCTACAGACCTTTTTAAACCACGCCCACTTTTTGGGGGCGTTTTCTTACAAAAACCGTTTGTATACCCTACCCCATAGCATATGCAGGAGAAAACCTTGTCTTTTGTAAAACCGTAAAAGTGTTTTGTAAGCAGTCTGAAGAACTTGTTGTCACTATGTCATTTTTAACTTTCTCTTACAAAGAGAAAGATATTGTTTTCGTGAAAAATTTCGACCTCGAGATTTTGATTGATTCTAACATTACGATGATAGCGGAGCCTAAAAAGTGGTTTTTGGAATTCCGTCCGTCGGTCCGTCGGTCCGTCGGTCCGTCTGTCCGTAATGGTCTCCCCAGCCTAAACGTCTTGACCGATTTTCTTCAAACTTCGTATCCAAGTTTGTTTTGGTCATAATTCTAGGCCATTTTTTTTGTTTGCTTTTAGCCATGTTAATAACGGTACCTGCCATATAAAAATTACACATAACCTCAATTTTCTCGAAAACGGCTCTAACGATTTTGATTAAACTTTATATATACTATAAGCATATTAGTTCCAACAAAACTGCATACCCAGTTTTTGCGAGAAAATCCATATAACGGATTTTGTCATTTAGGCCATATAAATAAAATTGTTAATTTCTCGTAAACTACTATGTCAAATTGAATGAAATTTAATATATATACTACTATTATAGTTTGAAACAATTCCACATAATTAGTTTTAGCCCAACTATCACTAAACGGAATTTTCAGTTTTGGCCAATAACTGAAAATCATCATTTTGGAGGAAACGTTCGTATAATCACATTTCGACATTATTTATATCATTTTCAGCATTAATAATCAAAATGCGTACTATTTGATCTAACGCCTAACTCGCTGTGAAAGAGAAAGTTGCGTACGACCCAGTCGTGCACCCACCACTCGTTTCTATTTTATCCACATCGTGTTTTTAGCCATGCCCACTTTTTTGGGGATTTTAGTTTTATGGATAGGATGGGATAGGGTATTCAACGATCCGCACAGCGGATTGTAGCCTTCTCATATGTTTATACCCTATCCCATAGGGGGGTATATTAGTTTTGATATTTAGTTTGTAACATAGAGAAATAATTTTGCTACATATACCTCAAAGTATATGGATTGACTCAGAATCGCTAGCTGAGTCGAATTAGCCATGTCTGTATGTCCGTCCGTCCGACCGTCCGACCGTCCGTCCGTCCGTCCGTCCGTCTGTCTGTTCGTCACCGATTTTCGGGCCTTAAATTTTGAGCTAGGATAATGAAATTTGGTATATAGGATCCTCGTCCGTGCCACCAGAATAAGTGTTAAAAATTTTGAAATCCGCCTACTGCCACGCCCCCTTTTTAGTAAAACTTATTTTTTGGCCAAACCGTAAGGAATTTCAAAAAAGTGTCTGAGCAGCATATTTAGACAATCCTTATATCTATATTTCGTTTATACAAAGTTTTTTGCCACGCCCACTTTTTGGGGGCGTTTTTAGTAAAAAACGCTTTTTGTCCAAATTTTAAAACTTTCGAAAAAAATTTTGAGGCAAATACTTCCGCAAGGGTAATATTAACATTCTGTCTAAAGAATATTTTCACCTACGCCCACATTTTGGTGGCGTTTTCTTACAAAAACCATTTGTATGCCCTACCCCAAGGCATATGCAAAGAAAAACGTTGTTTTTTGTCGAACCATAAAAGAATTTGATAAACTGTCTGAGCAATATGTTGTAACAACGTCATTTTCAATACTTTACGACCATAAAGATCATATTTTGGGATTGTAGCCTTCTCATATGTTTTTATACCCTATCCCATAAGGGTATATTATATATATACCTCAAAGTATATGGATCTACTCAGAATCGCTAGCTGAGTCGATTAAGCCATGTCTGTCTGTCTGTCCGTCCGTCCGTCCGTCTGTCTGTTTGTCACCGATTTTTGGGCCTTAAATTTTGAGCTAGGACAATGAAATTTGGTATATAGGATCCTCGTCCGTGCCACCAGAACGAGTGTAAAAATTTTTGAAATCCGCCTACTGCCACGCCCCCTTTTTAGGAAAATGTATTTTTTGGCCAAACCGTAAGGAATTTCAAAAAAGTGTCTGAGAAGCATATTTAGAGAATCGTAATATCTATATTTCGTTTATATAAAGTTTTTGTCACGCCCACTTTTGGGGGCGTTATTTATAATAAACTTTTTCTGGTCAAATTTTAAAAATTTAAAAAAAAAAATTGATGCACAATCATTGGTAGTATTAATGTGAACATTTCGTCTACAGACCTTTTTAAACCACGCCCACTTTTTGGGGGCGTTTTCTTACAAAAACCGTTTGTATACCCTACTCTATAGCATATGCAGGAGAAAAACGATGTTTTGTCAAACAACAAAAGATTCTGATAAACCCATAAAGCCCATAAAGCCCACTTTTTGGAGATATTAATTTTAAGGATGGGATGGGATAGGGTATTCAACGATCCGCACAGCGGATTGTAGCCTTCTCATATGTTTATACCCTATCCCATAGGGGTATATTAGTTTTGATACTTAGTTTGTAACATAGAGAAATAATTTTGCTACATATACCTCAAAGTATATGGATCGACTCAGAATCGCTAGCTGAGTCGATTAAGCCATGTCTGTCTGTCCGTCCGTCCGTCCGTCCGTCTGTACGTCAACGATTTTTAGGCCTTAACTGTTGAGCTAAGATTATGAAATTTGGTATATAGGATCCTCGTCTCTGCCTACAGAAAAAGTGTAAATTTTTTTGAAATCCGCCCACTGCCACGCCTCCTTTTAAGAAAAACTCAGTTTTTGACCAAACCGTAAGGAATTTTAAAAAAGTTTCTGAACAACATATTTAGACAATATTAATATCTATATTTCGTCTATATAAAGTTTTTTGCCACGCCCACTTTTTGATGGCGTTTTCTATAAAAAAACTGTTTTCGGTAAAATTTTAAATTTTTCGAAATAAATTTTGATGCAGAATCATTAACATTATTAATATAAACATTTCGTCTATATACAATTTTAACCCACGCCCACTTTTTGGGGGCGTTTTTATATAAAAACCATTTTTATACACTACTCCATAACATATGCAGGAGAAAAGCTTGTCTTTTGTAAAACCGTAAAAGTGTTTTGTAAGCAGTCTGAAGAACTTGTTGTCACTATATCATTTTTTCTATTTTATCCACATCGTGTTTTTAGCCATGCCCACTTTTTTGGGGATTTTATTTTTATGGATAGGATGGGAGAGGGTATTCAACGATCCGCACAGCGGATTGTATTCTTCTCATATGTTTATACCCTATCCCATAGGGGGGTATATTAGTTTTGATACTTAGTTTGTAACATAGAGAAATAATTTTGCTACATATACCTCAAAGTATATGGATCGACTCAGATCGCTAGCTGAGTCGAATTAGCCATGTCTGTCTGTCCGTCCGTCCGTCCGTCTGTCTGTTCGTCACCGATTTTTAGGCCTTAAATTTTGAGCTAGGATAATGAAATTTGGTATATAGGATCCTTGTCCGTGCCACCAAAACAAGTGTAAAAATTTTTGAAATCCGCCCACAGCCACGCCCCCTTTTTAGGAAAACGTATTTTTTGGCCAAACCGTAAACAATTTTAAAACATATGAAAAGGCTACAATCCGCTGTGCGGCTCGTTGAATACCCTATCCCATCGCACCTTAAAATAATATCCCCAAAATATAGGCCTTATGGCGATGAAATACAGAAAATGACATTGTCACAATATATTCTTCAGACAGTTTATCAAAATCTTTTGTGGTTCGACAAAAAACAACGGTTTTCTATTGCTAATGCCTTGGGAGGGGGTATACAAATGGTTTTTGTAAGAAAAAGCCCCCAAAATGTGGGCGTAGGTGAAAATGATCTATATACAAAATGTTTATATTACCATTGCGGAAGTATTTGCATCAACATTTTTTTCGAAAGTTTTAAAATTTGGACAAAAAACGTTTTTTACTAAAAACGCCCCCAAAAAGTGGGCGTGGCAAAAAACTTTGTATGAACGAAATATAGATATTAAGATTATCTAAATATGTTGCAAACACTTTTTTTTGAAATTCCTTACGGTTTGGCTTAAAACTACGTTTTTTCTAAAAGGGGGCGTGGCAGTGGGCGGATTTTAAAAACTTTTACACTTGTTCTGGTGACTCGGCCAAGGAACCTATAAACCAAATTTCATTATCCTAGCTCAAAATTTAAGGCCCAAAAATCGGTGAGAAAACAGACAGACGGATGGACGGACGGACAGACAGACATGGCTAATTCGACTCAGCTAGCGATTCTGAGTCGATCCATATACTTTGAGGTATATGTAGCTAAATTATTTCTCTATGTTACAAACTAAGTATCAAAACTAATATACCCCTATGGGATAGGGTATAAAAAATGACTGAGGAGCATTTTTAGAGAATCGTAATATCTATATTTCGTCAATATAAAGTTTTTTGCCACGCCCACTTTTTGGGGGCGTTTTTTATAAAAAATGTTTTTTGGTCAAATTTTAAAGTTTTCGAAAAAAATTTTGATGCACAATCATTGGCAGTATTAATACCAACATTTCGTCAATAGACCATTTTTACCCACGCCCACTTTTTGGGGGCGTTTTCTTACAAAAACCATTTGTATGCCCTACCCCAAGGCATATGCAAAGAAAAACGCTGTTTTTTGTGGAACCATAAAAGAATTTGATAAACCTTCGGAGCAATATGTTGTAACAACGTCATTTTCAATACTTTATGACCATAAAGATCATATTTTGGGGATATTAATTTTAAGGATGGGATGGGATAGGGTATTAAACGATCCGCACAGCGGATTGTAGCCTTCTCATATGTTTTATTTTCCAAACTATTGGAGCAATTATGCATGAAAGTTAATAGATTTGTTACAGTGGATCGATGTTTAACAAAACCATGCTGTTCTTCACTGATGATGTCTCGACAAAGAAAGACCAATTTATCACAGATAATATGTTCGAATAACTTAGGAATGCAAGATACTTTTGAGATAGGTCTTTAATTAGAAATATCTCCACGCTCACCTTTTTTAAAAACATATGAGGAGGCTACAATCCGCTGTGCGGATCGTTTAATACCCTATCCCATCCTATCCATAAAACTAAAATCCCCAAAAAAGTGGGCATGGCTAAAAACACGATGTGGATAAAACAGAAAAACTGATATAGTGACAACAAATTCTTCAGACTGCTTACAAAACACTTTTACGGTTCTACAAAAGACAAGGTTTTCTCCTGCATATGATATGGGGTAGTGTATAAAAATGGTTCTTATATAAGAACGCCCCCAAAAAGTGGGCGTGGGCTAAAATTGTATATAGACGAAATGTTTATATTAATAATGTTAATGATTCTGCATCAAAATTTTTTTCGAAAAATTTAAAATTTGACCGAAATCAGTTTTTTTTATAGAAAACGCCCCCAAAAAGTGGGCGTGGCAACAAACTTTATAAAGAAGATATATAGATATTAATATTGTCTAAATATGTTGTTCAGAAACTTTTTTAAAATTCCTTACGGTTTGGTTAAAAACTGAGTTTTTCTTAAAAGGGGGCGTGGCTGTGGGCGGATTTCAAAAATTTTTACACTTGTTCTGTAGGCAGATACGAGGATCCTATATACCAAATTATCCTAGCTCAAAATTTAAGGCCTAAAAATCGGTGACGTACAGACGGACGGACGGACGGACAGACAGACATGGCTTAATCGACTCAGCTAGCGATTCTGAGTCGATCCATATACTTTGAGGTATATGTAGCAAAATTATTTCTCTATGTTACAAACTAAATATCAAAACTAATATACCCCTATGGAATAGGGTATAAATAGGTGTAATAAATGCATTTTTCCATTGAGTTGGGAATACTCCAGTGGTAAAGGAGCTTTCAAACATATACTTAAGAGCATCTTTGCATTGCTTTACGACTACTGGTGGGATTTCATCGGGCCCCGCAGAATAGTCATTATTTAATAAAGAGATATATTTAAGTAGTGTCTCATCGTCAAATATAACGTTGCTGAAACTAACTTGAGGACAGTCATTGAGATAACTGAAATAATGTTCGTCTAAGACATGAGGGGTGTCAATAAATGATTTACTGAAATTCTCTGCGAATAAGTTAAATGTTTTTGAATTGTTATAAGAGAAGTTGGCTGGATATCCATCCGTTTTGCTCTTCGGATTGACAAAGCCCCAAAAGCGTTTAGGGTCATTTTTAAGAGCGTTATCCATATTGACTATAAAGCCATTATATAAACTAATTGAAATCGTAGAGAATGAATTAAAATAATTCAGGTACTTATCATAGTCGTAACGATTTTGGCTTTTCACAAAATTATTCCAGGCCCGGTTATGTCTATTTCAAAGAGATGCCAAGGATGCTGGGTTTGAGCATTTTTAGAATATTTGACTGGGATTGTTTTTAACATGCAATCTTTTATTAGAAAATATAACTTTGAAAGTTCGCTTTCCGAAAGTCAAAAGAGTACGAACGATCGAACGAGTCAGCGTTTTTGTACAGATGTCCGCCTCTGTCAATGAAAATATCCAGTGGAGGATGATTTTTGTCTATGTTAGTAATGCTGGTACTAGATTTTAATACTGCATTACTAACAGAGTCAGAAGAAAAAACTAAATCGAGAATTCGATTATTATGCTTTTTTATACAGCTTGTTTGCTGTAAGTCAAATGATAAAATTTTGTCAAGTAATAGTAGCTCTTGTTGTGCAGAACCTTCTGATAGTATAAAATGAGGTTCTCCCTCAGAAGGCTCCCAGTCTATGTGCGGCAAGTTAAAATCACCCAGCAACAAAATAGTACTGTCACGCAAAGAGTAATTCGAACTTAAAAATTAAAGGTTACCTCGACAATCATGCTCTACATCCATCGAATAAGGCTAGAAGTGGAGCCTCACTATATATAAAAGAGTGTATCTAACATTCGATTGATCTTAAACTAGAAATCGAAACAATGCAAGTTAGCTCTATACAAGTCAAAAGCAGACAATCCTTCTGAAGATATGTATCGTCTATTTACCGCCCACCACGATGCAAGGTTGAGAAAATTGACTTTGAAAACTTGCTTAATTCCCTTGGACAACGTTATGTCATCGGAGGGGACTTTAATGCAAAACATACATTCTGGGGATCTAGATGCATATCACAGAAAGGTAGGGTGCTCTATGATGTAGGTAGAAAGTACAATACCGAATTTCATTCTACGGGAAAACCAACTTACTGGCCAACTGATGTTAGAAAAATACCGGGTTTGATCGATTTTTTCATTGTAAAAGTTCTGCCGTCCAATCGAATCAAAGTTGAAGAATGCTTTGATTTTTCCTCTGATCATTCTCCAGTCATTTTAACAACGAGGGAGTCACTGATTATAAATAACCACCCAGATTAACAAACGGGAAAACCAACTTGGAAGGTTTCAAAAACGATATCAAAATAATATCCGACTGGGTGTATCGCTTAGAACCCCATTGGAATTCGAAGTCGCGGTTGACTCCTTTATTGATACCATCCAAAAAGCAGCATGGCATAATACTCCTCAACAGAACAAAATTGTGAGCTATAGTAAAATTAAGTACCCCCGAGAAATACAAGATTTAGTAAGACAAAAAAGAAAAGCTCGTAAAAGATGGCACCAAACTCGTGCCCCGCAAGATAAACACATCTCAATCGGTTGAGTAATTTGCTATCAAATTCGATTAAAAATTTTAAAAACCATGCAGTAGAAACCTATCTGCAAAGCCTAACCGCTGGAAAGGAATCGAATTATTCGCTCTGGAAAGCAATTAGAGTCATAAAACGGCAAAAAATCGCTGTGCCGCCAATTAGGGTAACTCAAGACGTTTGGGAAAAAAGCGATAAGGAAAAAGCTGACGTTTTTGCCTCACATCTTGAGGAAACATTTAAGCCATTTGATGGTCCAGCGCAAAATGAAAACATTAATATATTCGAGAGTACAACCGATAGTAACATAGTAAGAAATGAAAGAATTGCCGAGCTTAAACGGGAAATACCTGTACCTCCTATTCACTCGTGATATCCCACAAACAAACGATACAATAGTTGCAACGTTTGCTGACGATACTGCTATACTAGCAGTTGGCAAAACAATAGAGGAAACAAATGTCAAATTACAAAACGCTCTTAACGAGGTTAATGAATGGACTAAATACTGGCGGATTGCACTTAATGAGAGCAAATCGATCCTTGTAGATTTTTCGTATAAACGGACAAACAATTTGCCTGTATTTCTAAATACGGTTCGAGTCCAGTTTGCAAATTAAGCGAAATATCTCGGTATCACACTCGATGCAAAATTAAAATAGAAGTCGCATTTAAAACAGAAATGCGAAGAACTTAAGAATAAATACAGAGAACTGTACTGGTTGCTCGGAAATTATTCGAAGCTTAACCTTGATAACAAGCCGCTATTATACAAGCAAGTGCTAAAACCGGTTTGGATATATGGTATACAACTATGGGGTTGGAATTATGGAACTTATGGAATTCTCATCAGTTATCAGCTCAACTGAAACTGACACTGGATCGTCTAAATGAGGCTTTTGTTTTCAGCCCAAAACATGAGAAAAATCGCTGGCTACTTTCTTTCACATAGAATTATTTAAGTGGCGCTACAGTCCGTGATGAACCTAGGCCTCAACCAACATGCCTATCTAATTAGCCCGGTCCTTAGCTAACTTCCTCCAGTTGCACACTCCAAGTTGGTTGGGGTCGGTTTCTACTTGTGCGCGCTACTTAAGGCGAGGTCTTCCTCTACTGCGTCCGACGTCTGGCTGGAAATCGAAGACTCTGTGAGCTACATGTCCTAGCCATCATAAACGTCCAGGGCGGAGTATTTTGACCAGGGATATTTCGCTACACAGCTCGTATAGTTCGTGGTTAAATCTTCGTCTCTATAGCCCGTCAACGCAAACGGGACCGAAGATTTTACGAAGAATTTTTCGATCGAATCGACCAAAGGTTTCTTCATCCGCATCCGCGCCTTAGAGCATGACTGGGTCTGGGCAGGACTGATCAGTGGCTTTTATATAGATCTCTTTAGTAGTCGACTGAGGGCTTTACTACTAAATTTCCTTCTTAGCCCAAAGAAACAGCGAGTGGCAAGAGTAATTCTTTTTGTGATTTCTGAAGAGATGTTGTTGTCACAGTTAATAGCGGAGCCGAGGTAGACAAAGTCCCGTACTACCTCAAAGTTATATCTGTCAATGGTGACGTTCTGTCCAATTCGTCGATGTTGTGTGTCCTTTCGTGTTGACAGCATATACTTTGTCTTACCCTCATTTACTGCTAAACCCATTTTTGCCGCTTCCTTCTCTATACTAGCAAACGTGTCTATGACATCACGTTGAGTCCTACCAATGATGTCAATATCGTCAGCGTATGCTAGTAGTTGCGTCGATTTTTGGAGAATTGTGCCTCTGGTGTTGGCTCTGGAGTTTTGCACAATCCTCTCAAGAATAAAATTGAAGAAATCACATGACAGCTTATCGCCTTGTCTAAACCCTTTTTTGGTATCGAATGTTTTGGTGAGGTCGTTTCCCACCCTTATGGAGCAGCGGGAATTCTCCATCGTCATTCTACACAAACGGACGAGTTTGGGCGGTATTCCAATACTAGACATGGCTCTGTATAGTTTGTCTCTATAAATGCTGTCGTATGTGGCTTTGAAATCGATAAATGGGTGGTGGGTTTCGATTTGGACTTCTTAGGTATTTTTTTCAGGATTTGCCGATATGTGCAAATTTGATCGGTTGTGGCCTTTCCTGGACTAAACTACACTGATAAGGCCGATCAGGTTGTTGGTAAACGATTTCAGACGTTCACATATTACGGCAGATAGGATATTGTAGGCGATGTTGTGGAGGCTTATGCCTCTGTAGTTGGCGCAGTTCAGAACGTCTCCTTTTTTGTGGACCGAGCAAACGCACCTGAGGTTCCATTCTTCAGGCATACTTTCAACTGACCAGATTTGACTTATGAGTTGGTGGATGTAACTTACCAAGTCATCTTCGCGTGCTTTATAAATCTCAGTGGGAAGACCGTCATTTCCGGCAGCATAATTTAGATATTGCTATCCTCACTTCACATAGGTCGGGTGGTTGGAGGTTTAACTGTCGTTGCCAATATTGAGTGGTTCGTTCTGATTAACAGCGGAACGTTGTTCGTTGTTTAACAGTCTGCAGTGGTTCTTCCATAAACTCGGCATCGACTGTATCTCAACTACGATATTTCCTTGTTCATCTCGACAGGATGCTTGGCTTTGACGTTTTGCATTTTGGCAAAACTTGCGCGCGCTTTTCTTGCTCTTTTTTCTTTTTTCTGAAAAGCCGGTGTTCTTTCCTACTTTTCTGCCTATAGAGCTCAATGGCAGCTCTCGTCTTCACCTGCAGCTTAGCCTTGTAGGCCTCGTTCTTGGCTGCGAGCATCTGTTGGCATTCTTTATTCTTACTGGTAGGCGCGAGAAACCTAGCACATCAGTTGCGGCTGATCTCATGTCTTGTTGTCATCGTTGCCAATGTTCTTCGACATGCGATGCTGATGGAATGGTGTGAATCGAGACGATAAGTGATACGCCTTGCGCGAAGGACTTGGCGGTCTCCTGCGATTAAATTTTTTCACAGTATTTCTGCTTTGTTGTGGTGCTGTGGATTTCCGCATTCCTACCTTGGCTGCAACGATGTAGTGGTCCAACATTTGTGTCCTTGTCGAAGTTAGCCTCTCGGAATGTTGGAACATCCGAAATACTAGATGCGTGCCTCTTGTCTTTCGCAATGTGATAAATTTGGTTGACTGTTCGTTGATTTTGAGATTGCCATGTCCCCTAATGGATATCGAGGTGAGGAAAAAATGTGCTGGCTATAGTGGCATTTCGTTCCATGGGGAAGTCAATTAGTCTATGTCCGTTATCAGACGTGTTGTGGTGTAGGCTATGTTTTCCAATAATACTGCTAAAGATGTCTTTACTTCATACCTTTGCGTTAAAATCTCCCAGCACGTACTACCGAAGTACGATATTAAGGTATTTCGGTAGTAGCTCATAAGTTTTGTAGAAGCAATCCTCAGTTATATCATCTTTTTCATCCTTCGGATCGTGAGCCCTCTGATCTGTTGGCGAAATTTTCCTTGATGCTCATATGTTTTGTCAAATAGCTCTTAGAAGCAATCCTCAGTTATATCATATTTTTTCCCTGTCGGAATATGGAGAATTTGGCCTTGATGCTGATTGTTACAATGCGTTCGCTAATGTCTTGAAAACATAAGACTTAATGCCTAAGTCCGGCAAATATAACAAAACTGCATCCGAACTTCGCTGTTTCTGCTCACTATAACACGGTAAATAGTAGGTGTCACAGTTTTTCATCCTCCTTTTGCCCGGCCCATTCCATGGTAATTCCTGGATGTCAGTAATGTCCGCTTTGTAGTAGTTTAGGGCTTCCGCTACTTGTTCGCCTGCACCCCTCCTGTTGAATATTCTCGCATTCCAGGTGAAGATACGAACGCCGTTGTCCTTTTTTCGTTTAGCAGGGTCGTCAACCATTAGATCAGTCCTTTTAGAGGCTATTGGTTGCTTCGTAACATATTGTTTATACCCTATCCCATAGGGGTATGTTAGTTTTGATACATAGTTTGGAACATAAAGAAATAATTTAGCTACATATATCTCAAAATATATGGATCGACTCAGAATCGCTAGCTGAGTCGATTTAGCCATGTCTGTCCGTCCGTACGTCACCAGTTTTTGGGTCTTATATTTTGAGCAAGATGGATAAAATTTGGTACACGTGCTCTTTGTTGCTCCCAGCAGAACACTGCCACACCCCCTTTGTAGAAAAACGTACATTTTGGCCAAACCGTACGGAATTTGAAAAAAGTTAGACAATCGTAATATCTATATTTCGTTTATATAAAGTTTTTTGCCACGCCCACTTTTTGGGGGCGGTTTTAATAAAAAAACGTTTGTCGGTCAAATTTTAAAATGTTCGATAAAAAAATTTGATGCATAATCATTAGTAATATTAATATGAACTTTTCGTCTATAGACCATTTTAGCCCACGCCCACTTTTTGGGAGCGTTTTCTTACAAAAACCGTTTGTATACGATACCCCATAGCATATGCATTAGAAAACATATGAGAAGGCTACAATCCACTGTGCGGATCGTTGAATACCCTATCCCATCCTATCTGTAAAACTAAAATTCCCAAAAAGTGGACATGGCTAAAAATACGATGTGGATAAAATAAAGAAAATGACATGGTGACAACAAATACTTCAGACCGCTTATAAAAAACTTTTACGGTTCTACAAAAGACAAGGTTTTCTCCTGCATATGTTATGGGGTAGGGTATAAAAATGGTTTTTATATAAAAACGCCCCCAAAAAGTGGGGGTGGGTTAAAATGGTCTATGAACGAAATGTTCATATTTATATTCCTAATGATGCTGCATCAAAATTTTTTTCGAAAATTTTAAAATTTGACCGAAAAACGTTTTTTATTAAAAACGCCCCCAAAAAGTGGGCGTGGCAAAAACCTTTATATGAACGATATACAGATATTCAGATTATCTAAATATGTTGTTCAGAAAGTTTTTCAAAATTCCTTATGGTTTGGCCAAAAAATACGTTTTTCTAAAAAGGGGGCGTGGCAGTAGGCGGATTTCAAAAATTTTTACACTTGTTCTGCTGGGAGCAACAAAGAGCACGTGTACCAAATTTCATCCTTCTAGCTCAAAATTTAAGGCCCAAAAACTGGTGACGGACGGACGGACGGACAGACATGGCTAAATCGACTCAGCTATCGATTCTGAGTCGATCCATATACTTTGAGGTATATGTAGCTAAATTATTTCTCTATGTTACAAACTATGTATCAAAACTAATATACCCCTATGGGACAGGGTATAAAAACATATGAGAAGGCTATAATCCACTTTGCGGATCGTTGAATACCCTATCCCATCCCATCTGTAAAACTAATATCCCCAAAAAGTGGACATGGCTTAAAATACGATGGGGATTTAAATATAGAAAATGACATTGTCAGAACAAATTTTACGGTTCTACAAAAGACAAGGTTTTTTTCCTGCATATGTTATTGGATAGTGTATAAAATGGGTTTTTATATAAAAAGTGGGCGTGGGTTAAAATGGTCTATTGATGAAATGTTAATATTAACAATACTCATGATTCTACATCAACATTTTTATACCCTATCCCATAGGGGTATATTAGTTTTGATACTTAGTTTGTAACATAGAGAAATAATTTAGCTACATATACCTCAAAGTATATGGATCGACTCAGAATCGCTAGCTGAGTCGATTAAGCCATGTCTGTCTGTCCGTCCGTCCGTCCGTCCGTCCGTCCGTCCGTCTGTACGTCACCGATTTTTAGGCCTTAAATTTTGAGCTAGGATAATGAAATTTGGTATATAGGATCCTCTTCTCTGCCTACGGAACAAGTGTAAAAATTTTTGAAATCCGCCCACTGCCACGCCCCCTTTTAAGAAAAACTCAGTTTTTGACCAAACCGTAAGGAATTTTAAAAAAGTTTCTGAAAAACATATTTAGACAATATTAATATCTATATTTCGTCCATATAAAGTTTTTTGCCACGCCCACTTTTTGGGGGCGTTTTCAATCAAAAACTGTTTTCGGTCAAATTTTAAATTTTTCGAAAAAAATTTTGATGCAGAATCATTAACATTATTAATATGAACATTTCGTCCTTATACCATTTTAACCCACGCCCACTTTTTGGGGGCGTTTTTATATTAAAACCATTTTTATACACTACCCCATAACATATGCAGGAGAAAACCTAGTCTTTTGTAGAACCGCAAAATTGTTTTGTAAGCAGTCTGAAGAACTTGTTGTCACTATATCATTTTTTCTATTTTATCCACATCGTGTTTTTAGCCATGCCCCCTTTTTTGGGGATTTTAGTTTTATGGATAGGATGGGATAGGGTATTCAACGATCCGCACAGCGGATTGTAGCCTTCTCATATGTTTTTTTAAAATTTTAAAATTTGACCGAAAAATGTTTTTTATTAAAAACGCCCCCAAAAAGTGGGCGTGGCAAAAAACTTTATATTGACGAAATATAGATAGTTCGATTCTATAAATACGCTGCTCGGACACTTTTTTAAAATTCTTTACTGTTTGGCCAAAAAAAAACGTTTTCCTAAAAAGGGGGCGTGGTAGTCTGCAGATTTTAAAATTTTTTACACTTGTTCTGGTGACTCGGACGAGGATCCTATATACCAAATTTCATTATCCTAGCTCAAAATTCAAGGCCCAAAAATCGGTGACGAACAGACAGACGGACGGACGGACGGACTGACAGACAGACATGGCTAATTCGACTCAGCTAGCGATTCTGAGTCGATCCATATACTTTGAGGTATATGTAGCAAAATTATTTCTCTATGTTACAAACTAAGTATCAAAACGAATATACCCCTATGGGATAGGGTATAATAATGATTTTTGTCAAACGACAAAAGCTTCTGATAAACTGTTTGAACAATATGTTGTGACAATGTCATTATACCCTATCCCATAGTGGTATATTAGTATTGACATTAAGTTTGTAACAAAGAGAAATAATTTCGATGCAGATACCTCAAAGTATATGGATCGATTCAGAATCGCTAGCTGAGTCTATTAAGCCATGTCTGTCTGTCCGTCCGTCTGTGTGTCACCGATTTTTGGGCCTTAAATTTTGAGCTGGAGTGTTGAAATTTGGTATATAGACTCTCTGGCCGACGAAGCCGAACAAGTGTAAACATTTTTGAAATCCGCCTACTGCCTTTTAGAAAAACGTAGTTTTTAGCCAAACCGTAAGGAATTTCAAAAAAAGTGTCTGAGCAGCATATTTAGATAATCCTAATATCTACATTTCGGTTATAAAAAGTTTTTTGCCAACCCCCACTTTTTGGGGGCGTTTTTAGTAAAAAAACGCTTTTTGTCCAAATTTTAACACTTCCGAAAAAAAATGTATGTGTCTCAAGGAGCTCGACAACACCAGAAGTGTCAGCCCACGTAAAACGGGATTCAATGAAAAAAAAGAGCCTAAGGGAAGAAAACGACGTTCTTCGAACAAGGCAATGTCTAACTGCTCTGCGAAGAGCTTCGTAAAGAAAGGAATCTAAAGGAAGGACACTTTTTTAAAATTCTTTACTGTTTGGCCAAAAAATTTATTACACTTGTTCTGGTGACTCGGACAAGGATCCTATCAGTGGCGAGGCGTCCATATAACTCGATTCCTACCGAGTTACCTTTTGAAATTCTACTTTTCAACAATGTACCAATAAAACAAGCAACATGAATCTTAATATCCCCATATAAACACAATATTTGTGTTTCCCACACCTGCACAGCACACGCAAGCCACAAATTCTATCAACAACCCCTCAACCTGCTGCAAGTCATCCGCTTTCATATCGTTCTACTGCTTTACGCACACACATACACACATCATTGCATGGTTATTCTCTATCCCATACTCCACATATTTCATAGCCCATAAGAAAGACAACTGCAAAGCGTTAGCAAAACAAAGCAAAGTGTAACCCGACAAACGCCGTGTTATAAAATATCTGGCTGGCTAGAACAAATTGGTTTTCTTTCTTTGTTTTCCCTTTATCGTTCACCGTGTTTGACTCCTCTCTGTTTAACACACGCTTTCTTATGCAAAAAAATAACCCGATGTTCAACGACTTATTGGTGAATTTTGTCTTTTCTTTTAGATTATTTCTGTTGGAAAAAATTAGTTATGAAGCAGATTGCGATGCGTAACTTAAAGAAAATTTTGAGTGTAATTATTGATGTGCAATAAAAAAGAAATTTAAAACAGTGAAAAGTGTGAAAAGTTTAAATTGTGGTATTTTCAGTTGAATTCAGATAATTTCAAATAGCTAATTATTAAGAGATAATGGCATTATTAACTGTAAATTGTTGTTTGGTAGATTTGCTTTTGGAGGAAGAAAATGCTTTTTGTAAGTTGAATTTTCTTTAAAAAAAAAGTTATAGAGATAGGGCGCTCTACTCCTTCTATGAAAATAGATTATAAGCGCAAGGATGGTTTTGTTTCGCATTTTAATGCATCCATGTACCAAAAATATACTTGGTTGACTGGCAGTTGTAAGCTTAACAAAATGTTTTGCTTTCCTTGTCTTCTTTTTTCAAATTCCCCTAGTGTTTGGAGCCGTACTGGCTACGCTGACATAAACAATTTAGTTAATTCCGCAAATAAACATGTCAAAACGGAAAAACATATTCGAAGCTGTTTATCTTTGCACGAATTCGGCACTAATCGCATTGAAACCTCCTTAGGTAATTCCTTTGAAGCTCACAACAAAAAAATTGATAGAAACCGTAAGTTAATGGAACGTTTTATAGATACAGTAGTTCTTTTAGGCAAACAGGAACAAGCATTTCGGGGTCACAACGAAAAGCAAGATTCTATTAATCGTGGTAATTATGTTGAAACAATTTTATACTTATCTAAGTATGACACATTAATAGACTCCCATTTAGAACAGTGTTCAAGTGCACATCGAGTTTTTTCGGGTCTTTCAAATGACATACAAAACGATTTGATACATAGTATCGCTGCAGTGATTAAAGATGAAATTAAAGTTGAAATAAGTGAAACGCGATTTGTGTCCATTATGATCGATGAAACACCAGACGTGATCCTTTTTTTACCATAAATTTTCTTAAAGGTATTGCATTTGCATCTGCCAAAAAAGGTTTCTTTCGAAGCCACTTTTATTATACTTCAGGTTCATTGTAAATTTTGGCTTTAATGACTTGAAGTATACGAAATTGGCTTGAATTGCTTTACTTATATGCGATTTGCAATACACAATATAATTTCAGAAAGCGTTTCCAGCTGCATATTTTTGCCGACTTACCATATAACATTTTCCACGCCACGCCACTGGATCCTATATACCAAATTTCATTATCCTAGCTCAAAATTCAAGGCCCAAAAATCGGTGACGAACAGACAGACGGACGGACGGACGGACTGACAGACAGACATGGCTAATTCGACTCAGCTAGCGACTCTGAGTCGATCCATATACTTTGAGGTATATGTAGCAAAATTATTTCTCTATGTTACAAACTAAGTATCAAAACGAATATACCCCTATGGGATAGGGTATAATAATGATTTTTGTCAAACGACAAAAGCTTCTGATAAACTGTTTGAACAATATGTTGTGACAATGTCATTATACCCTATCCCATAGTGGTATATTAGTATTGACATTAAGTTTGTAACAAAGAGAAATAATTTCGATGCAGATACCTCAAAGTATATGGATCGATTCAGAATCGCTAGCTGAGTCTATTAAGCCATGTCTGTCTGTCCGTCCGTCTGTGTGTCACCGATACCTCAAAGTATATGGATCGATTCAGAATCGCTAGCTGAGTCTATTAAACCATGTCTGTCTGTCCGTCCGTCTGTGTGTCACCGATTTTTGGGCCTTAAATTTTGAGCTGGAGTGTTGAAATTTGGTATATAGACTCTCTGGCCGACGAAGCCGAACAAGTGTAAACATTTTTGAAATCCGCCTACTGCCTTTTAGAAAAACGTAGTTTTTAGCCAAACCGTAAGCAATTTCAAAAAAAGTGTCTGAGCAGCATATTTAGATAATCCTAATATCTATATTTCGGTTATAAAAAGTTTTTTGCCACGCCCACTTTTTGGGGGCGTTTTTAGTAAAAAAACGCTTTTTGTCCAAATTTTAACACTTCCGAAAAAAAATGTATGTGTCTCAAGGAGCTCGACAACACCAGAAGTGTCAGCCCACGAAAAACGAGACTCAATGAAAAAAAAGAGCCTAAGGGAAAAAAACGACGTTCTTCGAACAAGGCAATGTCTAACTGCTCTGCGAAGAGCTTCGTAAAGAAAGGAATCTAAAGGAAGAAAATATGACTCTGAAGAGTTCATTCAAAAAACCTAATGAGCCAAAACCAAGTTCAAACGGCTCCGTGAATTCGGAATACCAAACGGATGAAGAAGAACTCAGTCGCGAAACTGACTGGATCTTAAAGAAAAGACCAGTAAAAAAGAGGAAAGCTGTATCCTCTCCTGAAATAATAAACCGCGACAAAGAGATTATTAACAAAGCGACACAGCTAAAACAACGTCCCCCACCGCCAATTAATGTGATCGGTATTGACGACTTTAACAAGTTGCATACCTTGATAAAATCGTTGCCATTATCGGGCTACCAAGTAACTTCGCTAAGAAAAATACATGGAAAGTCTGCGTTAAAGACCCTGAAAGTTACCGTCTATTATCTCGCAAGCTTAATACCGATAAAATAGAATGGTATTCTTTTGAAAATAAATCTGAAAGGCCTTTACGCGTTGTAGCTAGAGGGTTACATGCGTCGTGATTAAAGGATGACATTGTAAACGATTTGAAAAACATATGAGAAGACTACAATCCGCTGTGCGGATCGTTGAATCCCCTTTCCCATCCTATCCATAAAACTAAAATCCCCAAAAAAGGGGGCATGGCTAAAAACACGATGTGGATAAAATAGAAAAAATGATATAGTGACAACAAATTCTTCAGACTGCTTACAAAACAATTTTACGGTTCTACAAAAGACAAGGTTTTCTCCTGCATATGTTATGGGGTAGTGTATAAAAATGGTTTTTATATAAAAACGCCCCCAAAAAGTGCGCGTGGGTTAAAATGGTATATAGACGAAATGTTCATATTAATAATGTTAATGATTCTGCATCAAAATTTTGTTCGAAAAATTTATAAATTGACCGAAAACAGTTTTTAATTAAAAACGCCCCCAAAAAGTGGGCGTGGCAAAAAACTTTATATAGACGAAATATAGATATTAATATTGTCTAAATATGTTGTTCAGAAACTTTTTTGAAATTCCTTACGGTTTGGTCAAAAACTGAGTTTTTCTTAAAAGGGGGCGTGGCAGTGTGCGGATTTCAAAAATTTTTACACTTGTTCTGTAAGCAGAGACGAGGATCCTATATACCAAATTTCATTATCCTAGCTCAAAATTTAAGGCCTAAAAATCGGTGACGTACAGACGGACGGACAGACAGACATGGCTTTATCGACTCAGCTAGCGATTCTGAGTCGATCCATATACTTTGAGGTATATGTAGCAAAATTATTTCTCTATGTTACAAACTAAGTATCAAAACTAATATACCCCTATGGGATAGGGTATAAACATATGAGAGGCTACAATCCGCTATGCGGATCGTTGAATACCCTATCCCATCCCATCCTTAAAATTAATATCCTCAAAATATAGGCTTTATGGCGATCAAATACAGAAAATGACATTGTCACAATATATTGCTCAGACAGTTTATAAAAATCTTTTGTGGTTCGACAAAAAACAACGTATTTCTATTGCTAATGCCTTGAGATGGGGTATACAAATGGTTTTTGTAAGAAAACCCCGCCAAAATGTGTGCGTAGGTGAAAATGGTTTATGGACAAAATGTTTATATTACCATTGCGGAAGTATTTGCATCAAACATTTTTTCGAAAGTCTTAAAATTTAGACAAAAAACGTTTTTTACTAAAAACGCCCCCAAAAAGTGGGCGTGGCAAAAAACTTTGTTTAGACGAAATATAGATATTAGGATTGTCTAAATATGTTGCTCAGACCCTTTTTTGAAATTCCTTACGGTTTGGCTCAAAACAACGTTTTTCTAAAAGGGGGCTTGGCAGTGGGCGGATTTCAGAAATTTTTACACTTGTTCTGCTTCGTCGCCCAGAGAGTCTATATACCAAATTTGAACACTCTAGCTCAAAATTTAAGGCCCGAAAATCGGTGACACACAGACGGACAGACGGACGGACAGACAGACATGCCTTAATCGACTCAGCTAGCGATTCTGAATTGATCGATATACTTTGAGGTATATGTATCGACATTATTTCTCTATGTTACAAACTTAATGTCAAACCTAATATACCCCTATGGGATAGGGTACTAAAACAATACTTAATATTGTTGTAAAAATAGAGCCTATGCGTAAGGATTCCAAACTAGTCCCCACTGCAAGCGCTGCCAAAGATACAATCATACGCAATTATTGGAGGCCTCTACCGGACAGTGACAATGATAGTGGTATGGACGACCATGTGTTGACAAGTAAAACCACTGAAATTAATGTACCTCCAATCAAACTTCTACAAAAGCCATCTGAATATGTGCACAATTTAATGAAAACTTTCAGTGTATGTGATTATTCTATTAAAATAATTTCAATCGTAATAAAAAACATATGAGAGGCTACAATCCGCTATGCGGATCGTTGAATACCCTATCCCATCCCATCCTTAAAATTAATATCCTCAAAATATAGGCCTTATGGCGATGAAATACAGAAAATGACATTGTCACAATATATTGCTCAGACAGTTTATCAAAATCTTTTGTGGTTCGACAAAAAACAACGTATTTCTAGTGCTAATGCCTTGGGAAGGAGTATACAAATGGTTTTTGTAAGAAAACGCCCACAAAATGTGGGCGTAGGTGAACATGATCTATTGACAAAATGTTTATATTACCATTGCGGAAGTATTTGCATCAAATTTTTTTTCGAATGTTTTAAAATTTGGACAAAAAATGTTTTTTACTAAAAACGCCCCCAAAAAGTGGGCGTGGCAAAAAACTTTGTATGCACGAAATATAGATATTAGGATTGTCTAAATATGTTGCTAACACACTTTTTTGAAATTCCTTACGGTTTGGCTTAAAACTACGTTTTTTCTAAAAGGGGGCGTGGCAGTGGGCGGATTTCAAAAATTTTTACACTTGTTCTGGTGACTCGGCCAAGGATCCTATATACCAAATTTCATTATCCTACCTCAAAATTTAAGGCCCAAAAATCGGTGACGAACAGACAGACGGACGGACGGACACACGGACGGACGGACGGACGGACGGACAGACAGACATGGCTAATTCGACTCAGCTAGCGATTCTGAGTCGATCCATATACTTTGAGGTATATGTAGCAAAATTATTTCTCTATGTTACAAACTAAGTATCAAAACTAATATACCCCCCTATGGGATAGGGTATAAACATATGAGAGGCTACAATCCGCTATGCGGATCGTTGAATACCCTATCCCATCCCATCCTTTAAATTAATATCCTCAAAATATAGGCCTTATGGCATTGAAATACAGAAAATGAAATTGTCACAATATATTGCTCAGACAGTTTCTCAAAATCTTGTGTGGTTCGTATTTCTATTGCTAATGCCTTGGGATGGGGTATACAAACGGTTTTTGTAAGAAAACGCCCCCAAAATGTGGGCGTAGGTGAAAATGATCTATGGACAAAATGTTTATATTACCATTTCGGAAGTATTTGCATCAACATTTTTTTCGAAAGTTTTAAAATTTGGACAAAAAGCGTTTTTTACTAAAAACGCCCCCAAAAAGTGGGCGTGGCAAAAAACTTTGTATGAACGAAATATAGATATTAGGATTGTCTAAATATGCTACTCAGACACTTTTTTGAAATTCCTTACGGTTTGGCCAAAAAATAAGTTTTCCTAAAAAAGGGGCGTGGCAGTGGGCGGATTTTAAAAATTTTTACACTTGTTCTGGTGGCACGGACGAGGATCCTATATACCAAATTTCATTATCCTAGCTCAAAATTTAAGGCCCAAAAACCGCTGACGAACAGACAGACGGACGGACGGACGGACGGACGGACAGACAGACATGGCTAATTCGACTCAGCTAGCGATTCTGAGTCGATCCATATACTTTGAGGTATATGTAGCACAATTATTTCTCTATGTTACAAACTAAGTATCAAAACTAATATACCCCCCTATGGGATAGGGTATAAACATATGAGAAGT
Source organism: Rhingia campestris (assembly GCA_932526625.1). Classification (NCBI taxonomy): domain Eukaryota; kingdom Metazoa; phylum Arthropoda; class Insecta; order Diptera; family Syrphidae; genus Rhingia; species Rhingia campestris. The sequence continues at coordinate 63,326,361 of OW052183.1, forward strand.
CTACAATCCGCTGTGCGGATCGTTGAATACCCTATCCCATCCTATCCATAAAACTAAAATCCCCAAAAAAGGGGACATGGCTAAAAACACGATGTGGATAAATAGAAAAAATGATATAGTGACAACAAATTCTTCAGACTGCTTACAAAACACTTTAACGGTTCTACATAAGACAAGGTTTTCTCTTGCATATGTTATGGGGTAGTGTATAAAAATGGTTTTTATATAAAAACGTACCCAAAAAGTGGGCGTGGGTTAAAATGGTATATAGACGAAATGTTCATATTAATAATGTTAATGATTCTGCATCAAAATTTTTTTCGAAAAATTTAAAATTTGACCGAAAATAGTTTTTTATCGAAAACGCCCCCAAAAAGTGGGCGTGGCAAAAAACTTTATATGAACGAAATATAGATATTACGATTCTGTAAATATGCTGTTCAGACACTTTTTTAAAATTCTTTACGGTTTTGCCAAAAATTACGTTTTTCTAAAAAGGGGGCGTGGCAGTGGGCGGATTTCAAAAATTTTTACACTTGTTCTGGTGACTCGGACAAGGATCCTATATACCAAATTTCATTATCCTAGCTCAAAATTTAAGGCCCAAAAATCGGTGACGAACAGACAGACGGACGGACGGACGGACGGACGGACAGACAGACATGGCTAATTCGACTCAGCTAGCGATTCTGAGTCGATCCATATACTTTGAGGTATATGTAGCAAAATTATTTCTCTATGTTACAAACTAAGTATCAAAACTAATATACCCCCCTATGGGATAGGGTATAAGCATATGAGAAGGCTACAATCCACTGTGCGGATCGTTGAATACCCTATCCCATCCTATCTGTAAAACTAAAATCCCCAAAAAGTGGACATGGCTAAAAACACGATGTGGATAAAATTAAGAATATGACATGGTGACAACAAATTCTTCAGACTGCTTATAAAAAACTTTTACGGTTCTACAAAAGACAAGGTTTTCTCCTGCATATGTTATGGGGTAGGGTATAAAAATGGTTTTTATATAAAAACGCCCCCAAAAAGTGGGCGTGGGTTAAAATGGTCTATTGACGAAATGTTCATATTTATATTACTAATGATTCTGCATCAAAATTTTTCTAGAAAATTTTAAAATTTGACCGAAAAACGTTTTTTATTAAAAACGCCCCCAAAAAGTGGGCGTGGCAAAAACCTTTATATAACCGATATACAGATATTCAGATTATCTAAACATGTTGTTCAGAAAGTTTTTCAAAATTCCTTATGGTTTGGCCAAAAAATACGTTTTTCTAAAAAGGGGGCGTGGCAGTGGGCGGATTTCAAAAATTTTTACACTTGTTCTGCTGGGAGCAACAAAGAGCACGTGTACCAAATTTCATCCTTCTAGCTCAAAATTTAAGGCCCAAAAACTGGTGACGTACGGACGGACGGACGGACGGACAGACATGGCTAAATCGACTCAGCTATCGATTCTGAGTCGATCCATATACTTTGAGGTATATGTAGCTAAATTATTTCTCTATGTTACAAACTATGTATCAAAACTAATATACCCCTATGGGACAGGGTATAAACATATGAGAGGCTACAATCCGCTATGCGGATCGTTGAATACCCTATCCCATCCCATCCTTTAAATTAATATCCTCAAAATATAGGCCTTATGGCGATTAAAAACAGAAAATGACATTGTCACAATATATTGCTCAGACAGTTTCTCAAAATCTTTTGTGGTTCGACAAAAAACAACGTATTTCTATTGCTAATGCCTTGGGATGGGGTATACAAATGGTTTTTGTAAGAAAACGCCCCCAAAATGTGGGCGTAGGTGAAAATGATCTATAGACAAAATGTTTATATTACCATTGCGGAAGTATTTGCATCAACATTTTTTTCGAAAGTCTTAAAATTTGGACAAAAAACGTTTTTTACTAAAAACGCCCCAAAAAAGTGGGCGTGGCGAAAAACTTTGTATGGACGAAATATAGATATTAGGCTTGTCTAAATATGTTGCCAACACACTTTTTTGAAATTCCCTACGGTTTGGCTTAAAACTATGTTTTTTCTAAAAGGGGGCGTGGCAGTGGGCGGATTTTAAAAATTTGTACACTTGTTCTGGTGACTCGGCCAAGGATCCTATATACCAAATTTCATTATCCTAGCTCAAAATTTAAGTCCCAAAAATCGGTGACGAACAGACAGACGGACGGACGGACGGACAGACAGACATGGCTAATTCGACTCAGCTAGCGATTCTGAGTCGATCCATATACTTTGAGGTATATGTAGCAAAATTATTTCTCTATGTTACAAACTAAGTATCAAAACTAATATACCCCCCTATGGGATAGGGTATAAACATATGAGAGGCTACAATCCGCTATGCGGATCGTTGAATACACTATCCCATCCCATCCTTTAAATTAATATCCTCAAAATATAGGCCTTATGGCGATGAAATACAGAAAATGACATTGTCACAATATATTGCTCAGACTGTTTATCAAAATCTTTTGTGGTTCGACAAAAACCAACGTATTTCTATTGGTAATGCCTTGGGATGGGGTATACAAATGGTTTTTGTAAGAAAACGCCCCCAAAATGTGGGCGCAGGTGAAATCTGATCTATGGACAAAATGTTTATATTACCATTGCGAAAGTATTGGCATCAAACATTTTTTCGAAAGTTTTAAAATTTGGACAAAAAGGGTTTTTTTACTAAAAACGCCCCCAAAAAGTGGGCGTGGCAAAAAACTTTGTATGAACGAAATATAGATATTAGGATTGTCTAAATATACTGCTCAGACACTTTTTTGAAATGGCGATGAAATACAGAAAATGACATTGTCACAATATATTGCTCAGACTGTTTATCAAAATCTTTTGTGGTTCGACAAAAACCAACGTATTTCTATTGGTAATGCCTTGGGATGGGGTATACAAATGGTTTTTGTAAGAAAACGCCCCCAAAATGTGGGCGTAGGTGAAAATGATCTATGGATAAAATCTTTATATTACCATTTCGGAAGTATTTGCATCAACATTTTTTTCGAAAGTTTTAAAATTTGGACAAAAAGCGTTTTTTACTAAAAACGCCCCCAAAAAGTGGGCGTGGCAAAAAACTTTGTATGAACGAAATATAGATATTAGGATTGTCTAAATATGCTACTCAGACACTTTTTTGAAATTCCTTACGGTTTGGCCAAAAAATAAGTTTTCCTAAAAAAGGGGCGTGGCAGTGGGCGGATTTCAAAAATTTTTACACTTGTTCTGGTGGCACCGACGAGGATCCTTTATACCAAATTTCATTATCCTAGCTCAAAATTTAAGGCCCAAAAACCGCTGACGAACAGACAGACGGACGGACGGACGGACAGACAGACATGGCTAATTCGACTCAGCTAGCGATTCTGAGTCGATCCATATACTTTGAGGTATATGTAGCAAAATTATTTCTCTATGTTACAAACTAAGTATCAAAACTAATATACCCCCCTATGGGATAGGGTATAAACATATGAGAAGGCTACAATCCGCTGTGCGGATCGTTTAATACCCTATCCCATCCCATCCTTAAAATTGATATCCCCAAAATATGGTCTTTATGGTCATAAAGTATTGAAAATGACGTTGTTATAACATATTGTTCCGAAGGATTATCAAATTCTTTTATGGTTCGACAAAAAACCACGTTTTTGTATTGCATATGCCTTGGGATAGGGCATACAAATGGTTTTTGTGGGAAAACGCCCCCAAAAAGTGGGCGTGGGTTAAAATAGTCTATCGATGAAATGTTCATATTAATACTACCAATGATTTTGCATAAAAATTTTTTTCGAAAATATTCAAATTTGGCCAAAAAAGGTTTTTTATAGAAAACGCACCCAGAAAGTGAGCGTGGCAAAAACTTTGTATTGACGAAATATAGATATTACGATTCTCTTAATATGCTTTTCAGACACTTTTTTAAAGTTCCTTACGGTTTGGCCAAAAACTGAGTTTATCTTAAAAGGGGGAGTGGCAGTGGGCGGATTTCAAAAATTTTTACACTTGTTCTGTAAGCACGCGCGACCCATATTATTATTATTATTATTATTAGAAGCTTTTATTATAGCCATACATACTAATTCTACATTACAATTACATTTACATTTTTACAATCTTGTGTTTACATATATAAGTTAAATAATTGTTGCGATCTTATGTTTTACAATTAATTCTTCTAAGATTTGAATGTTCCGTTAATAATTGTCTTTTATATTTAATATTTTCTAGTCGTTGTTTCGGTTGGCATAAGCCTCCCCCATTGTTGTCCATAGATTCCTGTTCTTTGCGTCGTTGTACCAGTTGCGATTGAATTTAAGTAGGTCATCATTCCATCTTTTCTTTGGTCGTCCTACTGGTCTATTATCATCCGGTATCCATTTTGTTGTTATTTTCGTCCATCTTTGGTCCTGTATTCTCGATATGTGTCCAGCCCAGCTCCATTTTAATTGTTTTATTTTTGTGATTACGTCTGTTATATTTGTGCGTCTCCTTATTTTATCATTTCTGACTCGTTCTATTTGTCTAATATTTAATAAGTGTCTTTCAATTTTCGTCCGGCAAATTCGAATCTTCTCGGTTATGTTTGTTGTCATTGCTAATGTCTGTAGTCCATATGTCATAACAGGTAGGATCGTCGAGTCGAATATATATCTTCTCGTGTCTGCTCCTATATTACAATCCAGTATTTGTTTAGTACTCCAGTATTGTTTCCAGCTATTTGTGATTCGTCTGTTGATCTCTTTTTCCTCCTGATTTGGAAATGATTTTATTTGTCCTAGATATAAGTAGTCTTCAACATATTATGGGATATTTTATATGATTAGTCATAGCTTTAGTTTTTGTCATATTTATACTTAGTACATGAATTTTACATGTTACTGAAAGTTGGTTAAGCATTGTCTGGATGTTGTCAGATTTATTTGATATAAGAACGATATCGTCAGCGAATCTTAAATTGTTCAAACGTTGTCCATGTATTTTTACTCCATACTTATTGGTCCAATTCATTTGCATAAATATATCTTCTAATACAGCTGCGAATAGTGGAGGCGATATTGGATCTCCTTGTCTAACTCCTCTGTTAATTTTGAATTCTCGTCCCGTTTTGTCAGTTTTAATTCTTGCTGTATCTATTGTTGGAATAAATATTTTTAAATGTTGTTATGAAAGTGGGGTCAATGTTCTGGTTCTCCAACGCCGTCCAAATACTTTTGTGTTCTACCATGTCAAAAGCCTTACTGAAGTCAATAAATAGAAAATAGAGAGGTTTCTTGTATTCGTTGAATTTTTCGATCAATTGGTTGATAGTCTGTAAATGGTCAGTAGTTGAATATCCATCTCGAAAGCCAGCTTGCTCCCTTGGTTGTTTATCATTTAATTTATGTTTCATTTTCATATATATTGTCTTCGAGAAGAGTTTATATAAAGTCGAGTTTATGCTTATCGGTCTGTAGTTATTTACATCATCTTTTTTTCCTTTTTTGTGGATTAGTAGATTGTACTTTGCTTCCACTGTGATGGTATTTTCTGTTTTGAAATTATGGAGTTGAATAACTTTGTCAGAATAGGTGTAAGGGCTATTTGTCCGTATTTTATCATCTCTGCATCTATGCCGTCGTTGCCAGTGCTTTTATCTGTTTATACCCTATCCCATAGGGGGGTATATTAGTTAACATATGAGAGGCTACAATCCGCTATGCGGATCGTTGAAAACCCTATCCCATCCCATCATTAAAATTAATATCCTCAAAATATAGGCCTTATGGCGATGAAATACAGAAAATGACATTGTCACAATATATTGCTCAGACAGTTTATCAAAATCTTTTGTGGTTCGACAAAAAACAACGGTTTTCTATTGCTTATGCCTTGGGATGGGGTATACAAATGGTTTTTGTAAGAAAATGCCCCCAAAATGTGGGCGTAGGTGAAAATGATCTATTGACAAAATGTTTATATTACCATTGCGGAAGTATTTGCATCAACATTTTTATTCGAAAGTTTTTAAATTTGGACAAAAAAGGTTTTTTACTAAAAACGCCCCCAAAAAGTAGGCGTGGCAAAAAACTTTGTATGGACGAAATATAGATATTAGGATTGTCTAAATATGCAAAGTATAGGCCTTATGGCGATGAAATACAGAAAATGACATTGTCACAATATATTGCTCGGACAGTTTCTCAAAATTTTTTGTGGTTCGACAAAAAACAACGTATTTCTATTGCTGATGCCTTGGGATGGGGTATACAAATGGTTTTTGTAAGAAAACGACCCCAAAATGTGGGCGTAGGTGAAAACGATCTTTGGACAAAATGTATTACCATTGCGGAAGTATTTGCATCAAAAATTTTTTTGAAAGTTTTAAAATTTGGACAAAAAGCGTTTTTTACTAAAAACGCCCCCAAAAAGTGGGCGTGGCAAAAAAACTTTGTCTGAACGAAATGTAGATATTAGGATTGTCTAAATATGCTGCTCAGACACTTTTTTTGAAATTCCTTACGGTTTGGCCAAAAAATGCGTTTTCCTAAAAAGGGGGCGTGGCAGTGGGCGGATTTCAAAAATTTTTACACTTGTTCTGGTGGCACGGACGAGGATCCTATATACCAAATTTCATTATCCTAGCTCAAAATTTAAGGCCCAAAAATCGGTGACGAACAGACAGACGGACGGACGTACGGACGGACAGACAGACATGGCTAATTCGACTCAGCTAGCGATTCTGAGTCGATCCATATACTTCGAGGTATATGTAGCAAAATTATTTCTCTATGTTACAAACTAAGTATCAAAACTAATATACCCCCCTATGGGATAGGGTATAAACATATGAGGAGGCTACAATCCGATGTGCGGATCGTTGAATACCCTATCCCATCCTATCCATAAAACTAAAATCCCAAAAAAAAAGTGGGCAGGGCTAAAAACACGATGTGGAATAGAAAAAATGATATAGTGACAACAAATTCTTCAGACTGCTTACAAAACACTTTTACGGTTCTACAAAAGACAAGGTTTTCTCCTGCATATGTTATGGGGTAGTGTATAAAAATGGTTTTTATATAAAAACGCTCCCAAAAAGTGGGCGTTAAAATGATATTTAGACGAAATGTTCATATTAATAATGTTAATGATTCTGCATCAAAATTTTTTTCGAAAAATTTAAAATTTGACCGAAAACAGTTTTTAATTGAAAACGCCCCCAAAAAGTGGACGTGGCAAAAAACTTGATATGAACGAAATATAGATATTAATATTGTCTAAATATGTTGTTCAGAAACTTTTTGAAAATTCTTTACGGTTTGGTCAAAAACTGAGTTTTTCTTAAAAGGGGGCGTGGCAGTGTGCGGATTTGAAAAATGTTTACACTTGTTCTGTAGGCAGAGACGAGGATCCTATATACCAAATTTCATTATCCTAGCTCAAAACTGAAGGCCTGAAAATCGGTGACGTACGGACTGACGGACGGACGGACAGACGGACGGACAGACATGGCTAAATCGACTCAGCTATCGATTCTGAGTCGATCCATATACTTTGAGGTATATGTAGCTAAATTATTTCTCTACGTTACAAACTATGTATCAAAACTAATATACCCCTATGGGATAGGGTATAAACACATGAGAAGGCTACAATCCACTGTGCGGATCGTTGAATACTCTATCCCATCCTATCTGTAAAACTAAAATCCCCAAAAAGTGGACATAGCTAAAAACACGATGTGGATAAAATAAAGAAAATGACATGGTGACATCAAATACTTCAGACTGCTTATAAAAAACTTTTACGGTTCTACAAAAGACAAGGTTTTCTCCTGCATATGTTATGCGGTAGTGTATAAAAATGGTTTTTATACCCTATCCCATAGGGGGGTATATTAGTTTTGACATTAAGTTTGTAACATAGAGAAATAATTTCGATACATATACCTCAAAGTATATGGATCGATTCAGAATCGCTAGCTGAGTCGATTAAACCATGTCTGTCTGTCCATCCGTCCGACTGTGTGTCACCGATTTTTGGGCCTTAAATTTTGAGCTAGAGTGTTGAAATTTGGTATATAGACTCTCTGGCCGACGAAGCAGAACAACTGTAAACATTTTTGAAATCCGCCCACTGCCACTCCCCCTTTTAGAAAAACGTCGTTTTATGCCAAACCGTAAGGAATTTCAAAAAAGTGTAGGAGCAGCATATTAAGCAAATCCCAATATCTATACTTCGTTAATTCAAAGTTTTTTGCCACGCCTACTTTTTGCGGCGTTTTTAGTAAAAAACGCTTTTTGTCCAAATTAAAAAAAAATCGAAAACACTTTTGTTGCAAATGCTTCCGTAATGATAAAATAAACATTTTGTCCATATACCATTGTCACCTCCACCCACTTTTTGGGGGCGTTTTCTTACAAAAACCATTTGTATGCCTTACCCCAAGGCATATGCAATGGAAAAACGTTGTTTTTTGTCGAACCACAAAAGATTTTGATAAACTGTCTGAGCAATATATTGTGACAATGCTATTTTCTGTATTTCATCGCCATAAAGCCTATATTTTGAGGATATTAATTTTAAGGATGGGACGGGATAGGGTATTCAACGATCCGCATAGCGGATTGTAGCCTCTCATATGTTTATATTGAAATTCCCCAAAAAAGTGGGCGGGGGTTAAAATGGCTCTGTACAGTTCGTCTCTATAAATGCTGTCATATGCGGCTTTGAAATCGATGAATAGGTGGTGGGTATCGATTTGGACTTCTTGAGTTTTTTCCAGGATCTGCCGAAGTGTGAAAATTTGATCGGTTGTGGACTTTCCTGGCCTAAAACCACACTGATAAGGGCCAATCAGGTTGTTGGTAAACGGTTTCAGGCGTTCACATATTACGGCAGATAGGATCTTGTAGGCGATGTTTAGGAGACTTATGCCTATGTAGTTGGCGCAGTTCAGAGGGTCTCCTTTTTTGTGGATCGGGCAAACGATGCTGAGGTTCCATTCTTCAGGCATATTTTCATCCGACCAGATTTGGCTTATGAGTTGGTGGATGTTACTTACCAAGTCATCTCCGCCGGCCTTATAGAGCTCAGCGGGAAGGCCGTCATTTCCGGCAGCCTTATTAAGCTTGAGTTTAGATATTGCTATCCTCACTTCACTCAGGTCGGGTGGTTGGCAGTTTTCGCTGTCGTTGCCAATATTGAATGGTTCGTTCTGCCTGACAGCGGAATGTTGTTCGTCATCGCCGTTTAACAGTCTGCAGAAGTGGTTCTTCCATATCCTCAGCATCGACTGTGTCTCAACTACAATATTTCCTTGTTCATCTCGACAGGATTCTGTTCGAGCCTTGTATCCTTGGCTTTGACGTTTTACACTTTGGTAAAACTTGCGAACATCGTTCCTGGAGTGGCACCTCTCTATATCCTCGATCGCGCGCTTTTCTTGCTCTTTTTTCTTCTTGCTGAAAAGCCGATGTTCTTCCCTTCTTCTTTGCCTATAGAGCTCAATGGCAGCTCTCGTCTTCACCTGCAGCTTAGCCTTGTAGGCCTCGTTCTTGGCTGCGAGCATCTGTCGGCATTCCTCATCAAACCAGGGGTTTCTTGCTGGTGGGCGCGAGAAACCTAGCACATCAGTCGCGGCTGATCTAATGGCCTGTTGGCATCGTTGCCATTGCTCTTCGACATTCGATGCTGGTGGTATGGTGTTAATCGAGAGGTTAAGGGATACGCGTTGTGCGAAGGTCTTGGCGGTCTCTTGCGATTGCAGTCTTCCGACATTAAATTTTTTCACAGTATTTCTGGATTGTTGTGGCGTGGTGGATATCCGCATTCTTACCTTGGCTGCTACAAGGTAGTGGTCCGAGTCGATGTTAGCTCCTCGGAATGTTCGGACATCCAAAATACTGGATGCGTGCCTCTTATCTATCGCAATGTGATCAATTTGGTTGACCGTTCGTTGATCTGGAGACCGCCATGTCCCCTTATGGATATCGAGGTGAGGAAACCGTGTGCTGGCTATAGTGGCATTTCGTTCCGTAGCGAAATCAATTAGCCTAAGTCCGTTACCAGACGTGTTGTCGTGTAGGCTATGTTTTCCGACAATACTTCTAAAGATGTCTTCTCTTCCTACCTTTGCATTAAAATCTCCCAGCACGATTTTAACATCGTACTTCGGTAGTCGCTCATAGGTTTTGTCGAGGAGCTCGTAGAAGCAATCCTTAGCTATATCATCTTTTTCTTCCGTCGGAGCGTGAGCGCATATAAGGCTTATGTTGGCGAATTTGGCCTTGATGCGGATTGTTACTATGCGTTCGCTAATGTCTTGGAAACATAAGACTTCTTGCCTAAGTCTGGCACTTATAACAAATCCGCATCCGAATAGTCGCTGTTTCTGCTCACTATAACACGGTCCGTAGTATATGTCACAGTTTTTCATCCTCTTTTTGCCCGGCCCGTCCCATCGTATTTCCTGGATGGCAGTAATGTCTGCTTTGTAGCAGTTTAGGGCTTCCGCTAGTTGTTCGCCTGCACCTCTCCTGTTTAATGTTCTCACATTCCAGGTGCAGATACGAACGTCGTTGTCCTTTTTTCGTTTAGCAGGGTCGTCAACAATAAAATCCGTCCTTTCCGAGGCTATTGGCATCTCTACCCCGATGTATAAATGCTATCATGTGGACAGAGAAGATAGAAGAAGCGGAGGTGTTGCAATATTGATAAAGAGATCACTTTAACATGAGCTTTTGCTGTGTATTCCAACTCAATACGTGGAGAATGTAGGTATTGAAATAACACTGTCAAACCTAAGGAAAGTTAAGATATTTTGTGTGTATTTTCCTGGTAAAATAAGATGTAGGATGTTACGTGAGCAAAGATGTCGTGCGTTTAGAAACGATCTCAGAAAGCTCTTTACTATAAATTGCCCATTTATAGTAGGAGGCGATTTAAACTGCAGGCATAGGGATTGGGGTTGTTCTAGGGCAAACTCATGGGGAAATAATAAATTGTCCGATTTGTCTGTGCTGTTTTATTATTATTATCTTTCCTTCCAGTTTTGCGTATGTCCCATCTAGTTTCGTTGGAAATCCATCTGTTCTTGACTTTTTTGTAACAAACATCTCTAGCTTATTATCTCAACCAGTCACTTTAAATGAGCTTAGCTCGGACCATAGCCCGGTTCTTTCAAAGATAAGGTGGTCTGGCGTGGAAAAAGAGCAGTACTTTTTAGATCTTAAACACGCTGACTGGGTCAATTTTCGTAAGGATTTAAAAAGGCTCCTTAGAGAGACTCCAATGAACTTGGACTTTATATCAACGAAAGAGGATGCAGCAATTTTCGGACCATGTCCTAAACTCGGCTTATATTAACATTCCAAGAGTTCGAAAGAAAAAAATATTTGCCCAAAACTCCCCGCTCATATGTTATAACTTATACAAGTTAGGAACATGCACAGAAGAAACTGGCAAAGATATCGCCAAACAGCCTCTCGTAATACAGTTCTGCAGCTGAATAAAATAATAAATTACGCAATCCAAGAGCACCGTAACAATGGGTGGAATGTAAAACTTAGGTCTCTAGATAAAGGTTCCAAGCCATTCTGGAACATAGTAAAAATTATAAAAAAATAAGTACAAAGAGTTATCATATATAATATTATAAATGGGTATCTAAAAATCCAATACTTTCCAGCTGCATGGAAATTAGCAAAGGTAGTTGCAATACCTAAAGCAGGAAAACCTCGCGACAAAGTTGACAGTTATAGACCGATAAGCCTATTAAGTTCAGTAAGCAAAGTTTATAAAGATATCATAAAAGAAAAGTTAGTCAAGTTTATCGATTATCACAAGGTCTATCAAAATGAACAGTTTGATTTTAGGCGCCATCACACTTCACACCAAGTTCTTAGAATTTGCAACATCATTAAAAGAAATCGTGCAAAAGGAAATTCTACGGGTATGATTTTACTCGACATCGAAAAAGCATTCGACTCTGTGTGGCACGATGGGCTTATATGTAAAATGATAAGCTTATGTTTTCCTCCATTTCTTTGTAAAATTGTAAAAAGTTTTGTTTCAGATCGTCATTTTAAAGTGCATGTTAAGAGTGGTGTTTCTAGTCTTATCAGTGTCAATGCTGGGGTTCCGCAAGGCTCAGTTCTTGTCCTGTCTTATATAATTTGGTTACATCTGACTTTCCTACTATTCCTAACTGTGATACGGCAATATATGCTGACGATACGGCAATTTTGTCGTCGCATGAATTCAGTCTTAACATTGAGACACATTTCATATATGCGGCAAACATTTTAGAAGATTATTTCACAAAATGGAAAATAAAGCTCAATGCCGATAAGATTCAAACTATCTTGTTTACCAGAAAAAGAAAGCATTGCTTTTTACCGGCAAATCAAATCAATATATTAGGAAACTCAATACCCTGGCAAACGTCTGTTAATTATGGCATATATCTCGATAAAAAATTGACATTTAACGAACACATCTCACAGGTTCTTAGAAAGACAAATATCGCTATTAAATTGTTATACCCAGAAGATCTTTGCTTTCCAGAGAAAACAAAATGATTATATATAAAGTAATATTTCAAGCGATTCTTATGTACGGTTGCCAAGTTTGGGGCAACTGTGCTAAATGCTATGTGAAAAAACTTCAAATATCTCAGAAAAAAATCCTGAAAATTATATTTAATCTTCCCTGGCATTACTCCACTTTAGGTCTGCACCAAAAAGCTGGTGTTGATCTGATCTCCAACAGAATACAGAAACTTTCTGAATCATTCCAAATCAGATGCAATATTTCCGATAATCCTCTCATAAATGAACTCAATGTACTACATCATACGTTTACATGATTCGCCCACCCTTGCAATTTTATTTCATAAATGTTAGCATTGTAATTATGTTAATTAAAATTTACATATTTATTTGTCTCGTTATCTGTTAATTTATTTATTTATTCTAATACATATCTATTTGTTCATCTGTTAATTTATTTATATTTATTTATCTGTTTATTGTTTATGTTATGGCGTAGCGTATAAAAATGGTTTTTATATAAATCTGCCCCCAAAAAGTGGGCCTGGGTTAAAATGGTGTATTGACGAAATGTTCAGGTTAACACTACCAATGATTGTGCATCAACAGAAAATTTTAAAATTTGGCCAAAATACGTTTTTTTTAAAACGCCCCCAAAAAGTGGGCGTGGCAAATAACTTTATATCGACGAAATATAGATATTACGATTCTCTAAATATGCTTCTCAGACACTTTTTTAAAATTACGGTTTTGCCAAAAAATACGTTTTTCTAAAAATTGGGCGTGGCAGTGGGCTGATTTCAAAAGATTTTACACTTGTTCTGCTGGGAGCAACAAAGAGCACGTGTACCAAGTTTCATCCTTCTAGCTCAAAATTTAAGGCCCAAAAACTGGTGACGTACGGACGGACGGACGGACGGACGGACAGACATGGCTAAATCGACTCAGCTATCGATTCTGAGTCGATCCATATACTTTGAGGTACATGTAGCTAAATTATTTCTCTATGTTACAAACTATGAGTCAAAACTAATATACGCCTATGGTATGTGCGGATCGTTGGATCGTTGAATACCCTATCCAATCCCATCCTTAAAATTAATATCCTCAAAATATAGGCTTTATGGCGATGAAATACAGAAAATGACATTGTCACAATATATTGCTCAGACAGTTTATAAAAATCTTTTGTGGTTCGACAAAAAACAACGTATTTCTATTGCTAATGCCTTGGGATGGGGTATACAAATGGTTTTTGTAAGAAAACGCCGCCAAAATGTGGGCGTAGGTGAAAATGATTTATGGACAAAATGTTTATATTGCGGAAGTATTTGCATCAAACATTTTTTCGAAAGTTTTAAAATTTAGACAAAAAACGTTTTTTACTTAAAACGCCCCCAAAAAGTGGGCGTGGCAAAAAACTTTGTATGAACGAAACATAGATATCTGGATTGTCTAAATATGCTGCGTGGCAGAGGGCGGATTTCAAAAACTTTTACACTTGTTCTGCTTCGTCGGCGAGAGAGTCTATATGCCAAATTCCAACACTCTAGCTCAAAATTTAAGGCCCAAAAATCAGTGACACACAGACGGACGGACTGACGGACGGAAAGACAGACATGGCTTAATCGACTCAGCTAGCGATTCTGAATCAATACATATACTTTGAGGTATATGTATCGAAATTATTTCTCTATGTTACAAACTTAATGTCAAAAGTAATATACCCCTTATGGGATAGGGTATAACTACGGGATAGGGTATAATCATATTAGAAGGTTACAATCCGCTGTTCGAATCGCTGAATACCCTATCCCATTCCAACCTCGAATTCAACATCCCCCAAAAAGGGTAGGGTATTCAACGATCCGCACAGCGGATTGTAGCCTTCTCATATGTTTACATAAATCACCCACTAAAAGTGCGCCCGCCAAAAAACTTTATATGATCTAAATATGTTATTCAGACACTTTCAAAATTCCTAACCGTTTGACAAAATAACGTTTGTCTTAACAAAATAGGCGGATTCTATAAATGTTTACACTTTTTTTTTGTCCTCGGACATAGGATCCTATATACCAAATTTCAAAACATAAGGTCTAAAATCCGTAACATACAGACAGACGGACGGACGAACGGACGGCCAGACAGGCATGCCTCAATTGACTGCGCTAGCGATTTTGAGTCAATCCATATATTTTAAGGTATATCTATAAAATTATCTACTAAATTATTTTCCTATGTTACAAACTATGACAAAACTTAAATAATCCTATGGGATATGTTATAAAAAGAAAATTGGTTCCTTGTGGCATTCGCTAGCAGGCCATTACTTATAAGTGGTGATACAATTTTATTATTTACCAATATTGTAGCAAAAGAATTGAGGACGTAGAATTTCGGCAGTGCATACAGCTACTGATGATTAAATTGTTACAACTAGTTTGGTCAGAGATAAATTGACATTACAGATGTTTTTCGTAATATTGGTAATCATGATCAGTTCATTTCCCCATATATAGTTACCAGCATAATCACTTTATTGTAAAGGAATAGATCATAGAAGCAATCTAACATCTAGATGATTTTGAAAGCACCTATTTAGAATAAGTCTACTTTATAATCAAATATTTAAAACCGATCTGAAATCAATTATATTGTATTTATTTACTAATGGCAAGACTAAAATAGAGTACCTACCTATCGAATGTGAAGCAATTTCAATAAAGTTCCAAAAAAATCAAGTACACCGTATTGTTTATACAATTAAGTGATGTTTTAAATATTGTTACAAATGTAATTTTATTAAATATATATTTGAATGAACACAAATTGGTTTAGCTTTTAACAGAGTGTACCAATTACAAAGACGAATCACTTAAAACTAATTTTTTTTGTAACCAGAAAGCAATTTTTTTTTTATTTTTGGAAGACGTAAATACATTTTCTAAATTTAAATCACGCAGACTAAACAACAACGCAATGAGTTCAATTCAAGAACTGGACAATGTGTTATTCTTCACATGTTTATAGGGTAAATTAGTGATTTTCATTTATTTGTTTGCATGCGCTATTCCTTACATTTTGTCCATAGTTTTGACACATATATAGCAAGGCTTAGGTTTAAGCGTTAAGCAACATTTATTTGTAAAAAGAAGGCTTCAATCCGCTGTGCGGATCGTTGAATACCCTATCCCATCCCATCCTTAAAATTAATATCTCCAAAAAGTGGGCTTTCTTAGCCTATGATATAGAAAATGACATTGTCACAACAACATATTGTTCAAACAGTTTATCAGAATATTTTGTTGTTTGACAAAACCATAAGGAATTTTGAAAAAGTGTCTGTCAAATTTTCAAATTTTCGAAAAAACTTTTGATGCAGAATAATTAGTTATATTAATATAAACATTTCGTCCATAGATCATTTTAGCCCATGCCCACTTCTTGGGGGCGTTTTCTTACAAAAACCGTTTGTATACCCTACCACATAGCATATGCAGGAGGAAAACGATGTGTTTTG
Source organism: Rhingia campestris (assembly GCA_932526625.1). Lineage (NCBI taxonomy): Eukaryota > Metazoa > Arthropoda > Insecta > Diptera > Syrphidae > Rhingia > Rhingia campestris. Next base: position 63,342,468 of record OW052183.1, read on the forward strand.
TCAAACAACAAAATATTCTGATAAACTGTTTGAACAATATGTTGTTGTGACAATGTCATTTTCTATATCATAGGCTAAGAAAGCCCACTTTTTGGAGATATTAATTTTAAGGATGCGATGGGATAGGGTATTCAACGATCCGCACAGCGGATTGTAGCCTTCTCATATGTTCGAAAAAAATGTTCATGCAGAATCATTAATAATATTAATATGAACATTTCGTCTATATATAATATTTTAACCCACGCCCACTTTTTGGGGGCGTTTTTATATAAAAACCATTTTTTTACACTACCCCATAATATATGCAGGAGAATACCTTGTCTTTTGTAGAACCATACAAGTGTTATATAAGCAGTCTGAAGAATTTGTTGTCACCATATCGTTTTTATACCCTATCCCATAGGGGTATATTAGTTTTGATACATAGTTTGTAACATAGAGAAATAATTTTGCTACATATACCTCTAAGTATATGGATCGACTCAGAATCGCTAGCTGAGTCGATTAAGCCATGTCTGTCTGTCCGTCCGTCCGTGTGTCCGTCCGTCCGTCTGTCTGTTCGTCACCGATTTTTGGGCCTTAAATTTTGAGCTAGGATAATGAAATTTAGTATATAGGATCCTTGGCCGAGTCACCAGAACAAGTGTAAAAAATTTGAAAATCCGCCTACTGCCACGCCCCCTTTTAGAAAAACGTAGTTTTAAGCCAAACCGTAGGGAATTTGAAAAAAGTGTGTTAGCAACATATTTAGACAATCTTAATATCTATATTTCGTCCATACAATTTTTTTGCCACGCCCACTTTTTGGGGGCGTTTTTAGTAAAAAACGCTTTTTGTCCAAATTTTAAAAAATTCGAAAAAACTTTTGATGCAAATGCTTCCGTAATGATAAAATAAACATTTTGTCTATATATCATTTTCACCTACACCCACTTTTTGGGGGCGGTTTCTTACAAAAACCATTTGTATGCATTTGTATGACGGACGGACGGACAGACATGGCTAAATCGACTCAGCTATCGATTCTGAGTCGACCCATATACTTTGAGGTATATGTAGCTAAATTATTTCTCTATGTTACAACCTATGTATCAAAACTAATATACCCCTATGGGATAGGGTATAAAAAAACAATTTTTATACACTACCCCATAACATATGCAGGAGAAAACCTTGTCTTTTGTAGAACCGTAAAAGTGTTTTGTAAGCAGTCTGAAGAACTTGTTGTCACTATATCATTTTTTCTATTTTATCCACATCGTGTTTTTAGCCATGCCCACTTTTTTGGGGATTTTAGTTTTATGGATAGGATGGGATAGGGTATTCAACGATCCGCACAGCGGATTGTAGCCTTCTCATATGTTTTAAGATTCCTTATGGTTTGGCCCAAAAATAAGTTTTTCCAAAAAGGGGGCGTGGCAGTGGGCGGATTTTAAAAATTTGTACACTTGTTCTGCTGGGAGCAATAAAGAGCACGTGTACCAAATTTGATCCTTCTAGCTCAAAATTTAAGGCTCAAAAACTAGTGACGTACGGACGGACGGACAGACATGGCTAAATCGACGCAGCTATCGCATCTGAGTCGATCCATATACTTTGAGGTATATGTAGCTTAATCATTTCTCTATGTTACAAACTATGTATCAAAACTAATATACCCCCCTATGGGATAGGGTATAAAGAGGGAAGAAGTACCCCCAATAAATGCAAGTGTCCTAGGTACTAGCGATAGTAACCGTTTATGTACGTTAGTTGTTAAAGATTTTTCTGTAACGCACATGTAGTCTTAAAAAACGCAAAATTATGTGTAATAATATGGAGGACTATAAAAAATCCGGAAAGCCCTAGAGGATGTTAAAGAAGAATACTTTACGCATACGCCGAAAATTGAAAAATTAAAAACGGTCATCCTTAAGGGAATCGATGCCGGGGTTGATGCAGAGGAACTCCTAAACGAGTTCAAAAGTTTTGACAGCGACAACCTCAAGTTCAACCAACAGCAAAATCTATAGCACACGCAGAATTAATGGCGTATACTATCATGCTGTTAGTTGGGAAAAATTAAAAAGGACAGATCGCATACTGCAATGTATGCGCTGCCAGAGGTTCGGGCACGTCGATTCTAACTGCAACATGCAGATTAGATGCGTTAAGTGCGATAAGGAGCACAATATAAACGAATGTCCTCTAGGTAGCGCTAGGGTAGAAGACATGAGTAAGCTTAAATGTGTTCTTTGTGGGAATGCGTGACACCCTGCTCACTACAAGGGATGTCCTGTATTCCAACAGAAGAAGAACAGTATGCCAGCTCAGAAACAGGCTGTAGAAGAAGAAAGGCGAATTAGAATTTGCTCTTTCTCAAATTGGGTTGCACCCAACGTGTCCTTTGCCCAAATGGCAGCTGAACCGGGTAAACCCCAGACATTAAACATGCCTACTGTTGTTGAAAAAGCACCTGAAGCTGATATGGATCTGAAGAATTTCTTGCTATCGTTGAAAAACAAGATCGATCAGTTCCAGAAATTAGAACCGTCCTTTCGATTCTGTTAAAAAACCTACTCCCGGACTTTTGGTCTGCGAAACTAACCTAAGCCAGAGACACAAATTGGGATACAGCAGCTACCATGTAGGAAGAAGAGATGGTCGCTGGACATGGTCGCTGTCTTATGACGCAAAGGTTTACGCCATAACATCATATATAGCGGGGAAGTACGTAGGTTCCAGGTGTTGGAAGCATGAATCGTATGTATTCCTCTACATAGTCGAAGGAGAATGTATGTGGTGTCGCTTTATGCACCCGAAGCAACTCAACAAACTTAATTTATAGCAGAGCTCGAGACATTTTTTTCGTTACCTACAGCTTCAATCGGCTGAAAATTTTTACTTTTTGGCCGATGATCTTAACGCTAAGCACGCGGCTTGGGGAAATACAATGGCGAACACTAGATGTCGACTGCTTCAAAATTGTAGGGAACAATATATGATTGAGTACAAACTTAGTTTGTACGCGACAGATATCCTGTCTTTCCCGAGAGCAAACTCTTTTCTAGACTTAGCGCTTATGGAGAATAAACATACGTACATCTTATCTCTAAAAATGACAAGGACAAAACAAGCCCAGCTAATCTTCGTTCAGAAAGCCTTCTGCCGAATGTAAGCAAGGTATTCGAAAAAAGGAAAATAAAATCATCCCGAAAAATCAGTTTGGTTTTAGAGCGAGGCATGACATGAGAAAAAAACATATGAGAGGCTACAACCCGCTGTGCGGATCGTTGAATACCCTATCCCATCCCATCCTTAAAATTAATATCCTCAAAATATAGGCCTTATGGCGACGAAATACAGAAAATGACATTGTCACAATATATTGCTCAGACTGTTTATCAAAATCTTTTGTGGTTCGACAAAAACCAACGTATTTCTATTGGTAATGCCTTCCCTTTCGACGATCACTCACCTTGTCGCGGTGAAAGGGCTTAAGTAGTTTCCAATGAACCACGGAGCGAAACCGGAAGTCTATGTAAACATAAACTGTCAGGGCCACCCATGCCGGTAAGGTCAGTGGCGAGGAAACGAAAACCAAAAGGTTTTCGTTTCCTCGCTAGAGTAGGCAAGATAGTAACTCTAGGAGAAAAGGATCGCCTGAGACTTCAGAAAGCTCAAGAGTTTCTACAAAGTCTGACATTAGCAGAGAATGAGCCGATAGCTCGTACCTGCTCAATGAACGCACCGAGTACCTCGAGCATGAAGGGACTGATGGGACCACCTTTGATGCAGGGCGCTGGCCCGCTAAGACAAAGAATGGTCTCCTCAGACCCTGCGAAAGTCAAAGGCGAAATCATGGCTGATGATCCCTTGTATACCCCCCCAGCAGCCGACGAGCCGCTCGCTCGTCGCTCGCCGAGAGGAGATACAGGAATCGAAGCTGAAGGAGAGCTGGATGGATCGGTCAACGATGTTACGGGCGCATGCCCACTAGGAGTTGACATGATCCCTTCAAACTCCGAAACAAGGGACTGCATTAAAAGCACCCTTATTCTGCAGAATCTCACCACAGAAGAGAATGAGCCGCTCGCTCGTACCTTAGGTGGTGAGGTAACGCAGAATAAGAGTGTTTGTGAGCTGAAGAGATTGCCTCCAGTCGTGAGTGACCTTGGCCAATCCAACTGGAGAACAGTCTCTCCAGACCATACCAAGGATGGATCAGAGGACAAAACGGACACAAACGTCAATCAGAACCCGAAGGAGGAGCTGGGGATGATTGAATTCACCGGCGCTGTGATGAGTAACAACTCATCAGGCAAAGGAAATCGGTCAACCTCAACGCCGCCAGGGGTCTGTGAGACACTGACGATAGGACAAGGAGAGGCTGACTCAACATTAGGTAGCTGTTTCGAACACAAATCTTTGAAATTAAAAGAACAATATTGCAAGCGAATGTAGAGCAACATTGTATAGACACACTGTAGGAGTAAGAGTTTTATTTTATACATTTGTCAAGTATTGTATGTTCAGTCTTTTTATAACAGTGAAAGAGGAGAAAGGTAGTAAATAAAAGTGGTTTTTCTTCAATTGTTTTCCACTTAAAGTGAATTTGTTTTAATTATATGGTTTGTATTTAATCTGAGCTAAACATTTGTGGTTTGTATTTAATCTGAGCTAAACAGTAGCTATTGTACGGTTATTACTCGCCGCAGCGATCCGAAACATCACGACAGCTTGGAAAACACCAACGCTGCTGTGTCTGCGGAAGAGAGTAGGCTGAGGAACGCCGTACGACCCCAACCGAAGTCAGAGGTTCAAGCTCCTCTAAAAATGAGGGCCAACGCGCAGAGGCTTCTACGTAGGTTCAAGCACAGTGACCCAGATTCCTTCACGGAAAAGGACACGGCAGCACTTAGCAGAGCTAAGGAGACGTTAGGGAGCTCTCCTCTCAAAAAAGGGAAGTAGTCGTGGAAAGGATGGAGAGCTGTAAACCCTCCACCTCAGCTGCGGCCACACCTAAGGGACCATCAGCTGCTGCAGGTAAGGTTGCGACCAAGCCTGGACCAACTGCAGGTACCTCCAAGAGAGGAAGGCACGATGACACAGTCTCTCCAATCATAGGTAGGAACACGAAACCTAGGTTAGACGCCAGTCATAACCCAGTAAAGGACAAAGATAGTTTTCGGTTCGCTATTGTCGACTTTGGTAATCCAGAACGAAAACTATCTCATGACCAATGGCAACTAATAGAAATTAGAATCCTGGACGGAGTGAACGACGCTATCCTCAAAAATGCAGGGAACATCCCGCTCTTTGGACAGCTGACCACGTTCAAAGGATTCAAAATAATCCAGTGTGACAATAAGTGCACACTGAGTTGGTTGACCAAGTTCATCGACGAGACGAAAGCCCCATGGTCAAATGCAGACCTTCGCATCGTCGAAAAGAAAGAGCTTCTTAACCTGACCAGACCCAAAGGTCGCATCCTTATCCCAGGGCCATGCATCCCGAAGGATAGGATTGAGCGCAACCTACAGAACCTCAACCCAGAATTCCTCAGTAAGGACTGGGAGGTCATAGAGGCAGGAGAGCACTCAAAAACCGCCACGGAAGTTGTGGTGCTACTCAGCCACAAATCTATGCCGCTGTTACGAAAGAAAGGGTACAAAGTACGAGTCGGGATTACCCGATGCAAAGTACGTCCCTTCGTAACAGTCAGACGCAATGATGGGAGGAAAGCTGACCGCCATGAAGATAATACAAATAAATCTTCACCACAGTAAGGCGGCCAGCGCCAACCTAGTCTTCCTTTTAAATAGAAACGACATTGACATGGCCCTAATACAAGAATCTTGGGTAGTCCGAGGCAGTATAAAAGGGCTAAACAGCAAAGATCTAGTACTGTACCATACTGGCTCATCCGACACAAACAGTAAGACTAGATCATGTATTGTAGCTAAGAAACAAATAAACCTTTTTCTCTTATCTTCTCTCAGTAACAATGACCAGACCGTGGTAAAATATGAGCGGCGGGGGAAGTCCCCGATTGCAATAGCAGCCATCTATATGCCATATGACTCGATGGATGGACCTCCATCTGCCCTAACAGACTCCCTGGTGCAAATGGCCAAATGTAAGAAGTGGGACCTCATAATGGGATGCGATGCCAACTCTCATCACACACAATGGGGCAGTTCAGACACCAACACACGAGGTGAGTCCTTGTTTCAATACATTGTAGACAACAATTTGTTAGTGGCGAACAGGGGTAATGACCCCACCTTTGTCACTAAAAATAGAGAAGAGGTTCTTGACATTACCCTCTTCAACAATTCTGATAAATTCGCTGTGTGCCACTGGAAAGTTTCATCAGAAACATCATACTCTGACCACAGAATAATAGAATTTGAAATAGAGGATGATACTAAACTCCCCCTTCAACATCGAAACCCCAAGAAAGCCAACTGGGACAAGTTCGTTGTGGAAGTAGGGAGACACAGTAGCGCCCTTCCATTGCATCTGATGGAAACTCCGTTTGAAATCGATGCTGCAGCGGAACTAATAGGCAATATTTTAGTCAAAGCCTATGAAAGGATCTGCCCTCTAAAGACTATAAAACCACAAAGATCACCGACATGGTGGACGAAAGAGCTTCAAAGCATTAGAAGGGAAACCAGGAAAACCTTTAACGCAGCAAGAAGCTCAAATTCGGAAACCGACTGGGATCTTTATAAGAACAATCAGCGCAAATTCAAAAGTGCGGTCAACAGTGCTAAACGCACCTCCTGGCGTAATTTCTGTTGCAGTGTAGAAAGCACTACTGAATCAGCTAGACTTAGAAAAATAATCGCCAAAGAACCGGCTGTGCCAGGTTACCTCAAGCTCCCCAATGGGGACTGGACACAATCCACCCATGAATCTTTAACACATCTACTGGAAACCCACTTTCCAGGATGTGATTCATACTCCGGTAGGACAATGGAGGATATGGTTAGTGTAGAAAGAATCAATTGGGCAATTGACTCCTTCTCCCCCTATAAATCTCCAGGAGTCGATGGTATTATCCCGATCATGCTACAAAAATCGAAACATCCCTAGGTGCTGGCGGGAAGTAAAGGTAGTCTTTATCCCAAAAGCCGGCAAGCCCAGTCACACGACCGCGAAGGACTTTAGACCAATAAGTCTTACATCCTTCATACTAAAAACATATGAAAAACTAATGGATATCTACATTCGTGACAAACTCGACCCCCAATACATATCCTCGGCACAGCATGCCTACACGAAAGGTAAGGGAGTCGAAACTGCCCTACATGATATCGTTAGTACAATAGAAAAACCTCTTCACGAGAAGTAATATACACTCGCTGCATTTCTCGACATTGAAGGAGCCTTCAATAATGTGAACACAAACGCAGTCGAAAGAAATCTCGCGAAGAACAACGTGGACCAACCTCTAATACATATTATTGGAAGTATGCTCAACCACAGAAATATAAATGCGAATCTGGGAACCACCCATCTCAAAGTAATAGCATCAAGAGGCACACCACAAGGAGGCGTTATCTCACCTCTGTTGTGGAACATAGTCATCAATGAGATACTCATAAAGCTACAGCGAAATGGGGTAAAAGTCATAAAAAAAAAAAAAAAAAAAAAAAAAGGAAATTCCTACCCACTATTAGTGAACTACTCGTGCGGGCATTGAAAACTCTCAACGAGTGGACAAAACAATGTGGGCTTGGCATAAACCCCCAGAAAACGGAACTCGTTCTCTTTACGAACAAGAGGAAGATACCAATATTCGACCTACCGGCTATCGATGGGACTACCCTCAAACTAGCCGATAGTGCAAAGTATCTGGGTGTCATTCTTGATAGAAAACTCAACTGGAACCTAAATGTGCGCGAGCGCATTAAAAAGGCCACAGTCGCTTTCTATACGTGTAATCGAATATTCGGAACCCCAAGATCATCCTATGGATGTACACGGCCATTGTGAGACCTATATTAACATATGGGGGGCTTGTCTGGTGGCAATCCACAAATAAAGTCACCCATCTGAAAAACCTGCTACCGCTAGACCTTTACATGCAAGAATCTGCAGCCAAAAGTGCTCTAAGAATCAGCCAGCTCAACTGCTGGAAATCGAACTCAGGAGGGCATGCCCAAATTCTACACAGATATCTGGGCTCAGCTGTATCCTCTGACTACATGCTGCCTCACCATGACTTTCAAAGACCATTCTCCTGCATCCTCCCAAGCAGAGAGGAGTGGGAGAGGAACGAATTGGGCCCCGAAACCATATCCATCTACACTGATGGTTCAAAAATGGATGTAGGCGTTGGAGCTGGAGTGTTTTCAGAAACACTTAAGCTAAACAGCACCTTTCGTCTCCCTGAGCACAGCAGTGTCTTCCAAATCTCGGCTTGTGACACGTTGTCGTGAAGAGCTAAAAGTTCTTGGCGTCCAACATAATGTTAAGCTCTGCTGGGTCCCCGGACACAGAGGCATACAGGGCAATGAAATTGCTGACGAACTGGCAAGAAAAGGATCTGCCTCCAGCACTGACCAAGCAGACCAGTCTGTCAAACCACCACTATGCGACCTAAAATCTCAGGTGGGACAGAAAACACTAATCGCTGCCAAAAACAGGTGGAACTCCCTTCCCACCTGTGAAACTTCCAAAAGGATGTGGCCTGAGTATGACAAAGCCAGAACCCATAAACTGCTTCGTAGAAACAGGAAATCTGTCTCTACTTTAGTTGGGATTCTTACCGAACACAACTTACTGAAAAGCCACAAACTGAAAATGCATCTCATAGATGATGACCTCTGTAGAGGCTGCGGTGATGAAGAAATACACGAGGACACCCTCCACTTTCTGTGCCACTGCCCAGGCCTCAGCCAATTAAGAATGAGAACCTTAGGAAAATACTTTTTCCATGACCTCACGGATCTTTCCGAAATCCCTCTCCCTAATCTTTTCAGGTTTGCATCAACATCTGGATGGCTAGAAAGAGACTAACAACAATGGACAGTAACGGGACAATGAATGAACCAACCCCATTAGTGGACCCCCAACGGGCATCACAATGGGTCTATATTGACCTGAGTGCGGTGAGGGAGGACACACACCGTCTGCCTCATCCACCCACCAACCTAACCTAACCTATTGGTAATGCCTTGGGATGGGGTATACAAATGGTTTTTGTAAGAAAACGCCCCCAAAATGTGGGCGCAGGTGAAATCTGATCTATGGACAAAATGTTTATATTACCATTGCGAAAGTATTGGCATCAAATATTTTTTCGAAAGTTTTAAAATTTGGACAAAAAGGGTTTTTTACTAAAAACGCCCCCAAAAAGTGGGCGTGGCAAAAAACTTTGTATGAACGAAATATAGATATTAGGATTGTCTAAATATGCTGCTCAGACACTTTTTTGAAATTCCTTACGGTTTGGCTTTAAACTACGTTTTTCAAAAAGGGGGCGTGGCAATGGGCGGATTTAAAAAAATTTTACACTTGTTCTGCTTCGTCGGCCAGAGAGTCTATATACCAAATTTCAACACTCTAGCTCAAAATTTAAGGCCCAAAAATCGGTGACACACAGAGGACGGACGGACGGACGGACGGACGGACGGACGGACAGACAGACATGGCTTAATCGACTCAGCTAGCGATTCTGAATCGATCCATATACTTTGAGGTATATGTATCGAAATTATTTCTCTATGTTACAAACTTAATGTCAAAACTAATATACCCCCCTATGGGATAGGGTATAAACATATGAGAGGCTACAATCCGCTATGCGGATCGTTGAATACCCTATCCCATCCCATCCTTTAAATTAATATCCTCAAAATATAGGCCTTATGGCGATGAAAAACAGAAAATGACATTGTCACAATATATTGCTCAGACAGTTTCTCAAAATCTTTTGTGGTTCGACAAAAAACAACGTATTTCTATTGCTAATGCCTTGGGATGGGGTATACAAATGGTTTTTGTAAGAAAACGCCCCCAAAATGTGGGCGTAGGTGAAAATGATCACTAGATAAAATGTTTATATTACCATTGCGGAAGTATTTGCATCAAAATTTTTTAGAAAGTTTTAAAATTTGGACAAAAAACGTTTTTTACTAAAAACGCCCCCAAAAAGTGGGCGTGGCAAAAAACTTTGTATAGATGAAATATAGATATTAGGATTGTCTAAATATGTTGCTAACACATTTTTTTGAAATTCCTTACGGTTTGGCTTAAAACTACGTTTTTTCTAAAAGGGGGAGTGGCAGTGGGCGGATTTTAAAAATTTTTACACTTGTTCTGGTGACTCGGCCAAGGATCCTATATACCAAATTTCATTATCCTAGCTCAAAATTTAAGGCCCAAAAATCGGTGACGAACAGACGGACGGAGGGACGGACGGACGGACGGACGGACAGACAGACATGGGTAATTCGACTCAGCTAGCGATTCTGAGTCGATCCATATACTTTGAGGTATGTTATAGTGAGCAGAAACAGCGACTATTCGGATGCGGATTTGTTATAAGTGCCAGACTTAGGCAAGAAGTCTTATGTTTCCAAGACATTAGCGAACGCATAGTAACAATCCGCATCAAGGCCAAATTCGCCAACATAAGCCTTATATGCGCTCACGATCCGACGGAAGAAAAAGATGATATAGCTAAGGATTGCTTCTACGAGCTCCTCGACAAAACCTATGAGCGACTACCGAAGTACGATGTTAAAATCGTGCTGGGAGATTTTAACGCAAAGGTAGGAAGAGAAGACATCTTTAGAAGTATTGTCGGAAAACATAGCCTACACGACAACACGTCTGGTAACGGACTTAGGCTAATTGATTTCGCTACGGAACGAAATGCCACTATAGCCAGCACACGGTTTCCTCACCTCGATATCCATAAGGGGACATGGCGGTCTCCAGATCAACGAACGGTCAACCAAATTGATCACATTGCGATAGATAAGAGGCACGCATCCAGTATTTTGGATGTCCGAACATTTCGAGGAGCTAACATCGACTCGGATCACTACCTTGTAGCAGCCAAGGTAAGAATGCGGATATCCACCACGCCACAACAATCCAGAAATACTGTGAAAAAATTTAATGTCGGAAGACTGCAATCGCAAGAGACCGCCAAGACCTTCGCACAACGCGTATCCCTTAACCTCTCGATTAACACCATACCACCAGCATCGAATGTCGAAGAGCAATGGCAACGATGCCAACAGGCCATTAGATCAGCCGCAACTGATGTGCTAGGTTTCTCGCGCCCACCAGCAAGAAACCCCTGGTTTGATGAGGAATGCCGACAGATGCTCGCAGCCAAGAACGAGGCCTACAAGGCTAAGCTGCAGGTGAAGACGAGAGCTGCCATTGAGCTCTATAGGCAAAGAAGAAGGGAAGAACATCGGCTTTTCAGCAAGAAGAAAAAAGAGCAAGAAAAGCGCGCGATCGAGGATATAGAGAGGTGCCACTCCAGGAACGATGTTCGCAAGTTTTACCAAAGTGTAAAACGTCAAAGCCAAGGATACAAGGCTCGAACAGAATCCTGTCGAGATGAACAAGGAAATATTGTAGTTGAGACACAGTCGATGCTGAGGATATGGAAGAACCACTTCTGCAGACTGTTAAACGGCGATGACGAACAACATTCCGCTGTCAGGCAGAACGAACCATTCAATATTGGCACCGACAGCGAAAACTGCCAACCACCCGACCTGAGTGAAGTGAGGATAGCAATATCTAAACTCAAGCTTAATAAGGCTGCCGGAAATGACGGCCTTCCCGCTGAGCTTTATAAGGCCGGCGGAGATGACTTGGTAAGTAACATCCACCAACTCATAAGCCAAATCTGGTCGGATGAAAATATGCCTGAAGAATGGAACCTCAGCATCGTTTGCCCGATCCACAAAAAAGGAGACCCTCTGAACTGCGCCAACTACAGAGGCATAAGTCTCCTCAACATCGCCTACAAGATCCTATCTGCCGTAATATGTGAACGCCTGAAACCGTTTACCAACAACCTGATTGGCCCTTATCAGTGTGGTTTTAGGCCAGGAAAGTCCACAACCGATCAAATTTTCACACTTCGGCAGATCCTGGAAAAAACTCAAGAAGTCCAAATTGATACCCACCACCTTTTCATCGATTTCAAAGCCGCATATGACAGCATTTATAGAGACGAACTATACAGAGCCATGTCTAGTTTTGGTATACCGCCCAAACTCGTCCGTTTGTGTAGGATGACGATGGAGAATTCTCGCTGCTCCATCAGGGTCGGAAACGACCTCACCGACACATTCGATACCAAAAAAGGATTTAGGCAAGGCGATGCGCTGTCATGTGACTTCTTTAATCTGATTCTTGAGAGAATTGTGCAAAACTCCAAAGCCAACACCAGAGGCACAATTTTCCAAAAGTCGGTGCAACTACTAGCATACGCTGACGATATTGACATCATTGGTAGGACTCAACGTGATGTCATAGCTACGTTTGCTAGTATAGAGAAGGAAGCGGCGAAAATGGGTTTAGCAGTAAATGAGGGTAAGACTAAGTATATGCTGTCAACACGAAAGGACACACAACATCGACGAATTGGACAGAACGTCACCATTGACAGATATAACTTTGAGGTAGTACGGGACTTTGTCTACCTCGGCTCCGCTATTAACTCTGACAACAACATCTCGTCAGAAATTAAACGAAGAATTACTCTTGCCAACCGCTGTTTCTTCGGGCTAAGAAGGCAATTTAGTAGTAAAGCCCTCACTCGAACTACTAAGGAGATCCTATATAAGACCCTGATCATCCCAGTCCTGCTCTACGGCGCTGAAGCATGGACCGTATCAAAAGCGGATGAAGAAATCCTTGGTAGATTCGAGAGGAAAATTCTTCGAAAAATCTTCGGTCCCGTTTGCGTTGACGGGCTATGGAGACGAAGATTCAACCAAGAACTATACGAGCTGTACAGCGACATGCCCCTGGTCAAAAAACTCCTCATTGGACGTTTAAGATGGCTAGGACATGTAGAACGAATGGACACCAATACTCCGGCTCGCAGAGTCTTCGATTCCCAGCCAGACGTCGGACGCAGTAGAGGAAGACCTCGCCTTAAGTGGCGCGCACAAGTGGAAACCGACCTCAACCAACTTGGAGTGCGCAACTGGAGGCAGTTAGCTAAGGACCGGGCTAATTGGAGAGGCATGTTGGTTGAGGCCCAGGTTCATTCCGGACTGTAGCGCCGCTTAAGTAAGTAAGTATATGTAGCTAAATTATTTCTCTATGTTACAAACTAAGTATCAAAACTAATATACCCCTATGGGATAGGGTATAAACAAAAAACAAAAAACATATGAGAGGCTACAATCCGCTATGCGGATCGTTGAATACCCTATCCCATCCCATCCTTTAAATTAATATCCTCAAAATATAGGCCTTATGGCGATGAAAAGCAGAAAATGACATTGTCACAATATATTGCTCAGACAGTTTCTCAAAATCTTTTGTGGTTCGACAAAAAACAACGTATTTCTATTGCTAATGCCTTGGGATGGGGTATACAAATGGTTTTTGTAAGAAAACGCTCCGAAAATGTGGGCGTAGGAGAAAATGATCTATGGACAAAATGTTTATATTACCATTGCGGAAGTATTTGCATCAAAATTTTTTTCGAAAGTTTAAAAATTTGGACAAAAAACGTTTTTTACTAAAAACGCCCCCAAAAAGTGGGCGTGGCAAAAAACTTTGTATGAACGAAATATAGATATTAGGATTGTCTAAATATGTTGCGAACACACTTTTTGAAATTCTTTACGGTTTGCCTTAAAACTACGTTTTTTTTCTAAAAGGGGGCGTGGCAGTGGGCGGATTTTAAAAATTTTTACACTTGTTCTGGTGACTCGGCCAAGGTTCCTGTATACCAAATTTCATTATCCTAGCTCAAAATTTAAGGCCCAAAAATCGGTGACGAACAGACAGACGGACGGACGGACGGACAGACAGACATGGCTAATTCGACTCAGCTAGCGATTCTGAGTCGATCCATATACTTTGAGGTATATGTAGCTAAAATATTTCTCTATGTTACAAACTAAGTATCAAAACTAATATACCCCCCTATGGGATAGGGTATAAACAGTGCACAGGGGCTGTCTGGTTGACTTTGAGACCGTTTGGTTAGAGAGGCTTTTCTACAAGCTAACCAGACTGGGCATGGGTAAACCCATGCTATACATGATTTAAGAAATGCTTGTGGGCAAGCAGTTCGTTGTCAAATGTGGTTTACAACAACGGTTTACAACAGGGGGCGGTGAACTCCCCGATATTGTTTAACATTTAAACAATTGATCTTGCAGGTTCTCTCAGACACGCTATGGCGCACGCAGATGATCTTGTGACGTACAGATCCGGTACGAAAATCGAGGTCATCCACATACTCTTGCAACATGACTTCGATCAAATTAAGGGATATTGCGATGATTGGAAATTGAGAATCAATTTCCACAAAAACTGGTGACTGGTGGTGGTGACTGGTACAAAAACTGGTGACGTACGGACGGACGGACAGACATGGCTAAATCGACTCAGCTATTGATTCTGAGTCGATTCATAAACTTTGAGGTATATGTAGCTAAATTATTTCTCTATGTTACAAACTATGTATCAAAACTACTATACCCCTATGGGATAGGGTATAAACATATGAGAAGGCTACAATGCACTGTGCGCATCGTTTAATACCCTATCCCATCCCATCCTTAAAATGAATATCCCCAAAATGTGGTCTTTATGGTCATAAAGTATTGAAAATGACGTTGTCACAACATATGGTTCAGAATGCTCATCAAATTCTTGTATGGTTCGTCAAAAAACAAAGATTTTCTATTGCATATGCCTTGGGGTAGGGCATACATATGGGTTTTGTAAGAAAACGCCCCCAAAAAGTAGGCGTGGGTTAAAATGGTCTATTGACCATTTATATTAACGAAATATAGATATTACGACTCTGCAAATATGCTGCTCAGACACTTTTTTTGAAATTCTTTACGGTTTGGCAAAAAAATACGTTTTTCTAAAAACGGGGCGTGGCAGTGGGCGGATATCAAAAATGTTTACACTTGTTCTGCTGGGAGCAACAAAGAGTACCAAATTTCATCCTTCTAACTGAAAATTTAAGGCCCAAAAACTGGTGAAGTACGAACGGACGGACGGACATGGCATGGCTAAATCGACTCAGCTAACGATTCTGATTCGATCCATTTACATTGAGGTATATCTAGCTAAATTATTTCTCTGTGTTACAAACTATGTATTAAAACTAATATACCTCTATGGGATAGGATATAAAAGGTGTTTGATGTAACCAGAGGACAAAATCCCACAAGAAGGAGCAGAGTCACCCAGTGAAAGCGAACATAAGCCCACATCAGAGCCCAACTCACAAAGCTGGATAGACGACGAAGCTACAGCGTTTTTCCAGGAATACATACGAGAACTACAACAGGGGCACAGAAGACAGCAATTAAGAACAGAAAAAAATTATAACATATGAGTAGGCTACAATCCTTCCAGCTCAAAATTTAAGGCCCAAAAACTGGTGACGCACGAACGGACGGACAGACATGGCTAAATCGACTCAGCTAGCGATTCTGAGTCGATCCATATACTTTGAGGTATATCTAGCTACATTATTTCTCTTTGTTACAAACTATGTATCAAAACTAATATACCCCTATGGGATAGGGTGTAAACATATGAGAAGGCTACAATCCGCTGTTTGGATCGTTTAATACCCTATCCCATCCCATCCTTAAAATTAATATCCCCAAAATGTGGTCTTTATGGTCATAAAGTATTGAAAATGACGTTGTCACAACATATGGTTCAGAAGGTTTATCGAATTCTTGTATGGTTCGTCAAAAAACAACGATTTTCTATTGCATATGCTTTGGGGTAGGGCATACAAATGGTTTTTGTAAGAAAACGCCCCCAAAAAGTGGGCGTGGGTTAAAATGGTCTATTACGAAATGTTCATATTAATACTAGCAATGATTGTGCATCAACATTTTTTTCGAAGATTTTAAAATTTGACCAAGAAAGGTTTTTTTATAAAAGAGCCCTCAAAAAGTGGGAGTGGCAAAAAACTTTATACTAACGAAATATAGATATTAACATATGAGAAGGCTACAATCCACTGTGCGGATCGTTGAATACCCTATCCCATCCTATCTGTAAAACTAAAATTCCCAAAAAGTGGACATGGCTAAAAATACGATGTGGATAAAATGAAGAAAATGACATGGTGACAACAAATTCTTCAGACTGCTTATAAAAAACTTTTACGGTTCTACAAAAGACATGGTTTTCTCCTGCATATGTAATGGGGTAGTGTATAAAAATGGTTTTTATATAAAAACGCCCTAAAAAGTGGGGGTGGGTTAAAATGGTCTATCAACGAAATGTTCATATTTATATAACTAATGATTCTGCATCAAAAGTTTTTTCGAAAATTTTAAAATTTGACCGAAAAACGTTTTTTATTAAAAACGCCCCCAAAAAGTGGGCGTGGCAAAAAACTTTATATCAACAAAATACAGATATTCAGATTTTCTAAATATGTTGTTCAGAAAGTTTTTCAAAAATCCTTATGGTTTGGCCAAAAAATACGTTTCTCTAAAAAGGGGGCGTGGCAGTGGGCGGATTTCAAAAATGTTTACACTTGTTCTGCTGGGAGCAACAAAGAGCACGTGTACCAAATTTCATCCTTCTAGCTCAAAATTTAAGGCCCAAAAACTGGTGACGTACGGACAGACATGGCTAAATCGACTCAGCTATCGATTCTGAGTCGATCCATATACTTTGAGTTATATCTAGCTAAATTATTTCTCTATGTTACAAACTATGTATCAAAACTAATATACCCCTATGGGATAGGGTATAATGATTCTCCAAATTTGCTGCTCAGATACTTTTTATATCCTATCCCATAGGGGGGTATATTAGTTTTGACATTAAGTTTGTAACATAGAGAAATAATTTCGATACATATACCTCAAAGTATATGGATCGATTCAGAATCGCTAGCTGAGTCGATTAAGCCATGTCTGTCTGTCCGTCCGTCCGTCCGTCCGTCTGTGTGTCACCGATTTTTGGGCCTTAAACTTTGAGCTAGAGTGTTGACATTTGGTATATAGAATCTCTGGCCGATGACGCAGAACAAGAGTAAACATTTTTGAAATCCGCCCACTGCCACGCCCCCTTTTAGAAAAACGTAGTTTTAAGCCAAACCGTAAGGAAATTCAAAGAAGTTTCTGAGCTGCATATTAAGACAATCCCAATATATATACTTCGTCCATTCAAAGTTTTTTGCCACGCCTACTTTTTGGGGGCGTTTTTAGTAAAAAAAACGTTTTTTGTCCAAATTTTTAAACTTTCGAAAAAAATTTTGATGCAAATACTTCCGCAATGGTGATATAAACATTTTGTCAATAGATCATTTTCACCTACGCCCACATTTTGGGGGCGTTTTCTTACAAAAACCATTTGTATACCCCATCCCAAGGCATTAGCAATAGAAAACCGTTGTTTTTTGCCGAACCACAAAAGATTTTGATAAACTGTCTGAGCAATATATTGTGACAATGTCATTTTCTGTATTTCATCGCCATAAGGCCTATATTTTGAGGATATTGATTTTAAGGATGGGATGGGATAGGGTATTCAACTATCCGCATAGCGGATTGTGGCCTCTCATATGTTTTAAGATTCTTTACGGTTTGGCCAAAGAGGCGCAGGGACATAAGTCCTGAATACATAAGTCCTGGATTGATTTTTCGGGACTAATGTCCGATTAGATACATAAGTCCTGAACTTAGTTGGGGACTTATGTCTCACTAAAGTGGGACATTAGTCCCGAGTTTTTATTGTTGAAAATGGGACACATATCCCGAAATAAATTAAACAGTAGTTTATGCTACTCCTAAGCGAGTATAGAAAAGAATACACCTAAAAAACATATGAGAGGCTACAATCCGCTATGCGGATCGTTGAATACCCTATCGCATCCCATCCTTTAAATAAATATCCTCAAAATATAGGCATTATGGCGATGAAATACAGAAAATGACATTGTCACAATATATTGCTCAGACAGTTTCTCAAAATCTTTTGTGGTTCGACAAAAAACAACGTATTTCTATTGCTAAAGCCTTGGGATGGGGTATACAAATGGTTTTTGAAAGAAAACGCCCCCAAAATCTGGGCGTAGGTGAAAATGATCTATGGACAAAATGTTTATATTACCATTGCGGAAGTATTTGCATCAAACATTTTTTCGAAGGTTTTAAAATTTGGACAAAAGCGTTTTTTACTAAAAACGCCCCCAAAAAGTAGGCGTGGCAAAAAACTTTGTATGTACGAAATATAGATATTAGGATTGTCTAAATATGCTGCTCAGACACTTTTTTGAAATTCCTTACCCTACCCCATAACATATGCAGGAGAAAACCTTGTCTTTTGTAAAACCGTAAAAGTTTTTATACCCTATCCCATAGGGGTATATTAGTTTGATACTTGGTTTGTAATATAGAGAAATAATTTAGCTACATATAGCTCAAAGTATATGGATCGACTCAGAATCGCTAGCTGAGTCGATTAAGCCATGTCTGTCTGTCCGTCCGTCCGTCCGTCCATCCGTCTGTACCTCACCGATTTATAGCTAGCGATTCTGAGTCGATCCACATACTTTGAGGTATATCTAACTACATTATTTCTCTTTGTTACAAACTATGTATCAAAACTAATATACCCCTATGGGATAGTGTGTAAACATATGAGAAGGCTACAATCCGCTGTTTGGATCGTTTAATACCCTATCCCATCTCATCCTTAAAATTAATATCCCCAAAATGTGGTCTTTATGGTCGTAAAGTATTGAAAATGACGTTGTCACAACATATGGTTCAGAAGGTTTATCGAATTCTTGTATGGTTCGTCAAAAAACAACGATTTTCTATTGCATATGCTTTGGGGTAGGGCATACAAATGGTTTTTGTAAGAAAACGCCCCCAAAAAGTGGGCATGGGTTAAAATGGTCTATTACGAAATGTTCATATTAATACTAGCAATGATTGTGCATCAACATTTTTTTTCGAAGATTTTAAAATTTGACCAAGAAAGGTTTTTTTATAAAAGAGCCCTCAAAAAGTGGGCGTGGCAAAAAACTTTATATTAACGAAATATAGATATTATGATTCTCCAAATTTGCTGCTCAGATACTTTTTATACCCTATCCCATGGGGGGGTATATTAGTTTTGACATTAAGTTTGTAACATAGAGAAATAATTTCGATACATATACCTCCAAGTATATGGATCGATTCAGAATCGCTAGCTGAGTCGATTAAGCCATGTCTGTCTGTCCGTCCGTCCGTCCGTCCGTCTGTGTGTCACCGATTTTTGGGCCTTAAATTTTGAGCTAGAGTGTTGAAATTTGGTATATAGACTCTCTGGCCGACGAAGCAGAACAAGTGTACAAATTTTTTAAATCCGCCCACCGCCACGCCCCCTTTTTGAAAAACGTAGTTTAAAGCCAAACCGTAAGGAATTTCAAAAAAGTGTCTGAGCAGCATATTTAGACAATCCTAATATCTATATTTCGTTCATACAAAGTTTTTTGCCACGCCCACTTTTTGGGGGCGTTTTTAGTAAAAAACGCTTTTTGTCCAAATTTTAACACTTTCGAAAAAAATTTTGATGCAAATACTTCCGCAATGGTAATATAAACATTTTGTCAATAGATCATTTTCACCTACGCCCACATTTTGGGGGTGTTTTCTTAAAAAAAACCATTTGTATACCCCATCCCAAGGCATTAGCAATAGAAATACGTTGTTTTTTGTCGAACCACACAAGATTTTGAGAAACTGTCTGAGCAATATATTGTGACAATGTCATTTTCTGTATTTCATCGCCATAAGGCCTATATTTTGAGGATATTAATTTAAAGGATGGGATGGGATAGGGTATTCAACGATCCGCATAGCGGATTGTAGCCTCTCATATGTTTATTGTTGAAAATGGGACACATATCCCGAAATAAATTAAACAGTAGTTTATGCTACTCCTAAGCGAGGATAGAAAAGAATACACCTAAAAAACATATGAGAGGCTACAATCCGCTATGCGGATCGTTGAATACCCTATCGCATCCCATCCTTTAAATAAATATCCTCAAAATATAGGCCTTATGGCGATGAAATACAGAAAATGACATTGTCACAATATATTGCTCAGACAGTTTCTCAAAATCTTTTGTGGTTCGACAAAAAACAACGTATTTCTATTGCTAATGCCTTGGGATGGGGTATACAAATGGTTTTTTTAAGAAAACGCCCCCAAAATGTGGGCTAGGTGAAAATGATCTATGGACAAAATGTTTATATTACCATTGCGGAAGTATTTGCATCAACAATTTTTTCGAAGGTTTTAAAATTTGGACAAAAGCGTTTTTTACTAAAAACGCCCCCAAAAAGTAGGCGTGGCAAAAAACTTTGTATGTGCGAAATATAGATATTAGGATTGTCTTAATATGCTGCTCAGACACTTTTTTGAAATTCCTTACCCTACCCCATAACATATGCAGGAGAAAACCTTGTCTTTTGTAAAACCGTAAAAGTTTTTATACCCTATCCCATAAGGGTATATTAGTTTGATACTTGGTTTGTAATATAGAGAAATAATTTAGCTACATATAGCTCAAAGTATATGGATCGACTCAGAATCGCTAGCTGAGTCGATTAAGCCATGTCTGTCTGTCCGTCCGTCCGTCCATCCGTCTGTACGTCACCGATTTATAGGCCTTAAATTTTGAGCTAGGATAATGAAATTTGGTATATGGGATCCTCGCCCGTGCCTACAGAACAAGTGTAAAAATTTTTGAAATCCGTCTACTGCCACGCCCCCTTTTAAGAAAAACTCAGTTTTTGGCCAAACCGTAAAGAATTTTAAAAAAGTGTCTGAGAAGCATATTTAGAGATTCGTAATATCTATATTTCGTCTATACAAAGTTTTTTGCCACGCCCACGTTTTGGGGGCGTTTTCTATAAAAAAACTTTTTTGGTCAAATTTGAAAATTTTCGAAAAAAAATTTGTATGCCAAATCATTGGTAGTATTAATATAAACATTTCGTCGGTAGACCATTTTAACCCACGCCCACTTTTTGGGGGCGTTTTCCTAACAAAACATTTTTATGCCCACCCCAAGGCATATGCAATACAAAAACGTGGTTTTTTGTTGAACCACAAAAGGTTTTGATAAACTCTCTGAGCAATATATTGTGACAATGTCATTTTCTGTATTTTATCACCATAAAGCCCACATTTTGAGGATATTATTTAAAAGATGAGATGGAATAAGGTTTTCAACGATCCGCACAGTGGATTGTAGCCTTCTCATATGTTTTTAAATAACTTAGATGTGTTTGGTGATCATCTGTTAAATAAATCACTGTCCGAAGGAGAATTCTGTTTAAAACAATCTGTGATAATACCAGTGCAAAAAGTTGCAAATGCCAAAACACCTGATAGCAATGTCCAATAAACATTCTACCAACTATTTAAAAAGTATTTGAAAAAGTGGTTTCTGAAACGAATAATATATGAAACGAATAATATATTGTGTGAACAGCATTCTGGCTTTAGATGTGGTAAATCCTGTGAAACTGCGCTCATGTGGATGATACACGAGTGGAAAAATATAATAGACGAAAAATAGAAAATTTGTGCAGTGTATCTCGATTTCAGAGAGCATTTGAGACAGTTGATCATGACATTCTATCAGCCAACCTAAAAAGTTATGGTTATGGAGCTTAAATGGTTTACGACATATCTTTTAAATACACAACAATTTACGAAAATTGACAAATATTGAGCTAGATGGATGATCCTTGGTACACGTGCTCTTTGTTGCTCCCAGCAGAACAAGTGTAAACATTTTTGAAATCTGCCCACTGCCACGCCCCCTTTTTAGAAAAACGTATTTTGGGCGGCGCAGGGACATAAGTCCAGAATTGATTTTGCCGGACTAATGTCCCATTGAAGTGGGACAGAAGTCCTGAATTCAATGCGGGACTTATGTCCCATTTGAGTGGGACATTAGTCCCACATAAATATTTTAGCCAATATACGCTTTGAGAAAAACTAAGAAGACCTCCCCATCTGCTTTAACAAATAGTCAAATTGCCATACAAGTTGTCTGTAGTTTAACATTCTGTTTATACCCTATCCCATAGGGGTATATTAGTTTTGATACTTAGTTTGTAACATAGAGAAATAATTTAGCTACATATACCAAAATGTGGGCGTAGGTGAAAATGATCTATGGACAAAATTTTTATATTACCATTGCGGAAGTATTTGCATCAAATTTTTTGCGAAAGTGTTAAAATTTGGACAAAAAGCGTTTTTTACTAAAAACGCCCCCAAAAAGTGGGCGTGGCAAAAAACTTTATATGAACGAAATATAGATATTAGGATTGTCTAAATATGCTGCTCAGACACTTTTTTTGAAATTCCTTATGGTTTGGCTTAAAACTACGTTTTTCTAAAAGGGGGCGTGGCAGTAGGCGGATTTCAAAAATGTTTACACTTGTTCTGCTGGGAGCAACAAAGAGCACGTGTACCAAATTTCATCCTTCTAGCTCAAAATCTAAGGCCCAAAAACTGGTGACGGACGGACGGACGGACAGACATGGCTTAATCCACTCAGCTATCGATTCTGAGTCGATCCATATACTTTGAGGTATATGTAGCTAAATTATTTCTCTGTGTTACAAACTAAGTATCAAAACTAATGTACCCCTATGGGAAAGGGTATAAACAGAATCTTAACTTTAATTTTTATACCCTATCCAATAGGGGGGTATATTAGTTTTGATACTTAGTTTGTAACATAGAGAAATAATTTTGCTACATATACCTCAAAGTATATGGATCGACTCAGAATCGCTAGCTGAGTCGAATTAGCCATGTCTCTCTGTCCGTTCGTCCGTCTGTCTGTTCGTCACCGATTTTTGGGCCTTAAATTTGGAGCTAGGATAATGAAATTTGGTATATAGGATCCTATGAGAGGCTACAATCCGCTGTGCGGATCGTTGAATACTCTATCCCATCCCATCCTTAATATTAATATCCTCCAAATATAGGCCTTATGGCAATGAAATACAGAAAATGACATTGTCACAATATATTGCTCAGACAGTTTCTCAAAATCTTGTGTGGTTCGACAAAAAACAACGTATTTCTATTGCTAATGCCTTGGAATGGGGTATACAAATGGTTTTTGTAAGAAAACGCCCCCAAAATGTGGGCGTAGGTGAAAATAGTCTATAAACAAAATGTTTATATTACCATTATGGAAGTATTTGCATCAAATTTTTTGCGAAAGTGTTAAAATTTGGACAAAAAGCGTTTTTTACTAAAAACGCCCCCAAAAAGTGGGCGTGGCAAAAAACTTTATATGAACGAAATATAGATATTAGGATTGTCTAAATATGCTGCTCAGACACTTTTTTTGAAATTCCTTATGGTTTGGCTTAAAACTACGTTTTTCTAAGAGGGGGCGTTACACTTGTTCTGCTGGGAGCAACAAAGAGCACGTGTACCAAATTTCATCCTTCTAGCTCAAAATTTAAGGCCCAAAAACTGGTGACGGACGGACGGACGGACAGACATGGCTTAATCCACTCAGCTATCGATTCTGAGTCGATCCATATACTTTGAGGTATATGTAGCTAAATTATTTCTCTATGTTACAAACTAAGTATCAAAACTAATGTACCCCTATGGGATAGGGTATAAACAGAATCTTAACTTTAATTTTTATACCCTATCCCATAGGGGGGTATATTAGTTTTGATACTTAGTTTGTAACATAGAGAAATAATTTTGCTACATATACCTCAAAGTATATGGATCGACTCAGAATCGCTAGCTGAGTCGAATTAGCCATGTCTCTCTGTCCGTTCGTCCGTCTGTCTGTTCGTCACCGATTTTTGGGCCTTAAATTTTGAGCTAGGATAATGAAATTTGGTATATAGGATCCTATGAAAGGCTACAATCCGCTGTGCGGATCGTTGAATACTCTATCCCATCCCATCCTTAATATTAATATCCTCCAAATATAGGCCTTATGGCAATGAAATACAGAAAATGACATTGTCACAATATATTGCTCAGACAGTTTCTCAAAATCTTGTGTGGTTCGACAAAAAACAATGTATTTCTATTGCTAATGCCTTGGAGTGGGGTATACAAATGGTTTTTGTAAGAAAACGCCCCCAAAATGTGGGCGTAGGTGAAAATAGTCTATAAACAAAATGTTTATATTAACATTATGGAAGTATTTGCATCAAATTTTTTGCGAAAGTGTTAAAATTTGGACTAAAAGCGTTTTTTACTAAAAACGCCCCCAAAAAGTGGGCGTGGCAAAAAACTTTATATGAACGAAATATAGATATTAGGATTGTCTAAATATGCTGCTCAGACACTTTTTTTGAAATTCCTTATGGTTTGGCTTAAAACTACATTTTTCTAAAAGGGGGGCGTGGCAGTAGGCGGATTTCAAAAAATTTTTACACTAGTTCTGCTTCGTCGGCCAGAAAGTCTATATGCCAAATTTCAACACTCTAGCTCAAAATTTAAGGCCTAAAAATCGGTGACACACAGACGGACGGTCGGACCGACGGACAGACAGACATGGCTTAATCGACTCAGCTAGCGATTCTGAGTCGATCCATATACTTAGAGGTATATGTATCGAAATAATTTCTCTATGTTACAAACTTAATGTCAAAACTTATTTACCCCCTATGGGATAGGGTATAAAAACGTTGTTTTTTGTCGAACCACAAAAGATTTTGATAAACCTTCTGAACCATATGTTGTGACAACGTCATTTTCAATACTTTATGACTATAAAGACCACATTTTGGGGATATTAATTTTAAGGGTGGGATGGGATAGGGTATTAAACGATCCGCACAGCGGATTGTAGCCTTCTCATATGTTTATACCCTATCCCATAGGGGTATATTAGTTTTGATACATAGTTTGTAACATAGAGAAATAATTTAGCTACAAATACCTCAAAGTATATGGATCGACTCAGAATCGGTAGCTGTGTCGATTTAGCCATGTCTGTCCGTCCGTGCGTCACCAGTTTTTGGGCCTTAAATTTTAAGCTGGAAGGATTGTAGCTTTCTCATATGATATATTTTTGTTCTGTTCTTCATTGCTGTCTCCTGTGCCTCTGTTGTAGTTCTCTTATGTATTCCTGGAAAAACGCTGTGGCTTCGTCGTCTATACAGCTTTGTGAGTTGGGCTCTGATGTGGGCTTATGTTCGCTTTCACTGGGTGACTCTGCTCCTTCTTGTGGGATTTTGTCCTCTGGTAACATTAAACACCTTTTTATATCCTATCCCATAGGGGTTTATTAGTTTTGATACATAGTTTGTAACATAGAGAAATAATTTAGCTACATATACCTCAAAGAATATGGATCGACTCAGAATCGATAGCTGAGTTGATTTAGCCATGTCCATCCGTCCGTACGTCACCAGTTTTTGGGCCTTAAATTTTGAGCTAGAAGGATGAAATTTTGTACACGTGCTCTTTGTTGCTCCCACCAGAACAAGTGTAAACATTTTTGAAATCCGCCCATTGCCACGCCCCCTCTTTAGAAAAAAGGATTTTTTGGCCAAACCGTAAAGAATTTTAAAAAAGTATTGGGGCAGCATATTAAGAGAATCGTAATATCTATATTTCGTCAGTATAAAGTTTTTTGCCAAGCCCACTTTTTGGGGTCGTTTTTTATAAAAAACGTTTTTTGGCCAAATTTTAAAATTTTCGAAAAAAATTGATGCACAATCATTGGTAGTATTATTATGATCATTTCGTCAATAGACCATTTTAACCCACGCCTTCTATTTGTGGGCGTTTTCCTACGAAAACCATTTGTATGCCATACCCCAAGGCATATGCAATCAGTGATGGTACAAAGAAAAAAATAAATTCCCTACAGCACCAACAAAAAATCCCTACCGACGTAAAATTTACCCTACATTGTTTTTAATTACCTGTTTATTCTACACGTAGACTGTTATCAAGTGTTAGTAATGATTAGTCTAGTAAAAGTAGTATATATCATTGTTTTTATTGCATATTTTTAATTTTTTTTTCAATATTTGAGGGAAATAGACCGAGTTCATAAAAGTAAAAATGCGGCAGGGCTGCAATTTTTGCGTTCATTAATGTAAAAAAGGCATGAAAGTGAAAAATGGGGCGGAAGTTGACACCAAATTGGTTATTTCTATTCGTTCAAACGAATAAATAAATCTGTTCTTTGAGGAAAAACTTGCAAACAGTTAAGAAAAGTGCCAGCCTCAGAGAGGTTTTGAGTCGACCAAAAGTGGACAAATCTCCTTTTCAATAAACTCTTGAGAAATTGGTATAAAATTCATGGTTTAAATAACATTGCATTATAAAAAACGAGCCTGAAATATGGCCTTTTTCATACGAATGGAATGTTTCTTGAAATTCAGTTTATTTTTATCAAAGTAATCTTCCTTTCCAATCCTAAAATTATTCCTTTAATTGAGAGTATTAACATGTTATTGTATAAAAATAAAACACTTCCAAACTCTGTCACTGAAAGAAGAATATACACTAGTCGGCATAAGTATTTTGACGAAATAAAAATCGTGCATTTTTGAGTTTAACTTCTAAATGGCTTGACAAGAATTCATGTTTATTTTTTCATTTTTATATATAACTAATAAAAAACTTAAAAATAGGCAAACAAATATTTTTTCATAGAAGTCAAAAAAGATATAAATTAATTTGTAATTTCGTGTGTTGGCATAAGTATTTTGACAAGTATATAACTCTAAGAAAAAACATTTTAAACTTAACAAAAGTAAATAAATAAAGAAGAATTTAGTAAAATATATAACCTCCTTTGGCTTCAATAACTTTTTGAAGGCGTCTCGGTACTGAATCTACTAAATTTTGAAGAATCTCTGGAGATATCTCTTCACAAAGGGAAGTGACCTCAGAAATCGTCTCCTCTCTGGTTTTATTTAAAGAAACTGTTCTTTTGCGTTTCAAAAGAGACCAGACGTTTTCGATTATATATAAATCTGGACTTTGAGGTGGCCAGTCCAAAGTGTCAACACCAACATCCTTCAAAAATTTAGTTATCATCCGGGCTTTGTGGCATGGGGCATTGTCCTGTTGCAGGATAAATATTTCACCAATAAGCCTACCTCCGGAAGGAAAGGCATTATCATTTAGGGTTCTTAAATATTGACCTTGGTTCATCGAGCCGGTGATAGGAACCAATTCACCCAGGCCATTATACGCAACACATCCCCAGAACATGACAGAGCCTCCACCATGGCTCACTTTTTGACAAACGGGGCGTCTTTTTTGCCTTTCTACCTTTGGCAATCTAATGTAAAATTTGTTTTTTGATGAGTTATACTCAAAGGAGCTTTCATCTGTCCATAGAACGCTTCTCCAGTACTCCTTTGGCTTGTGCAGATGTTCCTTTGCGAAAGACAGCCTTTTAAGCTTATTTACCTTTGATATGTACGGCACGTCCTTAGCTTTAAATGTTTTAAAATCTCCTTCCATTAAACGTAGTCGGACAGTGCGCTCACTGATTGGATTCGTTGCCGTCAAATTCCATTGATTTGCAGCAGTTTGAGGCTTCAGGAATATATTTCTTTTAAATTCCCGTAGAAGGGTTCGGTCTTCAGTGGGCGTTGTTTTGCGCTTAGCACCTGATCTCATTAGTTTCACCGTTGTTTTAACGATACCAAGCAAAGTTAGTCTTAATAGTCACAAAAAGGTTTCGTCAAAATACTTATGCCGACTAGTGTATGAACACTTTTTGGAAACCAAAATCTGTTGCTAACTTGCAGCAGTATTTCTGTTCATAATTGCATTTAATCAATATTTTCTGCATGGCATGTACAACAATGTTGCAATTATAAACTCGCACATAATCTAAAATACATAGAAAATTATTTTTAATACACTTTAGCCTTTTTTTACCTACCCTATCCCATAGAGGTATAATAGTTTTGATACATAGTTTGTATCATAGAGAAATAATTAGCCAGATATATCTCAAAGTATATGGATCGACTTAGAATCGCTAGCTGAGTCAATTTAGCCATGTCTGTCAGTCCGTCCGTCCGTATTTCACCAGTTTTTGGGCCTTGAATTTGAGCTAGAAGGATGAAATTTGGTACACGTGCTCTATGTTGCTCCCAGCAGAACAAGTGTAAAAAATTCTGAAATCCGCTCACTGCCTCGCTCCCTTTTAAGAAAAACGTAGTTTTTGGCCAAACCGTATGAAATTTGGAAAAAGTTTTTGAACAACATATTTAGATCTCCATAACTATATTTCACCTATAAAGTTTTTTGCCACGCCCATATTTGGATGCATTTTTATATAAAAACCGTTTCTTTACACTACCCCATAACATATGCAGGAGGAAAACCTTATCTTTTGTAGAACCATAAATGTGTTCTATAAATTATCTGAACAATTTGTTGTGACAATGTGATTTTCTATATTTAATCCCCATCGTGTTTAAAGCCATGTCCACTTTTTGGGGACATTCGTTTTACAGATGGGATGGGATAGGGTATTCAACGATCAGCACAGCAGATTGTAGCCCTCTCATATGTTTTAAATTAAAATTCATTTTCATAGGGCTTGTTAAATATAAATCTACATAGGTATATTATTTAAGAGAAATAATCGAAAATAGGATTAACATAGAAAATTATTTGGATTACTTACACTTCAGCCTTTTTATACCCTATCCCATAGGGGGGTATATTAGTTTTGATACTTAGTTTGTAACATAGAGAAATAATTTTGCTACATATACCTCAAAGTATATGGATCGACTCAGAATCGCTAGCTGAGTCGAATTAGCCATGTCTGTCTGTCCGTCCGTCCGTCCGTCCGTCCGTCCGTCCGTCCGTCCGTGTGTCCGTCCGTCCGTCTGTCTGTTCGTCACCGATTTTTGGGCCTTAAATTTTGAGGTAGGATAATGAAATTTGGTATATAGGATCCTTGGCCGAGTCACCAGAACAAGTGTAAAAATTTTTAAAATCCGCCCACTGCCACGCCCCCTTTTAGAAAAAACGTAGTTTTAAGCCAAACCGTAAGGAATTTCAAAAAAGTGTGTTAGCAACATATTTAGACAATCCTAATATCTATATTTCGTGCATACAAAGTTTTTTGCCACGCCCACTTTTTGGGGGCGTTTTTAGTAAAAAACATTTTTTGTCCAAATTTTAAAACATTCGAAAAAAAATTTGATGCAAATACTTCCGCAATGGTAATATAAACATTTTGTCAATAGATCATGTTCACCTACGCCCACATTTTGTGGGCGTTTTCTTACAAAAACCATTTGTATACTCCTTCCCAAGGCATTAGCACTAGAAATACGTTGTTTTTTGTCGAACCACAAAAGATTTTGATAAACTGTCTGAGCAATATATTGTGACAATGTCATTTTCTGTATTTCATCGCCATAAGGCCTATATTTTGAGGATATTAATTTTAAGGATGGGATGGGATAGGGTATTCAACGATCCGCATAGCGGATTGTAGCCTCTCATATGTTTTTTATTACGATTGAAATTATTTTAATAGAATAATCACATACACTGAAAGTTTTCATTAAATTGTGCACATATTCAGATGGTTTTTGTAGAAGTTTGATTGGAGGTACATTAATTTCAGTGGTTTTACTTGTCAACACATGGTCGTCCATACCACTATCATTGTCACTGTCCGGTAGAGGCCTCCAATAATTGCGTATGATTGTATCTTTGGCAGCGCTTGCAGTGGGGACTAGTTTGGAATCCTTACGCATAGGCTCTATTTTTACAACAATATTAAGTATTGTTTTAGTACCCTATCCCATAGGGGTATATTAGGTTTGACATTAAGTTTGTAACATAGAGAAATAATGTCGATACATATACCTCAAAGTATATCGATCAATTCAGAATCGCTAGCTGAGTCGATTAAGGCATGTCTGTCTGTCCGTCCGTCTGTCCGTCTGTGTGTCACCGATTTTCGGGCCTTAAATTTTGAGCTAGAGTGTTAAAATTTGGTATATAGACTCTCTGGGCGACGAAGCAGAACAAGTGTAAAAATTTCTGAAATCCGCCCACTGCCAAGCCCCCTTTTAGAAAAACGTTGTTTTGAGCCAAACCGTAAGGAATTTCAAAAAAGGGTCTGAGCAACATATTTAGACAATCCTAATATCTATATTTCGTCTAAACAAAGTTTTTTGCCACGCCCACTTTTTGGGGGCGTTTTTAGTAAAAAACGTTTTTTGTCTAAATTTTAAGACTTTCGAAAAAATGTTTGATGCAAATACTTCCGCAATGGTAATATAAACATTTTGTCCATAAACCATTTTCACCTACGCACACATTTTGGCGGGGTTTTCTTACAAAAACCATTTGTATACCCCATCTCAAGGCATTAGCAATAGAAATACGTTGTTTTTTGTCGAACCACAAAAGATTTTTATAAACTGTCTGAGCAATATATTGTGACAATGTCATTTTCTGTATTTGATCGCCATAAAGCCTATATTTTGAGGATAATAATTTTAAGGATGGGATGGGATAGGGTATTCAACGATCCGCATAGCGGATTGTAGCCTCTCATATGTTTAAAGTTAAGGTTAAGACGCGTTAAGGTGAAATCATATTGTAAGAAGGCTGTGATAGCATTTTTCCGAAAAATAGCATATGAAATAAAAAATCCCTACGTTTTCAGCGAAAATTCTTAACAAATAAAAATCTGTCCTTTTTTCCCTACAGTACCATTTTTAAACCGGAAATCCCTACATGTAGGGAATTTTCCCTACGTGTACCATCACTGTATGCAATACAAAAACGTTGTTTTTTGTCGAACCACAAAAGATTTTTATAAACTGTCTGAGAAATATATTGTGACAATGTCATTTTCTGTATTTTATCGCCATAAAGCCCACATTTTGAGGATATTATTTTAAAAATGGGATGGGATAGGGTATTCAACGATCCGCACAGCGGATTGTAGCCTTCTCATATGTTTCTTTAGCATCTTGATCTTGAACTTCGTGGTCAACGTCCGAGAGCTGCTGAATTGAGGGCAATTTTTAAACATTAACTCCGCAGGAGACCTTAAAGTTGTAGAATGCGGTGTGGAATGGTACATAAGTATATATTGATGCAAGTCCTCTTGCCAGTTTCCTTTTTCGTTCTGGGATATGGTTAATCTTTTTAGTAATGATCGATTTTGGCGCTCGACCTCACCATTTTGTTGACGCCAGTACGGGATCATACTAATCAGTTTGATGTTATTTATACGGAAATATTCTTTAAATTTGTCACTCACGAATTACCGACCGTTGTCCGCTGTAACTAAACAGGGTAATTCAAAGCGAGAAAAATTTGTTTTAAAGCGTTTAATCACCTCCGAGGAATCTATCTTTTTCATAACTTCAACCTCAATAAAACATAACAAACAAATGATGACCTGAAGGTAAGGGTCCACAGAAATCAATGGCAAGAACCGATGGTAATTCTGTCCTTCGGAGTGGTGCTGGTGCTACCAACGTGA
Source organism: Rhingia campestris (assembly GCA_932526625.1). Lineage (NCBI taxonomy): Eukaryota > Metazoa > Arthropoda > Insecta > Diptera > Syrphidae > Rhingia > Rhingia campestris. Next base: position 63,374,197 of record OW052183.1, read on the forward strand.
TTGTTAAAAAGCAACCTTTAAATTTTTTTACAAAATCATCCACTTGAGCATCGATTTTTGGCCACCAAACCTTAGCTCAGGGCTCAGTGGCGCGATGGTTAGTGCGATGAACTGCCGCGCAGAAGGTCTGGGTTCGATTCCCAGCCGTAGCAACACCTAAATGATTTTTCACTGGCCCTCCTCTCGTGATGAACTGACAAATCATCCGAGTAGTATCAATTGTCAAGAATAGCTTATCTCAACATAGCCGTTCGGAGTCGGCATAAAACAGGAGGTCCCGCCATCGTGCAAGAAATACACACGCACACATGAATGGTTGTGAGAAAGCTAGGCCCTGGGTACTAACGAGCCTGTTGCGCCAAAAATTTGTATTTGTTTTGTAAACCTTAGCTCTAAGTCGTCTCTTCATTAATGTCATTCCGGGATGACCCTCATGAGCAAGTTTAAGTATTTGCTCACGCAAGCTTTCGGGAATCACAATTCGTGTGCCGCGTATCAAAATTCCTCCGACAAAAGACAGTTGGTGCTCAAATATTTTAAATGCTGAAACATCATTTGTCCAACAACATTGATCAATTGCTTTCTTAACTGCTTGTATTTCGACGTCCGTTGCTTACTTTTCTTCAATTTCATTCAGTTTTAGTGCCTTCGTTTTTGCATACGACATTATCCATTTAATATACTCTTCAGTACTAGTACTTTCTTCCGTTTTAATATTAATTTGCTTAATTAGGCGAGATAAATCCAGCAATATTGGATTTTCCCGTTTTGTAAAAGACTTGGAATTTATATGACATAAGCCGAATGACCCATCTTTCTATACGCGCACAAGGTTTAGATTTCGGTCCGAAAAGAGTATCCAATGCCTTATGATCTGTAATCAAATCGAATTGACGTCCAAACAAGAAGAAGGGGAAACGTTCAACAGCCCAAACTAATGCCAGAGCTTCTTTCTCGGTCTGTGCATAATTCTGTTCAGGCGCTGTCAAGCTCCGACTCGCATGTGATATGATTCCTTTATCACCTCTTTGTGTTTGAAGTAAGACAGCCCCTAGACCTACAGGACTGGCATCCGATATAACCTGTGTTGGGCACCTAACATCATAGTAGCCAAGGGTCAATTCATCCGCCAAACTCAGTTTCAAAATTTCAAAAGCTTTCTGCTGACTACTACCCCATTGGAACTTAACATCTTTTTTGTAAGCCGACGCAGTGGTTCGCTAATTGTTGCTAAATTCGGAATAAATTTGCTGACGTAGTTGACCAAACCTAAGAAACTCCGAACTTCTTCAGCATCATTAGGTCTTCGAAATTGCCTAACTGCTTCTAATTTGTCATGCATTGGTTTGATACCAGAGCCAGACAACATGTGGCCATTATAAGATATTTCAGGTACCGCAAATTCACATTTTTCTTTGTTTAACGTAATATTAAACTTTCGTATGCGGTCTAGCACCTTCTTTAAACGTGTATCATGAAGACCTCTTGTTGATGTAAAGACAACAATGTCATCTATAAATACTATGACTCCCTCACAACCACTTACAATCTGTTCCATCAACTTTTGAAAGATTTCAGGTGCACATGTAATGCCGAACATTAACCGCGGGTATCTGAAAAGTCCCTTTCTGGTCATAAATGTAGTAATCTCTCGCGATTCTGGCAAAATTTCAACCTAAGATATAAACTTATTTTTATACCCTATCCCATAGGGGTATATTAGTTTTGATACATAGTTTGTAACATAGAGAAATAATTTAGCTACATATACCTCAAAGTATATGGATCGACTCAGAATCGATAGCTGAGTCGATTAAGCCATGTCTGTCCGTCCGTCCGTACGTCACCAGTTTTTGGGCCTTACATTTTGAGCTAGAAGGATGAAATTTGGTACACGTGCTCTTTGTTGCTCCCAGCAGAACAAGTGTAAAAATTTTTAAAATCCGCCCACTGCCACGCCCCCTTTTAAAAAAACGTGTTTTTTGGCTAAACCATAAGGAATTTTAAAAATGTGTCGGAAAAACGTAGTTAGAGAATCGTAATATCTATATTTCGTTCATACAAAGTTTTTTGCCACGCCCACTTTTTGGGGGCGTTTTTAATAAAAAACGTTTTACGGTGAAATTTTAAAATTTTCGAAAATAATTTTGATGCAGAATAGTTAGTAATATTAATATAAAAATTTCGTCCATAGACCATTTTAGCCCACCCCCACTTTTTGAGGGCGTTTTCTTACAAAAACCGTTTGTATACCCTACCCCATAGCATATGCAGGTGGAAAACGATGTGTTTTGTCAAACAACAAAAGATTCTGATAAACTGTTTGAACAATGTGTTGTGACAATGTCATTTTCTATATTATAGGCTTATAAAGCCCACTTTTTGGAGATATTAATTTTAAGGATGGGATGGGATAGGGTATTAAACGATCCGCACAGGGGATTGTACTCTTCTCATATGTTTATACCCTATCCCATAGGGGGGTATATTAGTTTTGATACTTAGTTTGTAACATAGAGAAATAATTTTGCTACATATACCTCAAAGTATATGGATCGACTCAGAATCGCTAGCTGAGTCGAATTAGCCATGTCTGTCTGTCCGTCCGTCCGTCCGTCTGTCTGTTCGTCAGCGGTTTTTGGGCCTTAACTTTTGAGCTAGGATAATGAAATTTGGTATATAGGATCCTCGTCCGTGCCACCAGAACAAGTGTAAAAATTTTGGAAATCCGCCCACTGCCACGCCCCCTTTTTAGGAAAACTTATTTTTTGGCTAAACCGTAAGGAATTTCAAAAAAGTGTCTGAGTAGCATATTTAGACAATCCTAATATCTATATTTCGTTCATACGTTCATTTTGCCACGCCCACTTTTTGGGGGCGTTTTTAGTAAAAAACGTTTTTTGTCCAAATTTTAAAACTTTCGAAAAAAATTTTGATGCAAATACTTCCGAAATGGTAATATAAACATTTTGTTCATAGATCATTTTCACCTACGCCCACATTATGGGGGCGTTTTCTTACAAAAACCATTTGTATACCCCATCCCAAGGCATTAGCAATAGAAATACGTTGTTTTTTGTCGAACCACACAAGATTTTGAGAAACTGTCTGAGCAATATATTGTGACAATGTCATTTTCTGTATTTCATCGCCATAAGGCCTATATTTTGAGGATATTAATTTTAAGGATGGGATGGGATAGGTTATTCAACGATCCGCATAGCGGATTGTAGCCTCTCATATGTTTATACCCTATCCCATAGGGGTATATTAGTTTTGATACTTAGTTTGTAACATAGAGAAATAATTTAGCTACATATACCTCAAAGTATATGGATCGACTCAGAATCGTTAGCTGAGTCGAATTAGCCATGTCTGTCTGTCCGTCCGTCCGTCTGTCTGTCTGTTCGTCACCGATTTTTGGGCCTTAAATTTTGAGCTAGGATAATGAAATTTGGTATATAGGATCCTTGGCCGAGTCACCAGAACAAGTGTAAACATTTTTAAAATCCGCCCACTGCCACGCCCCCTTTTAGAAAAAACGTAGTTTTAAGCCAAACCGTAAGGAATTTCAAAAAAAAGTGTTTGCAACATATTTAGACAATCCTAATATCTATATTTCGTCCATACAAAGTTTTTCGCCACGCCCACTTTTTGGGGGCGTTTTTAGTAAAAAACGTTTTTTGTCCAAATTTTAAAACTTTCGAAAAAAATGTTGATGCAAATACTTCCGCAATGGTAATATAAACATTTTGTCTATAGATCATTTTCACCTACGCCCACATTTTGGGGCCTTTTTTTTTACAAAAACCGTTTGTATACCCCATCCCAAGGCATTAGCAATAGAAATACGTTGTTTTTTGTCGAACCACAAAAGATTTTGCGAAACTGTCTGAGCAATATATTGTGACAATGTCATTTTCTGTTTTTCATCGCCATAAGGCCTATATTTTGAGGATATTAATTTAAAGGATGGGATGGGATAGGGTATTCAACGATCCGCATAGCGGATTGTAGCCTCTCATATGTTTATACCCTATCCCATAGGGGTATATTAGTTTTGATACTTAGTTTGTAACATAGAGAAATAATTTAGCTACATATACCTCAAAGTATATGGATCGACTCAGAATCGCTAGCTGAGTCGAATTAACCATGTCTGTCTGTCCGTCCGTCCGTCCGTCCGTCCGTCTGTCTGTTCGTCACCGATTTTTGGGCCTTAAATTTTGAGCTAGGATAATGAAATTTGGTATATTGGATCCTTGGCCGAGTCCCCAGAACAAGTGTAAAAATTTTTAAAATCCGCCCACTGCCACGCCCCCTTTTAGAAAAAACGTAGTTTTAAGCCAAACCGTAAGGAATTTCAAAAAAGTATGTTTGCAACATATTTAGACAATCCTAATATCTATATTTCGTCCATACAAAGTTTTTCGCCACGCCCACTTTTTGGGGGCGTTTTTAGTAAAAAACGTTTTTTGTCCAAATTTTAAAACTTTCGAAAAAAATGTTGATGCAAATACTTCCGCAATGGTAATATAAACATTTTGTCTATAGATCATTTTCACCTACGCCCACATTTTGGGGCCTTTTTTATACCCTATCCCATAGGGGGGTATATTAGTTTTGATACTTAGTTTGTAACATAGAGAAATAATTTTGCTACATATACCTCAAAGTATATGGATCGACTCAGAATCGCTAGCTGAGTCGAATTAGCCATGTCTGTCTGTCCGTCCGTCCGTCCGTCCGTCCGTCCGTCCGTCCGTCCGTCCGTCTGTCTGTTCGTCACCGATTTTTGGGCCTTAAATTTTGAGCTAGGATAATGAAATTTGGTATATAGGATCCTCGTCCGTGCCACCAGAACAAGTGTAAAAATTTTTGAAATCCGCCCACTGCCACGCCCTTTTTTTAGAAAAACTCATTTTTTGGCCAAACCGTAAGGAATTTCAAAAAAGTGTCTGAGCAGGATATTTAGACAACCCTAATATCTATATTTCGTTCATACAAAGTTTTTTGCCACGCCCACTTTTTGGGGGCGTTTTTAGTAAAAAACGCTTTTTGTCCAAGTTTTAAAACTTTCGAAAAAATTTTTGATGCAAATACTTCCGCAATGGTAATATAAATATTTGGTCCATAGATCATTTTCACCTACGCCCACATTTTGGGGGCGTTTTCTTACAAAAACCATTTGTATACCCAATCCCAAGGCATTAGCAGTAGAAATACGTTGTTTTTTTGGCGAACCACAAAAGATTTTGATAAACTGTCTGAGCAATATATTGTGACAATGTCATTTTCTGTATTTCATCGCCATAAGGCCTATATTTTGAGGATATTTATAATAACGATGTGATGGGATAGGGTATCCAACGATCCGCACAGCGGATTGTAGCCTCTCATATGTTTTTTACAAAAACCATTTGTATACCCCATCCCAAGGCATTAGCAATAGAAATACGTTGTTTTTTGTCGAACCACAAAAGATTTTGAGAAACTGTCTGAGCAATATATTGTGACAATGTCATTTTCTGTTTTTCATCGCCATAAGGCCTATATTTTGAGGATATTAATTTAAAGGATGGGATGGGATAGGGTATTCAACGATCCGCATAGCGGATTGTAGCCTCTCATATGTTTATACCCTATCCCATAGGGGTATATTAGTTTTGATACTTAGTTTGTAACATAGAGAAATAATTTAGCTACATATACCTCAAAGTATATGGATCGACTCAGAATCGCTAGCTGAGTCGAATTAGCCATGTCTGTCTGTCCGTCCGTCCGCCCGTCCGTCCGTCTGTCTGTTCGTCAGCGGTTTTTGGGCCTTAAATTTTGAGCTAGGATAATGAAATTTGGTATATAGGATCCTCGTCCGTGCCACCAGAACAAGTGTAAAAATTTTTGAAATCCGCCCACTGCCACGTCCCCTTTTTAGGAAAACTTATTTTTTGGCCAAACCGTAAGGAATTTCAAAAAAGTGTCGGAGTAGCATATTTAGACAATCCTAATATCTATATTTCGTTCATACAAAGTTTTTTGCCACTCCCACTTTTTGGGGGCGTTTTTAGTAAAAAATGCTTTTTGTCCAAATTTTAAGACTTTCGAAAAAAATTTTGATGCAAATACTTCCGAAATGGTAATATAAACATTTTGTCCATAGATCAATTTCACCTACGCCCACATTTTGGGGGCGTTTTCTTACAAAAACCATTTGTATACCCCATCCCAAGGCATTAGCAATAGAAATACGTTGTTTTTTGTCGAACCACACAAGATTTTGAGAAACTGTCTGAGCAATATATTGTGACAATGTCATTTTCAGTATTTCATCGCCATAAGGCCTATATTTTGGGGATATTAATTTAAAGGATGGGATGGGATAGGGTATTCCACGATCCGCATAGCGGATTGTAGCCTCTCATATGTTTATACCCTATCCCATAGGGGGGTATATTAGTTTTGATACTTAGTTTGTAACATAGAGAAATAATTTTGCTACATATACCTCAAAGTATATGGATCGACTCAGAATCGCTAGCTGAGTCGAATTAGCCATGTCTGTCTGTCCGTCCGTCCGTCCGTCCGTCCGTCTGTCTGTTCGTCACCGATTTTTGGGCCTTAAATTTTGAGCTAGGATAATGAAATTTGGTATATAGGATCCTCGTCCGTGCCACCAGAACAAGTGTAAAAATTTTTGAAATCCGCCCACTGCCACGCCCCCTTTTTAGAAAAACTCATTTTTTGGCCAAACCGTAAGGAATTTCAAAAAAGTGTCTGAGCAGGATATTTAGACAACCCTAATATCTATATTTCGTTCATACAAAGTTTTTTGCCACGCCCACTTTTTGGGGGCGTTTTTAGTAAAAAACGCTTTTTGTCCAAGTTTTAAAACTTTCGAAAAAATTTTTGATGCAAATACTTCCGCAATGGTAATATAAATATTTGGTCCATAGATCATTTTCACCTACGCCCACATTTTGGGGGCGTTTTCTTACAAAAACCATTTGTATACCCAATCCCAAGGCATTAGCAGTAGAAATACGTTGTTTTTTTGGCGAACCACAAAAGATTTTGATAAACTGTCTGAGCAATATATTGTGACAATGTCATTTTCTGTATTTCATCGCCATAAGGCCTATATTTTGAGGATATTTATAATAACGATGTGATGGGATAGGGTATCCAACGATCCGCACAGCGGATTGTAGCCTCTCATATGTTTTTGCATAATTTTGGGAAAAAGTCAATACGCATATAATAAAAAAAAAATTTGTTTTCAATCTTCCTTTATTACAGTATAATAATAATAATAATAGTCTAACATTTATTAATATTTATTGAGTTTTACATTAGGTGCATTTTACATTATTTATAGTATCTATTTGGATAAAAATTCTTTAGACGGTGTCCACTCAATGGCGCTACTATGCCTTATTATTTCTTTTGCCATTAATATTGCATTTACTGTAGATGTGAGCAAACAGTTTCTTTTCTTGTCTTTTTTTAATGCTACTTGGGAAAATATGCGCTCAGCACTTGCGCTGCTATGCGGAAAGCATAAAATAGAACCTACAAATATTTTGAAAAGAGGAAACATTGGAGCATTTAATGCATTTTTATACCCTATCCCATAGGGGGGTATAATAGTTTTGATTCTTAGTTTGTAACATCGAGAAATAATTTTGCTACATATACCTCAAAGTATATGGATCGGCTCAGAATCGCTAGCTGAGTCGAATTAGCCATGTCTGTCTGTACGTCCGTCCGTCTGTCTGTTCGTCAGCGGTTTTTTGGCCTTAAATTTTGAGCTAGGATAATGAAATTTGGTATATAGGATCCTCGTCCGTGCCACCAGAACAAGTGTAAAAATTTTTGAAATCCGCCCACTGCCACGCCCCCTTTTTAGGAAAACTTATTTTGTGGCCAAACCGTAAGGAATTTCAAAAAAGTGTCTGAGTAGCATATTTAGACAATCCTAATATCTATATTTCGTTCATACAATGTTTTTTGCCACGCCCACTTTTTGGGGGCGTTTTTAGTAAAAAACGCTTTTTGTCCAAATTTTAAAACTTTCGAAAAAAAATTTGATGCAAATACTTCCGAAATGGTAATATAAACATTTTGTCCATAGATCATTTTCACCTACGCCCACATTTTGGGGGCGTTTTCTTACAAAAACCATTTGTATACCCCATCCCAAGGCATTAGCAATAGAAATACGTTGTTTTTTGTCGAACCACACAAGATTTTGAGAAACTGTCTGAGCAATATATTGTGACAATGTCATTTTCTGTATTTCATCGCCATAAGGCCTATATTTTGAGGATATTAATTTAAAGGATGGGATGGGATAGGGTATTCAACGATCCGCATAGCGGATTGTAGCCTCTCATATGTTTATACCCTATCCCATAGGGGGGTATATTAGTTTTGATACTTAGTTTGTAACATAGAGAAATAATTTAGCTACATATTCCTCAAAGTATATGGATCGACTCAGAATCGCTAGCTGAGTCGAATTAGCAATGTCTGTCTGTCCGTCCGTGTGTCCGTCCGTCCGTCCGTCCGTGTGTCCGTCCGTCCGTCTGTCTGTTCGTCACCGATTTTTGGGCCTTAAATTTTGAGCTAGGATAATGAAATTTGGTATATAGGATCCTTGGCCGAGTCACCAGAACAAGTGTAAAAAAATTTTAAAATCCGCCCACTGCCACGCCCCCTTTTAGAAAAAAACGTAGTTTTAAGGCAAACCGTAAAGAATTTCAAAAAAGTGTGTTCGCAACATATTTAGATAATCCTAATATCTATATTTCGTCCATACAAAGTTTTTTGCCACGCCCACTTTTTGGGGGCGTTTTTAGTAAAAAACGTTTTTTGTCCAAATTTTCAAACTTTCGAAAAAAATTTTGATGCAAATACTTCCGCAATGGTAATATAAACATTTTGTCCATAGATCATTTTCTCTTACGCCCACATTTTCGGGGCGTTTTCTTACAAAAACCATTTGTATACCCCATCCCAAGGCATTAGCAATAGAAATACGTTGTTTTTTGTCGAACCACAAAAGATTTTGAGAAACTGTCTGAGCAATATATTGTGACAATGTCATTTTCTGTTTTTCATCGCCATAAGGCCTATATCTTGAGGATATTAATTTAAAGGATGGGATGGGATAGGGTATTCAACGATCCGCATAGCGGATTGTAGCCTCTCATATGTTTTTAATATATTTTATTTACTGAAAATAAAATTAAATAACCTGATGAACAGCTTATTTTACATCCAATTTTGAAAAAATCTGTGCATCGCCCAAATGCAGTAAAAAGTCTTCCATAGTTGGAAGTGGCTCCCGCTCCACTGCCAAATTGGCTCGCCTCATATCCACACAAATTCTTATATCATCGGAACCTTTTGGTGCAACTACAATTCCGGATACCCATTTGGATACTCCATCAACTTTACCGATGATACCCTGTTGCAACATTTCCTCGATTTTTCTATCAACTATTTTTATACCCTATCCCATAGGGGTATATTAGTTTTGATACTTAGTTTGTAACATAGAGAAATAATTTTGCTACATATACCTCAAAGTATATGGATCGACTCAGAATCGCTAGCTGAGTCGATTAAGCCATGTCTGTCTGTCCGTCCGTCCGCCCGTCTTTTCGTCACCGATTTTAAGGCCTTAAGTTTTGAGCTAGGATAATGAAATTTGGTATATAGGATCCTCGTCTCTGCCTACAGAACAAGTGTAAAATTTTTTGAAAACCGCACACTGCCACGCCCCCTTTTAAGAAAAACTCTGTTTTTGACCAAACCGTAAGGAATTTTAAAAAAGTTTCTGAACAACATATTTAGACAATATTAATATCTATATTTCGTCCATATAAAGATTTTTGCCCCGCCCACTTTTTGTGGGCGTTTTCAATTAAAAACTGTTTTCGGTCAAATTTTAAATTTTTCGAAAAAAATTTTGATGCAGAATCCTTAACATTATTAATATGAACATTTCGTCTATATACTATTTTAACCCACGCCCACTTTTTGGGGGCATTTTTATATAAAAACCTTTTTTATACACTACCCCATAACATATGCAGGAGAAAACCTTGTCTTTTGTAGAACCGTAAAATTGTTTTGTAAGCAATCTGAAGAATTTGTTGTCACTATATCATTTTTTTCTATTTTATCCACATCGTGTTTTTAGCCATGCCCCCTTTTTTGGGGATTTTAGTTTTATGGATAGGATGGGATAAGGTATTCAACGATCCGCACATCGGATTGTAGCCTTCTCATATGTTTTTAACGGTGCTGGTACCCGACGGTAAGGTTGAATAACATCTTTGACATCTGGCTTCAATGGAATATCTATCAGCACACCTTTGATTTTACTAAACTGTTTCATCTTTAACTTGCTTCCAATATTTTTGTTTAAATTAATAACGTTTATATCAGAAGTTTAAGCTTGCATTGTAGCCAATTTTCAAAACGCACAAAGCTTTTGCAGTATCATAGCCAATTTTGTTTTGCCAAACTCATCTGCTACGTAAAACTCTGCGAAAGTCTCCTGATTGGGAACTTTTGTGTGTGCAGTGAACATCCCCAAGCAATTCAATTTGTGACCACCGTAACAACGGAACTGGACATCAACTTCGTTGGTTCGTTGTGACGTCTGGATATTTTTAGCCTTCAACTCAACCCATGATGTTCGATATACTATGTTTCGTTTTGTCCCCGAATCTACAATTACCTCAATATCAATTCTCCCATATTACACCAAATAGTGTTAAACTCTACGTTGTATCAACCATGAAAACATATTCATACTCACTTTCAATGCGTTTCTCAAATGGCTCAGGACTGGGCACTTTTTGAATGAGCTCCCTTTCAAATGTATTTTGTTGCTTTTCAACAACTTCAAAGATTTGAACCAACTTGACAATGCTCTCAAGGTTTTCATCCCCTCTTTCAAGGATTTTCCGACGCAATGCATTCGAAGAACATCCTGTTGTGATTTGATGCTTTATACCGTCTTCCAGTTGATCAGCAAAATCGCACCGATCGGCATGTTCACGCAAACGCATGAATAACATGTAGCGCATTGACATCGCCTTGTTTCATTTGGTAGAAGACATGTCGCTCAAAGGAAATATTTTGCTCGAAGAAAGTACACATTTTGGACACTACGCACATGTTTCAAATTTCGAGTAGCCGGACGCCAAGGGTCCTCTTTTGATATCATCTGCGTCTTTGTCTGGTAAGGACGCATAGACTGTTTGACCCTTGGGCCCAGCATAGTGTAGCATCCAATTAAGTTTCTTCGCATCTTCATCTTATGCAATCGCTTCTGCGAAGATTTCGAATGAACGAAGCCACACTTTAAATAGGTTTCGGCAATTCGCATCCGTGTTAAAATCAAATGGTGGTGGACCAACGAGATGGTCGCATCATCTCTAAAAAAAAACATATGAGAGGCTACAATCCGCTATGCGGATCGTTGAATACCCTATCCCATCCCATCCTTTAAATTAATATCCTCAAAATATAGGCCTTATGGCATTGAAATACAGAAAATGAAATTGTCACAATATATTGCTCAGACAGTTTCTCAAAATCTTGTGTGGTTCGTATTTCTATTGCTAATGCCTTGGGATGGGGTATACAAACGGTTTTTGTAAGAAAACGCCCCCAAAATGTGGGCGTAGGTGAAAATGATCTATAGACAAAATGTTTATATTACCATTTCGGAAGTATTTGCATCAACATTTTTTTCGAAAGTTTTAAAATTTGGACAAAAAGCGTTTTTTACTAAAAACGCCCCCAAAAAGTGGGCGTGGCAAAAAACTTTGTATGAACGAAATATAGATATTAGGATTGTCTAAATATGCTACTCAGACACTTTTTTGAAATTCCTTACGGTTTGGCCAAAAAATAAGTTTTCCTAAAAAGGGGGCGTGGCAGTGGGCGGATTTTAAAAATTTTTACACTTGTTCTGGTGGCACGGACGAGGATCCTATATACCAAATTTCATTATCCTAGCTCAAAATTTAAGGCCCAAAAACCGCTGACGAACAGACAGACGGACGGACGGACGGACGGACGGACAGACAGACATGGCTAATTCGACTCAGCTAGCGATTCTGAGTCGATCCATATACTTTGAGGTATATGTAGCAAAATTATTTCTCTATGTTACAAACTAAGTATCAAAACTAATATACCCCCCTATGGGATTGGGTATAAACATATGAGAGGCTACAATCCGCTATGCGGATCGTTGAATACCCTATCCCATCCCATCCTTTAAATTAATATCCTCAAAATATAGGCCTTATGGCGATTAAAAACAGAAAATGACATTGTCACAATATATTGCTCAGACAGTTTCTCAAAATCTTTTGTGGTTCGACAAAAATCAACGTATTTCTATTGCTAATGCCTTGGGATGGGGTATACAAATGGTTTTTGTAAGAAAACGCCCCCAAATGGTGGGCGTAGGTGAAAATGATCTATAGACAAAATGTTTATATTACCATTGCGGAAGTATTTGCATCAACATTTTTTTCGAAAGTTTTAAAATTTGGACAAAAAACGTTTTTTACTAAAAACGCCCCCAAAAAGTGGGCGTGGCGAAAAACTTTGTATGGACGAAATATAGATATTAGGATTGTCTAAATATGTTGCTAACACACTTTTTTGAAATTCCCTACGGTTTGGCTTAAAAATATGTTTTTTCTAAAAGGGGGCGTGGCAGTGGGCGGATTTTAAAAATTTTTACACTTGTTCTGGTAACTCGGCCAAGGATCCTATATACCAAATTTCATTATCCTAGCTCAAAATTTAAGTCCCAAAAATCGGTGACGAACAGACAGACGGACGGACGAACGGACGGACGGACGGACGGACAGACAGACATGGCTAATTCGACTCAGCTAGCGATTCTGAGTCGATCCATATACTTTGAGGTATATGTAGCTAAATTATTTCTCTATGTTACAAACTAAGTATCAAAACTAATATACCCCTATGGGATAGGGTATACACATATGAGAAGGCTACAATCCGCTGTGCGGATCGTTGAATACCCTATCCCACCCTATCCATCAAACTAAAATCCCCAAAAAAGGGGGCATGGCTAAAAACACGATGTGGAAAAAATAGAAAAAATGATATAGTGACAACAAGTTCTTCAGACTGCTTACAAAACAATTTTGCGGTTCTACAAAAGACAAGGTTTTCTCCTGCATATGTTATGGGGTAGTGTATAAAAATGGTTTTTATATAAAAACGCCCCCAAAAAGTGGGCGTGGGTTGAAATGGTATATAGACGAAATGTTCATATTAATAATGTTAATGATTCTGCATCAAAATTTTATTCGAAAAATTTAAAATTTGACCGAAAACAGTTTTTAATTGAAAACGCCCCCAAAAAGTGGGCGTGGCAAAAAACTTTATATAGACGAAATATAGATATTAATATTGTCTAAATATGTTGTTCAGAATTTTTTTTAAATTCCTTACGGTTTGGTCAAAAACTGAGTTTCTCTTAAAAGGGGGCGTGGCAGTGGGCGGATTTCAAAAATTTTTACACTTGTTCTGTAGGCGGAGACGAGGATCCTATATACCAAATTTCATTATCCTAGCTCAAAATTTAAGGCCTAAAAATCGGTGACGTACAGACGGACGGACGGACGGACAGACAGACATGGCTTAATCGACTCAGCTAGCGATTCTGAGTCGATCCATATACTTTGAGGTATATGTAGCAAAATTATTTCTCTATGTTACAAACTAAGTATCAAAACTAATATACCCCCCTATGGGATAGGGTATAAACATATGAGAGGCTACAATCCGCTATGCGGATCGTTGAATACCCTTTCCCATCACATCCTTTAAATTAATATCCTCAAAATATAGGCCTTATGGCGATGAAATACAGAAAATGACATTGTCACAATATATTGCTCAGACAGTTTCTCAAAATCTTGTGTGGTTCGACAAAAAACAACGTATTTCTATTGCTAATGCCTTGGGATGGGGTATACAAATGGTTTTTGTAAGAAAACGCCCCCAAAATATGGGCGTAGGTGAAAATGATCTATTGACAAAATGTTTATATTACCATTGCGAAAGTATTTGCATTAAAATTTTTTTCGAAAGTTTTAAAATTTGGACAAAAAGCGTTTTTTACTTAAAACGCCCCCAAAAAGTGGGCGTGGCAAACAACTTTGTATGAACGAAATATAGATATTAGGATTGTCTAAATATGCTTCTCAGACACTTTTTTGAAATTCCTTACGGTTTGGCCAAAAAAAAAGTTTTCCTAAAAAGGGGGCGTGGCAGTGGGCGGATTTCAAAAATTTTTACACTTGTTCTGGTGGCACGGACGAGGATCCTATATACCAAATTTCATTATCCTAGCTCAAAATTTAAGGCCCAAAAATCGCTGACGAACAGACAGACGGACGGACGGACAGACAGACATGGCTAATTCGACTCAGCTAGCGATTCTGAGTCGATCCATATACTTTGAGGTATATGTAGCAAAATTATTTCTCTATGTTACAAACTAAGTATCAAAACTAATATACCCCCCTATGGGATAGGGTATAAACATATGAGAAGGCTACAATCCGCTGTGCGGATCGTTTAATACCCTATCCCATCCCATCCTTAAAATTGATATCCCCAAAATATGGTCTTTATGGTCATAAAGTATTGAAAATGACGTTGTTATAACATATTGTTCCGAAGGATTATCAAATTCTTTTATGGTTCGACAAAAAACCACGTTTTTGTATTGCATTTGCCTTGGGATAGGGCATACAAATGGTTTTTGTAGGAAAACGCCCCCAAAAAGTGGGCGTGGGTTAAAATGGTCTGCTGATGAAATGTTCATATTAATACTACCAATGATTTTGCATAAAAATTTTTTTCGAAAATATTCAAATTTGGCCAAAAAAGGTTTTTTTTATAGAAAACGCACCCAGAAAGTGAGCGTGGCAAAAACTTTGTATTGACGAAATATAGATATTACGATTCTCTAAATATGCTTTTCAGACACTTTTTTAAAATTCCTTACGGTTTGGCCAAAAACTGAGTTTATCTTAAAAGGGGGCGTGGCAGTGGCCGGATTTCAAAAATTTTTACACTTGTTCTGTAAGCACGCGCGACGATCCCATATTATTATTATTATTATTATTAGAAGCTTTTATTATAGCCATACATACTAATTCTACATTACAATTACATTTACATTTTTACAATCTTGTGTTTACATATATAAGTTAAATAATTGTTGCGATCTTATGTTTTACAATTAATTCTTCTAAGATTTGAATGTTCCGTTAATAATTGTCTTTTATATTTAATATTTTCTAGTCGTTGTTTCGGTTGGCATAAGCCTCCCCCATTGTTGTCCATAGATTCCTGTTCTTTGCGTCGTTGTACCAGTTGCGATTGAATTTAAGTAGGTCATCATTCCATCTTTTCTTTGGTCGTCCTACTGGTCTATTATCATCCGGTATCCATTTTGTTGTTATTTTCGTCCATCTTTGGTCCTGTATTCTCGATATGTGTCCAGCCCAGCTCCATTTTAATTGTTTTATTTTTGTGATTACGTCTGTTATATTTGTGCGTCTCCTTATTTCATCATTTCTGACTCGTTCTATTTGTCTAATATTTAATAAGTGTCTTTCAATTTTCGTCTGGCAAATTCGAATCTTCTCGGTTATGTTTGTTGTCATTGCTAATGTCTGTAGTCCATATGTCATAACAGGTAGGATCGTCGAGTCGAATATATATCTTCTCGTGTCTGCTCCCATATTACAATCCAGTATTTGTTTAGTAATCCAGTATTGTTTCCAGCTATTTGTGATTCGTCTGTTGATCTCTTTTTCCTCCTGATTTGAAAATGATTTTATTTGTCCTAGATATAATTAGTCTTCAACATATTCAATGGCATTATTAGATAATATTATGGGATATTTTATATGATTAGTCATAGCTTTAGTTTTTGTCATATTTATACTTAGTCCATGAATTTTACATGTTACTGAAAGTTGGTTAAGCATTGTCTGGATGTTGTCAGATTTATTTGATATAAGAACGATATCGTCAGCGAATCTTAAATTGTTCAAACGTTGTCCATGTATTTTTACTCCATACTTATTGGTCCAATTCATTTGCATAAATATATCTTCTAATACAGCTGAGAATAGTGGAGGCGATATTGGATCTCCTTGTCTAACTCCTCTGTTAATTTTGAATTCTCGTCCCGTTTTGTCAGTTTTAATTCTTGCTGTATTGTTGGAATAAATATTTTTAAATGTTGTTATGAAAGTGGGGTCAATGTTCTGGTTCTCCAACGCCGTCCAAATACTTTTGTGTTCTACCATGTCAAAAGCCTTACTGAAGTCAATAAATAGAAAATAGAGAGGTTTCTTATATTCGTTGAATTTTTCGATCAATTGGTTGATAGTCTGTAAATGGTCAGTAGTTGAATATCCTTCTCGAAAGCCAGCTTGCTCCCTTGGTTGTTTATCATTTAATTTATGTTTCATTTTCATATATATTGTCTTCGAGAAGAGTTTATATAAAGTCGAGATTATGCTTATCGGTCTGTAGTTATTTACATCATCTTTTTTTTCCTTTTTTGCGGATTAGTATGATTGTACTTTGCTTCCACTGTGATGGTATTTTCTGTTTTGAAATTATGGAGTTGAATAACTTTGTCAGAATAGGTGTAAGGGCTATTTGTCCGTATTTTATCATCTCTGCATCTATGCCGTCGTTGCCAGTGCTTTTATCTGTTTATACCCTATCCCATAGGGGGGTATATTAGTTTTGATACTTAGTTTGTAACATATGAGAGGCTACAATCCGCTATGCGGATCGTTGAAAACCCTATCCCATCCCATCATTGAAATTAATATCCTCAAAATATAGGCCTTATGGCGATGAAATACAGAAAATGACATTGTCACAATATATTGCTCAGACAGTTTATCAAAATCTTTTGTGGTTCGACAAAAAACAACGGTTTTCTATTGCTAATGCTTTGGGATGGGGTATACAAATGGTTTTTGTAAGAAAACGCCCCCAAAATGTGGGCGTAGGTGAAAATTATCTATTGACAAAATGTTTATATTACCATTGCGGAAGTATTTGCATCAACATTTTTTTTGAAAGTTTTTAAATTTGGACAAAAACGTTTTTTACTAAAAACGCCCCCAAAAAGTGGGCGTGGCAAAAAACTTCGTGTTGACGAAATATAGATATTAGGATTGTCTAAATATGTTGCAAAATCATTTTTTTGAAATTCCTTACGGTTTGGCTTAAAACTACGTTTTTTCTAAAAGGGGGCGTGGCAGTGGGCGGATTTTAAAAATTTTTACACTTGTTCTGGTGACTCGGCCAAGGATCCTATATACCAAATTTCATTATCCTAGCTCAAAATTTAAGGCCCAAAAATCGGTGACGAACAGACAGACGGACGGACGGACACACGGACGGACAGACAGACATGGCTAATTCGACTCAGCTAGCGATTCTGAGTCGATCCATATACTTTGAGGTATATGTAGCTAAATTATTTCTCTATGTTACAAACTAAGTATCAAAACTAATATACCCCTATGGGATAGGGTATAAACATATGAGAGGCTACAATCCGCTATGCGGATCGTTGAATACCCTATCCCATCCCATCCTTTAAATTAATATCCTCAAAATATAGGCCTTATGGCGATGAAAAACAGAAAATGACATTGTCACAATATATTGCTCAGACAGTTTCTCAAAATCTTTTGTGGTTCGACAAAAAACAACGTATTTCTATTGCTAATGCCTTGGGATGGGGTATACAAATGGTTTTTGTAAGAAAACGCCCCCAAAATGTGGGCGTAGGTGAAAATGATCTAGGGACAAAATGTTTATATTACCATTGCGGAAGTATTTGCATCAAAATTTTTTTCGAAAGTTTTAAAATTTGGACAAAAAACGTTTTTTACTAAAAACGCCCCCAAAAAGTGGGCGTGGCGAAAAACTTTGTATGGACGAAATATAGATTGTCTAAATATGTTGCAAACACACTTTTTTGAAATTCCTTACGGTTTGGCTTAAGACTACGTTTTTTCTAAAAGGGGGCGTGGCAGTGGGCGGATTTTAAAAATTTTTACACTTGTTCTGGTGACTCGGCCAAGGATCCTATACACCAAATTTCATTATCCTAGCTCAAAATTTAAGGCCCAAAAATCGGTGACGAACAGACAGACGGACGGACGGACGGACGGACGGACAGACAGACATGGCTAATTCGACTCAGCTAGCGATTCTGAGTCGATCCATATACTTTGAGGTATATGTAGCTAAATTATTTCTCTATGTTACAAACTAAGTATCAAAACTAATATACCCCTATGGGATAGGGTATAAACATATGAGAAGGCTACAATCCGCTGTGCGGATCGTTTAATACCCTATCCCATCCCATCCTTAAAATTAATGTCCCCAAAATGTGGTCTTTATGGGCATAAAGTATTGAAAATGGCGTTGTCACAACATATTGTTCAGAAGGTTTATATAATTCTTTTATGGTTCGACGAAGAACAACGTTTTTCTATTGCATATGCCTTGGGGCAGGGCATACAAATGTTTTTTGTAAGAAAACGCCCCCAAAAAGTGGGCGTGGGTTAAAATGGTCTATAGACGAAATGTTCATATTAATACTACCAATGGTTTTGCATCAAAATTTTTTTCGAAAATTTTCAAATTTGGCCAAAAGAGTTTTTTTTTATAAAAAACGGCCCCAAAAAGTGGGCGTGGCAAAAAACTTTGTGTTGACGAAATATAGATATTACGATTCTCTAAATATGCTGCTCAGACACTTTTTTTAAAATTCCTTACGGTTTGGCCAAAAAATACGTTTTCCTAAAAAGGGGGCGTGGCAGTGGGCGGATTTCAAAAATTTTTACACTTGTTCTGGTGGCACGGACGAGGATCCTACATACCAAATTTCATTATCCTAGCTCAAAATTTAAATCCCAAAAATCGCTGACGAACAGACAGACGGACGGACGGACGGACGGACAGACAGACATGGCTAATTCGACTCAGCTAGCGATTCTGAGTCGATCCATATACTTTGAGGTATATGTAGCTAAATTATTTCTCTATGTTTATACCCTATCCCATAGGGGGGTATATTAGTTTTGATACTTAGTTTGTAACATAGAGAAATAATTTTGCTACATATACCTCAAAGTATATGGATCGACTCAGAATCGCTAGCTGAGTCGAATTAGCCATGTCTGTCTATCCGTCCGTCCGTCCGTCCGTCCGTCTTTTTGGGCCTTAAATTTTGAGCTAGGATAATGAAATTTGGTATATAGGATCCTCGTCCGTGCCACCAGAAAAAGTGTAAAAATTTTTGAAATCCGCCCACTGCCACGCCCCTTTTTTAGGAAAACTTATTTTTTGGCCAAACCGTAAGGAATTTCAAAAAAGTGTCTGAGTAGCATATTTAGACAATCCTAATATC
Organism: Rhingia campestris; assembly: GCA_932526625.1. Lineage (NCBI taxonomy): Eukaryota > Metazoa > Arthropoda > Insecta > Diptera > Syrphidae > Rhingia > Rhingia campestris. The sequence goes on from OW052183.1 coordinate 63,393,740, forward strand.
TATATTTCGTTCATACAAAGTTTTTTGCCACGCCCACTTTTTGGGGGCGTTTTTAGTAAAAAACACTTTTTGTCCAAATTTAAAAACTTTCGAAAAAAATTTTGATGCAAATACTTCCGCAATGGTAATATAAACATTTTGTCCATAGATCATTTTCACCGACGCCCACATTTTGGGGGCGTTTTCTTAAAAAAACATTTGTATACCCCATCCCAAGGCATTAGCAATAGAAATACGTTGTTTTTTGTCGAACCACACAAGATTTTGAGAAACTGTCTGAGCAATATATTGTGACAATGTCATTTTCTGTATTTCATCGCCATAAGGCCTATATTTAGAGGATATTAATTTAAAGGATGGGATGGGATAGGGTATTCAACGATCCGCATAGCGGATTGTAGCCTCTCATATGTTCGTAACAAAGAATATCTCGTCTAACAATATAAAGGTAGAAGAAGGGCCTGATCTTGACTCAGATCATTCCACAATACTTTTAACACTTGGCGATAAAATCACTAGTAAAGAAGATAGCCCAAGGCTAGGAAATAAGCTGACTGACTGGAACTACTTCAGGCAGCATCTAGAGGATAGTATTCAGCTCTTAGAAACAATTGGAACAGAAGAACAATTAGAAGATGCTGTTCAAATATTAACTGTAAATATCCAAAGAGCTGCATGGGCTGCAACACCTAAAACGAAAATTAAAATCCAGCAAAACTCGTATCCAAAAGTGATATGTGATATAATTACGGAAAAGAGACGAGCTAGAAAACGTTGGCAACAAACAAGGACGCCCAGAGACAAAACAATACTGAATAATCTAAACAACCAGCTTAAAAGATCGATAAGAGAATTTAAACATATGAGAAGGCTACAATCCGCTGTGCGGATCGTTGAACACCCTATCCCATCCTATCCATAAAACTAAAATCCCAAAAAAAAAAGTGGGCATGGCTAAAAATACGATGTGGATAAAATAGAAAAAATAATATAGTGATAACTAAATCTTCAGACTGCTTACAAAGCACTTTTACGGTTCTACAAAAGACTAGGTTTTCTCCTTCATATGTTATGGGGTAGTGTATAAAAATGGTTTTTATATAAAAACGCCCCCAAAAACTGGGCGTGGGTTAAAATGGTATAAATACGAAATGTTCATATTAATAATGTTAATGATTCTGCATCAAATTTTTTTTCGAAAAATATAAAATTTTACCGAAAACAGTTTTTTATTGAAAACGCCCCCAAAAAGTGGGCGTGGCAAAAAACATTATATGAACAAAATATAGATATTACCATTCTCTATATATGCTGTTCAGACACTTTTTTAAAATTCTTTACGGTTTTGCCAAAAATTACGTTTTTCTAAAAAGGGGGCGTGGCAGTGGGCGGATTTCAAAAATTTTTACACTTGTTCTGGTGACTCGGACAAGGATCCTATATACCAAATTTCATTATCCTAGCTCAAAATTTAAGGCCCAAAAATCGGTGACGAACAGACAGACGGACGGACGGACGGACGGACGGACGGACAGACAGACATGGCTAATTCGACTCAGCTAGCGATTCTGAGTCGATCCATATACTTTGAGGTATATGTAGCTAAATTATTTCTCTATGTTACAAACTAAGTATCAAAACTAATATACCCCTATGGGATAGGGTATAAACATATGAGAAGGCTACAATCCGCTGTGCGGATCGTTTAATACCCTATCCCATCCCATCCTTAAAATTAATGTCCCCAAAATGTGGTCTTTATGGGCATAAAGTATTGAAAATGGCGTTGTCACAACATATTGTTCAGACGCCCCAAAAAGTGGGCGTGGCAAAAAACATTATATGAACAAAATATAGATATTACCATTCTCTATATATGCTGTTCAGACACTTTTTTAAAATTCTTTACGGTTTTGCCAAAAATTACGTTTTTCTAAAAAGGGGGCGTGGCAGTGGGCGGATTTTAAAAATTTTTACACTTGTTCTGGTGACTCGGACAAGGATCCTATATACCAAATTTCATTATCCTAGCTCAAAATTTAAGGCCCAAAAATCGGTGACGAACAGACAGACGGACGGACGGACACACGGACGGACGGACGGACGGACGGACAGACAGACATGGCTAATTCGACTCAGCTAGCGATTCTGAGTCGATCCATATACTTTGAGGTATATGTAGCAAAATTATTTCTCTATGTTACAAACTATGTATCAAAACTAATATACCCCCCTATGGGATAGGGTATAAAAAACATATGAGGAGGCTACAATCCGCTGTGGGGATCGTTGAATACCCTATCCCATCCTATCCATAAAACTAAAATCCCCAAAAAAGAGGGCATGGCTTAAAACACGATGTGGATAAAATAGAAAAAATGATATAGTGACAACAAATTCTTCAGACTGCTTACAAAACACTTTTACGGTTCTACAAAAGACAAGGTTTTCTCCTGTATTTGTTATGGGGTAGTGTATAAAAATGGTTTTTATATAAAAACGCCCCCAAAAAGTGGGCGTGGGTTAAAATGGTATAAAGACGAAATGTTCATATTAATAATGTTAATGATTCTGCATCAAACATTTTTTCGAAAAATTTAAAATTTGACCGAAAACAGTTTTTTATTGAAAACGCCCCCAAAAAGTGGGCGTGGCAAAAAACTTTATATGAACGAAATATAGATATTACGATTCTGTAAATATGCTGTTCAGACACTTTTTTAAAATTCTTTACGGTTTTGCTAAAAATTACGTTTTTCTAAAAAGGGGGCGTGGCAGTGGGCGGATTTCAAAAATTTTTACACTTGTTCTGGTGACTCGCACAAGGATCCTATACACCAAATTTCATTATCCTAGCTCAAAATTTAAGGCCCAAAAATCGGTGACGAACAGACAGACGGACGGACGGACACACGGACGGACGGACGGACGGACAGACAGACATGGCTAATTCGACTCAGCTAGCGATTCTGAGTCGATCCATATACTTTGAGGTATATGTAGCAAAAATATTTCTCTATGTTACAAACTATGTATCAAAACTAATATACCCCCCTATGGGATAGGGTATAATGAGTCTCTCAAAAAATACCTTACCAATCTTACAAATGACGCTAGTACCGAGTACTCACTCTGGAAGGCAACAAAAAACATATGAGAGGCTACAATCCGCTATGCGGATCGTTGAATACCCTATCCCATCCCATCCTTTAAATTAATATCCTCAAAATATAGGCCTTATGGCGATGAAATACAGAAAATGACATTGTCACAATATATTGCTCAGACAGTTTCTCAAAATCTTGTGTGGTTCGACAAAAAAACAACGTATTTCTATTGCTAATGCCTTGGGATGGGGTATGCAAATGGTTTTTGTAAGAAAACGCCCCCAAAATGTGGGCGTAGGTAAAAATGATCTATGGACAAAATGTTTATATTACCATTTCGGAAGTATTTGCATCAACATTTTTTTCGAAAGTTTTAAAATTTGGACAAAAAGCGTTTTTTACTAAAAACGCCCCCAAAAAGTGGGCGTGGCAAAAAACTTTATATGAACGAAATATAGATATTAGGATTGTCTAAATATGCTACTCAGACACTTTTTTGAAATTCCTTACGGTTTGGCCAAAAAATAAGTTTTCCTAAAAAGGGGGCGTGGCAGTGGGCGGATTTCAAAAATTTTTACACTTTTTCTGGTGGCACGGACGAGGATCCTATATACCAAATTTCATTATCCTAGCTCAAAATTTAAGGCCCCAAAACCGCTGACGAACAGACAGACGGACGGACGGACGGACGGACGGACAGACAGACATGGCTAATTCGACTCAGCTAGCGATTCTGAGTCGATCCATATACTTTGAGGTATATGTAGCAAAATTATTTCTCTATGTTACAAACTAAGTATCAAAACTAATATACCCCCCTTTGGGATAGGGTATAAAAATGAAAAGACCAATTGCTCACATTCCACCAGTTAAAAACATATGAGAGGCTACAATCCGCTATGCGGATCGTTGAATACCCTATCCCATCCCATCCTTAAAATTAATATCCTCAAAATATAGGCCTTATGGCGATGAAATACAGAAAATGACATTGTCACAATATATTGCTCAGACAGTTTATCAAAATCTTTTGTGGTTCGACAAAAAACAACGTATTTCTAGTGCTAATGCCTTGGGAAGGAGTATACAAATGGTTTTGGTAAGAAAACGCCCACAAAATGTGGGCGTAGGTGAACATGATCTATTGACAAAATGTTTATATTACCATTGCGGAAGTATTTGCATCAAATTTTTTTTCGAATGTTTTAAAATTTGGACAAAAAATGTTTTTTACTAAAAACGCCCCCAAAAAGTGGGCGTGGCAAAAAACTTTGTATGCACGAAATATAGATATTAGGATTGTCTAAATATGTTGCTAACACACTTTTTTGAAATTCCTTACGGTTTGGCTTAAAACTACGTTTTTTCTAAAAGGGGGCGTGGCAGTGGGCGGATTTTAAAAATTTTTACACTTGTTCTGGTGACTCGGCCAAGGATCCTATATACCAAATTTCATTATCCTACCTCAAAATTTAAGGCCCAAAAATCGGTGACGAACAGACAGACGGACGGACGGACACACGGACGGACGGACGGACGGACGGACGGACGGACGGACGGACGGACGGACGGACGGACAGACAGACATGGCTAATTCGACTCAGCTAGCGATTCTGAGTCGATCCATATACTTTGAGGTATATGTAGCAAAATTATTTCTCTATGTTACAAACTAAGTATCAAAACTAATATACCCCCCTATGGGATAGGGTATAAACAGGGAAGGTAACTGGGCAAAAAACAACAAAAAAAAGCTAATTTATTTGCTGAATATCTTGAAGGCGTCTTTCAACCATATGAAGATAAAGACTGTCAAGAAAGCGAAGAATTATGCGAAGAGGAAAGACACATCCAACCGGTAACGGCTAAAGAAATTGCTAACGAAATAAAAATGGGCATCAGTACTAAAAAAGCCCCGGGATTTGATTTAATATCAGGGGAAATCCTAAAAAAATTCCCAAAAAAGGGCTTAAAGAAATTAGCACAGATCATAAATGCTGCATTCAGGATAAGGTATGTACCTAGCATGTGGAAAGTCGCGGAGGTGATTATGATACCAAAACCAGGCAAACCGCCTAGTGAAGTCACCTCATATCGCCCCATATCTATACTACCTATGTTGTCCAAGTTGTTCGAAAAGATGTTGATTAAACGTCTGAACAAAATAATCGAAGAAAAATCGCTAATCCCAAACCATCAATTTGGTTTTAGAAGTGAACACTCCACGATCGATCAGGTGCATAGAATAACAGATAAAATCGAAAAAGCATTTGAAGAAAAAACATATGAGAGGCTACAATCCGCTGTGCGGATCGTTGGATACCCTATCCCATCACATCGTTATTATAAATATCCTCAAAATATAGGCCATATGGCGATGAAATACAGAAAATGACATTGTCACAATATATTGCTCAGACAGTTTATCAAAATCTTTTGTGGTTCGCCAAAAAAACAACGTATTTCTACTGCTAATGCCTTGGGATTGGGTATACAAATGGTTTTTGTAAGAAAACGCCCCCAAAATGTGGGCGTAGGTGAAAATGATCTATAGACAAAATGTTTATATTACCATTGCGGAAGTATTTGCATCAAAAATTTTTTCGAAAGTTTTAAAATTTGGACAAAAAGCGTTTTTTACTAAAAACGCCCCCAAAAAGTGGGCGTGGCAAAAAACTTTGTATGAACGAAATATAGATATTAGGATTGTCTAAATATGCTACTCAGACACTTTTTTGAAATTCCTTACGGTTTGGCCAAAAAATAAGTTTTCCTAAAAAGGGGGCGTGGCAGTGGGCGGATTTCAAAAATTTTTACACTTGTTCTGGTGGCACGGACCAGGATTCTCTATACCAAATTTCATTATCCTAGCTCAAAATTTAAGGCCCAAAAACCGCTGACGAACAGACAGACGGACGGACGGACGGACAGACAGACATGGCTTATTCGACTCAGCTAGCGATTCTGAGTCGATCCATATACTTTGAGGTATATGTAGCAAAATTATTTCTCTATGTTACAAACTAAGTATCAAAACTAATATACCCCCCTATGGGATAGGGTATAAACATATGAGAGGCTACAATCCGCTATGCGGATCGTTGAATACCCTATCCCATCCCATCCTTTAAATTAATATCCTCAAAATATAGGCCTTATGGCGATGAAATACAGAAAATGACATTGTCACAATATATTGCTCAGACAGTTTCTCAAAATCTTGTGTGGTTCGACAAAAAAACAACGTATTTCTATTGCTAATGCCTTGGGATGGGGTATGCAAATGGTTTTTGTAAGAAAACGCCCGCAAAATGTGGGCGTAGGTAAAAATGATCTATGGACAAAATGTTTATATTACCATTTCGGAAGTATTTGCATCAACATTTTTTTCGAAAGTTTTAAAATTTGGACAAAAAGCGTTTTTTACTAAAAACGCCCCCAAAAAGTGGGCGTGGCAAAAAACTTTATATGAACGAAATATAGATATTAGGATTGTCTAAATATGCTACTCAGACACTTTTTTGAAATTCCTTACGGTTTGGCCAAAAAATAAGTTTTCCTAAAAAGGGGGCGTGGCAGTGGGCGGATTTCAAAAATTTTTACACTTTTTCTGGTGGCACGGACGAGGATCCTATATACCAAATTTCATTATCCTAGCTCAAAATTTAAGGCCCAAAAACCGCTGACGAACAGACAGACGGACGGACGGACGGACGGACGGACGGACGGACGGACGGACGGACGGACGGACGGACGGACGGACAGACAGACATGGCTAATTCGACTCAGCTAGCGATTCTGAGTCTTCATATACTTTGAGGTATATGTAGCAAAATTATTTCTCTATGTTACAAACTAAGTATCAAAACTAATATACCCCCCTTTGGGATAGGGTATAAAAATGAAAAGACCAATTGCTCACATTCCACCAGTTAAAAACAGGGAAGGTAACTGGGCAAAAAACAACCAAAAAAAAGCTAATTTATTTGCTGAATATCTTGAAGGCGTCTTTCAACCATATGAAGATAAAGACTGTCAAGAAAGCGAAGAATTATGCGAAGAGGAAAGACACATCCAACCGGTAACGGCTAAAGAAATTGCTAACGAAATAAAAATGGGCATCAGTACTAAAAAAGCCCCGGGATTTGATTTAATATCAGGGGAAATCCTAAAAAAATTCCCAAAAAAGGGCTTAAAGAAATTAGCACAGATCATAAATGCTGCATTCAGGATAAGGTATGTACCTAGCATGTGGAAAGTCGCGGAGGTGATTATGATACCAAAACCAGGCAAACCGCCTAGTGAAGTCACCTCATATCGCCCCATATCTATACTACCTATGTTGTCCAAGTTGTTCGAAAAGATGTTGATTAAACGTCTGAGCAAAATAATCGAAGAAAAATCGCTAATCCCAAACCATCAATTTGGTTTTAGAAGTGAACACTCCACGATCGATCAGGTGCATAGAATAACAGATAAAATCGAAAAAGCATTTGAAGAAAAAACATATGAGAAGTCTACAATCCGCTGTGCGGATCGTTGAATACCCTATCCCATCCTATCCATAAAACTAAAATCCCCAAAAAAGGGGACATGGCTAAAAACACGATGTGGATAAATAGAAAAAATGATATAGTGACAACAAATTCTTCAGACTGCTTACAAAACACTTTAACGGTTCTACATAAGACAAGGTTTTCTCTTGCATATGTTATGGGGTAGTGTATAAAAATGGTTTTTATATAAAAACGCCCCCAAAAAGTGGGCGTGGGTTAAAATGGTATATAGACGAAATGTTCATATTAATAATGTTAATGATTCTGCATCAAAATTTTTTTCGAAAAATTTAAAATTTGACCGAAAACAGTTTTTTATCGAAAACGCCCCCAAAAAGTGGGCGTGGCAAAAAACTTTATATGGACGAAATATAGATATTAATATTGTCTAAATATGTTGTTCAGAAACTTTTTTAAAATTCCTTACGGTTTGGTCAAAAACTGAGTTTTTCTTAAAAGGGGGCGTGGCAGTGGGCGGATTTCAAAAATTTTTACACTTGTTCTGTAGGCAGAGACGAGGATCCTATATACCAAATTTCATTATCCTAGCTCAAAATTTAAGGCCTAAAAATCGGTGACTTACAGACGGACGGACGGACGGACAGACAGACATGGCTTAATCGACTCAGCTAGCGATTCTGAGTCGATCCATATACTTTGAGGTATATGTAGCAAAATTATCTCTCTATGTTACAAACTAAGTATCAAAACTAATATACCCCTATGGGATAGGGTATAAAAAGATATGCTCTACTATATTTCTCGATATAGCACAAGCTTTCGATAAAGTATGGCACAAAGGACTGATCTATAAATTGCAAAAGCAACTGCCAAAACAATTTTCAGAAATTTAAGAGTCCTATATATTAGAGAGATTCTTTAGAATTAAACTAGGAAATGACTACTCCACATTAAGAGAAATAAAAGCCGGTGTACCACAAGGAAGTGTGTTAGGTCCTGTGTTATATCTCTTATTTACTAGCGACTTTCCGAACAGTGATGAAACAACTGTGGCAACATTTGCAGATGATAAAGCTGTACTTGCTGTGGGAGAAACTGTCGAAGAAGCGACAAAAAAACTACAGAAGGCAGTGAACAATATAACAAAATGGACAAAAAATTGGCAAATTTAAATGACCTTAAATCGGTCCATATAAATTTTACAAATAAAAATGTTCAGCACATACCTGTATTCATAAATGATAAAGAAGTAGATTACGCAAACACAGCCAAATATCTAGGCATGACACTAGACGCAAAACTGCACTGGAAAGCACATGTAAAGAAAAAAAGAGAAGAACTAAATATGCGCTACAGTAAAATGTATTGGCTTATAGGGAAATACTCTTGTTTGTCAAATTACAATAAATTACTGCTTTATAAGCAAATTCTAAAACCAGTATGGACCTACGGGCTCCAGCTGTGGGCATGCACATGCAAAACAAATTTACAGAAAATTCAAACATTTCAAAACAAAGTTCTACGGAATATAGTAAATGCACCATGGTACATAAGGAACGCTGATCTGCATAGAGATCTAGAAATAGAAATGATTGAAGATGAAGTCAAAAAAGTAGCTAATAGACATAAACTTAGGCTTCTCAATCACGTCAGCTCAGAAATGAAGGAACTATTAAATACTAGCAATATGACTAGGAGGTTAAGAAGGATAAAACCTTTTGAACTAGCTACATAGCTCGAAAAATAAAACAAAAACATATGAGAAGGCTACAATCCGCAGTGCGGATAGTTGAATACCCTATCCCATCCTATCCATAAAACTAAAATCCTCAAAAAAGTGGGCATGGCTAAAAACACGATGTGGATAAAATAGAAAAAATGATATAGTGACAACAAATTCTTCAGACTGCTTACAAAACACTTTTACGGTTCTACAAAATACAAGGTTTTCTCCTGCATATGTTATGGGGTAGTGTATAAAAATGGTTTTTATATAAAAACGCCCCCAAAAAGGGTGAAAATGGTATATAGACGAAATGTTTATATTAATAATGTTAATGATTCTGCATCAAAAATTTTTTCGAAAAATTTAAAATTTGACCGAAAACAGTTTTTTATTGAAAACGCCCCCAAAAAGTGGGCGTGGCAAAAAACTTTATGTGGACGAAATATAGATATTAATATTGTCTAAATATGTTGTTCAGAAACTTTTTTAAAATTCCTTACGGTTTGGTCAAAAACTGAGTTTTTCTTAAAAGGGGGCGTGGCAGTGGGCGGATTTCAAAATTTTTTACACTTGTTCTGTAGGCAGAGACGAGGATCCTATATACCAAATTTCATTATCCTAGCTCAAAATTTAAGGCCTAAAAATCGGTGACGTACAGACGGACGGACGGACGGACAGACAGACATGGCTTAATCGACTCAGCTAGCGATTCTGAGTCGATCCATATACTTTGAGGTATATGTAGCTAAATTACTTCTCTATGTTACAAACTAAGTATCAAAACTAATATACCCCTATGGGATAGGGTATAAACATATGAGAAGTCTACAATCCGCTGTGCGGATCGTTGAATACCCTATCCCATCCTATCCATAAAACTAAAATCCCCAAAAAAGGGGACATGGCTAAAAACACGATGTGGATAAATAGAAAAAATGATATAGTGACAACAAATTCTTCAGACTGCTTACAAAACACTTTAACGGTTCTACATAAGACAAGGTTTTCTCTTGCATATGTTATGGGGTAGTGTATAAAAATGGTTTTTATATAAAAACGCCCCCAAAAAGTGGGCGTGGGTTAAAATGGTATATAGACGAAATGTTCATATTAATAATGTTAATGATTCTGCATCAAAATTTTTTTCGAAAAATTTAAAATTTGACCGAAAACAGTTTTTTATCGAAAACGCCCCCAAAAAGTGGGCGTGGCAAAAAACTTTATATGGACGAAATATAGATATTAATATTGTCTAAATATGTTGTTCAGAAATTTTTTTAAAATTCCCTACGGTTTGGTCAAAAACTGAGTTTTTCTTAAAAGGGGGCGTGGCAGTGGGCGGATTTCAAAAATTTTTACACTTGTTCTGTAGGCAGAGACGAGGATCCTATATACCAAATTTCATTATCCTAGCTCAAAATTTAAGGCCTAAAAATCGGTGACGTACAGACGGACGGACAGACAGACATGGCTTAATCGACTCAGCTAGCGATTCTGAGTCGATCCATATACTTTGAGGTATATGTAGCAAAATTATCTCTCTATGTTACAAACTAAGTATCAAAACTAATATACCCCTATGGGATAGGGTATAAAAAGATATGCTCTACTATATTTCTCGATATAGCACAAGCTTTCGATAAAGTATGGCACAAAGGACTGATCTATAAATTGCAAAAGCAACTGCCAAAACAATTTTCAGAAATTTAAGAGTCCTATATATTAGAGAGATTCTTTAGAATTAAACTAGGAAATGACTACTCCACATTAAGAGAAATAAAAGCCGGTGTACCACAAGGAAGTGTGTTAGGTCCTGTGTTATATCTCTTATTTACTAGCGACTTTCCGAACAGTGATGAAACAACTGTGGCAACATTTGCAGATGATAAAGCTGTACTTGCTGTGGGAGAAACTGTCGAAGTAGCGACAAAAAAACTACAGAAGGCAGTGAACAATATAACAAAATGGAAAAAAAATTGGCAAATTTAAATGACCTTAAATCGGTCCATATAAATTTTACAAATAAAAATGTTCAGCACATACCTGTATTCATAAATGATAAAGAAGTAGATTACGCAAACACAGCCAAATATCTAGGCATGACACTAGACGCAAAACTGCACTGGAAAGCACATGTAAAGAAAAAAAGAGAAGAACTAAATATGCGCTACAGTAAAATGTATTGGCTTATAGGGAAATACTCTTGATTGTCAAATTACAATAAATTACTGCTTTATAAGCAAATTCTAAAACCAGTATGGACCTACGGGCTCCAGCTGTGGGCATGCACATGCAAAACAAATTTACAGAAAATTCAAACATTTCAAAACAAAGTTCTACGGAATATAGTAAATGCACCATGGTACATAAGAAACGCTGATCTGCATAGAGATCTAGAAATAGAAATGATTGAAGATGAAGTCAAAAAAGTAGCTAATAGACATAAACTTAGGCATCTCAATCACGTCAGCTCAGAAATGAAGGAACTATTAAATACTAGCAATATGACTAGGAGGTTAAGAAGGATAAAACCTTTTGAACTAGCTACATAGCTCGAAAAATAAAACAAAAACATATGAGAAGGCTACAATCCACTGTGCGGATCGTTGAATACCCTATCCCATCCTATCTGTAAAACTAAAATTCCCAAAAAGTGGACATGGCTAAAAATACGATGTGGATAAAATAAAGAAAATGACATGGTGACAACAAATTCTTCAGACCGCTTATAAAAAACTTTTACGGTTCTACAAAAGACAAGGTTTTCTCCTGCATATGTTATGGGGTAGGGTATAAAATTGGTTTTTATATAAAAACGCCCCCAAAAAGTGGGGGTGGGTTAAAATGGTCTATGAACGAAATGTTCATATTTATATTACTAATGATGCTGCATCAAAATTTTTTTCGAAAATTTTAAAATTTGACCGAAAAACGTTTTTTATTAAAAACGCCCCCAAAAAGTGGGCGTGGCAAAAACCTTTATATGAACGATATACAGATATTCAGATTATCTAAATATGTTGTTCAGAAAGTTTTTCAAAATTCCTTATGGTTTGGCCAAAAAATACGTTTTTCTAAAAAGGGGGCGTGGCAGTGGGCGGATTTCAAAAATGTTTACACTTGTTCTGCTGGGAGCAACAAAGAGCACGTGTACCAAATTTCATCCTTCTAGCTCAAAATTTAAGGCCCAAAAACTGGTGACGTACGGACGGACGGACGGACGGACGGACGGACGGACGGACAGACATGGCTAAATCGACTCAGCTATCGATTCTGAGTCGATCCATATACTTTGAGGTATATGTAGCTAAATTATTTCTCTATGTTACAAACTATGTATCAAAACTAATATACCCCTATGGGACAGGGTATAAACAGTATTAAATCCTCTATGGACAAATACTTCGAATATGAATTTTAAAAATATGAAAGACTAATTGCTGATTGGTTTAACTACTAGGTGCAATAATTGGAAAGCTGGCTAATCCCCGCCCTGCGACAATGAAATGCCAAGAAGGTTGTAACGCAGGGAAAACGGGAAGACGGGAGAAGGGGTTTAGTGGGTAGAAATCACCACACTGTTACTGAGTACGGGCTCGGTTTCGTCTTTGGAAGATTACCACCTCCCAGCGTAAAAAAAAAAAAAAATATAAAAACGCCCCCAAAAAGTGGGCGTGGGTTAAAATGGTATATAGACGAAATGTTCATATTAATAATGTTAATGATTCTGCATCAAAATTTTTTTCGAAAAATTTAAAATTTGACCGAAACAGTTTTTAATTGAAAACGCCCCCAAAAAGTGGGCGTGGCAAAAAACTTTATGTGGACGAAATATAGATATTAATATTGTCTAAATATGTTGTTCAGAAACTTTTTTAAAATTCCTTACGGGTTGGTCAAAAACTGAGTTTTTGTTAAAAGGGGGCATGGCAGTGGGCGGATTTCAAAAATTTTTACACTTGTTCTGTAGGCAGAGAAGAAGATCCTATATATCAAATTTCATTATCCTAGCTCAAAATTTAAGGCCTAAAAATCGGTGACGTACAGACGGACGGACGGACGGACGGGCAGACAGACATGGCTTAATCGACTCAGCTAGCTATTCTGAGTCGATCCATATACTTTGAGGTATATGTAGCAAAATTATTTCTCTATGTTACAAACTAAGTATCAAAACTAATATACCCCTATGGGATAGGGTATAAACATATGAGAAGCCTACAATCCGCTGTGCGGATCGTTGAATACCCTATCCCATCCTATCCATAAAACTAAAATCCCCAAAAAAGTGGGCATGGCTAAAAACACGATGTGGATAAAATAGAAAAAAATATATAGTGACAACAAGTTCTTCAGACTGCTTACAAAACACTTTTACGGCTCTACAAAAGACAAGGTTTTCTCCTGCATATGTTATGGGGTAGTGTATAAAAATTGTTTATACCCTATCCCATAGGGGTATATTAGTTTTGATACATAGTTTGTAACATAGAGAAATAATTTAGCTAGATATACCTCAAAGTATATGGATCGACTCAGAATCAATAGCTGAGTCGATTTAGCCATGTCTGTCCGTCCGTCCGTCCGTCCGTCCGTACGTCACCAGTTTGTGGGCCTTAAATTTTGAGCTAGAAGGATGAAATTTGGTACACGTGCTCTTTGTTGCTCCCAGCAGAACAAGTGTAAACATTTTTGAAATCCGCCCACTGCCACGCCCCCTTTTTAGAGAAACGTATTTTTTGGCCTAACCATAAGGATTTTTGAAAAACTTTCTGAACAACATATTTAGACAATCTGAATATCTGTATTTTGTTGTTATAAAGTTTTTTGCCACGCCCACTTTTTGGGGGCGTTTTTTATAAAAAACGTTTTTCGGTCAAATTTTAAAATTTTCGAAAAGACTTTTGATGCAGAATCATTAGTCATATAAATATGAACATTTCGTAAATAGACCATTTAAACCCACCCCCACTTTTTGGGGGCGTTTTTATATAAAAACCATTTTTATTCACTACCCCATTACATATGCAGGAGAAAACCATGTCTTTTGTAGAACCGTAAAAGTTTTTTATAAGCAGTCTGAAGAATTTGTTGTCACCATGTCTTTTTCTTTATTTTATCCACATCGTATTTTTAGCCATGTCCACTTTTTGGGAATTTTAGTTTTACAGATAGGATGGGATAGGGTATTCAACGATCCGCACAGTGGATTGTAGCCTTCTCATATGTTAATATCTATATTTCGTTAATATAAAGTTTTTTGCCACGCCCACTTTTTGAGGGCTCTTTTATAAAAAAACCTTTCTTTTAAAATCTTCGAAAAAAATGTTGATGCACAATCATTGCTAGTATTAATATGAACATTTCGTAATAGACCATTTTAACCCACGCCCACTTTTTGGGGGCGTTTTCTTACAAAAACCATTTGTATGCCCTACCCCAAAGCATATGCAATAGAAAATCGTTGTTTTTTGACGAACCATACAAGAATTCGATAAACCTTCTGAACCATATGTTGTGACAACGTCATTTTCAATACTTTATGACCATAAAGACCACATTTTGGGGATATTAATTTCAAGGATGGGATGGGATAGGGTATTAAACGATCCAAACAGCGGATTGTAGCCTTCTCATATGTTTTTATATAAAAACGGCCCCAAAAAGTGGGCGTGAGTTAAAATTGTATATAGACGAAATGTTTATATTAATAATGTTAATGATTCTGCATCAAATTTTTTTTCGAAAAATTTAAAATTTGACCGAAAACAGTTTTTTATAGAAAACACCCCCAAAAAGTGGGCGTGGCAAAAAACTTCATATAGACGAAATATAGATATTAATATTGTCTAAATATGTTGTTCAGAAATTTATTTTAAATTCCTTACGGTTTGGTCAAAAACTGAGTTTTTCTTAAAAGGGGGCGTGGCAGTGGGCGGATTTCAAAAATTTTTACACTTGTTCTGTAGGCAGAGACGAGGATCGTATGTACCAAATTTCATTATCCTAGCTCAAAATTTAAGGCCTAAAAGTCGGTGACGTACAGACGGACGGACGGCCAGACAGACATGGCTTAATCGACTCAGCTAGCGATTCTGAGTCGATCTATATACTTTGAGGTATATGTAGCAAAATTATTTCTCTATGTTACAAACTAAGTATCAAAACTAATATACCCCTATGGGATAGGGTATACACATATGGAAAGCTACAATCCGCTGTGCGGATCGTTGAATACCCTATCCCATCCTATCTGTAAAACTCAAATCCCCAAAAAGTGGACATGGCTAAAAACACGATGTGGATAAAATAAAGAAAATGACATGGTGACAACAAATTCTTCAGACTGCTTACAAAAACTTTTACGGTTCTACAAAAGACAAGGTTCCTGCATATGTTATGGGGTAGTGTATAAAAATGTTTTTTATATAAAAACGCCCCCAAAAAGTTGTCGTGGGTTGAAATGGTCTATTGACGAAATGTTCATATTTATACTACTAATGATTCTGCATAAAATGTTTTTTCGAAAATTTTAAAATTTGACCGAAAAACGTTTTTTATTAAAAACGCCCCCAAAAAGTGGACGTGGCAAAAAACTTTATATGAACGAAATACAGATATTCAGATTGTCTAAATATGTTGTAAAAAAAGTTTTGCAAAATTCCTTATGGTTTGGCCAAAAAATACGTTTTTCTAAAAAGGGGTCGAGGCAGTGGGCGGATTTCAAAAATGTTTACACTTGTTCTGCTGGGAGCAACAAAGAGCACGTGTACCAAATTTCACCATTCTTGCTCAAAATTTAAGGCCCAAAAACTGGTGACGTACGGACGGACGGTCGGACGGACAGACATGGCTAAATCAACTCAGCTATCGATTCTAAGTCGATCCATATATTTTGAGGTATATGAAGCTAAATTATTCCTCTATGTTACAAACTATGTATCAAAACAAAACTTATATACCCCCCTATGGGATAGGGTATAAACACATGAGAAGGCTACAATCCGCTGTGCGGATCGTTGAATATCCTATCCCATCCTCTCCATAAAACTAAAATCCCCAAAAAAGTGGGCATGGCTAAAAACACGATGTGGATAAAATAGAAAAAATGATATAGTGACAACAAATTCTTCAGACTGCTTACAAAACACTTTTACGGTTCTACAAAGGACAAGGTTTTCTCCTTTATATGTTATGGGGTAGTGTATAAAAATGGTTTTTATATAAAAACGCCCCCAACAAGTGTGCGTGGGTTAAAATGGTATAAAGACGAAATGTTTATATTAATAATGTTAATGATTCTGCATTAAATTTTTTTTCGAAAAATTAAAAATTTGACCTAAAACAGTTTTTTATTGAAAACGCCCCCAAAAAGTGGGCGTGGCAAAAAACTTTATATAAACGAAATAAAGATATTAATATTGTCTAAATATGTTGTTCAGAAACTTTTTAAAAATTCCTTACGGTTTGGTCAAAAACTGATTTTTTCTTAAAAGGGGGCGTGGCAGTGGGCGGGTTTCAAAAATGTTTATACTTGTTCTGTAGGCAGAGACGAGGATCCTATATACCAAATTTCATTATCCTAGCTCAAAATTTAAGGCCTAAAAATCGGTGACGTACAGACGGACGGACGGACAGACAGACATGGCTTAATCGACTCAGCTAGCGATTCTGAGTCGATCCATATACTTTGAGGTATATGTAGCAAAATTATTTCTCTATGTTACAAACTAAGTATCAAAACTAATATACCCTAATGGGATAGGGTATAAAAACATATGAGAGGCTACAATCCGCTGTGCGGATCGTTGAATACCCTATCCCATCCCATCCTTAATATTAATATCCTCAAAATATAGGCCTTATGGCGATGAAATACAGAAAATGACATTGTCACAATATATTGCTCAGACAGTTTATCAAAATCTTTTGTGGTTCGACAAAAAACAACGTATTTCTATTGCTAATGCCTTGGAATGGGGTATACAAATGGTTTTTGTAAGAAAACGCCCCCAAAATGTGGGCGTAGGTGAAAATGATCTATAAACAAAATGTTTATATTACCATTATGGAAGTATTTGCATCAAATTTTTTTCGAAAGTGTTAAAATTTGGACAAAAAGCGTTTTGTACTAAAAACGCCCCCAAAAAGTGGGCGTGGCAAAAAACTTTATAGAAACAAAATATAGATATTAGGATTGTCTAAATATGCTGCTCAGACACTTTTTTGAAATTCCTTACGGTTTGGCTTAAAACTACGTTTTTCTAAAAGGGGGAGTGGCAGTGGGCGGATTTCAAAACTGTTTACACGTGTTCTGCTTCGTCGGCCAGAGAGTCTATATACCAAATTTCAACACTCTAGCTCAAAATTTAAGGCCCAAAAATCGGTGACACACAGACGGACGGACGGACGGACAGTATCAGACATGGCTTAATCGACTCAGCTAGCGATTCTGAGTCGATCCATATACTTTGAGGTATATGTATCGAAATAATTTCTCTATGTTACAAACTTAATGTCAAAACTTATATACCCCCTATGGGATAGGGATAGGTTATAAACAAAGGCTACAATCCGCTGTGCGGATCGTTTAATACCCTATCCCATCCCATCCTTAAAATTGATATCCCCAAAATATGGTCTTTATGGTCATAAAGTATTGAAAATGACGTTGTTACAACACATTGTTCCGAAGGATTATCAAATTCTTTTTTGGTTCGACAAAAAACCACGTTTTTCTATTGCATATGCCTTGGGGTAGGGCATACAAATGGTTTTTGTAGAAAAACGCCTTCAATGAGTATTCGTGGGTTAAAATGGTCTACTGACGAAATGTTTATATTAATACTACCAATGATTTTGCGTCAAAATTTTTTTCGAAAATTTTCGAATTTGGCCAAAAAAGATTTTTTATGGAAAACGCCCCCAAAAAGTGGGCGTGGGTTAAAATGGTCTATTACGAAATGTTCATATTAATACTAGCAATGATTGTGCATCAACATTTTTTTCGAAGATTTTAAAATTTGACCAAGAAAGGTTTTTTTATAAAAGAGCCCTCAAAAAGTGGGCGTGGCAAAAATCTTTATATTAACGAAATATAGATATTAACATATGAGAAGGCTACAATCCACTGTGCGGATCGTTGAATACCCTATCCCATCCTATCTGTAAAACTAAAATCCCCAAAAAGTGGACATGTCTAAAAACACGATGTGGATAAAATAAAGAAAATGACATGGTGACAACAAATTCTTCAGACTGCTTACAAAAAACTTTTACGGTTCTCCAAAAGACAAGGTTTTCTCCTGCATATGTTATGGGGTAGTGTATAAAAATGTTTTTTATACCCTATCCCATAGGGGGGTATATTAGTTTTGATACTTAGTTTGTAACATAGAGAAATAATTTTGCTACATATACCTCAAAGTATATGGATCGACTCAGAATCGCTAGCTGAGTCGAATTAGCCATGTCTGTCTGTCCGTCCGTCTGTCTGTTCGTCACCGATTTTTGGGCCTTAAATTTTGAGTTAGGATAATGAAATACCCCTATGGGATAGGGTATAAAAATGGGCGCGGGTTAAAATGGTCTATGGAGGAAATGTTCATATTAATACTACCAATGATTGTGCATCAAAATTTTTTTTTAAAATTTAAAAATTTTACTAAAAAAAAATGCTGCTCGGATACTTTGTTAAAAGTCTTTACGGTTTGGCCAAAAAAAAAACGTTTTCCTAAAAAGGGAGCGTGGCAGTTGGCGGATTTTAAAAATTGTTACACTTCTTCTGGTGACTCGGACAAGGATCCTATATACCTGATTTCATTATCCTAGCTCAAAGGCCCAAAAATTGGTGACGACCAGACAGACGGACGGACGGGCGGACGGGCGGACAGACATGGCTAATTCGACTCAGCTAGCGATTCTGAGTCGACCCATATACTTTGAGGTATATGTATCAAAAACTTATGAGATGGCTACAATCCGCTGTGCGGATCGTTGAATACCCTATCCCATCCTATTAATAAAACTAATATCCCCAAAAAAGTGGGCATGGCTAAAAACATGATGTGGATAAAATAGAAAAAATGATATAGTGACAACAAATTCTTCAGACTGCTTACAAAACAATTTTACGGTTCTGCAAAAGACAAGGTTTTCTCCTGCATATGTTTTGGGGTAATGTATAAAAATGGTTTTTATATAAAAACGCCCCCAAAAAGTGGGCGTGGGTTAAAATAGTATATAGACGAAATGTTCATATTAATAATGGTAATGATTCTGCATCAAAATTTTTTTCGAAAAATTTAAAATTTGACCGAAAACAGTTTTTTATTGAAAACGCCCCCAAAAAGTGGCCGTTGAAAAAAACTTTATATTGACGAAATATAGATATTAATATTGTCTAAATATGTTGTCCAGAAACTTACTTTTTTAAAATTCCTTACGGTTTGGTAAAAAACTGAGTTTTTCTTAAAAGGGGGCGTGGCAGTGGGCGGATTTCAAAAATTTTTACACTTGTTCTGTAGGTAGAGACGAGGATCCTTTATACCAAATTTCATTATCCTAACTCAAAATTTAAGGCCTAAAAATCGGTGATGTACAGACGGACGGACGGACGGACGGACAGACAGACATGGCTAAATCGACTCAGCTAGCGATTCTGAGTCGATCCATAGCTAAATTTCTCTATGTTTATACCCTATCCCATAGGGTTATATTAGTTTTGATACATAGTTTGTAACATAGAGAAATAATTTAGCTACATATACCTCAAAGTATATGGATCGACTCAGAATCGAAAACTGAGTCGATTAAGCCATGTCTGTCCGTCCGTCACCAGTTTTTGGGACTTAAAATTTGACTTAGAATGATGAAATTTAGTACACGTGCTCTTTGTTGCTCCCAGCAGAATAATTTTAAAAAATTTTGATATCCGCTTACTACCACGCCCCCTTTTTAAAAAAAACGTAGTTTTTGGCCAAACCGTAAGTAATTTCAAAAAAGTGTCTGAGTAGCGTATTTAGACAATCGTAATATCTATATTTATTTCATATAAAGTTTTATGCCACGCCCACTTTTTGGAGGCGTTTTTGATAAAAAACATTTTATGGTCAAATTTTAAAATTTTAGAAAAAATTGTTGATGCAAAATCATTAGTAATAATAATGTGAATATTTCGCCCTTAGACCATTTTAAGTTTTTGAGGGCGTTTTTACATAAAAACCATTTTTATACACTACCCCATAACATATGCAGGAGAAAAACCTTATCTTTTGTAGAACCGTAAATTTTTTTGTCACAATGTCATTTTCTATGTTTAATCCCCATTATGTTTTAAGCCATGTCCACATTTTGGTGGCATTAGTTTTACAGATGGAATAGGATAGGGTATTCAACGATCCGCACAGCGGATTGTAGCCTTCTCATATGTTTTTTATACCGTGTCCCATAGGGGGGTATATTAGTTTTGATACTTAGTTTATAACATACAGAAATAATTTAGCTAGATATACCCCAAAGCATATCGATCACAGAATATCTGGCTGTGTAGAGTTACCCATGTCTGTCAGTTCGTCTGTCTGTCCGTACGTCGCCAGTTCTTGTACCTTAAAGATTGAGCTAGAATAATGAATTTTGGTACACGTGCTCTATGTTGTTCCCAGCAGAACAAATGTACGAATTTTTTTAAATCCGACAACTACCACGCATCCTTTTAAGAAAAACGTAGTTTTTGCAATACCGTAAGGAACTTTGAAAATGTGAATGTACAACATATTTATAGAATTTCAATATCTATATTGTTTGTCTACAAAAACCATTTGCATACCCTACCACATAGTATTTATATGCAGGAGAAACCATAACCATAAAAACCATAAAAGATTTTGATAAACTGTCTGAACAATATCTTGTGACAATATTATTTTCTGTATTTCATCTCCATAAAGCCCACAATTTCGAAGAGATTTATTTTAAAGATGGGGTGGGATAGGGTTTTAAACGTGGTGAAAGTCTTGCCAATTTGCTTTTCTTCGAGACCATTTCACCTTTACTTAACTTTACAATTTCGCATGCGAATACCTCTTGCTGTACGATCCTGATCACTCGCACTCGTGCTGAAAGCATACCAGAGAGCCGGTTTGATCTCCTTTGCGTTTTATGTCGTAAATTGGTAAAAAACCGAAGCCAATACGACGTAGTTCGTAGTAAACGTTGTAAAAACATATGAAAAGGCTACAATCCGCTGTGCGGATCGTTGAATACCCTATCCCATCCCATCCTTAAAACTAATATCTCCAAAAAGTGGGCTTAATGGGCCTATAATATAGAAAATGACATTGTCACAACATATTGTGCAAACAGTTTATCAGAATTTTTGTTGTTTGACAAAAAAACATCGTTTTTCTCCTGCACATGCTATGGGGTAGGGTGTACATACGGTTTTTGTAAGAAAACGCCCCCAAAAAGTGGACGTGGGTTAAAATAGTCTATAGACGAAATGTTCATATTAATATTACTAATGATTCTGCATCAAAATTTTTTTTTTAAATATTTAAAAATTGACCGAAAAACGTTTTTTTATTAAAAACGCCCACAAAACGTGCGCGTGGAAAAAAGCTTATATGAACGAAATACAGATATTCCAATTGTCTAAATATGTTGTTCAGAAAGTTTTGCAAAATTCCTTACGGTTTGGCCAAAAACTACGTTTTTTTAAAAAGGGGGCGAGGCAGTGGGCGGATTTCAAAAATGTTTACACTTGTTCTGCTGGGAGCAACAAAGAGCACGTGTACCAAATTTCACCATTCTTGCTCAAAATTTAAGGCCCAAAAACTGGTGACGTACGGACGGACGGACGGAAAGGCGCACGGACAGACATGTAAAATAATTTTTATACCCTATCCCATAGGGGTATATTAGTTTTGATACATAGTTTGTAACATAGAGAAATAATTTAGCTACATATACCTCAAAGTATATGGATCGACTCAGAATCGATAGCTGAGTCGATTTAGCCATGTCGGTCCATCCGTCTGTCCATCCGTCCGTCACCAGTTTTTGGGCCTTAAATTTTGAGCTAGAAGGATGAAATTTGGTACACGTGCTCTTTGTTTCTCCCAGCAGAACAAGTGTAAACATTTTTGAAATCCGCCCACTGCCTCGCCCCCTTTTTAAAAAAACGTAGTTTTTGGCCAAACCGTAAGGAATTTTGAAAAACTTTCTGAACAACATATTTAAACAATTGGAATATCTGTATTTCGTTCATATAAAGTTTTTTGCCACGCCCACTTTTTGGGGGCGTTTTTAATAAAAAACGTTTTTCGGTCAAATTTTAATATTTTCGAAACAACTTTTTATGCAGAATCATTAGTAATATTGTATGAACATTTCGTTTATTGGCCATTTTAACCCCGCCCACTTTTTTGGGGCGTTTTTATATAAAAACCATTTTTATACACTACCCCATAACATATGCAGGAGAAAACCTTGTCTTTTGTAGAACCGTAAAAGTTTTTTATAAGCAGTCTGAAGAATTTGTTGTCACCATGTCTTTTTCTTTATTTTATCCACATCGTATTTTTAGCCATGTCCACTTTTTGGGAATTTTAGTTTTACAGATAGGATGGGATAGGGTATTCAACGATCCGCACAGTGGATTGTAGCCTTCTCATATGTTAATATCTATATTTCGTTAATATAAAGTTTTTTGCCACGCCCACTTTTTGAGGGCTCTTTTATAAAAAAACCTTTCTTTTAAAATCTTCGAAAAAAATGTTGATGCACAATCATTGCTAGTATTAATATGAACATTTCGTAATAGACCATTTTAACCAACGCCCACTTTTTGGGGGCGTTTTCTTACAAAAACCATTTGTATGCCCTACCCCAAAGCATATGCAATAGAAAATCGTTGTTTTTTGACGAACCATACAAGAATTCGATAAACCTTCTGAACCATATGTTGTGACAACGTCATTTTCAATACTTTATGACCATAAAGACCACATTTTGGGGATATTAATTTCAAGGATGGGATGGGATAGGGTATTAAACGATCCAAACAGCGGATTGTAGCCTTCTCATATGTTTTTATATAAAAACGGCCCCAAAAAGTGGGCGTGAGTTAAAATTGTATATAGACGAAATGTTTATATTAATAATGTTAATGATTCTGCATCAAATTTTTTTTCGAAAAATTTAAAATTTGACCGAAAACAGTTTTTTATAGAAAACACCCCCAAAAAGTGGGCGTGGCAAAAAACTTCATATAGACGAAATATAGATATTAATATTGTCTAAATATGTTGTTCAGAAATTTATTTTAAATTCCTTACGGTTTGGTCAAAAACTGAGTTTTTCTTAAAAGGGGGCGTGGCAGTGGGCGGATTTCAAAAATTTTTACACTTGTTCTGTAGGCAGAGACGAGGATCGTATGTACCAAATTTCATTATCCTAGCTCAAAATTTAAGGCCTAAAAGTCGGTGACGTACAGACGGACGGACGGCCAGACAGACATGGCTTAATCGACTCAGCTAGCGATTCTGAGTCGATCTATATACTTTGAGGTATATGTAGCAAAATTATTTCTCTATGTTACAAACTAAGTATCAAAACTAATATACCCCTATGGGATAGGGTATACACATATGGAAAGCTACAATCCGCTGTGCGGATCGTTGAATACCCTATCCCATCCTATCTGTAAAACTCAAATCCCCAAAAAGTGGACATGGCTAAAAACACGATGTGGATAAAATAATGAAAATGACATGGTGACAACAAATTCTTCAGACTGCTTACAAAAACTTTTACGGTTCTACAAAAGACAAGGTTCCTGCATATGTTATGGGGTAGTGTATAAAAATGTTTTTTATATAAAAACGCCCCCAAAAAGTTGTCGTGGGTTGAAATGGTCTATTGACGAAATGTTCATATTTATACTACTAATGATTCTGCATAAAATGTTTTTTCGAAAATTTTAAAATTTGACCGAAAAACGTTTTTTATTAAAAACGCCCCCAAAAAGTGGACGTGGCAAAAAACTTTATATGAACGAAATACAGATATTCAGATTGTCTAAATATGTTGTAAAAAAAGTTTTGCAAAATTCCTTATGGTTTGGCCAAAAAATACGTTTTTCTAAAAAGGGGGCGAGGCAGTGGGCGGATTTCAAAAATGTTTACACTTGTTCTGCTGGGAGCAACAAAGAGCACGTGTACCAAATTTCACCATTCTTGCTCAAAATTTAAGGCCCAAAAACTGGTGACGTACGGACGGACGGTCGGACGGACAGACATGGCTAAATCAACTCAGCTATCGATTCTAAGTCGATCCATATATTTTGAGGTATATGAAGCTAAATTATTCCTCTATGTTACAAACTATGTATCAAAACAAAACTAATATACCCCCCTATGGGATAGGGTATAAACACATGAGAAGGCTACAATCCGCTGTGCGGATCGTTGAATATCCTATCCCATCCTCTCCATAAAACTAAAATCCCCAAAAAAGTGGGCATGGCTAAAAACACGATGTGGATAAAATAGAAAAAATGATATAGTGACAACAAATTCTTCAGACTGCTTACAAAACACTTTTACGGTTCTACAAAGGACAAGGTTTTCTCCTTTATATGTTATGGGGTAGTGTATAAAAATGGTTTTTATATAAAAACGCCCCCAACAAGTGTGCGTGGGTTAAAATGGTATAAAGACGAAATGTTTATATTAATAATGTTAATGATTCTGCATTAAATTTTTTTTCGAAAAATTAAAAATTTGACCTAAAACAGTTTTTTATTGAAAACGCCCCCAAAAAGTGGGCGTGGCAAAAAACTTTATATAAACGAAATAAAGATATTAATATTGTCTAAATATGTTGTTCAGAAACTTTTTTAAAATTCCTTACGGTTTGGTCAAAAACTGATTTTTTCTTAAAAGGGGGCGTGGCAGTGGGCGGGTTTCAAAAATGTTTATACTTGTTCTGTAGGCAGAGACGAGGATCCTATATACCAAATTTCATTATCCTAGCTCAAAATTTAAGGCCTAAAAATCGGTGACGTACAGACGGACGGACGGACAGACAGACATGGCTTAATCGACTCAGCTAGCGATTCTGAGTCGATCCATATACTTTGAGGTATATGTAGCAAAATTATTTCTCTATGTTACAAACTAAGTATCAAAACTAATATACCCTAATGGGATAGGGTATAAAAACATATGAGAGGCTACAATCCGCTGTGCGGATCGTTGAATACCCTATCCCATCCCATCCTTAATATTAATATCCTCAAAATATAGGCCTTATGGCGATGAAATACAGAAAATGACATTGTCACAATATATTGCTCAGACAGTTTATCAAAATCTTTTGTGGTTCGACAAAAAACAACGTATTTCTATTGCTAATGCCTTGGAATGGGGTATACAAATGGTTTTTGTAAGAAAACGCCCCCAAAATGTGGGCGTAGGTGAAAATGATCTATAAACAAAATGTTTATATTACCATTATGGAAGTATTTGCATCAAATTTTTTTCGAAAGTGTTAAAATTTGGACAAAAAGCGTTTTTTACTAAAAACGCCCCCAAAAAGTGGGCGTGGCAAAAAACTTTACAGAGCCGAAATATAGATGTTTGGATTGTCTAAATATGCTGCTCAGACACTTTTTTGAAATTCCTTACGGTTTGGCTTAAAACTACGTTTTTCTAAAAGGGGGAGTGGCAGTGGGCGGATTTCAAAACTGTTTACACGTGTTCTGCTTCGTCGGCCAGAGAGTCTATATACCAAATTTCAACACTCTAGCTCAAAATTTAAGGCCCAAAAATCGGTGACACACAGACGGACGGACGGACGGACAGTATCAGACATGGCTTAATCGACTCAGCTAGCGATTCTGAGTCGATCCATATACTTTGAGGTATATGTATCGAAATAATTTCTCTATGTTACAAACTTAATGTCAAAACTTATATACCCCCTATGGGATAGGGATAGGTTATAAACAAAGGCTACAATCCGCTGTGCGGATCGTTTAATACCCTATCCCATCCCATCCTTAAAATTGATATCCCCAAAATATGGTCTTTATGGTCATAAAGTATTGAAAATGACGTTGTTACA
Organism: Rhingia campestris; assembly: GCA_932526625.1. NCBI lineage: Eukaryota > Metazoa > Arthropoda > Insecta > Diptera > Syrphidae > Rhingia > Rhingia campestris. The sequence continues at coordinate 63,420,217 of OW052183.1, forward strand.
ACACATTGTTCCGAAGGATTATCAAATTCTTTTTTGGTTCGACAAAAAACCACGTTTTTCTATTGCATATGCCTTGGGGTAGGGCATACAAATGGTTTTTGTAGAAAAACGCCTTCAATGAGTATTCGTGGGTTAAAATGGTCTACTGACGAAATGTTTATATTAATACTACCAATGATTTTGCGTCAAAATTTTTTTCGAAAATTTTCGAATTTGGCCAAAAAAGATTTTTTATGGAAAACGCCCCCAAAAAGTGGGCGTGGGTTAAAATGGTCTATTACGAAATGTTCATATTAATACTAGCAATGATTGTGCATCAACATTTTTTTCGAAGATTTTAAAATTTGACCAAGAAAGGTTTTTTTATAAAAGAGCCCTCAAAAAGTGGGCGTGGCAAAAATCTTTATATTAACGAAATATAGATATTAACATATGAGAAGGCTACAATCCACTGTGCGGATCGTTGAATACCCTATCCCATCCTATCTGTAAAACTAAAATCCCCAAAAAGTGGACATGTCTAAAAACACGATGTGGATAAAATAAAGAAAATGACATGGTGACAACAAATTCTTCAGACTGCTTACAAAAAACTTTTACGGTTCTCCAAAAGACAAGGTTTTCTCCTGCATATGTTATGGGGTAGTGTATAAAAATGTTTTTTATACCCTATCCCATAGGGGGGTATATTAGTTTTGATACTTAGTTTGTAACATAGAGAAATAATTTTGCTACATATACCTCAAAGTATATGGATCGACTCAGAATCGCTAGCTGAGTCGAATTAGCCATGTCTGTCTGTCCGTCCGTCTGTCTGTTCGTCACCGATTTTTGGGCCTTAAATTTTGAGTTAGGATAATGAAATACCCCTATGGGATAGGGTATAAAAATGGGCGCGGGTTAAAAATGGTCTATGGAGGAAATGTTCATATTAATACTACCAATGATTGTGCATCAAAATTTTTTTTTAAAATTTAAAAATTTTACTAAAAAAAAATGCTGCTCGGATACTTTGTTAAAAGTCTTTACGGTTTGGCCAAAAAAAAAAACGTTTTCCTAAAAAGGGAGCGTGGCAGTTGGCGGATTTTAAAAATTGTTACACTTCTTCTGGTGACTCGGACAAGGATCCTATATACCTGATTTCATTATCCTAGCTCAAAGGCCCAAAAATTGGTGACGACCAGACAGACGGACGGACGGGCGGACGGGCGGACAGACATGGCTAATTCGACTCAGCTAGCGATTCTGAGTCGACCCATATACTTTGAGGTATATGTATCAAAAACTTATGAGATGGCTACAATCCGCTGTGCGGATCGTTGAATACCCTATCCCATCCTATTAATAAAACTAATATCCCCAAAAAAGTGGGCATGGCTAAAAACATGATGTGGATAAAATAGAAAAAATGATATAGTGACAACAAATTCTTCAGACTGCTTACAAAACAATTTTACGGTTCTGCAAAAGACAAGGTTTTCTCCTGCATATGTTTTGGGGTAATGTATAAAAATGGTTTTTATATAAAAACGCCCCCAAAAAGTGGGCGTGGGTTAAAATAGTATATAGACGAAATGTTCATATTAATAATGGTAATGATTCTGCATCAAAATTTTTTTCGAAAAATTTAAAATTTGACCGAAAACAGTTTTTTATTGAAAACGCCCCCAAAAAGTGGCCGTTGAAAAAAACTTTATATTGACGTAATATAGATATTAATATTGTCTAAATATGTTGTCCAGAAACTTACTTTTTTAAAATTCCTTACGGTTTGGTAAAAAACTGAGTTTTTCTTAAAAGGGGGCGTGGCAGTGGGCGGATTTCAAAAATTTTTACACTTGTTCTGTAGGTAGAGACGAGGATCCTTTATACCAAATTTCATTATCCTAACTCAAAATTTAAGGCCTAAAAATCGGTGATGTACAGACGGACGGACGGACGGACGGACAGACAGACATGGCTAAATCGACTCAGCTAGCGATTCTGAGTCGATCCATAGCTAAATTTCTCTATGTTTATACCCTATCCCATAGGGTTATATTAGTTTTGATACATAGTTTGTAACATAGAGAAATAATTTAGCTACATATACCTCAAAGTATATGGATCGACTCAGAATCGAAAACTGAGTCGATTAAGCCATGTCTGTCCGTCCGTCACCAGTTTTTGGGACTTAAAATTTGACTTAGAATGATGAAATTTAGTACACGTGCTCTTTGTTGCTCCCAGCAGAATAATTTTAAAAAATTTTGATATCCGCTTACTACCACGCCCCCTTTTTAAAAAAAACGTAGTTTTTGGCCAAACCGTAAGTAATTTCAAAAAAGTGTCTGAGTAGCGTATTTAGACAATCGTAATATCTATATTTATTTCATATAAAGTTTTATGCCACGCCCACTTTTTGGAGGCGTTTTTGATAAAAAACATTTTATGGTCAAATTTTAAAATTTTAGAAAAAATTGTTGATGCAAAATCATTAGTAATAATAATGTGAATATTTCGCCCTTAGACCATTTTAAGTTTTTGAGGGCGTTTTTACATAAAAACCATTTTTATACACTACCCCATAACATATGCAGGAGAAAAACCTTATCTTTTGTAGAACCGTAAAATTTTTTGTCACAATGTCATTTTCTATGTTTAATCCCCATTATGTTTTAAGCCATGTCCACATTTTGGTGGCATTAGTTTTACAGATGGAATAGGATAGGGTATTCAACGATCCGCACAGCGGATTGTAGCCTTCTCATATGTTTATACCCTATCCCATAGGGGTATATTAGTTTTGATACTTAGTTTGTAACATAGAGAAATAATTTTGCTACATATACCTCAAAGTATATGGATCGACTCAGAATCGCTAGCTGAGTCGAATTAGCCATGTCTGTCTGTCCGTCCGTCCGTCCGTCCGTCTGTCTGTTCGTCAGCGGTTTTTGGGCCTTAAATTTTGAGCTAGGATAATGAAATTTGGTATATAGGATCCTCGTCCGTGCCACCAGAACAAGTGTAAAAATTTTTGAAATCCGCCCACTGCCACGCCCCCTTTTTAGGAAAACTTATTTTTTGGCCAAACCGTAAGGAATTTCAAAAAAGTGTCTGAGTAGCATATTTAGACAATCCTAATATCTATATTTCGTTCATACAAAGTTTTTTGCCACGCCCACTTTTTGGGGGCGTTTATAGTAAAAAACGGTTTTTGTCCAAATTTTAAAACTTTCGAAAAAAATTTTGATGCAAATACTTCCGAAATGGTAATATAAACATTTTGTCCATAGATCATTTTCACCTACGCCCACATTTTGGGGGCGTTTTCTTACAAAAACCATTTGTATACCCCATCCCAAGGCATTAGCAATAGAAATACGTTGTTTTTTTGTCGAACCACAAAAGATTTTGAGAAACTGTCTGAGCAATATATTGTGGCAATGTCATTTTTTGTTTTTCATCGCCATAAGGCCTATATTTTGAGGATATTAATTTAAAGGATGGGATGGGATAGGGTATTCAACGATCCGCATAGCGGATTGTAACCTCTCATATGTTTTTTATACCGTGTCCCATAGGGGGGTATATTAGTTTTGATACTTAGTTTATAACATACAGAAATAATTTAGCTAGATATACCCCAAAGCATATCGATCACAGAATATCTGGCTGTGTAGAGTTACCCATGTCTGTCAGTTCGTCTGTCTGTCCGTACGTCGCCAGTTCTTGTACCTTAAAGATTGAGCTAGAATAATGAATTTTGGTACACGTGCTCTATGTTGTTCCCAGCAGAACAAATGTACGAATTTTTTTAAATCCGACAACTACCACGCATCCTTTTAAGAAAAACGTAGTTTTTGCAATACCGTAAGGAACTTTGAAAATGTGAATGTACAACATATTTATAGAATTTCAATATCTATATTGTTTGTCTACAAAAACCATTTGCATACCCTACCACATAGTATTTATATGCAGGAGAAACCATAACCATAAAAACCATAAAAGATTTTGATAAACTGTCTGAACAATATCTTGTGACAATATTATTTTCTGTATTTCATCTCCATAAAGCCCACAATTTCGAAGAGATTTATTTTAAAGATGGGGTGGGATAGGGTTTTAAACGTGGTGAAAGTCTTGCCAATTTGCTTTTCTTCGAGACCATTTCACCTTTACTTAACTTTACAATTTCGCATGCGAATACCTCTTGCTGTACGATCCTGATCACTCGCACTCGTGCTGAAAGCATACCAGAGAGCCGGTTTGATCTCCTTTGCGTTTTATGTCGTAAATTGGTAAAAAACCGAAGCCAATACGACGTAGTTCGTAGTAAACGTTGTAAAAACATATGAAAAGGCTACAATCCGCTGTGCGGATCGTTGAATACCCTATCCCATACCATCCTTAAAACTAATATCTCCAAAAAGTGGGCTTAATGGGCCTATAATATAGAAAATGACATTGTCACAACATATTGTGCAAACAGTTTATCAGAATTTTTGTTGTTTGACAAAAAAAACATCGTTTTTCTCCTGCACATGCTATGGGGTAGGGTGTACATACGGTTTTTGTAAGAAAACGCCCCCAAAAAGTGGACGTGGGTTAAAATAGTCTATAGACGAAATGTTCATATTAATATTACTAATGATTCTGCATCAAAATTTTTTTTTTAAATATTTAAAAATTGACCGAAAAACGTTTTTTTATTAAAAACGCCCACAAAACGTGCGCGTGGAAAAAAGCTTATATGAACGAAATACAGATATTCCAATTGTCTAAATATGTTGTTCAGAAAGTTTTGCAAAATTCCTTACGGTTTGGCCAAAAACTACGTTTTTTTAAAAAGGGGGCGAGGCAGTGGGCGGATTTCAAAAATGTTTACACTTGTTCTGCTGGGAGCAACAAAGAGCACGTGTACCAAATTTCACCATTCTTGCTCAAAATTTAAGGCCCAAAAACTGGTGACGTACGGACGGACGGACGGAAAGGCGCACGGACAGACATGTAAAATAATTTTTATACCCTATCCCATAGGGGTATATTAGTTTTGATACATAGTTTGTAACATAGAGAAATAATTTAGCTACATATACCTCAAAGTA